>CM048744.1:811633593-812833593 GCA_026315105.1 Locusta migratoria | reverse complement strand
TCAAGGAACTGAATTACTTCCAGAATGAAATTTTAAGCTTGCAGCGGATTGTGCGCTGATATGAAACTTCCCGGCGGATTAAAATTGTGTGGCGGAACCGGGTGCAGAGTGAAAGTTTCATTCTGGAAACATCCTTTAGGTTGTGGCTAAGCCATGTCTCTACCATATAATTTTTCCAGGAGCGCTAGTCTTGCAAGGTTCGCAGGAGAACATCTGTGAAGTTTGGAAAGAAGGCGAGGTACTGGCAGAATTGAAGTGGTGTAGACGGATCGTGAGTCGTGACGGGATAGCTCAGTGGTAGAGCGCTTGCCCGCTTAAGGCAAAGGTCCCAGGTTCGAGTCCCGGTTCCGGCACACAATTTTAATCTGCCAGGAAGTTTCGAACTGAATTATTGGTTTAGCCGAAGTGCTCGACGTTCCGTTTCGGTGGCTTCGACCGGGCTTTGATTCTGTGGCTGTTGCTAGCAGCCGCTTGAAGTTGGTCCAGAGCGGTCGGTGGGGCGACTGACGATACGTCGTAAGGTGGACACCTAAATACATCTACATGGGATACTCTGCAAATCACATTTAAGTGCCTGGCAGAGGGTTCATCGAACCACAATTATACTATTTATCTCCCTCCCATTCAATTCTCGAATAGCGCGCGGAAAGAAAGAACACCTGAATCTCTCCGTTCGAGCTCTGATATCTCGTATTTTATTCTGATGGTCATTTCTACCTATGTAAGTGGGAGTCAACAATATATTTTCGCATTCGGAGGAGAATGTTGGCAATTGGAGTTTCGCAAGTAGCCCACGCCGCAGCGATAAGCGCCGTTGTTGTAATGATTCCCATCCCAGATCCTGTATCATTTCCGTAACGCTGTCTCCCCTGTATCGTGACAATACGAAACGAGCTGCCCTTCTTTGGACTCTTTCGATGTCCTCCGTCAAACCCACCTGATAAGGATCCCACACTGGGCTGCAATGCTGCAAAAATGGACGGACAAGCGTAGTGTATGCAGTTTCTTTAGTAGTTCTGTTGCATCTTTTAAGGGTTCTGCCAATAAAACGCAGTTTGTGGTTCGCCTTTCCCACGATATTATCTACGTGTTCTTTCCAGTTTAAGTCTGAAGTAATAGTTATTCCTAAATATTTTGTGGAGTTTGCGGCCTTCACATTTGAATGATTTATGTTGTAGACAAAGTTTAACGGATTTCTTTTCGTACTCATGTGGACGACTTCACACTTCTCATTATTTAGAGACAATTGCCAATTTTTACACCATACTGATATCTTATTCAGATCGTTCTGCAGTTGGTTTTGATCTTCAGATGATTTTACTAGACGGTAAATGACGGCGTCATCTGCAAACAACCTAAGAGAGCTACTTAGATTTTCCCCTAAATCGTTTATGTAAATAAGGAATAGCAGAGGACCAATAACACTACCCTGTGGAACGCCCGATATCACCTCTGTTTTAGTCGATGCCTTACCATCGATTACTACGAACTGTGTCCTCTCTGACAAGAAATCCCCTATCCAATCGCAAATTTGGGGCGATATACCATAACCACGCAATTTGATTAAAAGCCGTTTGTGAGGTACGGTGTCAAAAGCTTTCTGGAAATCAAGAAATACGGAATCGATTTGCGAAATAGGGGAGGGAGCAATGATATGCGGAAGTCACTTGGCGGAGGAAAATAGTTCGCCATGAGGACGCCCTCTGTCGAGGTTTCTAATTCCGTTGATGTGGCTGTTGTTGGTGCCGACGCCTTGTTTCGCAGCCGTGTCTGTCGGTCCCGTCCGATGGATTGCCGGCTGGGTAGGCGTGCTTTCGGTACGCCACACACTGTCATTGCCTTAATAAGCCAAAGTTATTTGCTCCGATGCGCGAGGCCGTTCCCCGTCGAAGGTGCGAATCTCCCCCTCGGGCATCGATGTTTGTGTCGTCTTTAGTATAAGGTAGTTCATAAGTAGTTTGTCAGTTTGGAAATTGATTACTCCACAGTTAAGTCTTAAGCTTGACAGACATTTGAACAAACGTTATAATCTTTGAAGTTTTAGAGCCTGTTTCTTTTTTTCCCATTTTTTCCATAAAATCTCGGGCGAACTGCCGGATGTCTGTAACTTCTTGCCACGATATTTCGGCGCAGAGTCTTCTGTCCATCTTCAGATTAATACCGCCGAAGTACTGGCGAAGACGCACTGAGCTGTGCTGTTTATGACCAATTCAGCCGACATTGCGTATGCGCGTACTTAGCTTGCGCGTTCACTACAACTACGTACGCTGCTCCGAGCGCCTTTCGTGGTGGAGGCTTGCCGCTGCGATATCAGATCGATTATCATCGTCATTTAGTTGCAGGGAACTACGCTGACTAAGAAGTTTTTCAATGCCAGGATTCCATGCAGCATTTATTTAGAAACCGCTGTCTCGATTAAAATAGAGTCTCACTGTCAGACTTATTTCCACAGCTTCATTAATAATTGATCTCCAAAAGTTTGATGTGTGGGTGGGCCTCAATTTTTGTTTCATTGTAGTTCATTGAATGACCTGTGGGAATACAATGTTCGGCGATTGCGGATTTGGTGGGCTGGAGTAGCCGAGTATGACGCTGGTGTTCCACAATGCGCTCCTCCACAGCGCGCGTCGTCTGCCCTATATATGACTTGCTGCACTCACACGGAATCCTGTAAACACCTGTAATCCTGTAAACACGCAGCTCCAGATCGTCTTTGACAGAACACAACAGCGATGAAATTTTAGGAGACGGACAAAAGATGACTTACTTTATTAGTATTCTGCCAATCTGCGATGAAATATTCCCAATATGTTGGAGATAAGCAGTCGATTTGATAGCCTCTTCTTCTTCCTTGTTCTGTCGTTTGTAGGTGTGCATCGCTCGGTTTACTTGCTTCCTTGAATACCCATTCTTTAGGAATACTGTTTTCAGGTGTTCCAGTTCCGTGTGAAGGCTGTCGTCATCAGAGATGGTGTGGGCTCGATGGATTAAAGTCTTGAGGACGCCCATTGTTTGTACCGGATGGTGGCGACTAGTAGCTTATAAATACAAATCTGTATGAGTTGGCTTCCTGTATACCGAATGACCAAGTGAGCCATCACTTCTGCGTCACACGAAGACATCTAAAAATGGAAAACAACCATTTTTCTCGATCTCCATAGTAAACTTTGTTTTCGTGTGTGGAGTTCATATGATGTAAATACTCTTGGAGACAGTCCACGCCATGAGGCCATCAACGTGTCGCCAAAACTTTGTTGGTTTGAAAGTAGCTGACTCAAGTGCCCTCTCGACAAAATCTTTCAAAAAAAGATTGGCCACCAGGGGAGACAAAGGACTCCCCATGGCGACTCCGTCAGATTTTTCATAAAACTCGTTGCTAAATAAAAATTATGTACAGGAGAGCGTGTGCTCAAATAGCGCTGTAATGTCTCTCCGTCGTCCGTGTCATGGAGAGCAGCTCACCACCCCAATTCGTTACAGTTTCTAAAGGTGTGAACATGACGGCGTGTGGCAGTGTTCCTTATTTAGAGCACGTGCTTCCCTTTACCTTGGGAGCAACGTGTCTTAGCCGTGACGGAGTCGAAGTACTCCTCTATTGCGACTGTTGTGATAGTGCAATCGCTGCATTTTCACCGCCAGATTCAGGTACTACAAATCGAGACAGTTACCTTCGTCCGACCACTGTCATTGTTCGCGTAATTTACGTCTAGTTCTATTCCATTTATGAGCCCTCTCTCTCTCTCTCTCTCTCTCTCTCTCTCTGTGGACTGATATTTATTTCTTAATGTGTAAATCATTGCCTTACCGGCTTCTCGTACAGAATATGTCTCGCCCAGAGGCTATATTCAGTGAGCAATTGTACATGAAAACTTGTGAGAGGGCTATGTGCCTTATTCGGAATATACAGGGTGTTCGATTGACAGTGACTGGGCCTAATATCTCACGAAATAATCGAAAAAAACTAGAAAGAACAAAATTCTAGCTTGAAGGGAGAAAACGGATGACACTATGGTTGGCCCGTTAGATGGCGCTGTCATAGGTCAAACGGATATCAACTGCATTTTTTAAAATATGTGCCCCCGTTTTTTATTACATATTCGTCTAATACGTAAATAAATATGAGGTTTTATTTGGAACGCTTTTGTCGTTTTGTGATAGATTGTGCTGTAATATTCACAAACATATTGCTCACAATATTAGACGAACATTGGGTAACAGGTAGGTTTTTTAAATTAAAACGCAGAACGTAGGTACGTTGGAACTTTATTTCGGTTGTTCCAGTGTGATACATGTACTTTTGTGAAATTATCATACATTATGAGAACGCAAGCTGTTACTGCGTGATTACCTGTAATTACCTCATGACTTCAATAAATGCTCAATATGATGTCCAACTTCAATGTATTTGGCAATACGCGTAACGAAATTCCTATCAACAGCGAGTAGTTCGCCTTCATTAATGTTGTCACATGATTTGACAATGCGCTGACGCATGTTTTCAGGCGTTGTCGGTGAATCACGGTAACAAATATCCTTCAATTTTCCCCACAGAAAGAATTCCGGGGATGTAAGATCCGGTGAACGTGCGAGCCATAGTATGGTGCTTCTACGACCAATCCACCTGTCATTAAATATTCCATTAAATACTGCTTCAACTGCACGCGAGCCATGTGCCGGACATCTATCATGTTGAAAGTACATCGCCATTCTATCAAGAAATGAAACACCTTGTCGTAAAATCGGTACAACATTACGTACGAAATCAGCATACATTGCAACCTTTAGATTGTCATCGATAAAATAGTGTCCAAATTATCCTTCTTCCCATAATGCCGCACCATACACTAACCCGCCAAGGTCGCTGATGTTCCACTTGTCGCAGCCATCGTGGATTTTCCGTTGCCCAGTAGTGCATATTATGCCAGTTTACGTTACCTCTGTGAAGGACGCTTCGTCACTAAACAGAACGCGTGAAAAAAATCTGTTATCGTTCCGTAATTTATTTTGTGCCAGTGCCAAAACTGTACACGACATTCAATTTCTTCGCCATGCAGATCCTGGTGCATAGAAATATGGTACGAGTGAAATTTATGTTTATGTGAAATTTTCAACACCGACGTTTTTTTGAGATTGCAGATTCTCGCTCAGTTTGTCTGCTATTGATGTGCGGATTAGCCGCAACTGCAGCTAAAATACTTATTTGGGCATCATCATTTCTTGCAGGTGGTGGTTGACGTTTCACTTGTGACTGAACACTTCCTGTTTCTTTAAATAGCGTAACTATCCGACGAAAGGTCCGGACACTAGGAATATGTCTTGCAGGATAACGATCAAGATACATAGCACAGGCCCGTGGGCATTTTTATCACAATATCCATACATAAGTACCATATCGACCTATTTCGCAATTGATAAACGATCCATTTTAACAAGAGTATTGTATCACGAAGCAAATACCGACCGCACTGGCGGAATGTTACGTGATATCACATACGTTTGTCAATATTACAGCGCCATCTATCTAGAAGAAACAAAAGTGTTCCAAATAAAACATTCATATTTATTTACGTACTAGACGAATATGTAATGGGGGTACCTATTTAAAAAATGCATTTGATATCCGTTTGACCTATGGCAGCGCCATGTAGCGGGCCAGCCATAGCCCCATCTGTTTTCCTCATTCAAGCTAGAATAGTTTTATTATTTGTAGTTTTTTCGTTTGACGCTTATTTAGTGAGATATTTGGCCCGGTCACTATCAATGGACGACCTGTATTTTTCAAATGACTCTGCCAACTTTCGTTCCTTACATTAATCATTTACTACTGGGCAGAGAAAGACCTCCTTAAGAAAGCAAGTCCAATCAGCTGAGTCAGAAGATCTGCAGATGAAAGATCCGTTAGGGAACAAAGTTAGTCGATGCTTCTTGAAAGTCAATTATTGCATCTGTTATTAATTCAAACTCATAACGCGAGATAAACATTGCAGACAGGAAGAGGATACAGACTTCTGAAATGTGGTGCTACAGAAGAATGCTGAAAATTAAATGGGTGGCTCGCGTAACTAATGAGAAGGTACTGAATATAATTGGGGAGAAAAGGAACTTCTGGCATACCTTGACTAAAAGAAGGGATGAATTGGTAGGACACATTCATAAACATCATCATTGGCGGGAAATGTTTGGGGTAAGAACCGCAGAGGAAGACCAAGAGATGGATACAGTAAGCAGATTGAAACAGATGTAGGCTGCCGTTCTTATGTGGAGATGAAGAGGGTTGCTCAGGATAGTGTAGCGTGGAGAGCTGCATCAAACCAGTCTCCGGACTGAAGACTACAACAACTACTATAACAAGGCGAGAGTTAATACATCCGCAGACTACAGTCTACTTTTTTCTTGTTTTTCTGTATTTTATTTTTAGTGCAGCAAATTCTTACTTTATGCGTTTCTGCGCGCTATAATCAGTCAGATGATAGCAGGAGGTCGTAGGTATAGATCTTCGACTCTGGGCGTTTCACCTTATCCAATCTCTCAGAGACACCCTCCATATAACAACCGCTCCTCTCCGAACCGCTGCGGCAATATTCAAAGTGTGGGGCGAGCAAGACTCTCCTGCGCACCGATTAGGCTAATGGCTGGAAGTGTCCATACGTCACGCCTGACAGCGCCTGCGGGATCTCAGGGCGTGGCTGCAGGAGGGAGGCAGGCCGTCTGCTAGGGAGCAAGCCGCGGAGCCGCCCAAGATCGTAGCGCTCCACAGAGGTCATCCGCGGCAAGCTGGATACGGCGGGGTGTACGGCCGACATAAATGCTTCTACATTAATTAAGCAAGTCGTGCATTGGCCCTAAGCAACACTGTGGAAACGTTGAGAACAGGGCTAACTTTTAACTTAACTTCTTGTCTACAGTACTTGTAAAAAAAAGAAAAAAAAAAAGAAGGTCGATCAAGAACGATCTGGTTGGCTAGACGGTTATGGTAGGACTCGAGCACCACTTGTTACTACTTATATAACGGTTCCAGGAAGAATAAAAATTTGTTTTCCAATAATGCACGTAGTTACCTAGAATACTGTAATATCTCATTCATTAAGATGTATAATCTTAATCACATATGACTGGATTTGTAACACATTTTGCATTATTATCTACATGTATCACTGAACGTTGTTATGGGGCTGATCTGTAGCCATTGACTTGCTTTTTCATATTTTTATCTTGTAATATTTTATTATGTTTCGAGAGCATTACGTAATATGTGCGGTGAGTAAAACATAGAGCATATGGTCTGGTGAACAAGTATCCCGTGGGAAATCTGCAACTATACTTCCATGTAAAATCTATTTGGCTCTTATAAGTAGTCCAAATCCGTCATAACCCTCCAGAATTTTTATTAATATTTAATATACTGCAATTAATTTAAATATTTCTGTTTAAAAACTGTAATTATCATGTATTTAGCTGTGTTTCTGTTATTTAAAAAATATGTACCGGATGATCAAAAAGTCAGTATAAATTTGAAAACTTAATAAATCACGGAATAATGTAGATAGAGAGGTAAAAATTGACACACATACTTAGAATGACATGGGGTTTTATTAGAAGAAAAAAAAAAACAGTATTGCTAGACGCTTGAAAGATCTCTTGCGCGCTTCGTTTGGTGATCTTCGTGTGCTCAGCCGCCACTTTCTTCATGCTTGGCCTCCCAAATCCCCAGGCCTCACTCCGTGAGATTATTGGCTTTGGGCTTACCTGACATAGCAAGTGTATCGTGATCGACCGACATCTCTAGGGATGCTGAAACACAACATCTGACGCCAATGCCTCACCATAACTCCGCACATGCTTTACAGTGCTATTCACAACATTATTCCTTGACTACAGCTGTTGTTGAGAAATGATGGTGAACATATTGAGCATTTCCTGTAAAGAACATCATCTTTGCTTTGTCTTAATTTGTTATGCTAACTGATCAGATGAAGCGCCATCTGTCGGACAGTTTTTGAACTTTTTTTCTGGTTCTAATAAAATCCCATGTCATTCCAAGAATGTGTGTCAATTTTTATCTCTGTATCTTCATTATTCCGTGATATATTCTCAAATTTAAATGTTCAAATGTTTGTACAGCTTATGGGACTTAACTACGGGGTCATCAGTCCCGAAACTTACAAACTACTTATGAACTACTTACGAACTAGTACGGTACAAATATCCATGCCCGAGGGGGGATTCGAACCCCCGACCGTAGTGGCCTTGCAGACCGTGACTGAAGCGCCTCAGTCCCCTCGGCCACCGCGGCCGGCTCTCAAATTTATACTGACTTCATGATCACCCTGTGTATATTAGTTTAGTTGAAAGATGACAGGCGTAACACTCTAGACTGCTCCGTTGGTGCCAAAATGTAGCCACAGGCGCAGAGAGTTACACCTGTCGCAATCAGTCGAGCTAGGGGCCTCAGAATGATAACATTTACGTCAATGACACGTGTGTATCGCAAATAATCTCTATCTAGGACACTCACTCACTCACTGACAAAACACGAAATCTCGAAAAATACTTCACCTAAAAAGCTGATATTTGGCAGGAATGTAGGTTATAGGTAGAAGACGTGAGCTAAGGAAGGATTTTACGATAAGGCCGATAGTTCAGGAGATATGGCGTCATAAACAATGATAACTTCCCCGTCTGATAGTGTGACTTTATCAGTCCACTATTTGAGAAAGACAGCGCTTAGCGACGTGCAACAAACTTTAAACATAATTTCAAACCTTAAGGAAACTTTTTCTATCTGATAATCCCAGCAAGGAAATGAATTTAGCGGCAATATTGTAGAAAGGGGAGAAGAAGTAGATGAGGATGAAATAGGAGATACTATACTGAGAGATGAATTTGACAGAGCACTGAAAGACCTAAGTCGAAACAAGGCCCCTGGAGTAGACGATATTCCCTCAGAGCTACTGAAGTCTCTGGGAGAACCAGCCATGACAAAATTGTTTCACCTGGTGTGTAAGATGTATGAGACAGGTGAAGTACCTTCAGACTTTAAGAAAAATGTTATAATCCCCATTCCAAAGAAAGCAGGTGCAGTCAGGTGTGAAAACTACAGAACCATCAGTTTAATAAGTCATGGTTGCAAATTATTAACACGAATTATTTACAGAAGGATGGAAAAGCTGGTAGAAGCCGACCTCGGGGAAGATCAGTTTGGGTTCAGGAAAAATGTAGGAACTCGGGAGGCAATACTCACTTTACGACGTATCCTAGAAGATAGATTAAGGAAACGCAAACCTACACTTTTTGCTTTTGTAGATTTGGAGAAGGCTTTTGACAATGTTGATTGGAATAAACTCTTTCAAGTTCTGAAGCAAGCAGGAGTAAAATATAGGGAGCATAAGGTTATTTACAACCTGTACAAAAACCAGACAGCGGTTGTCAGAGTTGAAGGGCATGAAAGGGATGCAGTGGTTGGAAAGGGAGTAAGAGAGGGTTGTAGCCTTTCTCCAATGTTATGCAATTTGTACATTGAGCAAGCTATAAAGGGAAGCAAGGAGAAATTTGGTGAAGGAATTAAAGTTCAGGGGGAAGAATTAAAAACATTGCGTTTTGCCGACGACATAGTAATTCTGTCAGATACAGCAAAGGACCTTGAGGAGCAATTGGACGGAGTGGACATTATTCTGAAACGTGCATATAAGATGAACAATAACAAGAGCAAAACTAGGATAATGGAGTGCAGTCTAAGAAAATAAGGTGATGCTGAAGAAATTAGGTTAGGTAACGAAGCAATAAAGGAGGTAGATGAGTTTTGTTACTTCTGCAGTAAAATAACAAATGATGGTCGCAGTACAGAGGATATAAAATGCAGAATGGCAATGGGTAGAAAAGCGTTCTTGAAAAAGAGAAATTTGTTAACATCGAATATTGATTTAAGCCTAAGGAATTCCTTTCTGAAGGCATTTTTAAGGAGTGTTGCCTTGTACGGGAGTGAAACAGGGAGTGAAACAGTGCGAACAGGAAGAGGATTGAGGCTTTTGAAATGTGGTACTACAGAAGAATGCTGAAGATTAGGCGGGTGGATCGCGTAACTAATGAGGATGTACTGAACAGAATTGGGGAGAAAAAAAATTTCTGGCATACCTTGACTAAGAGAAGGGATAGATTTTTAAGGCACATTCTTAGACATCAAGGAATTGTGAATTTAGCGTTGGAGGGCAGTGTGTGGGGTAAAAACAGCAGAGGAAGACCAAGAGATGGATAGAGTAAGCAGATTCAGACAGATGTAGGTAGCCGTTCTTATGTGGAGATGAAGAGGCTTGCTCAGGATAGGGTATTGTGGAGAGCTGCGCCAAACCAGTCTCCGGACTGAAGACCACAACAACAACAACAAATCCCAGCAAAATGGTGGAAGGAAACAAGACTGTCGCTGACTACATTTTCGGCGTTCATGCAGTAAAATTACGCCATTTGGCATAACGTTACAATTTATTACATGTACACTATTACATGTATTCGCGATAAATATTAAAGACAATATGCACACATACCACTGAACGTACGTTAGAAATTTTATCATAGTACTACACATAGATCTTGAGATGTGCAGTCATAAACAATTAGGTTAATGAAAAACCGCCTCATCCCGTAAGGCGTTCTGATTTTACGTCTTTCCTACTATCTTTATTTGCGACGTATTTTGCAGACAGACATATCCTCGAATTAATATCATATTACGACATACAGTGCAGGTGATATGACGTCAAAGACAATGACAGGCATGAAAATTCGCTCTAATAAGCGCGAGGTTGTAATTGACAACGTCGTTACTACCAACTACGTATACAACATATTTTTCACGCAGTTTCCTAATGTTCCACTTTACGAATCTGGAAACAGACGAAAAACCGTTACTCTAGGTCGATTTCCTGACCAACTCCAGCCAATTTTCTAGAAGTCCTTTTCTTTTAAAAAAAGAATATATATATATATATATATAAATATTTTTAATAATTTTCGTAAAAAGTTATTTTTTTACTAATTTCGTACCATGTTGTTATTATGGTGTTCAGTCCGGAGACTGGTTTGTTGCAGCTCTCCACCGTACTCTTTCGTGAGCAAGCCTTTTCGTCTCCTCATAAGAACGGCAACCCACACACATTTGAATCTGCTTACTGTATGCGTCTCTTGGTCTGCCTCTGCGATTTTTATCCCACATACTTCCCTCCAATGGTAAATTTACGATTCCTCGATGTCTAAGAATGTGTCCTACCAATCGATCCCCTGTTTTTAGTCAAGGTATGCCAAAAATTTCTTTTCTCACCAATTCTGTTAAGTACCTCTTCATTCTTTACGTGACCTACTCACCTAATCTTCAGCATTCTTCTGTAGCACCACATTTCAAAAGCCCTATTCTCTTCTGTCCGCACTGTTTATCGCCCATGTTTGATTCCCATACAAGGCAACACTCCACACAAATGCCCTCAGAAAAGACTTCCTTACACTTAAATTAATATTCCACATTAGCAACTTTCTCTTTTTCAAAAATGCTTTTCTTCCCATTACCATTCTGGATTTTATATCCTCTGTACTGCGACCGTCATATTTTACTACCCAAATAACAAAACTCATCTACCACCTTCATTGTTTCGTTACCTAATCTAATTCCTTCAGCATCGCCTGATTTTCTAAGACTGCATTCCATTATCTTTGGTTTGCTCTCGTTAATGGTCATTTTATACGCTCTCTTCAACGCACTGTCCATTCCATTTACCTGCTCTTCCAAGTCCTTTGCTGTCTCTGAATTACAATGTCATCAGCAAAACGCAATGGTTTTTAATCTTCACACTGAACTCTAATCCCTATTCCAAATTTTTCCTTGCTTTCCTTTTTTACCATACTTCTGGTAAATAATAACTTTGAAAACGTGAATGCTGACGAGTTTATAAGGAATCTAGTGTTTAAAGGATTTTAAGTGTTTTGTTATTGTTGTTATTGTGGTCTTCAGTCCGCAGACTGGTTTGATGCAGCTCTCCACGCTACCCTGTCCTGTGGAAGTCTCTTCATCTTAGAATACGTTCGGCAACCTACATCCTTTTGAATCTTCTTACTATATTCGTCCCTCGGTCTCCCTCTACGACTTTTACCCCACACGCTTCCTTCTAATGCTAAGTTGACAATTCGATGATGTCTCAGAATATGTCCAACCAATCTATCTCTTCTCTTAGTCAGGATATGCCAGAAACTTGTTTTCTCTCCAATTCGGTTAAGCACCTCCTCATTTGTTACGTGATCTACCCATCTAATTTTCATCATTCGTCTGTAGCACCACATTTCGAAAGCTTCTATCATCTCTTTGTCTGAACTCCTTATCGTCCACGTTTCACTCCCATATAATGCTACATTCCAGACAAATGCTTTCAGAAAGGACTTCCTAACATTTAAATTAATATTGGATGTTAACAAGTTTCGCCTCTTTAGAAAAGCTTTTCTTCCCATAGCCATTCTGCACTTTATGTTTTCTTTACTTGGCCATCAGAAGTTATCTTGCTACCTAAATAACAAAACTCATCGACTACTTTTATCTCTCTCTCTCTCTCTCTCTCTCTCTCTCTCTCTCTCTCTCTCTCTCTCTCTCTCTCTCTCTATATATATATATATATATATAAGGTCTTTTTACTTATTTCGTACCATACTTGTGGTAAATAATAAGTTTGAAAACATGAATGTTGACGTGTTTATAAGGAATCTAGCTTTTAAAGAATTTTAGGTGTTTTTTGTATATCACGAAAAGTTACAAAGCAATCGATACGTACAAAAAAATCTTAAGGGCTACAACTTTATACTTTGACATTTTCCCATCGGAGTTATCGTGTTTTATTTAATTAATGAAAAGCGTTTCTTGGATCTTTGCAAATTTTTTCGTCAAATTTCGCCATCTAGGTTCGAGTTTCATGAAACAGAAACTCTATTTGAAATTTAATTTGCTACACGCTCATATTTTTGTTTTGTTTTCAGGTAATAATTTCTGCAAATTTGGCATTACGCCTTCACGTAGTGCTTGGAGTATGTGGAAATTTATGCGGGCCGGCGGTGAGCGAGGGCGGGCCTTTGACAGGCGCCGCGTGCTGCGGAATAACGGTAATCCCGCGATGGAGCGCCGCCACGCGCTGCGCTGTTAGCCGATTGGCTGCCGGCTGCGGCCGTCTGAGTAATTGGCTCGGCCGCTCGACTGCGGCGCCGCGGCACGCGTGCGGCCGGAAAGTTAACTACCGCGCCCGATCGCTTCCGCGGAACGGCTCACTGCGCCGTAACGCATTTGTCGGAACAGAAGCAACTAAGTGAACGACTCCGCAGTTACAAAACCCGTATTTCTTTCCCAGTCTAATCGGCGCACGGAGAAACGTACTGCCCTGGAAATATTGAAAAAGCTCGTTGATTTACGTTCAAGGGCGTCGTCAGCCAGTAGTTTAGTGTTTTGGGTGGAGGCGAGGACGCTTGATGAGAAAGAGAATTAGGAGACTAAGAAATTTGAGGAGAAGACCACCGAACTTTTTAGGCATGTCTTGACCTCCACGTATTTTCTTTTCAATGGCGAATACTACGAAGAAACGGAGGGAGTCGCCATGGGTAGCCCACTCTCCCCTGTGGTCGCAAATTTGTACATGGAGAATTTCGAGGAGGAAGCCCTGGCATCATCTGAATGGAAACCCACTTGCTTTTTTTCCGTTATGTGGACGACACTTTCGTCATCTGGCCACATGGTACGGATAAACTCCTTGACTTCCTTACACATCTGAACTCCATACACCCCAACATCAAATTCACTATGGAGATTGAAACGGAGGGTAAATTGCCGTTCCTTGACGTCTTGGTCAAGAGAAGAGCTGATGGCACCCTGGGTCATAGTGTATATCGGAAGTGTATAACGCACACTGATCTGTATTTACACGCAGACAGCTGTCACCACCCTTCACAGAGGAATGGGGTATTTAAAACTCTAGTACATAGGGCGCGCACTATCTCCGACGCAGAGAGTCTACCCCAGGAATTGGAACACCTGAGAACTGTATTTCGAAAAAATGGGTACTCAGAGTGGCAGATTCAGCGGGCTCTCCGCCCAACCACTACAACACAACCTGTGGAAACGGATGAAAACGCAAGGGAGGATGTAGGCACTGCGTTCGTTCCATATACCGGCGCACTCTCAGGGAAGATCGCCCGCATTTTGAGAAAACACCAGGTTGGAACTGTTTTTTGTCCGCCGAATAAAATTCGTGCACTGGTGGGGAGCACTAAAGATGATCTCGGTTTGAGGAAGGCCGGCGTGTACCAGATTCCGTGTCAGTGTGGAAAGTCATATATTGGACAGACGATGCGTACCGTCGAGGATCGATGCGTTGAACACCAGAGGCACACACGATTGATGTATCCGAGCAAGTCGGCGGCCGCTGAACATTGTTTGTCGGAGAATCACGCCATGGAGTATGAACACACTAGGATTCTGGTACAGACGTCGAGATACTGGGACTGCGTCGTTAGAGAGGCCATTGAAATTCGCACAAGTGACGACCTCATAAACCGTGACTCTGGCTATAATCTTAGCAAAGCTTGGGAACCAGCGATTGGGTTAATTAAGAGTAAATCTAGCAAATGTAACGAAGTGACGACCACGGCGGACAGAGCCCTCACACCGACGTCTTCTCAGACGCCGGCGCAATCGGTTCCACTGCGCGGCCGCGGCGCGGGGCGCGGACCGCGGAGGGGTCGCTCCGCGGGCCGAAGGTATTTAAATGGCCCGCTACCGGGCTAGAACCCAGGTAGTTGCAGCTGAGCAGCGGAGGCGTGCGCATCGTCGGTGCAGCGCGCTCTGTACCAGTTGCCGGAGAGCTGTGAGGAAGTCCGTGCTGTGGCGGGAACGAAGCAAATTGTCGTTGCGTTGTTGTAACAACGCTGCAAAATTGTCGTGTCCTCCCGCACCACAGCATGGTGAAGAAATCGGCGCAGCAGAAGAAACCTGCAGTGAAGGGGCCGTCGGTCACGCAACTCATCGAGGCTGCAGATCACGGTAAGAAGACCGAAGAAGATCGTACACCTCCCCCGCCCTTGTACATCTCGTGCAGTGGCGCGTGGGTCGAGGTGTACGATATTATAGTCGGCTGCTGCAAGAAAGAGGTCGGCATCGAGCTGGTCAACTCGAACGCGACCATTTCGCTACAAGCAGCAACGAAGTCGGACCACAGGGCACTGAAGAGCGCTGTGGCCGCCTTCATCGTCGACGCTCCTCCCTTGCAGACGACGTCTGAAGGGAAGCGTGCGAAGTACACCAGGGCGCTCCTGAAGGGCCTGCCATGGTGCTGCGACGAGGCAGCAGTCCGGGAAGGGCTGCGGCGTGCAGGGTTCGGTGGTGTAACTGCTAAGCTGCACAACCGGACCAACAGGACGAGGCCGCCGCTCTACGTTGTCGCCGTGCAAACGGTCGATGATGGGGGCGACGTCTTCGCCCTGCGGAAGCTCTTGGGCTTCCCAGTGACGGTGGAAGCTCTCCCCGCCGACATGGACCCTCTCCCTCAGTGCTTCAGATGCCAGGGGGTAGGCCATGTGGCCAAATACTGCCGCAACGCAGCGCGGTGCGTCAAATGCTCTGGCGAGCATGACACACGAGACTGCGTGCGCGGCAGGGAAGAGACGCCGACTTGCGCCCGTTGTGGCGGTCCTCACGTTGCCAACTGGCGAGGCTGCCCGGCTTTTTCAAGCCGGAGCCAACCCGGAGGTGGCGCGGCGGCCGCTGCAGCGGCGCCGCATGGTCGGCGGAAACGGCGGCGACGACGACGACGAGGGAGCGGCGTGGCAGCCGCGCCCCCTGACCGCGACCGGTCGGAAAACACCGCCAACGGCGGCGCGGACCGGCCGAGAGCGGAAAGGGGACAGGCGCCATCCGCCCCAAAGAAGACGACGCGGCCCGGGGACGACCTGCGCGTTGCCGCAGAGGAGGCGACGGCGGCATTCAAAGCCGCCATGGCAGCAGAGAGGGTGGCCTTCCAGGCCCAACTTGCTGCGGAGAGGGACGAGGTCTGCCGACAAATTCGGCAGCTGCACGCCGAACTGGCGCGCGACCTCTACGACGACGACGCTGACGACGACGACGCTGAGGACGCTACAGAGCCCGCCCCTGTGGCGCAGAGCTCTGGCGCGCCCACTGCTGTGACGACCGGCGCTCCTGTGGTTTTGCAACCGCAGTCGACAGCTGCCCCGAAGTGGACGCCTGCCCATCAGCGGGCGGTTGAACAGCTCAACGCTAAACTGAAGGCCTCACTGGAGGGGCCATCACTGGAGGAGACGCTGAAGAAATCGTGCGCCACCCAGTAAGGTTGCGGCCCAGACGACCGGCGGCAGGAACCTCTCCGTGCAGTCATTTGCGCGCAGAGGTACCGTGACGAATGGACGCCACCGCCGGAGAGAGGACGCAGAAACATCGCGGCTCGCTGCCGCACTTGACCAGCCGGTCGAGAGTGGCAGTGCAGCCCAACGCAGCAGGTTCTGCTGCAGCACTAACGGATTGATGTCTTTATGACGGCCTTAGCTCTGACACGGTAATCGATGCACGATACCCGCTACTAACTTAACCTACCCTTGCATGAACTATCGCAGCTAGCAAGGAATCCGCTACTGCCCTTACTACCCGCACCTGACTGTCGCAGAGGTTTTTTTCCCTTGGCGCTGCCTTGGCACTTTTTTCCCTCTGCCCTTAAAACCGCTCTTCTTTCGAAGTTTTCGACCAAAACTATCTCCCGATATGGACCGTATTAATGGGTAATCTTATCCACACGTACGGAACACATCACAGTACCCGCTCCTGTGACGCCTTCATTAACTTACTAACACATGCAGAGGTGACAGTAGAACTCTTGAGTTGGTCACCATGCTAGTGCGAGCGTGGAGGGGCTCCACTCGGGCTAGAACCCAGTTCCCTTCGAGCAGCCGTAGCTTGCGGATCTCCGTGCCGGCGCGTTTCCAGGAGCTCAGTCCGTCAGTTCACCTGATGATGGCGACATGTATGATCGCCGAAATATTGTGCCCGTTGGACACTATAGACCGGCAGTACACCCGTGGATATTTTTATCATCAAATACGCCGGGAGAAACTGAAGAATCACATCTCAAAGATGTATTTATTCCTAAAACATATTTGTTCATTTCAAAGGTTCTCAGACTCTCGTTTCAAAAGAATAAAAATTTCCGTTTGTTCCAGGACATCCATCCCCCCCCCCCCAAACCGTTATCTATAACTGAAGGGTTGGTTGCTTGTTGGTTTTCAGATGTTCTTTAAATTTTGAATATTTTTTAGTGTAAAGTGATGTGTGTTCACGATACCTCTCTCTAAAAGATCTACCTGTTTGGCCAATGTAAAATGCATTACAATCGTAAGATCTAATCTTATACATGCCAGATTTCTGGAGAGGGTCAGTGTGTTCAATCGACCGTGTTAGTACGTTATATAAAGTGTTACTGTTACTGATACATATATTACATTTAGTATTCTTAAATGCATTTGACAGCCGTATTGTACTAAAAATGTGTACACTTCTACAAACAAAGGTGTTAATTGAAACGGAATAGTTATTTAAATTACAAAGCGTCTTATTTTGAATGATATCACCTTGGATAACTTATGGTATTTTACTTATTCTTTGATTAATATTACAATAATCTTAGATTGCATCCAAAATATTATGCCCACTTCCTCACTCTCTTACAGATAATTTATCGATATGTTGCGTTTTCTTAGTAAACGTATCTTGCAATAACATCTTTGACTTTATTGCTAATACTTACTTTGTCAGCTGCTGTCACATGTGTGAATTAACACACGTTTATTCAGGATGTTTGTATCGGACATGTTGTTGCAATGTGAGATCTTCATATATCTTGATTGTTTATTTACATCTTTTAACATCTCTTTTCATTTCAGCCGGTAACTATTAAATAAAAGCCATTTCAAGAGTTTAATTGGATATATGTTATGATATACATTTGGATTACTTGTTTTAACATCAATGCGTAACATAATTTCTTTGTATGTTTTGCTACGTATTTTGGTTAACTATCAATCCATTTATTTCGTTACAATTGTACTTACAATTATACAGTTATTTTTCCTTTATTACTTTTCTGTAATTATGATTATCACTAACCTGAACGAATATTTGATTTGCTGATCAATATCACTAAGCGTTTAATATATTTAAAGAATGCAACCCTTCCTTAAGTGAGGTACGAAATGTTCTAAAGCCCATTTCATATATTGTTGATTTTGACTTACACTTTATTTTATACTTTGTCCACACATACTTTATTTGATGGAGGCATCCTGCTTAGATATGGCTTTCAATACTATCTGACGAAGAGTAATTATATTTTAGACTTCACTACATCGAGAGAAAAAAACTTATTACACACAGTCAACACCATTGCTTTTAGAAGTAACATATTTCAGATACTTTTATTCTTATATTATTTATAAATATCACTTTATTTTAATACCTCTTTTATTACACCAACCATTACAGCTTATTATATTTCTTCAATGTTGATTGTCATTGTACTTGTTGTACTTTTTATATTTTTTGCGACATTTGTTGAGTGTGATGTTATAAATACAACACTGATTTGTAACTTTATATGTATATAGAACCTGAAGATGGTATTATTATAATACCGAAACCGGTAGTTCAATACAACAACAAACTTTATGGCTGTTGGTAAATACATTTATTATTTGGATTTAGAAATAGAGCAGTCGCAGTCCTAATTCCATAGTAAGATGGAATTACATCGGTTCTTTATTCTGCTCACGCGTTCAAAGCAAAGCCCATCATCAGATCACCATCAAATAAACTCGACAGACTTGTAAAGTATGAAATGGGCATTCAATAAAGGTGATCTATAATGAAACAATGACATTACCGTACACTGATAAACCACTTACATTAATGTCAAAGTTGCATTATAGATAGCCTTTTTAAATAGCCATTTCATGCTATTCAAATTTGTAAAGTTTCTTGCATAGTGCTCTGAAGATGTGATTCTCCTGAAAGGAGACAGTAAAAGTGCAATAAAGAACCTATCACTATTTGGATGTTTTTCTTGTCAGTGGGCTGGGCTGTCAGCCTTTTTAATTTATTTTAATTAGTTTGAATATTTATTGGACAACATAAAATCCTGCACCAGAAAAATTTTCGCAATTGTGGGTAGCTGCAGAGACAACCGCCACGAATCAACTCCAATTGAATTTTTGAAGTTATTTGAGATCTTCCTCTAAGATATATGTATAGTATTTCAGTACACAGTGTCAGTCTATTTTCCTTGTTTGACCAAAATCGGTTATCTATTCAAATTACATGTCGTATATCGATGTAGAGTGTTATATTTTAACGATTATGATGACCTTGAATGCCGATGGATTCCAATCACCAAAAATGTAAGCTTTCTTTAGAAACTCGTAAACTATGAATTATATGATTCTATGAATTTTCTCTTGTTTTTGTGTGCGGTACTGATCATCAGATTTGTAAAGGCACTCTTGAAATAGCCTGTATAATTATTAAGAAATATTGTGAAGTGTCGTGTGCGTACGTGTTCGTACTGGAGAACGATGCTCCTGGCAGTTGACAGCTTCTTCAGTAATCCACTTTGTTCTCTTCTGTACCTTTCTCTTTCGGAACCGAAGCTGCATGAAAGATTGCATCAAATATACTCCTCCTACGACTTTTCGCAGAACTTGGTCCGTGAAGCTGTTTCGGTGTCCGCGGAAAAGATTGACTCGTCTTGTTTGGTGTGTGTGTGTGTGTGTTGTTGGGACGAGGCGTGGGCGTTGTAGAGAAGCCGGATTTTCTCCCGAGTCACGTCGCTGGACTTCCTCCGAAGCTGATGGCGAGAAAGTGCGAGGCGAGACGATAGGATCGACAGCAGAGCTGGACGTGTTGCGGCGAAAAACTCTGCTCATCGGCCGCCAGAGGAGGAAGCAGACGCTATTTCGAGAAATAGCGGCAGCAGCGCACGTGGGACGTGCCGAGCCAAGTGCTCCACCAGTATACACAGCGGAAACCGTCACATCCGAGACTTTTCACCACAGAGAGCGTGCATGAGGCTTACATAAGTAACAGAAGTCCCTGATTTCTGCGAGCACAGGAAATGTATAATGTATCGTGGAATAGTAGAGGCTTTCCAGTTTACAAGACGTATTAGAAAATGAAGTACCGTTTGCTGATGATCTAAAGATGACATACGAGAATAATAATATCGAGTGGCTCATCGGCCTGGTGCAAGTCTTTCAATTGGTCGCCACTTCGCCGACTTGCGTCGCTTAACGAGGAATCCGAACCACGTGTCGTTTCTGGCAACACCTCACATCTTTGAGAGGTGAAGAATGGGTTAAAACGCAGAGTGAAAAAAATCCGAGGTCCGACCGGGTTTCGAACCCGCGACCTTTCGGTTTCCAATCGGCCACTTTACCCCAACAACACCGTACCCGACACATACGAAAATGAAGTTGCACGAATGAAGCACAATCTACTGGATACTCGCGGAATCACGAAAGTCACTGTTCTGACCGATTTGTCCTACAACTTCACATGAAAATAGACACCAGTGACGTCAAAGATCTTGATTGTTTAAAGGCGTCGAAATAAATTCAATGTCGATGCCTTAAAAGTTGTCTCGGACCGGGACTCGAACCCGCATATTCCTCTTCCAGACAGGGCTCGACTTTTTCACTACAGCTATCTGGACACGATTCCCAGTCTTCTCAAATTCTCCACCTAGTGCGCGCTAGTATTGTAGTGTTTCCCTCCCATTCTTCCACTTGATCGCTATTTTACATGTATGCTAGCAAGGGATCGGAAGATTTTTTTAATGCATCTGCACTGAAAGTTCCAACCTCCGTATATATAAATGATTGCGGCCTATACTGTGACATAAAGGTTTTCGGATTCGAATCTATTTAAACGCTGCATTGTTTTCTCTCTACTGCACCAGTCATAAAAGGTAATTAGAAGAACTCTACCATAACATACCATTGCATTAGTTAAGCATAGTAGTCACTTTTCAAAGCATTCTAGGCTATTGCTGGGCAACAGAACTATTTTACATTATTGTTTTCGAATATGCAGGGCTTATTGACAGATAAAATGTATCGTAATGATTGTAAAGAGAGTCTAAAAAATAATAACTGTTCATATGCAAGTACTTTCCTAGTCCTTTTCTTAATACTTTCATAACATAGTTTCAAACTGTTTTCGTTCCGATATTGTGCGAATTAAAAGCAACAGAAACTTATTTCCATACCTGTATCTTCTAGGCCGAAGTAACGTTATCCGTTCTTTTCCTTTCTATTATTGGCGATGTATTGCCCGAAAACGATTTCTGGAAGTAAATGGTTATGTTATCTTTCGAAGAACACCATATGGATATGGCTAGAAACCTTAGAGCAGCAGGCAAACAGAAATGTAATAATTCTCAAGTGCACCGATAGTCTTCCGCAGAGAAAACAACGAGGAAAACTATCACTTACAGAACGCCATAATTGATGGAATAGATACAATAAACTCTACGACGTAAAAGACACAAACTCACTCTCTCCTCCCCCCCCCTCTCTCTCTCTCTCTCTCTCTCACACACACACACACACACACACAAACTCACACGCATAACTCTCCCCCACTTGCCAAAGAAAAGAGTTCAAAATTTGCAACCTGAACGCATTTAACTATTCAGCAGTACGCCACCTTGTTTTCGAAGTATTACACACTTTGACGTCTTAGGTACAGAGTCATGCAGCGTACACTCGAGTTCTCTTTAGTCACAGGTGACAGAATGGGGTAGAAAAATAATGGTAACGCGAAATATATCAAACCACAAAAAGTGAAGAATGAGGTAAAAATTGATGTATAAATGGTCATTCCGTTTTCATATATGAATATTTAAAATTCATATATGTACAAGCAGTAATCATCATTTTTCTTTAGTAAAACAGTCGAAACTGATGGTGATGTAACTTACGTGAATTTTTTTGTGCAAAAGCAGAAAAAAATTGTGATTGATCGGTTTGGATCTTATCAGAAAACAAAGGAATTATCATAATTGACGATTGCTTTCTACTTCTTCTGTTAAGGTATTCCGTTAGCTGTTGAAAATATCTGCACTAAGAGACACACAGAATAGTGTGAAACAACGATGATTCGGTGGTATGTATTTAACGTATTCCTCCGTGATTTTCTCTGTTAAAGGATACTAACACTTCTAGCATTTGTAATACGACTCCTGCCACCTACTTATTTTATAACATTTCAGACTTTAAAACGGTGGTTCACTATATTCTTGTGTTACATATTTAAACAGAAACGAATATTCCTGGTCAATGATAATCTAAGACTTCATTGTAAATCATCATCTTTTTCTTTATAGCTTGTCCCGTCTGGTGGCAGGGTTCACTGAGTGGATTCGCTGTCTCCATTTTGTTCGATTACAGAATTCAGGTCACTGTGCAGGGTATCGACCCATCGCTGCACAGGTCGTCCCTTGAGTCTCAGACTTCCATGGAATAAGCTGCCTTTGATATTGACTTGTCGTCTGCACATGTCCTAACTTTCCTTCATTTTCTTTTGGTTGGGTGCAGTCCCCAAACGTTTCCTGATGGTGTCACTTGAGACGTGATCCAGTCGAGTTACACCACCTGTCCATCTAAGCATCTTCTTCTCTTCGACCCCCGGTTGTCTTTCCTTTGTATCTGGCCAGTACTTGGTACCATAGAGAGCGACTGGGTGGATAACAGTGTGGTGAAACTTTGGCTTCAGGTGGTCCTTCATCCGACGATCATAGGTCAACCCTGTTGCCACTTGTCACTTCATCCAGGCTGTCTGTGTCCTTCCATTAACAACATACCTAAAGGTAGATACTTTCGATAGATCTTCTCCACCAACGTTAATAGTCCATGCTTCTATTGGCTCTGATGTCATGTACTGAGTTTGGAAATGGCATTATAAATAATAAATACATTTAAGGTTTGATTCCATTTCCCGGATGGTGGTCAACGACCACACAATGATGAACACACCAGGTGTATTTAGTGACATTGGCCGTTACTGTTTAATTAAAAAAAAAAAAAAAAAAAAAAAAAAAAAAAAAAAAAAAAAAAAAACAGATCGATTTAAATCACATAGTGACCATCTTCAGTGTCCGTTTGCCGGTGCAGTTACATTCAGGGCATTCATAATGCTTGTTTGAAGGACACTGAAGATGATCACTATGTGATTGAAATCGATCTGTGTTTTTTTTTTTTAAATAAAACATTAACGGCCAATGTTGCTAAATACATCTGGTGTGTTCAAATACTTTTAAAGCAGAGATCGGTCTGAGATGCAAAACTGACACACTATGTTTCACATTTAATATCATGGGAAGTCTAAACGTTATTAATATGCCACGGTTGTATTTAGTAGATATTAAACATTTCCAGTAGTACAATTAATTTGGACTTGATTTGATTTTATTTTTTCAGGGAAGCCAAAACAGTCTTGGTCCAACCCGCCACTTCCCGCACCGAAACTAAGTTTATTGTGCGGTATCGCTCCCTGTATATCTAGTAAAGCCAACCAATGCCCTTGAACAGTCCCAGGAGTCCCTTTACCAGTTCTGTATTAGACACAATTTCTTCGGGTCTGGTTGTCCCAAATGTTCTGTGCCTTTTACTCTCCAATGCAATGCATTCAAAGATTAGATATGATGCAGTTTCATCACACTCATCACAGATCCTACATTTAGGGTCCTCTTCTGTTATTCCCATTGTATTTAGGTGTTTTTTCCAGGAGAGGGAGCAATGCCGCGAGGGACCACAAACACCGACTGCCGGCGTGGTACAGGGTATAGCGTCATGGACTGCTGTGCTGAAGGTCGCAGGTTCAATCCCACCCACCGGCAAAAAATTATTTCTTTGTAATCAACAATTCCAGAATGTTGTACATCTATCTTATGTTCACTTGTAAATTCTACTTGTTTTTTATGTTAACTGTTCTTCTAATTTCTGGTAAATTCTGTTTGTGTATAAATTGCAGAGCACTCTGCCTGAGGGCAGTCAGTGCTGCGTGTATGTTGAGTTCGTAATAAACGTGCTTTGAGTATAAGTGCTGTGTTCAGTTGCCTTCGAAGTCAAGCCTGCTCCCATTTCAACGCGACAATATTAATTCTGGTTTTGAATTATGATATACTTGCTACATTGCACTGTTATTGGTCTGGCAGTAATCATGTGTACTGATTCTTAGGCCTCGTGGTAAGAAATCAATCAGCAAAATACATTTTCTTCCCCCCCCCCCCCCAAAGAAAAAAAAAAAACAAAAAAAAAAAAAAAAAAAAAAAAAAAAAACAGTGCACATGACGTTTCGAAGTGTCTGGATTTGCTTAGGCTTAACCTTCGTTGGAGATGAAGTGTACCTCCTTTCCATTGATTGCTGTTTTGTTTCAAGGGTGTCCTACGTGCCCAAGTTTCATCCCCTGTGACTATGCGAGAAAGAAAACCATCGACTTCTTCATTGTAGCGTGTCAAAAACTGAAGTACACTGCCATCCGTTGTTTTTATGTTGTTCAGTAAAAATTTGGGTACCCAACGTGAGACACGTTTTCGAAATTTCAGTTTTTCAGTAACAATTTTACGAATTAGTGATCATGACATTTGCAGAACTTCCATAGCAATGGCACTAAGTGTTCACTTACGTTGTGCTCATTCTTCAATTGTTTGAACCAGTTCATCAGAAAGGCGCCCACTTCGTTCTTCATCCTGCACTTGACCATGTCCTTCACTGAACATCCTGACCCGTCTTCTAACTATTGAATCACACATTTTGTCCTCGCAGATTTGCCGATGGATTTCCTTTGGTTTAACTTTATTTGCACTTAGAAAACGGATCACAGATCTGATTTCACACGCGGCGGCACTTTCAATGACCGTGGACATTACACAGAAGGACTACAAAGCACACGTCAGCAGCAGTGATCTGAAAATGGCGTACATGCCTTCTCCTTGTGTCAGAGTAACTGCCGCGCATCCTCGCAACTGCGATCGCAGCGCTGCCGCGGATAGAAATAGAAACGGAACTTACATTGTGGACAACCCTCGTATGTTGTTGTTGTGGTGTTCAGTCCTCAGACTGGTTTGATGCAGCTCTCCATGCTACCTTGTCCTGTGCAAGTCTCTTCATCTGAGAATACGTTCGGCAACCTACATCCTTTTGAATCTGCTTACTATATTCGTCCCTCGGTCTCCCTCTACGACTTTTACCCCACGCCCTTCCTTCCAATGCTAAGTTGACAATTCCTTGATGTCTCAGAATGTGTCCAACCAATCTATCCCTTCTCTTAGTCAGGATATGCCAGAAACTCATTTTCGTCCCGATTCGGTTAAGCACCTCCTCATTATGTGATCCACCCATCTAATTTTCATCATTCGTCTGTAGCACCGCATTTAAAAAGCTTCTATGATCTTTTTTTCTGAACTCCTTATCGTCCACGTTTCACTCCCATACAATGCAACACTAAGACAAATGCTTTCAGAACGGACTTTCTAACATTTCAATATTGGATATTAACAAGTTTCGCTTCTTTAGAAACGCTTTTCTTCCCATAACCATTCTGCATTTTATATCTTCTTTACTTCGGCCATCAGAAGTTATCTTGCTACCCAAATAACAAAATTCATCTACTACTTTTGTTGTGTCATTACCTAATTTAATTACTTCAGCATCGCCTGATTTTCTGACATTGCATTCCATTACCTTCGTTTTACTCTTGTTAATGTTCATATCTTCCTTTCAAGACACTGTCGATCCCATTCAATTGCTCTTCCAGATCTTTTGCGGTCTCTGATAAAATTATTATTTCATCAGCAAACGGCAATGTTTTTATTTCTTCTCCCTGCACTTTAATGCCCTCTCCATATTTCTCTTTGAATTCCTTCACTGCCTGATCAATGTACAGAATGAACTACATTGGGGAAAGGCTACAACCCTGTCTTACTCCCTTCCCAACCTCTGCGTCTCCTTCTTGCCCTTCGACTCTAATAACCGCTGTCTGGTTTTTGTATAGGTTGAATATAACTCTTCGCTCCCAGTATTTTACCCCTGATAGCTTCAGAATTTGGAAGAATGTATTCCAGTCGACATTATCAAAAGCTTTCTCCAAATCGACAAATGCTAAAAACGTAGGTTTCCCTTTCCTTAGCCTATCTTCTAAGATAAGTCGTAAGAAATTACATTGTGGGAGACCTTCGCATACTGTAGGTATTTGAGATCATTCTGATGGCCGCGGCAAATTAGCCGTGCGTACTGGAGCGCCGTGCTGCGGTGCGCGCGGCCGATCGCCGTTGGGGGTTCGAGATCCCCCCCCCCCCCCCTCGAGCATGGGTGTGTGTGTTGTCCTTAGGTTAGTTTACCTTAAATATAGATTGAGAAACTCTGAGACAGTTTTTCTTCTCGAATATGTCCAAGACATTAAAGACAAACGTGAAGAAATGAATTAAAATATGAGGTGCGGCCGGGATTCGAACCCAGACCTCCATGCTTACTAGGCAGACGTCTTACCGATAGACCACCGCACCTCTAACGGCTAAGGCGCCTCGGAATAGTTTAAGCACGATTTCCCTCCATGTCACAAATTTTAATTCTGTTTCTGTGTTCCGCTGCTTGGAGGGCCTTGGCAGTAGTGACAATTATCTATGGAAAACAGAATCAGAATTAAAATTTGTGATGTGGGGGGAAATCGTTCTTAGACTATTCCGAGGCGCCTTGGCCGTTAGAGGTGCGGTAGTCTAACGTTGACTGCCGGCGTGGCGCAGGGGATAGCGTCACGGACTGCGGTGCAGAAGATCCCCGGTTCAATCCCGCCCACCGGCAAAAAATTATGCCGGGCGCCGTGGTTCAGCGCGCCCGGACAGGAGGCTCAACGCCCTCTGTAATAAAAAGCTGAGCCAAGAACACTTCGAACATCAACGAACAAATACGATCAGCGTCCGCAATGAAACGAAGTACCCATAGATAAAAAAAAAAAGAAAAAAAAAAAAAAAACAATGGTAAGACGTCTGCCTAGCAAGCAGGAAGGTCCGGGTTCGATTCCCGGCCGCACCACAAATTTTAATTCATTACTTCACGTTTGTCTTTAGGTTAAGTAGTCAGTAAGCTACGTGCTGATGACCACGCAGTTGAATCCGGTAGATATACAAACAATTGAATTTTCAATGTGAACAGTGGCGTTATTTTTATAGCGTTTTGAAAGTTTCATAATAATCACCCTGTACTTGTTGTGGTAATGAAAACAGCAGTAATTCCGTTTGATGGAGTATCGCATGAGTAGCGCGACAGACGACAGTGTGGGGCAGTGTGGGGCTTCTGCTCTGGCTATGCGCTGTGCGGCCGGCTCGGCAGGAAGCCGTGTGGCCAAGTTGGTAATTAGGGCGTGGCTGGCTGGCAGCGAGACCTGCCGCCCAATTAGGGCGTCTGCAGTTGCGGGGGGGGGGGGGGGGGGGGGGGGGAGGGTTGGAGCAGGCGGCGGCGATCGCGGGGTCACCTGAGGCTGAGGTTTGTGGAGTGACCCCACCACTCAGCAACTCCCTACCTGCCGCACTGTGCACACACTGGTGCTCCCGCAGCCCCTAACACACCGAGTCTGATTCGCTTTGATGCCTCGCGCTACAACTTGCACGTAAGTGCCGTTGACCCCTAGGCAGTTCACCTGAATGGGGCTCCGATGCCTTTCGGTGTCAACTGCTGCACTTTTTTTTATTGAAATTTCCATCATTGTTGATAAATCTGAAGCAATGAATTAAAATTTGTGATGCGGCCTGGAATCCAACTCGGACCTCCATGCTTACTAGGCAGACGTCTTAGTCGGTATTTTTTTTTCCCATCTGCTAGATCTATGGTTCGCGGACGTTCGTTCAGTTTGTTCGTGGTTGTTTGTTGAATGGTTGCCTCAGTTTTTTTATTACAGAGGGCGTTCAGCCCTCTGACCAGGCGCGCTGAGCCACGGCGCCCGGTGCATGTTTCAAATGTTTGTATAGCTTATGGGACTTAACTACGGGGTCATCAATCCCTAAACTTACAAACTACTTATGAACTACCTAACACTAAGGACGACACAAATATCCATGCCCGAGGGGGGATTCGAACCCCCGACCGTAGTGACCGTGCAGACCGTCACTGGAGCGCCTCAGTCCCCTCGGCAGCCGGCAGCCGTTGGACTACCACACCACTAACGATTAAAGCGCCTCGGAATAGTCTAAGTACGATTTCCCTCCACGTCACAAACTTCAATTCAGCTTCAGTTTTCCAAAGATATTTTCCACTACAGCCAAGGCTCTCCATGCAGCGGAATATTTGTATTAAATTTATATTTATATCACCTTAACGGGATTGCTCTCGCTGCATTATGTGGCACTTTTATGGGATTCCTATTGTTTACGACGTTATGTCTCCTGAACCATGTGTCGTATGTGGTTCGTACTCGTACAGCAATTGTTATCTCACGTAAAGAATATGTGTACCAAATTTGGTTGAAATGGGTCCAGTGGTTTAGGAAAAATTGAGCAGCATTGTCGCTAAATGCAGCAGTTTTAGACACATTTCATTGTTTATAACGTCATATCTCCTGAACTATATATCGTATGTGATTCTTACACTTACGGCGACCGTCCTCATGGATTGAAGCTTACGTGTACAAAAGTCCTAAAGATTGGAAAAAACTGTAGATTTGTATGCAAAACGTACAAACATACGGACACTCTGCTTTATATATTAGATCTTTGGTGTAAATAAAGTAAGGTTTGTCTATGGTTACATTAGACTGTTACAGAAAGTTTGTCTATTGTTGCAAATAACCGTACGAAAATTCCTTAATTTCCTTCGCCATGCGACATGTTTTGGTTAAAAATGGCTGCGACTGTAGACTCAATATAAAATTGACTGTTCTCTTCATATTATTCAGAATGTAGCTATAAAAAACAAATTTCGTGTATCATGCTGTTACGGCAGCACGGTGAGTGTATGGATGTCCGCCAAACGGGCCCCGGTGCCCGATAAAACTGCAGTGAAAAATTCCAATAACTGCAGCTTCCGGCGCGGACAAACGCGGCTTTATCGGCGCCGTATTGTTTCGGGTGCGCACTTATCGCGCGCCAGGTAATACACGCGGAGGCGCAGTGAGTTATCGCCGCTGGCGGCGCTGCGGTCGGCGCCGTAACTCAGGCTGTGTGCGCGCGCATTGGCCGGCGCGGCGGCTAACGGCCGCGCTGTGTGCGCACGCCTCGCCAATCACGGGCCGCCACGTCACCTGACTGATGGCGACCGCAGCGCCGCCAGTCTCGTTTTGCAGTGACGCGCGCGCGCCGCTGTCGCCAAATGACGATCTACAGCCGGCATACACACACACGTACACAGTGAAATAACATCTGCCAAGGGACTCTGGGAGTAACTGATTCTGCAGAGTGGGATTTAGTAATCAATTTCACGTACATCTACATCTACATGCGATACTCTACAAATCACATGCCATTCTCGAATAGCGCGCGGGAAGAAAGAACACCTGAATCTCTCTGTTCGAGCTCTGATTACTCGTATTTTATTCTGATGATCATTTCTACCTAAGTAAGTGGGAGTCAACAATATATTTTCGCATTCGGAGGAAAATGTTGGCGATTGGAGTTTCGCAAGTAGCCCACGCCGCAGCGATAAGCGCCGTTGTTGTAATGATTCCCATCCCAGGTCCTGTATCATTTCCGTAACGCTGTCTCCCCTGTATCGTGACAATACGAAACGAACTGCCCTTATTTGGACTCTTTCGATGTCCTCCGTCAAACCCAGCTGATAAGGATCCCACACTGGGCTGCAATACTCCAAAAATGGACGGACAAGCGTAGTGTATGCAGTTTCTTTTGTAGTTCTGTTGCATGTTTTAAGGGTTCTGCCAATTAAAAACACAGTCTCTGGTTCACCTTTCGCACGATATTATCTAGGTGTTCTTTGCAATTTAAGTCTGAAGTAATAGTAATTCCTAGGTATTTTGTGGAGTTTACGGCCTTCACTTTTGATTGATTTATCTTGTAAACATAGTTTAACGGATTTCTTTTCGTACTCGTGTGGACGACTTCACACTTCTCATTATTTATAGTCAATTGCCATTTTTTACACCATACTGATATCTTATTTAAATAGTTCTGCAGTTGGTTTTGATCTTCAGATGATTTTACTAACAGAGCTACTTAGATTTTCCCCTAAATCGTTTATGTAAATAAGGAACAGCAGAGGACAAATAACACTACCCTGTGGAACGCCCGATATCACCTCTGTTTTAGTTGATGCCTTACCGTTGATTACTACGAACTGTGTCCTCTCTGACAAGACAACCCCTATCCAATCGCAAATTTGGGCCGATATACCATAACTACGCAATTTGATTAAAAGCCGTTTGTGAGGTACGTAATTCTGGTCTGCTGAGTACGAAAATAACATTTTTATAGATTTTATCTGAGTTTCCTTTTTTATTTCATATATTCAGGGGAGTTAATATACTCACAATGTTAAATTTGTCACTTTAGGTGCAATTATCTCGTGAACTATTCATGATAATGATACAAAATTATGAAATAATTTTCAGGAGAGCTTACACTCGAAGTTGTACTGCCGCAATCGATATATACAGGGTGTTTCACTAAGTGTGTTCGCCTCTGTAACTTATAAAATAATAGGTGACGGGAAATTTTAATGCGGCAGGTCAACACAATCAATGTTACACTTTCTGCGGAGCTATGAACATAGTTTATTGTATCATTTTCCAAAGAGTTACAGCACAAAGATATAATTTTTTAAATGGAACAATAGTTTTTTCTGTCGTGCATTGGATTCGTTGATACCAGCTGCGTCCAAATCAATTTAAACTACATTCCTGTTAGTTTGGGAGCTACAACCCTTCAAAGTTTCAGGGGCAAATATCAACGCTGTACATAATACATGGTCGTGTGGTGGGGTTGGGGCGCCATGGTCCTCATTCGTGGCCCGCAAGGTCGCCCGATTTAACACCAGTAGATTTCTTTTTGTGGGGATATTTAAGGATGTCACTGAGCTCACATCCCCAGATGATCTAAAACGGCGCATAGAGAACGCTTGTCACTCCGTCACACAGGCGATGTTACATCTAGTCCGCAGATCCTTTCGACGGCGCATTGCATTATGCATTGAGCAACATGGACACACATTTGAACATCTCATGTAAATAAACTTCTCACCACCATAACATCCATCACCCACCACACAGCCATGTATTACGTACAGCGTGAGGTATCTGCCCCTGAAACTTTGAAGGGTTGTAGCTCCCAAACTAACAGTGATAGGAATGTAGTTTAAATTGATTTGGACGCAGCTGGTTTCAACGAATCCAATGCACGACAGAAAAAACTATTGTTCCATTTAAAAAATTATATCATTGTGCTGTAACTCTTTGGAAAATGATACAATAAACTATTTTCATAGCTCCGCAGAAAGTGTAACATTTCATGTGTTGACCTACCGCATTAAAATTTCCCGTCACCTATTATTTTATAAGTTACAGAGGCAAACACACTTAGTGAAACACCCTGTATATCAAATGTTAACTACGCAGCTATTCATGCAGGGATGTTAAAAAAATACGTATTTACTAATGTACAAATACATTTTCTTACTAGAAACTACCGATAATAAAAAAGTTACTTTACTCGCGAGATGTGTAAATATGGATATTTACTGATGTATCATAACCTACAAATACTTTTTTATTACTAGATATCTACTGTTATAAAGAAGTTACTTCACTCGCGAGTTGAGTAAATACCGATATTTGATAATGTATCATAACATACAAATACATTTTATTACTAGAAATTACAGATAATAAAAAGTTACTTCACTTCCTTTATTAATGAGCGAAGTATTCGTCTTGAAGTATTCTATCACTTGTGTATGCACTTTCTTAATTAGAACACACTAATGAAATACGTTCTCCACACTTAATAAGTCACTTGCCAATACTGACGAAATCGACATTCAATATATATCGATTTCGACCTTACATTTTCGAGTGTAAGCTTTCTTGGAAATTACACACTTTGATGGCTGGTGGAGGAAGAGTCTTTCTCCATTGACCTATTTTTGCAGATAAGTCGCTTGCATAATTTATTTTTTAGAGATTTTTTTGCAAGTTCTAAATTTTTTCCACATATTTGGGTTTATTAAGTCATAATTTCTACAATATTAAACTGTATTATTAGCCGTCTTTGTCGGTATGGAGGGCGATCCTAAAATATCTATTTGTTTTTTAATTTGTAATAGCAAATGCTTAGTAGCTTCATACAATATACCTGTATACTTATGAAATCTTGTTGGGCCACGTAGTGTCTTACCAGCTAATCACCTTTACCTATAATACGCAATCCATACACAAGCCTAATATTAGTTTCTTACCTATCGTCAATATTCCTACAGGTTCGATATGAATACTGAGCCTTACAGTTTTTGCATTTGAAAAATAGTTTTCTTGCAAGACCACATCTTCCAGTACTATCTTCATAGCAAAATAAACTGTCACTAACATGTGAAACTGAAATAACTCGAAATTAACGCATGGCAGATGACATTAATTCAATACCTATTACAACATTGCCACTTGCCTGTTCATTATTATATTTAGTACTTACAAACGATTCTGCACTGGAATCAGTGTTCAGCTTTCTTCTGGAAGCACTGGCCCTAAAACTCGTAGTTTCGCTGCTAGAAATATCACTCGCAATCACTGAGGAAGCTGGAGTTGAATCCAACCTAGAAAAGCCTGCAGCACTCTCACTGACAAAATCCCTGTTATTTCCACTATTATCATAATTAGCTACATTCGCTTTCGGGTTTCTTCCAGGCCGCCTTCGAATTTCTTTTATACTCTCCCAATTCGAGACATCTTGTCACCAAAACAAACTTTCTGCGATAAACAAGCACAGTCATTAATAAATTTAGACAGTGAACAGAAATCTGTAACTAAGGTAGAATATCCAAATTTTTAGGTGTTTGCACTGACGAAGTATTGAATCGGAACAAACACAATGACGATCTGCTGAAACGTTTGAGTTCGGCTACTTATGCTATCAGGGCCATTGCAAAATCAGCTTTCTATGCCTATTGCCTATTTTCATTCACTGCTTTCATATGGGATCATATTCTGGGGCAATACAACATTTAGTAAAAAAGTATTTATTACACAAAAGCGTGTAATCAGAATAATTGCTGGAGCCCACCCAAGATCATCCTGCTGAAATTTATTTATGGATCTAGAGATATTCATTGTATCTTATATATACTCATTCATGAAATTTGTGATTAACAATCCGACCCAATTCAGAAGTAACAGCAGAGTGCATAGCTACAACACTAGGAGAAAGGGTGATATTCACTATTCAAGGGTAAATCTGATTTTGGCACAGAAAGAAGTGAATTATGCTGCCACAAAAGTATTTGGTCACTTACAAGTAGCATCAAAAGTCTGACAGATACCCAACTGGTATTTAAAAAGAAATTAAAGGAATTTCAGAATAGCAACTTGTTCTGCACTTTAGATGAAATTTTAGATAAAACTTTAAAAAATCAATAACTAAATAAAAATAAAAATAATATCGATTGACATGTATGGACACCATTTTACTAAACTGACACGTACCACATCATTACGAAATGTCGTATATATGATCTATGGAACAAGTATTAATCTAATCTAATCATAAAACGCTCCGGAAACGGAAGGAACACGTGAATGTAGAGCTCGAATAGGGCAGCCAACTGTGAGCACGAAATATTTTCACAAATCTACATTTTAGGTTTTTGAAGTTCAAGAAGTTGACTGTAGTCAAAAGGAGTGTGTGGCAACGTATGCTGCCCGTAAATAAATATTTAAAGGCCTTAATGGCTAACATTCCCTTAGAAAACACATTTATGTGGTCAAATATTCTCCGACTAATGTTTATAAGAAAAAAAAGTTTTTTAAAATATATTTTGCCCTCTACGAAGGTACAATCACCACTTTCTCTGATTATGGCACGTGTTGTAATTATATAAAATGGATATTTGAAATTTATGTGAGGGTCGGTATTCGAGCCAGGGACCTCCTGCTTACTAGAAGTTGCGATAGGACCCCCGCCACCCAGGCACACGTGCTTAAGACATTTGCGAGGACTACCCAAGAACGAGCCCTATTTGGTTACAACACCTACCAGTAGCTGAGACTAGAAAACACCAATTGAAAACTACACTCTTGGAAAATGAAAAAAATAACACCATGAATTCGTCGACCCAGCAGAGGGCAATTTTATTGACACATTCTTGAGATGGTGTACAACACACGATCGCACAGACAGAGCCGTACGCACTTGAGTACAGTCACCAGAGCGTCCGCACTGTTGGCGGTATACCATCTAGACTCGCCTTTTGCAGCAACGCAAACGGTAATTCTTTCTTGGAAACGAACGTAGACGTTCCGTATGTGGTTATGTGGAATGGCCTGCCATGCAGTTTCCACTTGGTGTCTCAGTTGGGCTAGATTTCGTGCAGGTCATGCAGACCGCCCAACATGACGTTTCATGCAGTCCCAAACATGCTCAATGGAGGAGAGATCTGGGGATCGTGCTGAACAGGTGGTTAACGTACACCTAGAAGAGCACGTTAGGTGGGACGGGATATATGTGGATCTGCATTGTCCTGTTGGAAAAGCATATCAGCTTGTTAGTGCATGAGTGGTATCAAGACGGGTTAAATGATGGTTCCCTAATCTCTGGAGGAGAATGGGAGTGAAGAACATCGTTCCCCCTCACAATGATGCACGATCATGTGTGCCGTTAGAGTGCTCTTCGCTCAAGCCCCAACATCGTTCAGTCCGCCTCCAATGGTGTCGTAGGCGCTTACGAAGGGACGAATGGAGACATATCGTCTTCAGTGATGAGAGTCGTCGCTGCCTCGGTGCCAAAGATAGTATGGCGTGTATGGTGTCGTACAGAGGAGTGCGAAAATCTGGAGTGTACGTGACAAAGGCAAACGGGAACGACACCTGGCATCATGGTGTGGGGAGCCATATCCTATACTGGCCTTCCTCCTCTGGTGTTTGTTGTGGGAAAATTGAACAGTACACGGTACTTTACAACATTCATTCAACCAGTCTTACCACCGTTCATTCACGCTCTGGTGACTGTACTGACGTGCATATGGTTCTGAGTCCGTGATAGTGTGTTGTATACATCCTAAAGAATATGTCAATAATGTTTCCCTTTCCTGGCTGGGGGAATTCATGACGTTCCTTTTTCATTTTCCAGGAGTGTATATGACGCAGAACATAGCAGCATGTTCGTTCAGATACAGTATGTCCAAAAGGACAGACGCCGAGATTGCTTATTTTCAATTGCAAATATGAATCGGCTGTGTGATTTAATGGTGACATATGAAGATTTGTTCGTGACCAGGGTCGGTCGCGTTAACCATTACGCTATCAGTGCATTATGCTTCAGCCGACGTCAGTAAGCGCCGTACACTGAGCTACGTTTGTGTGGTTGTAGGGCCGCGTGCAGCGACAGTCGACACTGCAACAGCGCATCGCGGAAGTTTCTCGCTCCGTGATACAGGGCCTTTACACCTCGTTCTAACCACAATTAGCAGGTGCCTGGTATCTGCCCCTGAAACTCCGAAGTAGTGGAGCGAAAGAATTTACAAATGGTTGTAATCCTAAGGCACCAAACTCAAATGTTCAAATGTTTGTAACGCTATGGGACCAAGCTGCAGTGGTTATCAGTCCCTAGACTTACAAACAAACTGACTTACGCTAAGGAGAATACACAGTCCTATGCCCGAATGAGGACTGGAAACTCCGATCTTGAGCAGCCGCACACTCCGCAGCAAGTTGCCTTAGAGCGCACGGCCATTCACCCGCGGCAACGTCCCAAACTTCTAAGGTCATCGGTCTCTAGACTTACAAACTATTTCAATTAAATACCAAAAGAAAACGCACACATATATACACAAACACACACACACACACACCCGCATCCGCATAAATACGCCGAATGGGGAACTCAAGCGTCTGAAGGGAGCGTTTGCGCAATCCGTGACGCCCCTGTCCGCGCGGCGACTTCTGCGTGGCATAGTTCTGGCTCCGAAATAGAAATGGGATTTATATTGATTTATATACAACAGGTGTCAATGATTCCAGTGCTTGTTAGGACTAACTATTGTTCCATTTAAAAATATCTCTTCCCGCTGTAACTCTTTGTAAAATGACACAATGAACTATGTTCATAGATTCCTATGCTGACCTACTGCAATCCCGCCAGCTATTACTTTGATAGTGACCGGACCAAATATCTCACGAAGTAAGCATCAGACGAAAAAACTACAAGGAATAAAACTTTTCTAGGTTGATGGGGGAAAACAGTTAGCGCTATGGTTGGACCGCTAGATGGCGCTGCCATAGGTCGAACGGATATGAGCTGCATTTTTAAAAATAGGTACCCCCCATTTTTATTACATATTCGTCTAGTACGTAAATAAATATGACTGTTTTACTTGGAACACTTTTGTCGCTTTGTCATAGATGGCGCTGTAATATTCACAAACATATTGCTCACAATTTTAAACGAACAGTCGGTAACAGGTGGGTTTCTTAAATTAAAACACAGAATGTAGGTACGTTTCAACTTCATTTCGGTTGTTCCAATGTGATAAATGTACTTTTGTGAAATTAGCATACATTATGAGAACGCCTACTGTTACTGCGTGATTACCTGTAATTACCTAATGACTTCAATAAATGCTCGAAATGATATCATTCAACTTCAAAGCATTTGGCAATACAAGTAACGAAATTCCTCTCAACAGCGAGTAGTTCGCAATCAGTAATGTTCTCACATACATTGACAGTTCGTTGACGCATGTTTTCAGGCGTTGTAGGTGAATTACGATAAGAAACGTCATTCAATTTTCTCCACAGAAAGAATTTTGGGGATGTAAGATCCGGTGAACGTGCGGGCGATGCTTCTACGACCAATCCACCTGTCATTAAATATTCCATTTAATACTACTTCAACTGCACGCGAGCCATGTGCCGGACTTCGATCATGTTGAAAGTGCATCGCCATTCTGTCATGCAGTGAAACATCTTGTAGTAAAATCGGTTGAACATTTAGATTGCCATCGATGAAACAGCGGCTAATTATCCGTCAAATGTTTGTATAGCTTACGGGACGTAAGTACGGGGTCATAAGTCCCTAAACTTACAAACTACTTATGAACTAGCTAAGACTAAGGACGGCACAAATATCCATGTCCGAAGGGGGGGGGGGGGATTCGAACCCCCGACCGTAGTGGCCGTGCGGACAGTGACTGGCGCGACGGCCACCGCGGCCGGCTAATTATCCGTCCTTCCATAACGCCGCACCATACATTAACCCACCAACGTCGCTGACATTCCACTTGTCGCAGCCATCATGGATTTTCCGTTGCCCAATAGTGCATATTATACCGGTTTACGTGACCTCGTTTAGTGAATGACGGTCCGTCGCTTACAGAATGTGTTATTGTCCCGTCATTTATTTTGTGCCCAGTGGCAAAACTGTACATGACGTTCAAAGTCTTTGCGGTGCAAATCCTGGTGCATAGAAGTAAGGTACGGGTGAAATTTGTTGACGTAGAATTCCCAACACCGACGTTTTTGAGATTCCCGATTCTCGTTCAGTTTGTCTGCTACTGATGAGCGGATTAACCGCAACTGCAGCTAAAACACTTACTTGGGTATCATCATTTGTTGCAGGTCATGGTTGACGTGTCACTTGTGGCTGAACACTTCCTGTCTCTCTAAATAACGTTACTATCAGCCGAAAGGACCGGATACTTGGAATATCTCTTCCGGGATAACTACCGACATACGTAACACAGGGCGTTGGGCGTTTTGATCACAATAGCCATACATAAATACCATATCGACCTTTTCTGCAATTTTAAACGGTCCATTTTAAACGAGTATCACGAAACAAATATCGTCCGCACTGGCGATACCATGCGATACCACGTACTTATACGTTTGTGACTATTACAGCGCCATATATCAAAAAACGAAAAAAAGTGTTCCAACTACAACATTCATATTTATTTACGTACTAGACGAATATGCAATAAAAATGGAGGTACCTATTAAAGAGAGTTCATATCCGTTTGACCTATGGCAGTGCTTTCTAGCGGGTCAACCATAGCGCCATCTGTTTCCCCCTCCAAGCTATAAAAGTTTTGATTTTTGTAGTTTTATCGTTTGATGCTTATTTCGTGAGATATTTGGTCCGGTCACTATCAATGGACCACTCTGTATACAGGATGTCCCAGTCAGATTTTTCACCGAAAATATCTCCGAAAATTTCCAGGCGTAAGATGAAGTCGTTAATGAGGTATGCGCCCATATCAGTATTAATTGATAAACAGTGCTATTAGGACGCTGTGTAAAATTACAGAGCCGCAGATAGTGATGTGAACAGCAGGGCCTTGACGCCATACAATTTTATTATGTAAACCCCCTTCCACGATTCTGAAGATGATTTTTATCGAAACACGTCAATAAACGAATGACCACATCACTATCTGTGGCTCTGTAATTTTACACAGCGTCCTAATAGCATTGTTTATCAATTAATCTTCGAAAGTACATTAGATATTGGAAAACGGCTATCGTGGTCATTAACGTATGGCAGGGGCTTATTAAAGTAACCATTATAAGACAGCCTAAAAAGTCAATAAATATTATTTTCATCTCAAAGTTATGAATTAATTAAGCAAGAAATGGCACGTCAAATTTAAAATAATAATAATAAATTTTAAAATAATGGCTTTGGTTTCATTGCAGTGAGTCAATTACATCCGAAGAAAATTCAAAGCAAAGTTGACATTTAATATTCAAGAAGCGCGAAATTAACGCGTCCCAAGACTCTACCATGGGTCTCGCTTGAGTCTTGGGACTCGGTAGCTCCGCACTTTGTGAATATCAAATGTTAACTTTGCTTTGAATATTCTTCGGATGTAAATGTAGGGTTTCACAGGGATCAAATTAAGGGTCGTAACACATCAGAAATGTAACGGCCACTGTTCAAAATACCGTCGATGCTAACAAGAGATGACCGGGACGTGTAACCCAATGGCGCCCCATACCACCACGGCGGGTGATACGCCAGTATGGAGATGACGAATACACGCTTCCAATGTGTGTTTACTACGATTTCGCCAAACACGGATGCGATCATGATGATGCTGTAAACCGAAAAATGACGTTGGTGCACCCAGGTTGCGTACACCATCGCAGGCGCTCCTGTCTGTGATGCAGCGTCAAGGGTAACCGCAGCCATGGTCTCCGAGCTGATGGTACATGCTGCTGTAAACGTCGTCGAACTGTTTTTGCAGATGGTTGTTGCCTTGCCCCATCTATTGACTCAAGGATCGAGATGTGGCTGTACGATCTGTTATAGTCATGCGGATAAGATGCCTGTCGTCTCGACTGCTAGTGATACGAGGCCGTTGGGATCGGGGACTGATAACCATGTAGTTTAGTCCTTCCAGAACCCCAAAAAAGCAACAACAACAACCGTTGGGAACCAGCATGACGTTCCGTATTGCCCTCCTGAACCCACCGATTCCAGATTCTGCTAACAGTCATTGGATCGCGACCAACGCGAGCAGCAATGTCGCGATACGATAAACCGCAATCACGATAGGCTACAATCCGACCTTTATCAAAGTCGGAAACGTGATGGTACGCATTTCTCCTCCTTACACGAGGCATCACAACGACGTTTCACCAGACAACGCCGGTCAACTGCAGTTTGTGTATAAGAAATCGTTTGGAAACTTTCCTCGTGTCAGCATGTTGTACGTGTCGCCACCGTCGCCAACCTTGTGTGAATGCTCTGAAAAGTAAACATTTGCATATCTCAGCATATTCTTCCCGTCGGTTAAATTTCGCGTCTGTAGCACGTCATGTTCGTGGTGTGTTCTTTTTAGGCTGTCTTGTATCGCTTACTTTCATAAGCCCCTGTCGTACATTCGTGACCACCAAAAGTGTTTTACAATATCTAATGTACTGACAGATATATTTTCGGTCAAAATTAGAATGGGACACCCTGTGTGTGTGTGTGTGTGTGTGTGTGTGTGTGTGTGTGTGTCTCGATGCAATGTAATGGCTTAATTTAACTACTGCAATCTATATTTCGCCAGAGAACTAACGACAACTGTTTGTAAAACCGTCCGCCGAGCAACTGGTGTCGTGTCGGGCAGTGAGCCTGGCATTGGCCCCGTTAATTGGAACCGTAAATCAAGGCGCGCTGCCCGGTTCTCAGGATTGCGGTATGAAGGGCGGGCCGCTTTGTGCTGCCTTTTTTAGCCGGAGCGGTACACACGTGCCGCGGGATTGTTTGTTCTGCTGCAAGCAGTCGAGGCCGTAATTAATTACTCTCACGCCGAAAGCTGCACACACCCGTACGTACGTTGTTACAGGCCCGCCCGGCCAGGTATTTGTGCAGCAACGCAAAGGCGCATGTGCGCTGAATTGCAGCCAACACGTACCAATCTCTACGGACGAGGGCAGGGCTACCAACTTGCAGCGGCAGCAGAAGAACCTTTCAGTATTTCTCATAAGCGCCCCAGACAAAAAAATACGAGGGCTGAAAGGAAAGTGGAAAGGACTGTTAATTTTGTCTGATACGGCTTTATTCGTAATATAACCGCCCTCGTTATTTACGACCTTTTTTCTAATGTTCGGAAGGCGTGGGATACCACATGGCTGTCTGTTTCTGTTGAAATTTTCATTGAGATGACAGGCGACATATTTTGGGAAATGAATATTATCAATCATCAGCTGTTTATTATATTTATAACTTCGCTTGGCTTCGGTTCTATACCATCTTCGCGGGAGTAAGCTAAACAGACTGATTAAGTGGATGCATTATTTACCATAGCATATCCATGCTAACATTGACTTGCATGACAGCATGGATACGATGGTGGATAATGCAACCACTTAATCAGAGTGTTTAGCTTACTACAGTAAAGATGGTACAGAATCGTAACCTGTCGAAGTTATAACTATGATAACCAGCTGGTGGTTGATAATATGCGTTTCTAAAATATTTCTGTTAATTTCCCATATTGACCGTCGTGTGGCAAATGGCGCCCTTCCTTCCGTAGAAGGAAACCCGTAGCCCAGGTATATATTTTTCCCATAAATTTCATTTAATGTTCCCAAGAAGAGCCCTGCCAAATGGATTATAAAATGGTTTAATACACGCAGAGAGTAATTTTTCTTTACGTTTGGGCTATACAGCGTGTCTGCAGCTGCATGAATTTACGATAGCCTAACTTATAAATAAGTCAGTTTTGTTCTGAATTAAAGGAAAAGTGATCGAAAATGTAAGTAATTGACGATAGGAACTAATTCCACATGGAAACAGTTTCATACGAAAATTTATTTGGATCCGTGTGATACCATTCCGAACGAGCATCTCGACGTATGCTCTTTGTGTCTAACAATACAAGATACAGAGTGGTCGGAAATTCCCGTTACAAACATCTTGGACTTGTAGAGGGTAATGAGTATATAACATTTTGAATAAAAGCCATGTCCGTAAACGTATCGTTTCCGTTCCACGATGGTTTCTTTTGTGTCCCAGCCTCGTCGCCGCTTTTGTGTCTCGTAGGTGTCGGTGGCCGAGTGGAACGAGACCGACACAGTAACAAAGACAGCACGCCGGTGCAGGGACGGAGGGGAGCAGCCAGAAACTACAAACACTAGAGTAAATTAGAAAGAGATATATATTGCACAGAATGTAACAATACTTAACTTTTACATAGTACTGCAGAATGTTGATACATAGTTGTTAGAGGCCTGCCTAGTGCCTGTACAATAGCAAAGTCTTCACTGGTGCCTATCTGATTACGAAGGTCCTAACTGGTTGCTATCTCAGTTCCAAGTCCGATGTCCTTCAGTGGTGGCCACGAGCGGAGTTGTCGCAGAGGGCGCTCGTGGCTGTCGTCGTGAGAACGCCGCGCCGTGCGTGCATGGCGGCGCGCGGCGAAAGTAGGTGGCGCGCACTTTGTACTTGTGCGACACCACACCCCTCCCCCCAAAACCGCCGCGCCGTCGGGCTGAGGGCCACGGCGACGGCACTGGGAGGAGGGCCTGGGCGGAGGCGTTACTGGTGGGACGGGCGTCGTAGCTGAGGCTGGGATCGAGACGCCGTCCGCGCCCCGGTATACACCTTGCGATCCACTGGAAAACCCGCGAAAACCAGCGGAAGGGCGCCCGCCCCCGCCCAGAGGGAGCAGGTCATCTTCTTCTGAGGTGCGTGGCCCAGGCGGCGGCGGCACGCACGGTCCCGGAGTCCCTCTCGGTGACGCTGTCATCTGCGGCGGCGACAGCGGCGGCGTCGCGTCGATCTCCATCGGGACGATCTCGTAGTCCGGGGACGAACGATGTGGTTGTGCTCCCTGGCGGTGAACTGGGTCTGGAATCAAGAAACCGGAGACAGGATCGCGCGGCGTATGCAGACGCAATTGGTTTGCGTGGCGCCGCAGCTCCGACCCTGTGGAAGAACGTACAACATACATATTGCGACCGAGCACGCGCTGAATGGTGCCCGGTAACCATTTCTTCTTGTTGCCAGCAAACACCCTGTACAGCACCGGCGTAGAAACCTGAAAACGCGTAGCGCCATACGAACCGACTCGGTGCGTGGGAGGCTGCAGCAGGTGAAGGAGAGTGCGGTGACGGCGGCCGTGTAGCAGCTCGGCAGGAGACGGGCCGTCACGTGGCATGCACCGATACGTAGACAGGAAAATTTGAAGAGCTTGCTGCCTGGAGTGCTGACCTTTCATCTTCTCCATGTGAGACTTGAATGTTCGAACGAAACGTTCTGCTTCACCATTGGACTGAGGGTGAAAAGGTGCGGTGGTGATATGCTGAATGCCATTCACACGACAAAACTGTTGAAATTCCGCACTAACAAACTGAGGTCCATTGTCACTGACGATAGTTTCAGGCAAACCTTCGATGCAAAACACTGATGTTAAGGCACTGATTGTACTAGACGCCGTCGTTGAGTTCATGGCAATCACAAAAGGAAACTTGCTGAAAGCGTCTACAACAATTAACCAGCGCGTATTCCAGAAAGGTCCGGCAAAGTCAATATGTAAACGTTGCCATGGTCCCTTGGGGCGTGGCCAGTCTGAGAAACGCTGTGGAGGAGCCGCCTGATGCTCCGCACAAACTGTACACTGTGATGTCATGCTCTCTATCTGAGCGTCCATACCAACCCAGGTACAATGACGTCTGGCCAGTTGCTTTGTCCTAACAATACCCCAATGTCCTTGATGCAGGAGGCTTAACACTTCTCGTTGCAGGGAACAGGGAACTATCACTCTTGTTTGGTCGTTGTCCGTATGTAACAACAGAACACCCTGACTTAAAGACAATGCATGACGTTGTGCAAAATAACGTCGAACCAGAGGCCGATCAATGTCTTTGGCTCTGGCAGGCCACCCTGAGCGAACAAAACGTGCTACCATACTTAAGTCTGCATCCGCAGCTGTTTCCTGTGCAACCCGACGAGAGTTCAAAGGGAAATTGCGACAGCGGTAGCATCTCTGGAGTCTATCTGACAACATGCCATTTCCGAAGAATCAAACGACACATCCTGGCCAACCGGAAGTCGGGAAAGTGTGTCCGCGTTGGCGTGTTTAGTGGTAGGTCGGTACAAAATCTCATACTGATAATTAGACAATATCAAGGACCATCTCTGAAGCTTTTGTGCCGTTCTTGGCGGAATTGGCTTTGTGGGTGAGAACAACGACGTGAGAGGCTTGTGGTCTGTCAACAAATAGAATTTTCTGCCATAGAGATAATGATGAAACTTTGTGACGCCGTAAATGATTGCTAAGGCCTCCTTTTCTATCTGACTGTAATTCTGTTGCGTCAGCGTCAGTAGCTTGGATGCAAAGGCAATAGGACGATCATGACATCCAATACGATGTGACAGAACTGCACCCACACCGTACGACGAGGCGTCAACTGCTAGCACTACAGGCTTCTGTGGGTCAAAGGGAATCAAACATGCATCACTGAGTAGTGCAGACTTTAGTTTGTCAAAAGCAACCTGACAATCTTTGGACCATACAAAAGGAACATTCTTCCTACGTAAGTGATGCAGTGGAGCTGCAATCTGAGAGGCATTGGGAATAAACCTGAAATAATAGTTAACCTTTCCCATTACTGCTTGCAATTCATGCACATTCTTAGGAGGAGGCAAGTCTTTGATTGCTCTAAGATGTGACTGTAAGGGATGAATTCCTTGGGCATTAATCACATGGCCTAGGTACTCTATTTCAGTTTGAAAAAACGAACACTTTGCTTTATTGCAACGTAGACCTGCTGCAGTCAAAACTTTGAAAAGGCACTCCAGGTTTGCTAAATGTTCTTCAACTGTACGTCCGGATACCACAATATCATCTAAATAGTTCGAACAATACGGTACAGAAACTGTCAGCTGTTCCAAAAAACGCTGAAAAATAGCGGGGGCGGAAGAACTGCCAAATGGTAGGCGTTGAAATTGAAAAAGGCCCATGTGAGTATTAATGACGAAAAACTTTTTGGACTCGTCATCAAGTGGAATTTGTAAGTATGCCTCTGCTAAATCAATCTTGGAAAAGAAGCGAGACTGTCCTAATTTGTCCATAAGTTCCTCAGGTCTGGGCAGAGGGTAAGTGTCTACAATTGTTTGACTGTTCACTGTTGATTTAAAGTCCGCACAGAGACGAAGTTTTCCTAACGGCTTGGGTATAATTACTATAGGCGAGGCCCACTGACTCGCAGAAACAGGAGAAATCACCCCACTATCTTGCCAACGTTTAAGTTCTTCGGCAACTGTATCACGCAAGGCGATAGGCACTGGTCTAGCTTTACGAAATTTTGGAACTGCAGATTCTTTTAAAGTTACATGTGCCACGAAGTCTTTTGCACAACCTAGTTCCGGCGAAAACAAGTCACTATATTTGTCACACAATGCATTGATTTTATCCTGAGGCACTATTGACGAAATTTGAAGCACATCTCTTTGAATTGATAAACCAAACAAGTCAAAAGCATCTAGTCCAAAAATGTTCTGTGTCGATTTGGCCTGAAGAACTACAAAAGCAACTGTTTTTGTTACACCTTGAAAAGAGGCGGGCAGGCTACATGTTCCTAGCACGGGAATATTTTGACCTGTATAAGCTGTTAACACTTGCTGTGACGGCAACAATTTTGGCGAACCCAGAAGTTCATAAGTATCTTTATTTATTAATGTGACAGCGGAACCAGTATCAAGCTGAAATTGCACAGTCTTATTTTCTATGGAGAGATTTACAAAAAGTTTGTGCTTCTGGCGCACGACAGGTGCGCGAATGTGGGCAACGTCTGCTACGGTTTGTTTGCTGCGTATGCGCGGGCCGCGTAGTGAAGGAAGCGGCGCAGACTCGGCACGCAGCGGATTAACAACACTGTCACTAGATGACACTACCGCCGGATCGGCGTCCGCGCAATGCGAGGCTACTGCACTAATATTACTTTGAGTAGCTACCTGATGTCTACTGTCACTAGCTACACAGTACTGGGCACTATTACAAGGAGCAGTTGCAGAAGGCACTATTTTCACTACAGGATTGCACTGTACATAATCATTTTGCTTGTCCCGAACCCTTTTCCGTTGCACTGTTGTACGCGCCCGTCGGCGCTTGCTACGTGGTGCACTATATAGTTTTGCCATAGGCGCAGAACTACTTTCATGCAATTGAGATCCAAGGAAAGCACTGTTCAATTCCACAGCCCGTATAACATGTACAAAATGAACTGTTCTCGCACTCTGCGAAGCAATGTTTCTAATGGCACCGTTCTTTGAATTTTTGTTTTGCATACACACAGACTGTACATGTCCTGATTTGCCACATTGATAACAGGTTGCGTTGTGACTAGGGCAATGAGCACGCTTGTGGCGAGACACACACTGGGGGCAAGATTTACGTACATTTTTCTGAAATGAGCGTTGGCGCCCGTTATTCAAATCACTGTTTCTAACACGACGGGGCGACCTTTGTGTCGCACTTTTACACTGGCTACTGTTCACTGTCTGTTCAGCACGGCCTGTACTATTGTAAGAATCACTAGTGCTACCCTGAGAACTACGGCTAGGAAAGCGACCGTTGCGGCGCACTGAATTAACACTGTGGCTTTGCATTTCTACGTCTGCTAAGTCAAAAGTATCATGCGCATCTATAAGCTGCAGTACACTGTCTAATGAGGGGTCAGACTGTTTCAGAATTGCTGCTCTAATTCTGGGGTCCTGAATATTCTGCGTAATCGCATCTCGCAACATCAAGTCACTATACGAAAGTCCACAAGAGCAAGTAAATTTACATTGGCGGGTTAAGCCCTTCAATTCCGTAATCCACTCTTGGTGTGATTGCTGCGGTAATTTTTTAAGTCTGAAAAATCGGTATCGTGCAGCGGCTACAAGAACTTTTCTCTCATAATGAGCATTCAGTGCATCTACAATTTGTTCAAAGTCTACATCACGAGGAGATGCGAGAGGGAAAAGTTTTTGCAATAGTACGAAGGTCTGGGGGCCCACAATCGATAAGAAAAGGTTCTTCACTCTCTGACCTGTAATTTGATGAGCCGCGACGAGTTCTTGAAACTGTGCGAAATAGTCGCTCCATTCTTCCTCACGTTCGTTGTACTGGCGAAATGTAGGAAGCGGTGCAGCGGTAGGTGTGGGCTGCTGATGTGACGGCTGTTGTTGTTGGTGAGCAGCCTGTGCCGTCAACTGCGACACGGCCTGCAGTAGTTGAGTGATTTGCGCCGTCTGTAACTGAATAATTTCCATTAAGTTTGGGTTCGGGGTAGTGGCCATGCTGACCGATTAGGCGCCGCGCATACAAGTAAATTATAACAAAACACAAATGCAATATGAAAGAGGACGCTCTGCAACAAAAAAGTCCACAAAACACGTAACAAAATATCTTTCCCCAAAATTGTTATAATAAGGGTGGGTGGGCGGGAGCAATTTTTGCGTGCTCCGACTGCTGCTGTCTGGCTGCTGGTCCAAGGTTCGTCTATCACTCCTCGTCGCCACTTTTGTGTCCCAGCCTCGTCGCCGCTTTTGTGTCTCGTAGGTGTCGGTGGCCGAGTGGAACGAGACCGACACAGTAACAAAGACAGCACGCCGGTGCAGGGACGGAGGGGAGCAGCCAGAAACTACAAACACTAGAGTAAATTAGAAAGAGATATATATTGCACAGAATGTAACAATATTTAACTTTTACATAGTACTGCAGAATGTTGATACATAGTTGTTAGAGGCCTGCCTAGTGCCTGTACAATAGCAAAGTCTTCACTGGTGCCTATCTGATTACGAAGGTCCTAACTGGTTGCTATCTCAGTTCCAAGTCCGATGTCCTTCAGTGGTGGCCACGAGCGGAGTTGTCGCAGAGGGCGCTCGTGGCTGTCGTCGTGAGAACGCCGCGCCGTGCGTGCATGGCGGCGCGCGGCGAAAGTAGGTGGCGCGCACTTTGTACTTGTGCGACACCACAGTTTCAATTCATATGATCATCTCATCTACTCCTACTTGTGGAATGTAATTAGGCGTGACCCAGTACAATTGTTGCAATCAGTTTGAAAATAATAATGAATCATTCCGTTATTACATACGCATTTTCATTGCAATTTAAACCTTATAATTTACACTAGTTGACAACAACAAGAACCCAGCATCTACGGCACCAGCCGCAACGTACTGATGTTTTACAACAGTGGCTCGATGAGGCGATCACACACTGTACCTCCGAAGCACGTTCTGGTACACTCTCTACAGCCCACCTGGTGTCTCTTCAATGTCTTGTAAAGCGGCCTGAAATCGTGCCAGTAGATCTTTCTCTGTCTCTACAGGTATCTCATAAATTAGGCTCTTCATACAACCCCACAAGAAGTAGTCCATAGATGTTAAATCCGGCGATCGTGGAGGCCACGCGGTTGGACCACCACGGCCTATCCATCTTTCACCGTTTGTTGAGATGTCTCCTGACAGCCAGTGAAAAGTGAGGTGGTGCAGCGTCACGCTGAAACCACATTTTCTGACGGAAATTCAATGGCACATCTTCCAAGAACAGGTGCAGCACGTGTCGTAGGAAGACTTAGTATGCGGGGTCCGTGAGCTTGGAGAGAAAGAAGTATGGTCCAATCGACCATCCAGAATACCTGAATTGAAACTGTCGTAGACATGGGTGCCTATTCAAAATGTTATGTACTCACCACCCTCTATAAGTCCTAGAAGTTTGAGACGGAAATTTCCAACCACCCTGTATAAACAATTGACTTGCTTAATGTGCAACGTCCTCCGAAAACAAAATAACTATTACTTACTACACAGTCACGAACACGTGGGAATTTGTTGATAAGCACGCTGGATACTTCGACGTCACTGCTTTGGTTGCTGCGGTGCAACACACCCGCACAAACTAATGTACTGTGAGCTCATTGCGTCATAATGATTAGCTGATTCCGCTATGGTGTGTTGTGCTCATGTTTATGCTCAAATGAGATGTCTATCTCTTTTTGAAATAGGTACTGGAATAATACAGCGCCACACATTATTAAACTGCACACGTTCCTGTCTTCAAATGTAGACGAACAAGTCAGTGTAATGATACTTTTTTTTTTTTTTTTAGCTGGTGTTGTCAAGATTTATTGAAATTTAGCAAACTGTGAAACATTGCAATGAATATTGATTTTGAAAAAAATAGAGCCACTGAGAAAAACATGAAAGATTCCGCCATCAGTATTTAGCGGCAGTAGTGGTTAGAATAAAGACAACACCAGAAAGCATCATTACAAAATAAAGTGGCGGAATCCGTGTTTTACCTGGCAGGAGAACACAGATTGGAGTCATCACACTGTTCTTCCGCAATCACGAAGCAATTTACAACAATGTCCAAGCATCATTTTACGAATTATGCTGGAAACAAAGATAAATAAAATGAAAAATGGGGAAAATCTCCGTTTAAATAAAGTGTTAATTTCAAACTAATTACTGAATTTATTACAATTAATTGTTTTTATAGCTCACACTTACATGATCAATATGGAGAGACCAAAAGAGAGACGTCCGCTCTATTCAACAATAAGAAAACGAAAGACCACAAGCGATTCCGTTTTCTTCCCAGCTCGTTCAAAAAAATTTGAAAGTCTCTTATGAAACAAAATAATTAGAGATTTACTGGCAGAGAGAACGGATGCTAGCGACAAGCGTCGCAGATATAATTTTAATTTTAGCATTTCAATGAAGCAAGTACGTGATGCACTGCCCAAATTATTTGGTTGCGTACCAGAAATGGCACACATGCCACAGGTTCGGCACCCTTACCGTAAGTGGAATCCTAGGCTCCTATCGAGAACACACATGAGACCGCATTAACGTAACTGTATGTTTACCGTGAAGCCGAAGATTGGAAAGTAAAAGGATCTTCTTCGTGGGTTTCGTTTGAAAGCTGCTTCTACCAGCTCCCCTATACAACTCCTAGAAGCCTGTGAAGAGAATATTGTAACACCTTGTACAGAGGGCACCTACAACGAATAACTCTAAATCGCGACTGGAGTGGGATTTCTGGTAGGAGCAGCACTCTGCCGACAGAAAAAGAAACGACTTGCACTGCCTGGGAGCGTCGGCGTCTCGCTGAAAGTTTCTCGGGCGGGGCTGCACTCTCGTCGCCGGTTATCAGAACACACGCTGGGGACCGCTGGGTCGTCGCGGGGGCAAACCGCGAACTCTGAAGCCACCGCCGACCCTGTAGCTGCTCACCACTGTCTTAACGGATCGTGAAATAGCTCTTTTATGTGAGTACGACGTTGTTTACGTAAGTATAAGTTATAAAATTCAAAGTAACACCGTTACTAGTGTATTGTGAGGTTTCTAAGAGTATGTCAGCAATCGTTTTCAGTGATGAGATAATGGATTGTTGTGCGATCGAGACTTTTACAGCAGATAACGAATGAAGTTACGCATCAGGTTTCATATACTTCCTAAATGCAGTGACAGGAAACTAAATGTGAAATGGAAGGGAGGTTAGGGTTTAACGTGCAGTCGACATCTTGCTCATTAGAGACGGAGAACAGAATCGGATAAATTTTGTCAGGGATGGGGAAGAGAAATTCGCTATGTCCCTTGAAAGGAACTATTCCGATATTTGCCTGGAGAAATTTAACGAAATCACGGAAAATCTTGAACAGGATGATCGGAGGCAGATTTGAAACGCCATCCTACCTAATCCGCGAATATAAAGCAAACAAATAATAATCAGCTTGTCAACGTTGTTGGAGTTCGGAACGCTAGTGTACTAACTGTAAGCCTCTTAGCTTTGCCTAACTGCCCGAATCTCCAACTGTTTCAACATACATAGTTCTTCTTTCTGAGTTTGGCCTCCTTTCTCCGCAGTTGCAGTTATAAACAATTTGTATATGTTAGGTAACCGTCTAATGTAACTATAAATTAGTCTAAATTAGAATAATCTACAGTTGTATAAGACGGTTACCTAACCTATACAAATTGTTTCAACATGTTTACTCTTTTCAAGCATTGGTTTCTCACTATAATCTTTATCCTCTACACTTCAATCCTTTAAGAAATCGACAGGTTCTTGGGTTCTATTAACTGATCCCTGCTTTTAGTCAAGCTGTAACATAATCCCCTCCTCCAAGTTTAATTCAGAAGTTGCTCATGAGTTACTCGTACTGTTCAGTTGTCATCAACACTGTTCTATAACGCTGCATTTCGAGAGCATTTCTACAGAAATATTCAAATATTTGTAAATGTATGGGAGTTAACTACTATAGTCATCAGTCCGTAGGCCTAAAAACTACTTAAACTAATGCTAAGGGCAACAAATACACCCAAGCCCGAGGGAGTACTCGAACAGCGGATCGCTCCGCACCTAGGCGGCTTGGATCCTCGGTCACTCCACCGCCACTATCCTCTACTCGCCTTTACTATTTGCCGTGTACAATTTACTTATGTACAAAGCAAAATTTTAACTACGAAAATTTCTAACATATTTACATTCGATGCAAGCAAATTACTCGTCTTTACAAACGCTCTTCAGGGTACTGTCAGCAAGAATTTCATACCTTCTTTACTCTGGAGAGGGTTACGTACGTTGCTGCAAAACTACTTTACACATTTTTGTTTCGCATTTCATAATCTAAATCTGTCGATATTACTTGAACTGGATTTTGTTGAAGATCATCTTATAATCTGATTGCAATACAGCTTGAATTCCATTCATCTGTCCACGTAGGGCCTTTCCCGTCTTTGATAAAGTTACAGTGTCACAATCTAACTTATAAGCTTTCATTTCTTCTCAGTTTTAATTAAATTTTCACATTTCGTATTAGTTTCCTTGAAAGATTACTCAACGTACCAACTGAATAACACTGGAGAAAGGCTGAACCCACAGTCGCACACCTCTGCTTCGTCTTTACATTCTATACTTATAGTTGAAGTCAAGTTGCAGATTGCCTTTTTCTATTTCATCCCTGTCATTTTCTTAATTCAGTCAATGTACCTTCCCGGTTTACCACGCAGCTTAAGCAAATGTGCAGGACCCCATGTACCAGCCAATCTGTATTTCTTTAGGCGAATACGAGCTGATTCCGTTCCAACTACGGCAAGTTCTGCGTAAAAAATTCCTCCATTATGTATGTAGCACACGTGAGGTGCTAGTTGGGGTGATCAGGTAATTTATAAACAATGGGTTCAAGCCAAGGTATTCCTGTAAGCTTTTAACTTTAGTATTTTTATATCATGATATACGAAAGTATGATGCCATAAGTTGTTAAAATTGATTCCCCGATTGTAATTTGGACAAGGGATTGCTTGTTTCGAAATTTTGAATTTTGAATAATTTAGTTAAAGCACAGCACAAATTAACATTCATAAACATTAAACTAAATACACCGCGGATTGAATGTTAAAGTCGGGCATCAAACAAAATAACGGCACGTTATAAGACTTACAGAAAGCATCTAGCTGGATCCTATGTTTTAATCTGCCAGGAAATTTCATATCAGCGCACACTCCCCTACAGAGTGAAACTTTCATTCTGGAAACATCCCTTAGGCTGTGGCTAAGATATGTTTCCACCATATCCTTTCTTCCAGGAGTGCTAGTCTTTCAAAAAAAAAAAAAAAAAAAAAAAAAAAATAGGTAGAACGCTTGCCCGCGAAAGGCAAAGGTCCCAGGTTCGAGTCCCGGTTTCGGCAAACAATTGTAATCTGCCAGGAAGTTTCGTATCAGCGCACATTCCGCTGCAGAGTGAAAGTTTTATTCTGAAAATAAAAAGTGTTTTTAAACTATCGTTATTCGTTTCGTTCTTGTATCAGACCATTACATATGCACATTCAAAGTCGCCGGCCACGGTGGCCGAGGGGACTGAGGCGCTTCAGTCACGGTCTGCATGGCCACTACGGTCGGGGGTTCGAATCCCCCCTTGGGCATGGATATTTGTGCCGTCCTAGTTCGTAAGTAGTTCATAAGTAGTTTGTAAGTTTAGGGACTGATGACCCCGTAGTTAAGTCCCATAAACTATACAAACATTTGAACATTTAACATAGACGGCACAGGCCCCAGCATTGCAATGCGCATGCACGGCTGAGGTTCAATTCTGAAGCCCGTGGAGGCAGCATATGGGCGTTTCCGCAGCACAGAGAGGCGAGGGGAAACGCTACTTTTAACATTGGCGTTGGAGCTGGTAGAGACGCCAGCTCCTGGCTACTCGAGCTCTGGCGGCTACGCACGAATTGTCCCGAAGCAAAGACAATGGAGCTTCTGCGCACCTCTCATTGCGCATCGGCAAATCTTCCATTAAGGCAACATCAGCCCTTCATTTTTGTTTTTGGCATATTGAAGATTAATTAAAAACACATCATATTTCGTAAAATATCTTAAAGCTATAAATTTAAAATGCATGAAGTCACAACACCTAGCAAGTGTGGTTAGCGGCATCGCGTTGCGCCGTCAAAGATAGTGGGTTTGAGACCTACTGTAAGGAATATTCTTTAAAACCATTCTTATTTTTAACAAATACGGGAACAACAATGAGATTTGTATTGGGACGTTTTATCAAATGTGTTGCTATTTAGAGGGTAAATGACATTTATACTCTTCGCTGTAACAAAATATTTAAATGTTTGAAAAGATGTGGGGGAGAGCAGCCTTTGGGCATACGTAAGGTTAGGATGGAGTTTTGCTTACAGTGTCACGTGACCCGAAGGTAGCCGGACTGAAGACCACAACAACAACATATCTAAAAGGCGGGGGACAAACCGGGGCGCTCGCAATCGTGCAACAAATTGTCTCTTTGGACGTAGAGTGGGGAAGGGGGAGGGGATGGTTGGCGCCACTATCTATATCTGGCCCTGAAAGTAATGAACCCCCAGTCCTCTGAAGCACCATTCGCCACTGATGGCATCGGAATAAGTCATTGGCATCGCAATAAGTCAGTTACATACGGAGAAAAGTGAAGATGATGTTTGAAATAAATGAAACACGCAGCGAGAGCGTCCCGAGACTGATAGCACATACTTTCATAAGCCCCTACCGTAGGTTAATAAGCGTGAAAGTCATTTTTCAGAGTACCAGTTAGACTCGGTGCCGCAGCAGCCGCTGCCTGGTGTTTGGCGTCGGCTGTTTGTTGTCATGACAACGAGCTGCCACTCGCAGCTGCTGGCCCCGGGGCTTGCACCCCGCGTTATTTCCCTGAGGTGTCGTCGCTTAACCGCAACACGCGACACCTCTGTTGTAGCACGCCGGCGCCTGCTCGCTCGCTCTAAAGTCTCGCACGCGTAGTCTGCTGTGGTAGTAGCAGACGTAACTCTTAAACGAGAAGCAAGTTGTTGAGTACATATATTTACAAAATTGTACTGTGAAACGTAGACATGTTAGACTGAATATCTTTGGCTCCGCGAGGACAGTCTATGGTTCACGCTGTCCCGTGTTGGGGTAGACAGCATTGAAAGAAAGGCGTTATTTATTTCTTTATTATTATTTTATGTATTTGCTTAATCTCTTTCTCTAACTTTCTCTTCCGAATGCGAACATATATTGTTAGCATCCTCCTACATAGGGAGACATGATGATCGTAATAAAAAAACAGAAATCAGATCGAAAATGGAAATATTTAGGTTTTCCTTTTTACAGCGCGCTATTAGAGAATGGAACTGTAGAAAAATATTATAAAAGCGATTTGTTGAACGTTCCACCATCCACGTCAATGTTATCTGCAGAGCATTTATGTAGATATAGATAAGGGTAGTGTCCAAAGGGAACATGTGTCTTTCTTTTGTGTCTTGCTTCATAGCGGCTGCACGATAGAAATGTCGAAAGGACAAAACCATTTACACTGTGATAGCGATTATCAATGAAGAGTCTTTGTAATTGTAATGATTAAGCCTAAGGGGGGGGGGGTTAGGACCTAAAACGGGCCTACGTGCGGCATGAGAGGCACGTCAGAACATTTTAATTTCCACTGTCTATACTTTTACAAATAAATTCACAAAAAAATTGTCAGCATGTCCGGAAAAGATTCAGGATTCAATCTCATAGGAATGGGAGTTCTAAAACATAACAAAACAATTTTTATTTACGTATGAAATATCATTATTTTTTCATTCACTATTGGCTGCATTTGTTGCTACAGGTTAACTTTTCTCCGTAAGTATGAGACATTCATTTGTGAGTTTTACACAGCATACAAACCATAATAAAATGTGTTTGAAGCTCTAGAATTTATATAATTTACGAAAAAATGATTGAACTGTTACAATTAAAATTTTATGTTAAGAAAAAAATTAAAATTTTATAGTTAACAAACTATATTTGGAAAATTCTAGAGTTTAATATACCTGTAAGTATGGTTTGTATGCTGTGTAAAATTCACCGAAGAATCTCTCTTACTTATGGAGTAAAGTGTACCTATAGCAACAAATGCAGCCAATAGCAATAGAAAAAATGATGAAATTCCACATGTAAGTAAAAATTATTTCTTTGTGTTTTAAACCTTCCACTGCTATGAAAGTGAATTCTGAATCCTTCCCGGTTATGCTGACAAAGTATTGTGAATTTATTTGTAAAAGTTTAGACAGTGGAAATTGAAATGTCCTGTTATGCCTCTCCTACCTCAAGTCGGCTTGCTTGACGTCTTTACGCCCTTGCCATCATTTCCCATTTTAAGCATGCTTTGCTAAATAGCTTTTGCATTTGAATATGCATGTAAGGACCGTCTAATGGGCTCATGGAGCAACAAGCTGCGTGGTTTCGTGACTCGAGGGTAAACACTTGAAGGGCGAGACGAATGCCGTTGCTTTTGCTATGAGTGACACCGAAGGCCAATGAGGCTCGTGTGGGGTAGGTAGGTAGCCAGCTAATTTGCTCATGCCAGGCTCCGTGTGCAACAGATGCAGTCACTGTCGCTGAAGACTGTAGTCAGCAAGACATGAATCGATTCTACCGTACATCCTTGGCATAATGAGTTGTGACAAAGAAATTGTGCCAAAGTTTTCCGGCCACAGTTGTTTGGTGTGGCCTTCGTCTTTGCTAGGAGACGCAACTCACTGATAATGTTCTTTTCATGGGAAGAGAAAAATCTTAGTCCCTTTTCGAATTTACGATTCCCCTCTATAAGGAGGTGATTGCCCCATGATGTCTCTACACAGTTAATCACAATGTAGAAAATGCATGAGAACTGCGGATTTGTGGAATAACTATATCCGTAAACAGTATGGATTTAGAGGTAATTTTCAAGAACAGTGTACATGAAAACAAAGCTGGCTGATGAAACTTTCATAGGAGCGACGTTTCTTAAGTAGATGAATTTAATGGAATCTGCCCATTCATCAAGTACTTTAAGTGAAATCAGGGAGAGCAGGGATGACACAGGTCTGCCGAGGGAATGAGGGATACATCTGACTGATTAGTGCATATTATAACAACAGCAATCAAGATTTTTTTTTCGGAACTAATTATTTGTGGGGTAAGGTGGTACAAATTCGATATAGGTACAATTACGATTAACGTAAGGTTTCGCGCCATTTGTCAGCGTTGGTAGCTCTTGCCTTTGTGTAGCAGGTTTATACATATCTTGTCTTTTCCTAGAATACACCACTTTGTGCTAAGGAGATATTTTTTTCCTGTTAAGAGGTAAGTGAAGCTACTTAGCCTAGAACGCTCCTAAAAATTTTCTGCCGGCCACGGTGGCCGAGGGGACTAAGGCTCTCCAGTCACGGTCTGCACGGCCACTACGGTCGGGGGTTCGAATCCCCGTCGGTCATGGATATTTGTGCCATCCTAGTTCGTAAGTAGTTCATAAGTAGTTTGTAAGTTTAGGGACTGATGACCCTGTAGTCAAGTCCCATAGACTATACAAACATCTGAACATTTTTGAACAACATTTTTCTAGTTAAAGGTAATTGGATTCGCTGCCATAAATGCAATATTTGTTACTATGAAGTATGCCTTTGTGCCTGAGGGGAAAATGTGCTTTTTATGTTTAAGATGCCAGTGATCAAAATTATACCATGAACCGATCGATTTTTCTCAATTCTGTAATCTTTTTGTGTTTATAGCAACATTTATCATTGTCTAATATTTATGCTACATATTCATTAAGCATCCAAGAACAAGTGCCATGTTTCATTTGTTGTTGTGATCTTCAGTCCGCAGACTGGTTTGCTACAGCTCTCCACGCTGCCCTGTACTGTGGAAGTCTCTTCTTCTGAGAATACGTTCGGCAATCTACATTCTTTTGAATCTGCTTACTCCCTCTACGATTTTTACTCCACACACTTCGTTCTAATGCTAAGTTGACAATTCATTGATCTCAGAATGTATCCCACCAATTTATCCCTTCCCTTATTCACGATATGCCAGAAACTCCTTTTTTCCCCAGTTCGGTTAAGCACCTCATTAGTTACGTGATCTACCCACCTAATTTTCATCATTCGTCTGCAGCACCACATTTCAAAAGCTTCTATCATCTTTTTGTCTGAACTCCTTATCGTCCCTGTTTCACCCCCATACAATGCTACACTCCAGACAAATTTAAATTTAATATTGGATGTTAACAAGTTTCGCTCCCTTAGAAATGCTTTTCTTCCATTTTGCATTTTATATCTTCTCTACTTCGGCCATAAGAAGTTGTTTTGCTACCCAAATAACAAAACTCATCTAGTACTTTTATCTTCTCGTTACCTAATCTAATTCCTGATTTTCTGACACTACATTCCATTACCCTCGTTTTACTCTTATTAATGTTCATATGATATCTTCCTTTCAAGACACTGTCCATCCCATTCAATTGCTCTTCCAGATCCTTTGCAGTCTCTGACAAAAGTACTATGTCATATCCCTGAATTTTAATCCCCCCTCCACATTTCTCCTTGCATTCCTTTACTGCTTGTTCAATGTACAGATTGAATAACATTGGGACAGCGAGTCAGCTGGCGATGGCAGCCTATCTCTGTGACGTGACACAGACTTGTTGTAAAGCATTGTATCTAGACGGTGTTTGTCCGGCTGGCCCCTCCCAAAACGTGAAGCTCTTGGCCGTGGCCAGCGAGAGAGACAGACCTCAGAGCACACATCATTCCACGTAAGCAAGGTAGTTCCGAGCCGGCGCGATCGCTAGCCAATTTGCCGGCCGCTGGAGCACATCCCGCTGCCTTATAGCGAGCAGTCACTGAGCTGACGTCTTTGCTGGGGCCTGTATTTCCCGTTTGCCGCTCTCTTGACAGTGTGACGCCATCACTTTCCCCCTCGCGGCCAATGTGAAATACAGGCCCCAGTGCAGACGTCATGCCATGTAAGCACGCGACCAACGGGGAACACAGGCCTGAGCGCGCACATCATGCGACGTAAGCAAGGTAGTTGCAAGCCGGCGCGATCGCTAGCTCAGTGGCTGCCCGCTATGACGCAGTGGGCCGTGCCCCAGTAGCCGGCCAATCGGCTAGCGATCGCGCCGGCTCGGAACTACCACGTTCCCCTCTATAGTCTCTCAGCGAGCGGGAGCGACTCGCGAGCGTAGCGGAAAGCGAGCGCGACTGGTGGCCATTTTGACCGGCTCTAATGGCAAATAACAGTAGTAGCTTACATATTATTTAAAAAGTGCTGATTTGTATTACGTTATACCCCATTTGTGACATAGCGACACTTATGGAAAAACATGGATTTAAAAACTTTGTTCAGTACAGACCATATTGGCAAATATGCTTGACAGATGTTGAACATTTGGTGGTTAACTATAGGCATGATATACAAAACCAAACAGTCACAGTAAAATCGACATCATTATAAGATAGAGAAATTGTATGTAATCTATTATACATTTTGTCTCACGATCTCATAGTGATATTTTTTTCTTTCAACCTCTGACAAAGCACTGATATCTTTAATTTATTTTTATACTTTTGTATATTATTACATCTTATACGATAAGTTTAAGCTATTCTGTATATTTAATACACGTAATGCTGAGTGCTATGGCACCAGCATACGCTGTGAAATGCCATCTGCCTAAAAGAAATGTTTTTTTCATCTGTGCCTAATCATGATTGTAGTCTGCAAATATGTGTGTATTGAACAACTTTTTTAAATCCCTGCATTTCTATAAGTGTGGCTACGCCACAAGCATATAACATAATATAAATCATCACTTTTTTTAAATATTATGATATGTAATCTACTAGTATTATTTGTCGTATGTAAAAAGTTTTTATTTTTGTAGATAAAAATCAAATGTTAGTTAAGCTTATGGGACTTAACTACGGGGTCATCAGTCCCTAAACTTACAAACTACTTATGAACTACCTAACACTAAGGACGACACAAATATCCATGCCCGAGGGGGGGATTCGAACCCCCGACCGTAGTGGCCGTGCTGATCGTGACTGGAGCGCCTCAGTCACCTCGGCCACCGCGGCCGGCTTTCGTAGATACAAGGCAGAAGATGTTAATATCGAAACACGTCTTTAAAGTCGCACTGAACATTTCAGTGTGGCCTACAATAAAAAATGTTGTGATGTAACCAGCTTTTCAAAGCGCTAACAATTCATTTCTTAGGATGTGTACTAAGTTATGTAAGGCATTGTATTTAGCAAGCTATTGAGGACGTTCTAAGAGGTGCTACTCTGATGAGGTAGGCAAAATAGAGTAAGTCCTGATGGATTGCATTACTAGAAACACAAAAAATAATAATAAATCAGTCATGAGGATGATGTGTGGAAAGACAGAATTTTGATAAATTAATGGTACATTCGGACTCCGGGGTAGTTTGAGACCACATTTCTGCGCAGAAAATTCCAGGATCTCGCGATTACTTGACATGAGCCGGCCGCGCTGGCCGAGGTGACTGAGGCGCTCCAGTCACGGTCAGCACGGCCACTACGGTCGGGGGTTCGAATTCCCCTCGGGCATGGATATTTGTGCCGTCCTATTTTGTAAGTAGTTTGTAAGTTTAGGGACTGATGACCCCGTAGTTAAGATATATGGATTACTGTTTTACTTCATATAAGTTTTTGTTTTATTCAAAATGTTTTACTTCAATTTTCCATATAAAGTGGTGACAAACAGGATCACACACGAGATCCAATACTTAAAAACAGTACTATTCCTCTCTCACTACTATGGGAATATTACCATTACAATTTTGAGAAATAAAACCACTTCAGCTGTGAAATCACTTTATTCAGTATGAACCACTGGCTTCACAGCATATTCAGGAGCAACTTTAGGTGCAATTCAAGTCAAATCATGATGTGACATGAATGAAACTTTCACTCTGCAGCGGAGTGTGCGCTGATATGAAACTACCTGGCAGATTAAAATTGTGTGCCGGAACCGGGACTCGAACCTGGGACCTTTGCCTTTCGCGGGCAAGCGCTCTACCGACTGAGCTACCCCGACACGACTCACGATGCCGCCTCACAACTTTACTTCCGCCAGTACCTCGCCTACTACTTTCCAAACTTCACAGAAGCTCTCTTGCAAACACGCAAGACTAGCACTCCTGGAAGAAAGGATATGGTGGAGACATGGCTTAGCCACAGCCTAAGGGATGTTTCCAGAATGAAACTTTCACTCTGCAGCGGAGTGTGCGCTGATATGAAACTTCCTGGCAGATTAAAATTGTGTGCCGGAACCGGGACTCGAACCTGGGACCTTTGCCTTTCGCGGACAAGCGCTCTACCGACTGAGCTACCCCGACACGACTCACGATACCGCCTCACAACTTTACTTCCGCCAGTACCTCGCCTCCTACTTTCCAAACTTCACAGAAGCTCTCTTGCAAACACGCAAGACTAGCACTCCTGGAAGAAAGGATATGGTGGAGACATGGCTTAGCCACAGCCTAAGGGATGTTTCCAGAATGAAACTTTCACTCTGCAGCGGAGTGTGCGCTGATATGAAACTTCCTGGCAGATTAAAATTGTGTGCCGGAACCGGGACTCGAACCTGGGACCTTTGCCTTTCGCGGGCAAGCGCTCTACCGACTGAGCTACCCCGACACGACTCACGATGCCGCCTCACAACTTTACTTCCGCCAGTACCTCGCCTTCTACTTTCCAAACTTCAAAGAAGCTCTCTTGCAAACACGCAAGACTAGCACTCCTGGACGAAAGGATATGGTGGAGACATGGCTTAGCCACAGCCTAAGGGATGTTTCCAGAATGAAACTTTCACTCTACAGCGGAGTGTGCGCTGATATGAAACTTCCTGGCAGATTAAAATTGTGTGCCGGAACCGGCATATCCTTTCTTCCAGGAGTGCTAGTCTTGCGTGTTTGCAAGAGAGCTTCTGTGAAGTTTGGAAAGTAGGAGGCGAGGTACTGGCGGAAGTAAAGTTGTGAGGCGGCATCGTGAGTCGTGTCGGGGTAGCTCAGTCGGTAGAGCGCTTGCCCGCGAAAGGCAAAGGTCCCAGGTTCGAGTCCCGGTTCCGGCACACAATTTTAATCTGCCAGGAAGTTTCATGATGTGACATGTTTGTACTAGAAAGCACCATCGCTCATCATCTGTCCCTTGTATGTTGTCCAAGACTGATTCTCGACTTCTATATGGAAGCCTCAACCCGTTTTCTGTTTTAATGGTACACAATTACAATACAGCAATACAGACCATTTATCTATGACACGCTGTTTTTATAACGGCAAGGTGGGTTTTTCCGTTTGACAAGAGACTTAACCATCGCTTCCCACCCCCACCCCCCCACCCCCGGCACACACATTTTGTGATATCATCTTTCAAAGAATAACGCTTGAGAAACTGATCAGTCAGGTAAACATGAGGAAGTAGTCAGAGGTGTCTCCTAATTTGGACCTTAAGAAAGAGAGAAAAAAAAAGAGATCCTCTATTATGATTTACACTTTAACACTTTTTTGGTCAAACTCAAAGAAAAATCATTTGTAAGTCTAAATAGCGTTAAATGTTAGGTCCTGTGGCGTTACGGGCAAATCCAGCAAGCGAGTCGTGCCCCATTGCGGATCGAAAATTGCAGCGCAAATTGAGAGACGCATCTAAAACCAAATTAAATGAACATGTCAGTGTCTAAATACTAAGAGATACATGTATAAAGACAAATGATGCAGCCAAGAAAAAGAAAATCACATGTCAGGTCCTTTAAGTGCACTAACACAGATCGTCACGGTGTAATTAATAAAGCTCTATTTCAACGCCTGTGACGTCTATGAATTTAAAATCTTAACGGTTTCCCGTGTTGGTAAAGTATGTTTCCTGACCTCAAGCGCCACTAGCGGGCTCTTGCGGTATTACGTATGTAAGAGGCCAATCATATCACTTACTAGCAGTCGGTTTGAAATGCAGACATGCGGCGTCAATGTATTCCTACATTTCCCGATATGTTTACATTTATTAAAGTGCTTCCATTTCTGTGCTATCGTGGCTGTTGCAGCAACATTATTTCAGGTGAATTTATACATTTTATACGTTATGTTTCACAGCTTCTTGCTCCGGATCTCCTTTTTATTAGATTATCATGACGTGTACCTAGGTACGTGTAGAGAGATTTAAAAATTTGCAATTCGTTAAGCTTTCTGTTAAGTTGTTACTGTCTCGATCATACAGGATAGGACCGCTCTTTAACTTCACTTGTATTTTTCTGTTTACGTAGATTTTTGACGGTGGCCCGACACCCAGCGCTGACACTGCCAGGCTTTGGCGCGAAATGCTCTCATACCTGACCGCTGTAAAACTTTACTATAAGGTCAACAGTAATATATATTTTTATTCACTGTACTTGATAAGAACAGGCCTGTAAAGTTTCCCCTAACTTATTTTTCCAGTTTCTGATGATGCCACAAAAAGACGAAACGCGTTAAATAAAATAAATCCTTACAACCAACACTGTGTTTTACTAGAAGTTATATTTTATTGGCTGCTGTACCAGACGGCCTATTGGAGTGGAAGACATTTTAAAAGACGTTTTGCACGACAGCTGAACCTATAGGATCGAGATATCTAAGAACTTATTCGACCTACGAAACTATAATAGCCGGCCGCGGTGGCCGAGGGGACTGTGGCGCTCCAGTCACCGTCTGCACGGCCACTACGGTCGGGGGTTCGAATCCCCTCTCGGGCATGGATATTTGTGCCGTCCTTAGTGTTAGCTGGTTCATAAGTAGTTTGGAAGTTTAGGGACTAATGACCCCGTAGTTATGTCCCATAAGCTATACAAACATTTGAACATTTTTGAAACTATAATAGAATACGTATCAAGTGTATGTCTCAACACATTTAGAGAATAAACACGTATACACACAAAAGTTTTGTAACACTGGAAAACGATTAGCGTTTTTAGGTATAAACGCACATCTACAGTGCGACTGCATTAGAATAACTCTAATCTGTGCTCAAACCTCCCTCGTCCATATTCTTTAACGCAATTGTCTACTGTCTCTTTAGTCACTCAGATTTACTTGTGCGTAAGCAGGATTTGATAATGTACTTCAAAAACGTTGTAATCATGCGTTCCGACAGAGCACAGATTATGAACTGATTATGAATCTGTTCCATTCATTTGTTGCAACTTACGTGGTAAACTATTATATTTCTATCGTGTCTTTGGGAGTGATCACATTCACGTTCATAGCAATATCTAAATTGTGCAAGGAGTCATATCTCAACTTTCTCCTCAGCTGCATGCACATGCTGTCACCTTGTCGATTACGATACACCGGACATGTTTGCCAGTGGAGGGTATAAAGTAGTTGACCTTGAGAGATGGCAGTCCGTCTCTCATCTTTATTGATTAATTCAACTTCAGAATAATCAAATAATTAGTTCATTACGCGTAATTTGCTGTTGCTGTTGATGGAATATTGGGCGGTGTTATGTGAGACTATGTTTTTTGGCTATTTTGGTGAAAGAGGAAGGCCCAGCAGGTGGAATTCCAGAGTGGGGCCGACTTCAGCGTTCTTTACCTGCTGGCTCGCTGCACCAGGAGTCCAATGGTTGCGTAAGCACCAAGATACAGCAGAGGCCTGGGGCTGAGGCCTTGTAAAAATGTCCACTGAGCTTTCCAAATTGTGGAAGGGGGAAGGTGTGTATTGTGCGAGCCCCTAAAGAGCCGATCTCGCTGTTTATGAGAAAAGATAACACCTCGGCGGGATGTCCCTTCTGCTCTCTCAAGGGATGAGTGTCGAAATTGTATTTCCTAAAAAACGACAGCTCTAGGAGGTAGGCGAGACGTATGTGAAATTTCACTGGCTAGTGCTAGGAAGCTTAAATCTGATTGGCTTTCTGGAAAAACGGTGTTTTCGGGCGGTCTTGCGCGGCAGACGGTGTTAGAATAGGACTTCACTTCGTGCTCTCCTTGGGTATGAATGTGGATATTTGCTTGTTTTGCCGATTCTTGAACTTGTACAAATTTCAGAGTGTGCTCTGAGATTTGAACTGGTGCTGATAGTTCTTGTTCGGTGAGAATAAGGTCAGTCAGCCTCAATTAGTTGCACCAAGGCACTAATTACGACATACTTAGCTTTCTGGAGTCTTATAGGCCTTCAGTACTTGTGCTTACTTGTGCATGTTAACTGAAATGGTTCAGACTTGGCAGACCTGCTTGGGTCGTAGGCACTGTGTACTACCGTGAGCACAGTGGCAGATGTTAGACGGTACAGCTTCCGAATAACGGAGCGAGATTTTATTTTGTAGTCACTCAGTTTTCAGCTTATAACCGCCAGGTGCTCTTGCCACAGCGGCGCAGCGAGACCGCAATGCGATCGTCAGTTGGGAAATGTATGGCTTGCACACACCTGTCGCAAGTGGCAGTTGTATCAGGTTCGCCAGCCTAGTGGGAAAGCGTTGTTTATAAATATACCCTGCTCAGAATATTTTGTTACGACAATGAACACGTAAGTAATTTTCTATTCTGTCACGAAGATTTTTGTTTTCTAATAGGGGATATTTTGACTTGCCAGTCAGTATTAAATTCATGTTGACGGTTATCAGTTTAATAAAACAATATCAAATTCAAATTCAAATGTTTGTAAATCTATCGGATCAAACTGCGTGGTCATCAATCCATAGCTTACAAACTACTTAAACCTAAATGTAAACGAAGGCTTCCGCGGCCGTTGTCATTGTTTATAAAACTCTTCTGGGTGTTGGACCGCATCGTCAAACCTAGGTAAACTAACCTAAGGACAGCACACACACCCATGCCCCAGGGAGGAAAATCAATATCGTAGGTTTATTTTTCTTTTTATATCTTATATGTATGAATATTGATGTCCATTTTTGATTGATATTTTTGAGTTATTTGCTGTGAAATAATACTAATATTGCCTCGTTTATTATAAACTTATAGCTGAGAAAGTCTTTTTTTAACTTATTCATTTATTGTTATTCCCCTTTGTAATTCACAATTTTTAGAGGGGAAAGTCAACATTAATTGAAATTGTTGTTGATTTGCCTGTGGAACTGGAGATGATAAAATGTTGCTGTACAGGGCCAAACAAATTATTGATCAGTGAAAAATTTTCAGTCAGCATAATTAAGCATTAATAATTAAACAACATTAATGATTTAGATAATTTCTTGTTCTAAATACACACCATACTTTTCATTTAATGTCCCCTGCCTCGATTCCTGCATTTACAAAATACTTACACACCTCAAACCTTACAACCTGTCACCTTATCATCAAACGTTTGCAGTTCCCATTGAAGAAGCACTCCCTTCTGGTCGCCAATAAAGTACTGTACTTGCGCAGAAACAGCTTTATTTTAGATCCCTCCCGTATACCTCGCTGTTCTACATGGAAGTAGCACCACTACACTTACACGAAAAAGACTACAGCGATCACACGAGACATGTCATAATTTTAAGGAAAAAAAAAATGTGGACGGATTACAAGGGCTACCTGAATACGGATTACCAGCTTTGCAGCCAAACACTGCGACCGCAGAACCACGTTGCTACGACTGTGTGGCTCGATGGCACTCCTTTTGGGCTTTGGCCGTTCACTTTTCCTGCTTTGCTCGTGTTTTCGGTGTTCATTGAACTTTCTTCCAGTTTTCATGCGTTATCTGTGTTTAGTTTTTTACGAGCTATTCACGAGCCATCTTATCACTAAATCTGAGGGGGTGCGGCACTTTCCATCGTTCGTATCAGGCCACAGTGATCGCTGCTCCCGTACTTTCGATTGCATGCGAGGGCTTCCATTATATTCAATCATTGACATGACGCTCCAACAGTTTGTGGGATAGTCTTCCTTTTTCACTGCAAAGACTATGAACGCTGGAATGAAACTTTCACTCTGCAGCGGAGTGTGCGCTGATATGAAACTTCCTGGCAGATTAAAATTGTGTGCCGGAATCGGGACTCGAACCTGGGACCTTTGCCTTTCGCGGGCAAGCGCTCTACCGACTGAGCTACCCCGACACGACTCACGATGCCGCCTCACAACTTTACTTCCGCCAGTACCTCGCCTCCTACTTTCCAAACTTCACAGAAGCTCTCTTGCAAACACGCAAGACTAGCACTCCTGGAAGAAAGGATATGGTGGAGACATGGCTTAGCCACAGCCTAAGGGATGTTTCCAGAATGAAACTTTCACTCTGCAGCGGAGTGTGCGCTGATATGAAACTTCCTGGCAGATTAAAATTGTGTGCCGGAACCGGGACTCGAACCTGGGACCTTTGCCTTTCGCGGGCAAGCGCTCTACCGACTGAGCTACCCCGACACGACTCACGATGCCGCCTCACAACTTTACTTCCGCCAGTACCTCGCCTCCTACTTTCCAAACTTCACAGGCGGAAGTAAAGTTGTGAGGCGGCATCGTGAGTCGTGTCGGGGTAGCTCAGTCGGTAGAGCGCTTGCCCGCGAAAGGCAAAGGTCCCAGGTTCGAGTCCCGGTTCCGGCACACAATTTTAATCTGCCAGGAAGTTTCATATCAGCGCACACTCCGCTGCAGAGTGAAAGTTTCATTCTGGAAACATCCCTTAGGCTGTGGCTAAGCCATGACTCCACCATATCCTTTCTTCCAGGAGTGCTAGTCTTGCGTGTTTGCAAGAGAGCTTCTGTGAAGTTTGGAAAGTAGGAGGCGAGGTACTGGCGGAAGTAAAGTTGTGAGGCGGCATCGTGAGTCGTGTCGGGGTAGCTCAGTAGGTAGAGCGCTTGCCCGCTAAAGGCAAAGGTCCCAGGTTCGAGTCCCGGTTCCGGCACACAATTTTCATCTGCCAGGAAGTGTTATATCAGCGCACACTCCGCTGCAGAGTGAAAGTTTCATTCTGGAAACATCCCTTAGGCTGTGGCTAAGCCATGTCTCCACCATATCCTTTCTTCCAGGAGTGCTAGTCTTGCGTGTTTGCAAGAGAGCTTCTGTGAAGTTTGGAAAGTAGGAGGCGAGGTACTGGCGGAAGTAAAGTTGTGATGCGGCATCCTGAGTCGTGTCGGGGTAGCTCAGTCGGTAGAGCGCTTGCCCGCGAAAGGCAAAGGTCCCAGGTTCGAGTCCCGGTTCCGGCACACAATTTTAATCTGCCAGGAAGTTTCACTATGAACGCTGGTTCCTCCCACTGTATCTTATTACTTGACTGGCATTGCGCCTGAAGATTCATTTGAAAATGCTGTGATTGTGTTGAAGCCTAATGAGGAAATGGATCCTACAGATAAAGCGGATGTATTTCTCAAAACTGGATAGTAGTTGCCGCGGTGGAGTAGCCGAGCGGTCTAAAGCGTCTCGCTGCGGAGCCCGCGGTTGCTCGCCGTGGAGGTTCGAGTCCTCCCTGGGGCATGGGTGTGTGTGTTTGTCCTTAGGTTAGTTTACCTAGGTTTAAGTAGTTTGTAAGCTACGGACTGATGACCACGCAGTTTGGTCCGATAGATTTACAAACATTTGTACATTTTTGATAGTAGTTGTTTCTGTTAAGACTACAGCCAAAACTTAAATTTTTGTAAGTCTAAGGGACCGTACTCCTCAGACCGTCTGTTCCGAGAATTAAATGCTACTGAAAATAAATTATGCTGTGCTGAACGAAAAACTCAAACAGAAACCGATCAATACGACGCCAAGAACTACGCGATTCTGTACTTGGCGTTTTCAAGCATGGTTATTACAGCGCTTCAACACTGAAAAACTTTGAGGAATGACAGAGTATATCAATTTGAGATGTGGAATCCCGGTTCATGAACGACTAATTAGAAAGAGGCATTCTTTATGAAACCCAATGAAATGAAGGAAGACTGAGAGTTTAATGGCCCTACTACTGGAAATATACACATCGTATTACTGCGTACCTATTAGACTACTAATGTTTCACAAGATACGGTAACGAGAATTAGAGAAGATTATTGATGTATTCCTTACCATTGTGAACAGACTACTGACGCATTTCTCGCCGATGTGAACAGCGTTGGCTGACAATCATTCCATTCTACACGAGAGGACTTTTTAGCCAGGACATGATCAGTTCATCCAAGGAAGTTTTAACGCATTTTCAGCTGATGCTACGTCTGTCGGCCGCGCTGGCCGAGCGGTCTGTGGCGCGCCAGTCACGGTCTGCACAGCCGCTGCGGGCGGGGGTTCGAATCCCCCTAGGGCATGGATGTTTGTGTAGTCTTTAGTATAAGATAGTCAATACGTAGTTTGTAAGTTTAGGGACTGATGACCCCGTAGTTAAGTCCGATACGCTCTACAAACATTTGAACATTTAATGCTACGTCTCTCCACAGATATCCCTTTGTAATTCCTCAGCGACAAAGTACATTTTAAAATCTATTTTCGTAACATCCATAATTTGAAAAATTTAATGTTAGGCGAATTTAACTTGTTCCATAAAACAGTAGACTGCCCTTTATGTATTTTGCTACAGCCTGAACAAGAACTGTCATAGAAGACTGCTACTGGATTACCGCATTTAATTTTAGTGCGCAGGGATCTAACAATAATTTTTTTTATAAATACTCTTGAATCTTTTGGTATTTTTATACCCTTCATGCAAACATCAGTCATTATTCACCAACTGTAATTCAACTAATTATGCTTTAGGCGCCGTTGCTGTAGTGTCGCAATATTCTCGAAATATCGCTTAATTAGGAGCAAAACACTTAATTTACAACTCAGAATCTACCTCTCAACAATTTATATCTTTTTATGTCCATTAGAGTCACTGTAACACCGCATTTCTTCTTACGTGTGATTAGAATGCATGCCATTCTTTGTACTGTCAGAAACACTATCTCAGTTTATATATTTGTAAACAATCTCGATCGCAGGAGAATTTTTATTGCTCTTAAGACACCGGTTTCAGTCCGCTCGCAATACAATAATGTTATAAATATTAAGAAGGATGTACAGAAGATGATATTATGGCAAAAACAGCTCCTGGATGGCCTCTGAATCTTAAACTAAGGTACGATTTTTACTTAGTTTCGAGAAACGCAACTCACTGGAAAAAATAGTAACACTGCTTTACCACCATGCACTTATCGTGTTTAACTGCAGTGAGTTGGTATATTCTTGCCGAATCACATTGTTATACACCATCATTTCTGTTTCAAATTTGTCTTACAGATATTCTGCAGGAGATATGGAAAGTAATATCAGAAAGGAACAACTTCCTGATGTTCTGCAAAACTTATTTATTGGTCACAAACCGGCTTTCGGCTTCTTAGGCCATCATCAGGTGACAACTGACTGTAGTACACACGTTTTCAAAGATGTTAAGATTTACAAATATGTTATCACAAACAATCGATACTTCACAGGAAAGTTCATCGCAAGTACTTGTTTATTAAAGTTATTAAAATTTGTATAAAAAATATAATAAGTATGTGTAAAGAATCAAAACTAATATGATTATTTTTGTTGCAGAAGGAGGTTGAAGATAAAACTTATTTTAGTAGAGGTGTAGAGGGGAACTGGATCTGATCGTTTAATACTAAACTAGCATCCTGTGCCAAATGTTTATTGATTTCCAATATTTCCACTAGTGTCATCTTTCTGTTTTTCTTCAGGGGATGTAGGATCTCACAGTTTACATCATAATCATGGCTTTCTCTGAGCAGATGTTCAGAAAAGGTTGAATCTATCTTTTTTAACCTCCAGCTCCTCTCATGTTCTGATAATCTAATAGCTACAGCCCTGCCAGACTGACCAACATACAGATTCCCACAATGTTTGCATGTGATCTTGTATACACCACTCTGTGATAGGGGTTGAATTTTGAATAAATACTTAGAAATGTTGCTTGTATTGTAAAATGCAGCCCAGTAATTTCGAGATTTTAACTACCAATTTGATCTGAAATTGTGCCTAAATATTGGATGACACACCAGTTTTTCTGACTACTGACTTGTTCTTGTTGGTCAGCATATAACTGTATGTTGGTCTGTCTGGCAGGGCTGTAGCTATTAGATTATCAGAACATGAGAGAAGCTGGAGGTTACAAAAGACAGATTCAACCTTTGCTGAACACCTGCTCAGAGAAGGCCATGATTACGATGAAAACTGTGAGATCCTACATCCCCTGAAGAAAAGCAGAAAGATGACACTGCTGGAAATATTCGAAATCAGTAAACATTTGGCTCAGGATGCCAGTTTAGTATTAAACGATCAGATCTAGTTCCCTTCTACACCTCTACTGAAATAAGTTTTATCTTCAACCTTCCTTTACAACAAAAATTCTTTACACATACTCATTATATTTTTATATAAATTATAATAACTTTAATAAATAAGTACTTGCGATGAACTTTCCTATGAAGTATTGATTGTCTGCAATGACATCTTTGTAAATCTTAACATCTTTGAAAACATGTGTACTACAGTCAGTTGTCGGTTTGTGACTAATAAATAAGTTTGCAGAACACCAGGAAGTTGTTCCTTTCTGATATTATTATCATGTTCTGTCAAGTACCGACGGAAAAATCAATTAATTTTATAAAATTAATTTTAAGAAATGGAAAGGTTTTTGTTACTCTTTTTAAGAAATCTGAAATATTTAATGAGCAGACTTTAAGAGTAATATACGAAGAACATGAAACATTACCTGTAACGGGATAACTGGCGACCACGACAGGATTCTAACTTTGCGACCTTAACGAGACCTTGATATATCCGGCCTTCCTTGTAGATGCGTACAGCGTTGGCTGACAAACTTTGCATTCGCCACGAGGCGGACTTTTTAGCTAAGAACAAGAGCAATCCATCAGAGGAGGCGACGGGAGGTAGGCGCGGCTTCGGCGTCGACACCACACAGCCTGGCAGCTGCTAATTGGCAGCGCGGATCTCCCGGCATGCAGCGCGCGTGATGGATGGTCGCAAAGAAGGCCCGCAGGGGCTGTTTGTCCGCCCCCTCCCTCATGAATACGAGGCGGTGTTTGTACTCCAACAGCCAACTTCTGTTTCCCTTTCGTCACTAGGCGACTACATCTCTGACAATGAGTGCAAAAGATTTGGTATCGTCCGCCCATGAAATTATCTTTGGTATAGTGCTTTTTTGGGGTGTTCTAAGAAGGAAATATTTCTTCGTAGAGCTTCTTTCAATAAAATAGCTGCATACTGAGAAAATACGCTTTCTTTTCAGTTCGTGAACCCATCTAACGTGCACTGCAGAGCGCACTTTTCGTTATACTACATATTACAGCGTTATTCCATGCCATTAAGAGAAGTTACTTGCACGCCTCTATGCATTATATTTGGCTAGTTATCTGCACAATCTCTGCAAGAATACCTACGAGACAGAGGACCATTCGTAGTTTATGCCCAGAAATATAATTCTATGAATTTTTAAGGACGTTACATGAAACAGGTTTGTTTATAAAAGATAAACATCAGTACTAGAAAGTGACAAATGTAAATTGAATAGCCAACTCTACGTACAATAAAAAAATCGCGGGAATAAAATAATCTCTTTACAAATAATTGAAACATACACATGTCTGTATCATCACTTGTACTTTGGAGAGTACGAATCCTCTCTGTCACTATCCTCACTTTCTGATCCAGGATCTCCATATAGCTAGGATTGTTGCGCGCCGTTTCCACTTTCGTAAACACCCGCGAAAGAACGACAGTTGCCTTTAAACTCGTATTTCTCGCCATCACCACGGTGTTGAGACAGCCGATAAGCGCCGCTTTCTGATGAACGAGCAATAAATCGCCTCTAGGTTGAGATAGCCAAAACCCGCTGGCGGCTAGTGACAGAACAATTAACTACCTCCACATTAGGTGGACAAACTGCTTGTGAGAGACGCTAAACGCGCGTAAGACGAAAGGAACGATCTCGTCCCTGCGCCATACGGGCGCCGTCGGCAACGCCCAGTCGAGCGCACCCTTATGGCGTACGGGCGCCGTCCTGTATGTAAGAGTTAAATTAGTGCCTATTTATATAGCACTACGTAGGTTCCCTAATGTAAAAACTATGTTGAAACCAATATAACCGATACTATTCGCAATCATCCAATATCGTATTCAGTTAGCTTGCCGGCCGCTTGAAGCACCGTTGTCGCAGCGCTTAACAAAAGTCTGTGGGAGTGTCGTGACTGTGTATGTCAGACTATGGTGATAGTGGCTGGAGCCGGGAATACTGTTGAGAACGATGGCCAGTCTGAAATAGATGGCTACTTGGAAAAGATAAATGTTCAAACTGGTTAGGAAAATGCAGCTGTTTCAGCATCATGATCGGCCTTTCATACAACTGTCGCGCGTATGAACACGAGGCTCATAGTCATGGCTCATAGTGGGTGCAGGTGAGCCTACCAGGAAGTCGAGTTTCATTACGCATGGTCTGCATCTCAGTAGTTATGGGAAGGGGAGGTTGACACAGCTTATAGGTGACAGCGTAATGGTGGGTGGGGAACATTCCTGTAGTAGTAGGTTTACAGAGGTTTCAACCAGGGATTGTGTAACTATTTCGCAACAGGAGGACGTGCGCAAAACGTTACTAACACTTATTTTTATCTTACTGAGATTTAATGTCAAGTGATGAGCAATACAGTTATTTTCAGTTAACTATTTTTACGTAACATTCGCACATACTTTCGGTGTAAAATTTTCGCGTAAATCCCGTTTCAGTAGAGAAGTTAAAACGTAAAGGCTTCATCAAATTTAGCACATAATATTCTCAAAGTTTTTATTCATCTGCTGGTTAGAATTTTTACATATTTGTGTTACTCTGCTGGTAGTTATACAAAACATTGACACCTCTATTCCTCTTTTTTACGTGCAAAATGTAAGTTCCCAGCTATAATCATATGGTACCTACCCAGCTTAACATCCTTCAGTTAAGCAATACAATGGCCGCTACATGTACGTGAATGTTGATAATAGTTGTGGTGTAATACCATTTTGATGGTTGATTGTTAAATGGATAATTAGGGCATTTTACGATTCCTCCATAGTGGACGAGAACATAAAGAAATTGAGGAAGATAGTGTAGAAAGATTCCACAAACGCATCGCTCATTGACACCCACCACAGTACGAAATAACGGAAGATAATGACGACAGGTCTCAGTATAAAATTCTTTAAAGTCTTGATATGTACTTTCAAGTATCTAAGATTTTATAAAATACAGCTGGTTGCTGCATCGGAGTTACAATCCTTACCGACGAATAAAAGGAATTAACTGCTGACACTCAACGTTGATAATAATAAAATACGAAAATAATTTCATCAATTTTAATTAAAAGCCGAGAACGCCTTTATTTCAAATACTGAAACTTTATTGCTGGTTGACTCTAGAACCACTTTGTCACGCCGCACGTGGCACCATCGGAAATGCCAAATATTGTTGACAGTAAAACCATCGCTGAGAAATAGCGCGTCCTTTCTCTCCTTCTCGCGTAACTCGTGTACTTTACCGCAGATCCCTTCGTGCATCTTTAGTGCAATTCTTGAAGGGTTTATTGCTCGATGACGTGCTCGGTGTGCTGGTATATCGACGAATATCACGCAAAACTTCGTGTTCCTCTTCTGCTATAAGCTCTTCTACTATCAGATTCAACTCTTCGTCATAAAGAATGTGATAACGCGAAGTAGTATTTGCCTTGAAGTCGAAGGCAGAATCGTATAGTCTCCGTCGTATAACCGAAAAATCGGTCTTCCATTTCAGGTGAAAATGACGCTGAAGAATGCAAAGATATTGATGTCGACTTCAGGTTCATTGAGGCCAGGTAGGATGCTAATGTGAACTTTGTGCTGGCGAAACAATCATGACATTTTCTAATGTAATTAAGGTGAAAATGACGACCAATCATTATTTCTCGACAGGACCCTTCAAAATATGGATCCACTCTGCCACTACCCGACCTAGTTAGAGGCATAAAGACTGTAAATGGAACATTTTTGGCAGCATAAATACAAATTAAACGGGGTCAGGTTTTAACGAGCAAAGCAGTGCTGTATATAAGAGGGATTATAGTTAAAACCCATACTCAGAACTTCCTAGTAGGACGTTTCAAGAAAACGCTTTAGTTTGAAACCCTAACACCTTCTAACCGTTCATAAGACATTCTGAAAAATGTTCGCCCTCAACTTAGCCCAAAAAGTTTGTAGCATGGCTTGCTTAACAATATTTCCAATGCGGAAGAAATCTCACAAAGGGCATCAAAAGGCGACTCTGAAATGTGCAAACGATTTTATATTTGAACCTACTAGAAAAACTGCGCACTAAACTATTAAATGTTGCCTTATACAGTCGGTTTGTCCAAGGCAACTTTTCATTTGTAGCCTCTTATGTATGAAAATCTAATAATCTGAAGGCTCGTGTGATGGAGAGAGTGAGCTCCGATGAGGTTGTTTCAGCAACTCTGTGTCTCGCAAAAATATTTCAAGTCGTCTTTAATGCTGTGAAAATTCTAAGAAAGACAACAGCAGCAGCGATGTTCCGCAGTACAAGAGTACGGTGTATGCCCACGACTTCCACTATAAAAACACATCTGAAAATGTCCAAACATTTTGTAAATCTGTAGGACCTAACTACTGCGGTTATCAGTCCCTAGGCTGACAAACTACTTACACTAACGTAAACTAAAGATAATACACACACATACTTATGACTATGGGCGGACTCGAACTTCCGACGGCGAGCAACCGTGCGCTACGCAGCAAGGCGCCTTAGACCGCTCAGCCACTGCAGCACGGCAAAACAAATCTGAACATGTGAGGAACACGTCGACCGGTTTATACGTAAAGGAAAGTCTGTCAAAAACTAAAGTTCCTACAGGTAATCATGTAAGACTTAAACCTAACAAGGACTCTTTATGGGACATAACTGCGGGGTCATCAGAACCTAAACTTACGATATATATACTAAAGACAGCACAAAGATCCATGCCCGTGGTGAGGGGGGGGGGATTCGACGGGGAACGGATTCGCGCGTCGAAGCATAACGCCTCAATGCGCTCGGCCACTCCACCGCGGCGCCGCCGTGATGCTGTCAAGGAGAGAGTTGGTCAGCAAGTAAGTCGTTGAAGACTGTTATAAAAATCAAATGTTCAACTGTTTGTTAAGCTTAAGGGACTTAACTGCGGGGTCATCAGTCCCTAAACTTACAAGCTACTTATGAACTACCTTATACTAAAGACAACAGAAACATCCATGCCCGAGGGGGGATTCGAACCCCCGACCGTAGCGGCCGTGCAGACTGTGACTGGGGCTCCGCAGACTGCTCGGCCACTGCGGCAGGCCTTTTAAAAATGACGTGGTATCTAGCATAATCCTAAACCCGTGAACTGAGCGCTTAGCCGTATTTGTAGTTTTTTTTTCCTGGGTGATTATACTAAGCAGTGTAGTCATTTTATATATAAAAAGGAGAAACAGATAATGGGCACAACTTAAGACCACTTTCTATGCCATCAGTATTCACTACAATTACAGAAAAGGCTGTATATTCATGGTTGGTTAATCATTTCAGTTTACATAATTTGCTATCAAATGTACAATTTGGTTGTAGAAGTGATTTAACAACTGAAAATATTAAATTATATTTTGTTTGTGATGCAGTGGTTGGACTAGTTGAAAGGCAGCGAGCTCTGGACATTTTCTGTATTTTAAAATAGCGATGTTAATTTCCAAATATTGTTCCAGATGTCTGAACATTAGGAAATAATGGAAATGACTCACAATTGGTTCACTTCTTACATTATCAACAGAAAGCAGAATTTAATTCTCAGCAGCGTTGAAAAGGGTATGTATGACATGCGCTCATAATGACGTACAGTTAAGTGGGAGCTGCCCCAAGTTCCTCTTCTAGGGCAGCTGTTGTTTCTTATTTATAAAATGATATAGCTTCTACTATAACAGATAATTCTAATCATTTCTTTTTCTTGATTACACCAGCTTGGTTGTAAAGGATACTGTTCGCAATATTGGCACTGTATCAAACAAAACAGTTCAAGACATAAGTTCTTGACTAGTAGGAAATGAATTGATACTAAATCACAGAAGGAGACGCCTTTTACAGTTTATAACACACAATTGAACAAAAACTAACTAACATTTTCATTGCACAGAATCGGTTTCCGATGTGTGAGACTGAATAATTCAAATTTCTAGACATTCAGATACATGGTAGGCTGTCGTGGAAAACCCGTGGTCGGGATCTTGTTACAAATATCAATCAGTACTCGTTTGCTTCTTTTTATTCTCATAAGGACTATGGAATATTCAAATAAAGTATTTTTGGCTCATAAACGAGCGGTTCGTGCAGTATAAGGTGTCAGCTCGCGCGTCCCCTGTCGATCCATGATCAGTAGCCTGGGAATTCTGACATAAGCCTTGCAATACACTTTTTCTGTAATGTAGTTTCTTCTCAACAATATCAGCGTATGTCCTAGAGTTTGTTTTCCCTCAGTTATACTACACTAAAAAACGAATCTGCCTTTGGATCACAGAAAATTAAATCTTGTACAGAAAATTTTGAAGTATTCTGATGCATTAATTTCCAGTAAACTTCCACAAACATTCAAAAACCTTTCTATTCTGTCGAGAGGATCCGGAAAACATTTAAAAATGTATTCCAATTTTTTTAGTTCGTTGTTGTTTTTAGACCGGCTTGTGTTTGTCGTGTGCATAAAATTCCAATAGGTTTTACTTTTTGTATTACTGCTCGTCTGTTAAAGTTTAATGAAACGAATCGTTTCATAACAATGAGGACTTACTTCTTAATGCGGTCCTATAGACCAAGAAAATATAAAGTAAATAACAAACAGAACAATGATTTCATAAACGGTTAAAATAGGTGATATCAGTATAATATTCCAAATTGTTGTTCAGAAAAATGTTATACGTCTCTATTACGTTTAAATTTTAACTTTTTACCATCATACAAAATACCTTGAAATAATTTTACCAATATTTAATGTCTCTTCTATCCACGGACATATGAAATGAAACCGGATACTGAATTCAACACATTGCTGTGAAATCGAATGCGAGTAACGTCTCTCACTAACAAAAATGTAAAAGTAATATGAGAAGCCCGTTTGGTTTTATTTGTCTTTGTATAATACTAAAGTTCAGCCTGGTAAAGGAACAGGAATGTCTGATGCAAATAATGATCTCTCCAAATGTTCGAATAAGCTTGGTAATAAGCCTCATTAAGAAAGGAAATGTTAATATTAAATCCATTCGACGTGGACGCAAGAACCACAGAAACGTTTTGTCCGGTCACACGAGGTACTGTAAAATTACTTTTGGCGGCACACACAATGATTGGTGTTGGTGATCGAAGTTTAGGGAATGAAGGAGACATACCACACGGTGCTTGGAAATGAGGAATTCGCCAGCAAATGAAATTCTCTGAAGAGCAAGTGACGCATTCGGCACGCAGATATGCGTAGTATGAAACCAGACAGTGCCAGAGGACCAGTGCTTTGAGTCGGGGACTCGTCATGTCCGAGATCCCGCGACGCTTTTCTTTTGTTTGTTTCTTCTGTCTGGTGGCGGCGCTAGTTCAAGTGTGGTTTTCCGCCTTTCCGCGGCCGGCGGAGGACGGCGAAGGCTAGCGGGTCTACGGCAGCGGACCGCGAAGCTGGGGGCCGGTGCTCGGGCGTGGCGGCCGATCCCTTTCGTTTAAGCGCGTGTTGGCTGCTTACTACGTGTTGAAGTTCTCTTGGTTATGACCAATACCAAAGTCAAACATAATGAGTCACGAGACTCGCGGTAGTTTTCTACAACCTGGCGACTGCAGCGCTGCCAAGCGGCCGTGTCGTAATGGCATACCGAGAGGCGAGAAACCATTGTGGATTAGATATAGAGTTGAACGACACGTTTAATATGCGACTGCATTTTGGAGCTTATATTGCGGCGCGGTAAATTGTAGTTGGAGGAAAACTAAGAAAATGTAAATTTTCTCAAATATCAAAAGCTCTTACAATGTAGGATAAAATAAAGTTTGTTAAATTTTAAGAGTGTATGGTGAAACGATACAACAAAAAATTAACGACCTAAGATATATTTTAATTGAGGAGCGTTTTTCTCTCTCTGAACCTTAAGCTACCTTCCCTTGTTTCTATCTGACGAGAGAAAGAACAACGTTCCGATTCATCTGTGTATGTTAGGCCTCTGATTAGTACAGACGTATCTATAGCAGCTCCTATTGTTTCATTTATCCAGCATGTAAGTAAAGTGCTTTTGTGAGTTAAATACATCATGAAATATTTAAAAATTTAATATGACGCGTTTTTATTTATGAATCTGACGTAAATAATTTTTCCCCTTGAAGTTGTGTGGTGGGTTTGGACGCCATTACGGCAGACAAGGTATCGTGCAGTGATTGTTAAAAGTTTTACCATTTTTCAATCCTTATCAGTCCCCATAATAATTAAACGGCTTTTTAGAACCTGCAATCGCGTTTCCTTCTCTTTTTTTATGTTAAATTTCGAGGTCCGATATTGTTCCGCGTAATATTATTTCCCGTAACTCCGTTTGGATACTGAAATAAAAATTAACGCAAGGTCCGCTGCACGAACAAATTACGTAACAAGTCCAACCCCACATCACCACCTTTATAAACGCTGCAATAGTCAAACAATACAGAGGTGACTATGAATTGAGTACATATATACCGCAGTAGCTGTATAATACACGATTTAGCTCCTAACAACACTCGTATTTGCCACTATCATGGCGGCCAGCCGAAGGTTCAAATTATCCCGAGACAACAGCGCCATTAGTGAGTCTCAACGAGCTAGAATTCCATAGAGTGGCGATTGATCCGCCTTATTTGGGGAAAATTGAACTGGCGTCCGCTATGTTATTTGGGGTATTGACTTACAGCTGGTACGCCACACCCTCGAGAATTTTACCTATTTACAGTTACACGTTTTAATTTTAGACTGACTATTGAATATGGATGTGCATCAAGTTCCGTCAGGCGTTATCGAAATGACGAGACTGGTAATATATTATCTAAAAATGCTGCAATGAAGTATCACGAAACTGTCAGTAATACAGTTCCAGTTCGAAGTATAACAGTTAGCTGATGTTTGGAATAACAACGAAAGTGCTACCGTGAAAATATTTGTGTTGATTTTAATGCAAGTACATGATCTAAACGAGCCACGAGAAATACATTGAATAGTAACTCTTACGACAAAAAATCATGACAACGGATTTGCATCTGTTGTTAATGTGTATATCAACAGCTTTCATGAAGTCTAATATACATTTTTCTTGTGTTTACTAAACGCATTAAGTCTACAAACTTGTAAAATCGCTGTCCAAGTGTTGGTTGTGAACTTTGGCGGACAAAATCGGAGTTCAAAAATTAAAATGACAATAAAATACTGCAGTTAAAAAATGCGCTTTTCTCATTTTCCACAAAAACATTACACGTCGAAATATGGTGTCGTTAATAACGTTCGTTGTTGCCACGCTGAATTAAGTATATATTTGTTGTAAAGAACATAGACATATACAAGTGAAAAAATTCTGACTGCTTTCACACTTTGCACTGGTTACATGTCAACCATGCTCGATAAGTTGTCAGCAACAAATAAAAATATTTTTAAAGAAGGTGTAGATTCTCAAAAGTGTGTTTCCATCAATCACAGGAGCAACAGAAGAAGAAATATCTGAAAAACACAACGACACTAGGTAGAAAACTGAACATTTTTTTTATGGTGTGTGCTTCAAGGGATTGCAGGTTAGGTCATCTGAAACTTCACTCCTGGGGCAGCTAAATGCCATTAGTCAGGAATTTTGTCTAAGTACGGACAATCTGAGCTTAAACAAGGCAAAACATTTGGAGTTCTTGCATGAAGTATTTGTCCTTTTATCACTTCGATTTGTGCCTCTCCATGTTCAACACACTTTAGACATATTTCAGCGGCAAAAATTGCACAGACATTACACCTTAACCTTCCATCGGGCGCCCCTCCAGTTGAAACAAAATCAGACGCACCGAACCTTAGAGGCCACACACATTATTTGTGGACGATCTCCGCCGTATTATTTCAGAATAATTCCACTTGTATTCACACTTCGCCGGAATTGTTGTGCAATTAGAAGCTGAAGGCAGGATGTTTTGCAATGTGGTTTCTACATTTGTAGTATCACCTTTTACACCTGGATGTTGTGTGATTATATAGTGAGTCTTTACCGTAAGACAAAACTCCTCACATACATTTCTTCATCTTCTCGAGCTGTTCCCTCATCTTCCTGTTCAGTTGCTGAATCCTCTTTGCCTTGTGCTACCCATCCCAAGACTGGATGTCACTGTCATCGCCTAAGTCTTCGAGTAAGCCTAGATCTTCAGCAGCAGCATCTGCGTGGAGGCGTATTATTTCAAATCAAATGTTTGTTCAGCTTATGGGACTTAACTACGGGGTCATCAGTCCCTAAACTTACAAACTACTTATCGACTACCTTATACTAAGGACGGCACAAATATCCATGCCCGAGGGGGGATTAGAACCCCCGACCGTAGTGGCCGTGCAGACCATGACTGGAGCGCCTCAGTCTCCTCGGCCACCGCGGCCGGCGCGTATTATTTCCGAAATATCATTGGGCTTAGAGAGATCATATACTTCTCCTAACATTTCAGCAGGAAATATAGATGTGATAACGTATGGAAAGTCAGAAAAACTGAACTTGGTCACGAGAGGCTAGGTTTGTCACAACATTCTTTTCCCAAGGTAACGACGAAAATCGCAGACAGCAGTTTGGGTGAAACGAACAACTAAAATAAAAATACGCACCTTAAAAATTATGACGCATTCGGACGCACACAGTCTGTGAGGCCAAGCGAGTTCCCCGTGAGCCGTACGATAGTAGACTGCAGGCTGAAGACCGGCAGTGTGTGAGGTTCCCAAAGTTATGCGACGGATTGATGAGGCGGGCTGCTGGCCAAAACTTAACCACGGGGACCAACAATGTGTTTTAATGGCATTTGAGGCCGACTGCGCCCGATAGATGGTTAAATACAATCTTCTTCCAATATAAAAAGCAGAGTCCCCGTATGTTTGTGTGTACGTGTTGCATACAAATCTACAGTTTTCATCCAATCTTTTTAAAAAATTTTGTACACGTAAGCTCCAATCCACGACGGTCGCCGTAAGAGCAAGAATCATGTACGATACATAGTTCACGAGAAATGACAACAATGAGATGCGCGAAAAACTGCTGCTTATATTCTTCTAAACCACTGGACCAATTCCAACCAAATTTAGTACACACATTATTTACCGCAAAGTAACAATTGCTGCGGGGTTAAGAATCATATACGAGACATGGTTCAGAACATATGACGTCATAACAATAGGAATCGCAAAAAAACTGCCACATAATGCGGCGAGACGTTATAAATTCGCTATATGAGAACGAAAGTACTTAGCGACTTGCAACAAACGTTATACATAATTTCAAACCTTTACTTATTTTTTTCTCGCTGAGAACCTTAGCAAAATGATGAAAGGATAAAAGTTTCTCGCTTTCTTCTTTTCCGCTGTTTATGGAGAAAAAATTACGTTACAATTTATAATTTCTACACTACAAATTGTACCCTCTGAAAATCTTACATACAGCATACACATATAAAGGGTGTTACAAAACGGTACGGCCAAACTATCAGGAAGCATTCCTCACACACAAAGAAAGAAACTATGTTATGTGGACATGTGTCCGGAAACGCTTAATTTCCGTGTTAGAGCTTATTTTATTACTTCAAATCACATTAATCCTGGAATGGAAACACACAGCAACAGAACGTACCAGCGTGACTTCAAACATTTTGTTACAAGAAATGTACAACATGTTCTCCGTATACATGCATCCACCCTTAGTCGCAAGGTGTCCATGATGCGCTGATGCAGCCCTGGAGAATGGCGTATTGAATCACAGCCGTCCACAATACGAGTACGAAGAGTCTCTACATTTGGTACCGGGGTTGTGTAGACAAGAGCTTTCAAATGCCGCCATAAATGAAAGTCAAGAGTATTGAGGTGAGGAGAGCGTGGAGGCCATGGAATCGGTCCGCCTCTACCAATCCATCGGTCACCGAATCTGCTGTTGAGAAGCGTACGAACACGTCGACTGAAATGTGCAGGATCTCCACCATGCATGAACCACATGTTGTGTCGTACTTGTAAAGGCACATGTTCTAGCAGCACAGATAGAGTATCCCGTATGAAATCATAATAACGTGCTCCAGTGAATCAAGACATCACCAACAATTCCTGCCCAAACGTCCACAGAAAATCTTTGTTGATGACGTGAATCGAGGAAGTACAGTACATACTAACGAAGCAACTGGGTATTTTGAGAATTGTCTGCAGGAATTATTTCAATTTACATTTAAAGAGAAATACTAAAATGACCTCTAACATGAAAATTAAGCGTTTCAGGACACATTTTTTTTCTTTGTGTGTGAGGAATGTTTCCTGAAAGTTTGGCCGCACCTTTTTGTAACACACTGTATAGGTGAGTGTACCTTATAAATTGTATCACAGTACGACACAGTTCATGAGATATGAATACGTAAACAGTAACCTTCATGGAAAACTGCCCCATCTCGCACCCAGTTTTTATCTATTACTTCTTTACTACTAATTGTAGTATCAAGAGATTTTGTAGACATACAGCCCTTATACAAATGGATATATACATGAAAAATGGCAGGAATAAATAAATATCCGGGCAAAGCCGGGTTTTCAGCTACTATACACTAAATACAACACTTCAAGCTCAACAACAAAATATGATAGACTCCTGTCAAGTGTACTGACCACCAAAACTATGGCGGTCGAGTTTATACAGCTTGCCGCAAAGAGCGCTGTAACTCACGTGTCAGCCAAGCCGCCACAATCGCGTAAGCGGCCGGCTGCGAACAGCGAACAATTTGAAGAGCGCCTCGGCGGTCATTGTAGTGGAAAACTTCCGCGCCAACTTTAAATGTGCGTAAGAGTCTTGATTAGAGAGCGTATTTATTTGAGTTAAATCGTGAAAACTATGTCTAATTGAAATGCATAACTACAAAACAGCTTAAGACTCTTGAATATACAGCAACTATCGGGTGTGTGTAAATTTATTACACACCCTCTGCCAGGCACTTAAATGTGATTTGCAGAGTATCCCATGTAGATGTAGATGTAGATACGGTGTAAAAATTGGCCAACAGCGTTTCCTCTTCCTAACGAAACCGAACTATAACATGTAGTTTTTTTGAGTTCTAAGTGCAGCATATGAACGGAATTTATCGTCAGACATGATTTTTTGGCACTTTCTCAGTATATTCTACAATTGTGAAACTTTTGTACAAACATTTATTTCGGAAGAGTTTCACACTGTTCGTCTCTGCTTTAATGCTGTATTCTCCAATATTTAGATAAATCATAGCATAAAAAAATAAAACAGGGCTGACTGAAACATTTAATGTTAAAAATCGACTGTAAAAGTGAAATATGCCATTAGATACATAAATGAAAAATAGCGTCTTACGTTGTGAATACAGCAATCAGCCACTACCAAATTCTTTTAAGAACACGAAGTATGCCGTAACTATGCATCTAACATTAGAAATAGTGTATCTAGCAATAAAATTAGCATTTTTAATGCTGTAAGCCAAATACCTTATAGCAGAGTGAACTGCTCAAAAGTCAGCAACTATCGTCACAGGGTTGAACTTCACAATGTGCATCCAATGTGGCTATGTGCCGTTCATATATGGAACTATACACAGGTCTGCAAACCCTTTCAGTTGTTATACCTATACGTAAAGCAGATTACCTTTCAATTCTGCGTTACATGTTGCTAATATTAATTTCATAAACAAAAATTCGAGCTTAATTGAGACAACTAATTTCGTGACCCCAATAGTTATTTTACACAATCATAAAATGATACTTTTTGAACTTCCTGTCCACCAGTACTGCCCAAAGTAGCTCCTTTTTAAGAGCTACCAGTATTATAAAAGCCTGTTATTTATTTCATTCAATCCTATATTGTCTTGAATGTTGTTGTTGTTATGGTCTTCAGTCCGGAGACTGGTTTGATGCAGCTCTTCACCCTACTCTATCCTGAGCAAGCCTTTTCATCTCCTCATAAGAACGCGTCTCTTGGTCTCCTTCTGCGATTTTTACCCCACACTCTCCCCTCCAATGCTAAATTTACGCTTCCTCGACGTCTAAGAATGTGTCCTACCCAGCGATCCCTTCTTTTAGTCAGGGTATGCCAAAAATTCCTTTTCTCACCAATTCTGTTCAGTACCTCTTCATTAGTTATGCGATCTTGAATCGTTTTATGCAGTTAAACACTGCAATAGCCAAACAGAACATACGTGTGGTTGTCTTGACTAACAGTCTGTTAAGCAAAAGTAACTATCTCTGAACACAAGTAGTACGGGTACTTGTATTCCTGAGAAATGTAAATGGTAAGAAAGTAATCGTTCTTTTCATTTCTTTATTGAATCGTTTTATGCAGTTAAACGCTGAGCAGGTCTTTACCATCGTGCTTCATGTACACTGCAATAGCCAAACAGTACATACGTGTGGTTGATTCCGTCTTATGCAAGACACTTTTTAGTTAATCAACCACAAATCTAATACTGCAAGCACAGAAGATACAAGAGTTGCACCATCACAAGATGATCAGTACAGACGTGACTATGAATTGGGTATATATGTTACAGCCAAAGCCCGAAGTGCGGCCAGATCGCGAACTGGCCGGCCAATTCGCACTTTGGCCGGGTGGATTGGCCAGAGCCCGATTACTGCAATGAAGCGACGCATATCCGACTTTGGCCAGCCAGTTCGTGACTTGGCCAGAGGTTCCTGGCCAGAACGCGATGTGACTGCACACATGTTGGGGAATCCCTGTCTAAATCGCACTCGGTGCTGTGATGTGGCAACAATCTACGGTAGTCACACATGTCTCACTCTGTGTTAACTGTGCCGTGTACGTGGTAGTTGCTGCCTTTCGCAGAAGGTCGTCTTACTTGTTTTTCTTCCTCACAATTAAATTTGTGAGTACCGTTACGTTTTGTGGCATTTTTCTTTCCCGTATTAGTGCATTTTTCAGCAGATTTTTTTGTTTGTCAATGTTTTTGTTGTTGTTTGCCACCACTTTACCATAAATCAGTAATCGAACATACCGGTATTAATTATTTGTTTCTAACTAGGAGACCACATGGGTATCGGATTTTATAATCTTTTGATATTTATGGTGCGTGAAGTTCAGAACTCAAATAACAATCAGCCAAAGCCATGCGACGTAATTCTCAAAAATTCTCGATAAAATTGACTTTGAAGTTCAAGTACATGGAAGTACTAATAATTAAAAGTTCAATAGTATGTGTATGTCTAGGTTTAGTGATAGCGTTGTGGCCTTACACCCAAGATGTAGGGGGTTCGAATCCCGCCGTGGTAGGTTTTTTTTTTTTTGTTGTGTTCGAATACTTACACAGTTTTAATATCTAATAGAAATTTTTACGAAAAATGCACGTATTTTTGTTTGGTAGAAATTTTCTACTATGTATAAAAGGCTGTTAGTAATGATAGTTTCAAACAAGAAAACGTAACAAAGTTATATTTTTTACGGTATTGGCTTCACTATTAGTCGAAGACGGTTGTCTTTGATTGTTCGGTTAGTGAAAAGCTACGACAATGCAAAACTGTGCCTACCGGATCGAACGAGGACCTGAAACTAGTGATAGAGAAGATTCTATCAAACGTCATTCAATCATCATCACCAACTGTGTTCTCCAATCTTTGCTGAAATGATCGCATATGCGTGGTTAACTTCTAAATTGCGCAATTCAAGAGGAATCTTCATGAACGTAAATGAAGTTTGCTTTCCAGTTGACATATCAAAGAAAATGTCCGACTGTAAATATGTGACCATGTGCTCGATGTTGTGAAATTGTTTTTCCATGTTTTTACGACGCTTATCACCTTGGCATGTCTGAGACCACAACGAAATAATTTTTTATTTTTTTATTTTTCAGTATTGCTACAAATATTGAATTTACAATGTTTCTTGTGTTTCATTTTTCCAAAATTTAATCATTATGGATAACCTTTAATAAAAAAAATATATATAAAATTACGAATAAACAAAAATACGTTCATTACCATTAGGTTTTAAAATGGTGTAAGTATTCGAAAACGGAAAAAAATCTATCACAGCGGGATTCGAACCACCGACTCTACCGTTGTGAAACCAGAACGCTACCACTTTTTTATGATTATTTTTAATTTTATTTAATAAAACATTGTATCTACAATTTATGTCTACCATTCATTTGATTGAGCTACATCGACAGATGCTGCAATTCCTTTAGTTATTGGTACTTACATGTACTTGCAAACTTCAAATTGATTTTCTCGAGAATTTTTGAGAGTTTTTATTTTTGTTATGAACTACACGTACGATAAATATGAAAAAAATTCTAAAATCCGATACCCATGTGGTCTCCTTGTAAGACCTAGGCTGTTCCCTTGTAAGGGTATTCGATTTCACTTGTTCGAATCATTCTTCGGCAAGTTGACCCATGGCTACGTCATACGGGGACGATATTCACGATGAAGGTGGGGTACTTGCAGATACTGAAACGATTTTTGATATGAAAAGCACTTGGACACTTTGCATACGCTGCTGCAATAAAAAGCAAACAATAGCGGAATAATCACCAGAGATAGATACTGTTCTTTTATAGAGGACGTTAAACAAGCCAAAGCAAAGCAAAGCAAAGAATAGAAAGTATTTACTATCGTCGACTAAGAAAGTACGATGTTATTGAAGTTGACGGAAAAGAAAAACTTATTGCACCAGTAACAGGAGACAATAGTGTTATTTGGAATTATGTCCATACCGAAGAACTGTTCGAAATAATGCACGAACTCACTTAAAAATAGGACATGGAGGTCGCACACGGATGGAGAAGGAACTGCACTTAAAGTTCAAAAATGTCACCAGAGTGGTCATTTACTTTGTATCTTCGCTTATGCAAACCGTGTCAGATTAAATTACATAATCCAAAGAAAGGTTTAGTTTCCAGACCTCTAATATTTAAAGAATTTAATTCAAGATGCCAGGTAGATCTGATAGACATGCAAAGTACCCCTGATGGGGAGTACAAGTTCATACTCAATTTGGCCGAGGTGACTGAGGCGCTCCAGTCACGGTCAGCACGGCCACTACGGTCGGGGGTTCGAATCCCCCCTCGGGCATGGATATTTGTGCCGTCCTAGTTCGTAAGTAGTTCATAAGTAGTTTGTAAGTTTAGGGACTGATAACCCCGTAGTTAAGTCCCATAAGCTTTACAAACATTTGAACATACTCAATTATCAAGATCACTTAACTAAATTTATACTATTACGACCCCTGAAAAGCAAGAGAGTAGAAGTAGTCGTTTACAATTTGCTTGACCTTTTTACCACTATAGGTACTCCAAGTGTGCTACAGTCAGATAATGGTACAGTGTTTTCGAACAAAGTTATAAATGAGCTGAGTCACATGTGGCCTGAACTGAAATTGGTACATGGAAAACCAAGGCATAGCCAAAGCCAAGGTTCTATCGAACGGGCCAACCAGGATGTATAGAATATGCTAATGACATGGATGCAGACAAATAACTCAGCGCACTGGGCCGTGAGTCTTCGATTCATCCAGTTCATGAAAAACCGTTCTTTTCATCGTGGAATTCAGCAGTCCCCATATGAGGCAATGTTTGGCTGTAAAGCAAAAGTGGGGCTGAGTACTTCACATCTGCCTAAAGAAATTATTGATAACATAGTCACATAGGAAGAACTTGAAGTTGAAAGAGAAATGGACGACGCTATAAATTTAGGGACTACTCCCAACAATGAAACTGACACCGTGGAGATCGAACCATCGGGAAGTCAAGATCAGTGATACGACAATAATAAGCCGAAAATATACTGTGTGGTTTGAGACGAAGAGTGTGGTGCGGCTCACTGTGTATATTCTGCGGCAAAAGTGTCCATGCAATATGTGGAAAAAGTAATGAAGCAGATGAAGGATATGGAGGAAACGTTATTTGCAAACTATGTCATAACAAGCAAGAAATCAGGAAGAAGAGGGAGGGAGCGCACGACAATTTGCAAGCACAAGGTGCTAAGATGATTAAAAATTCAGACGCAAAATTCGCGCCTGCAAAAGTTGGAGACAATGTTCGCATCCGTATACAAGATGTTGACACAGGTCGCGGAGATCCCAGAAGCGTTCTTACCGTTGTGATGAACGTCGAAGGCACTTTCTACAAGCTGGGAACAAAGCATGGTGTTCTGAAGCAACCATATTATAGAAACGAGTTCCCTGTTCTGCCCGAGAAACTGATCACGCTGGAATCCGTGCCCAAAGAAGAAAAATCATTGCGAACCATATCGTCCTTACAGTCACTGACCAGTGGCCAAGGATACAATCGATGTAATTGCTCTACTAAATGCGGCACAAATCATTGCAAATGCAGAAATAAGAAAGTATTGTGTAATTACAAATGTCACAAAAGCATAACTTGTTGTAATAAGTGATTACCGGCTGTAGTAAAAATATTTATAATGGGGACGGAATGTATACTTTTTATTACTGAGATTGATAAATAAATGCCGGCCGCGGTGGCCGAGGGGACTGAGGCGCTCCAGTCACGGTCTGCACGGCTACTTCGGTCGGGGGTTCGAATCCCCCCTCGGGCGTGGATATTTGTGCCGTCCTAGTTCGTAAGTAGTTTGTAAGTTTAGGGACTGATGACCCCGTAGTTAAGTCCCATAGACTATACAAACATTTGAACATTTGAACATTTGATAAATAAATTGCATACAGCTTGAAATTATACACTTTCAGCCCATGTTTATTTATCTCCCGATTCTGGCCGATCGGTCTACGCCACTTCGCGAACTGTCCGGCCAAATCCCGAAATCAGGAAAAGATCGAACATTGGCCGGCCAATTGAAGGCGATATTGGCCACTTCGCAACTTGGCCGGCTAGTTCCCGATCTGGCCGATTCCGGGCTTTGGCTGCAACATATATACCGCATTAGCTGTATAATATATGATTTACCTGCTAACAACACTCGTATTTATCTGTCATTCGTCACTACCATGCAGGCTGGCCGAAGGTTCAAATTATCCCGCGACAGCAGTGCCGTCAGTGAGTATAGTTATTTTTACAACGTCTTTGGTGAGTCTAGTAATTTTTCACGAGGTCTTTGGTATGTGCCTGAGCTGCGGCCGCACGCGCTGTGCCTCCTGCTGGCCTGCCAGACACCACCACCACCTTGGGGCTGCTGCTCTGCCTCGCATCGACAACGTCTCCGGCTGGGACGAGGGCTCGCCGTAAAGCCCGCAGCTGTCGTCAGCACGTCCCCGCCGCCCGCCAGATGAGTTTGCCATTTGTGTGGCGCTCCGTCAAGGGGGGGGGGGGGGAGGAAGTGGGGGGAGGGGGCCGGCAACAAAAGCGGCTCAACTGTTTCCCTAGCGCTCGCTCCTCGCCCATCTTTCCCCGAGCGGGCCTCGGCTTAATACCCTGGCGCCAGCAAACTCACTCCGTCTCAGATGGCACGCAAACAGACGGGAAGAAATCCTGCGGCTGACATATTACGCGCCGCGATCCGCGTATCTCAGACATTTTCCGCACCGCGGCGGGTGCGGATTAAGATTCAATATCCTTTGGTAGTACTGAATTCGTGGCAACTGCAACTGCAGTTCTCATTTTTTAAAATTTTGTCGACATTTCACCAATGTCTTGATCCATTCGGACAACAAATTGTAATTTCGATTTTGGCTCACTTTAGGTTACGCAGCAACAGTAAAGTGGGCCTTTGTGATCGCCTTATGGCAGCTCGAAATTTAAATGAGAATTATATATTGTGGGATCCGCAGCTGTAGACTTGAGTCATATTGAATGGAAACCGCTTCAGCTGTATGGTATTCTTTTATTCAACAACTACTTTCTTGGTTTTAAAGCCACATCATCAGGGTTACCTGTATACAGAGAACAGCAAATGCGAGTAACAATCACGTTATGCTATTTTACATATGAGCTACACATAAGAAAACTATAGGTGAAAGTAATCAAAAGTTATTTTTCTCTCGGTGACACTAGACGATCGAACTTTCTCTCGTCCTATTGCATAAAATGATAAATAAACTGGATTGACCGAACAAAACAATTTGGAAATGGTAAATATGAGAAAATTAAGCATACATATCGGTGGCGTTGCGTGTTTGGTTTTTTTTTTTTTTTTTTTTTTTTTTTTTTTTTTTTTTTTTTTTTTTGAAAATTCAACCATTAAACGAGTGAAATAAGGGAGAATCTTTCAAGTGTCCTACTAACACTTTTGATGCTAGAAATGCGAAAATTTAAAAAGAAAAATGTTTCGGAATATTTTGATTTCTGCCATCAATGGAACAATAGCGGGTAGTGATTAGGAAAGCATTTTTAAAGCTAAATCTATGAAAATTTATATTTAGAAGTAGAAACAACCAGTGCAGACCATCCAGTTTACGCGTACGAAGCTGCGGGAATTACGCTACTGTCTGGGATACAACAAGGAGAGTGGATGCGTCACATCAGCTTAAAGCTCGAAGCTCGAAAGCTCGACGTCCTGCGGGCAGCTCTACGAAATGAATGACCGATACTAACTTTTCAAAGGAAAATAATAATAAAAAATATTTTCACCATTTCCAGTCGTTTTCAGACCTCTATTGTTGTCAGAGGTGGATACATTACGTACTTAGTATATTAACCAATTGTCGGAATGTGTTAGCAAATTCGTTTGAAAAGAAACACGAAGAAACCGTTATTGTCACCGTTATTCGCATTGTTGCGACACTATTGCACTATTGTTAGCTCTTTATGTACTTTATGCAAAATTAATTTTGGACACTAGAGTACATCGCACGTGACCCACTCTGTTAGCCCTGCATTCTAACGCACCGCTTTCCGAGATGGGGAGACGTACCGGCCCCGGTTTGAATCCATCCGCCGGATTAACGAAGGGGGTCGGAGTTCCGTCCAGTCTGGATGTGGTTTTTAGGCGATCTTCCACATCCTCTTACAAAAAAAGTACTTAGCCTCGAACAAACAGAAATATACCAAAATCGTATGATAGATAATGTAAAGATCCCTTATTGCACTAGTGATACTCCAGCATCTGCAAAACTCTGCAGTCGCCCATTAGAGGCTTCTGCGTGTGCCATGCCGCATTGCACTTTGACCTGCCGGTACGCCAGTAGTGACGGAGCAGTGTGCGTCTGAAGTTGGGCTTTGTGACGTTATTTGTGTGGTGAAGCGTCAGATGGAGCGGCGATTAGTAATCAATCCTGATAATGTATTGCAATTGGTTGAGATGAAATTCCGAAGAGCCCTTCTTCGTGAATACGGTCTTGGCGTAGAAGAAGAATCATTCACATGTTTTCTGGTATCTATTATAGTGCAGAAATATGAGCATAGATTAGAAACACTATAATAGATAATAGGTAACATGCGAATGGTTCATCTTCTACACCAATACCATCTACACGAAGAAGGTTTCTTCGTTACTTCACCTCAATCAGTCACACTATATTAGCAGGATTGATTACCAATCGCCGACCCATCCGACACTTCACCACACCAATAACGTCACAAAACGCAACTTCAGAGGCACGCTGCGCCGTCACTACTGCCGTACCGGCAGCTCAATGTGCAAAGCGGCGTGGCACACGCAGAGGCCTCTAATGGGCGACTGCAGAGTTTTGCAGATGCGGGAGTATCACTAATGCAATAAGAGACATTTACATTATCTATCGTACGATTTTGGTGTATTTCTGTTGGTTCGAGCCTAAGTACTTTCCTTGTCCTCAAGTCCTTGTCCTGGTCCTCAAGTCCAGCCTCAGTTACACGATTCGCAAACGTTTCGTTAACACTTCACACTTTCACACCTATAACACTACACGCAGATATTTGGGGTACACATTTCCTACCGGTGGGCATGGGGTGACGGCAAGAAGGGCATCTGACCACCCCGTAAATGTTGACACACGCCAAATCCGAATTTAACAAGACCGACCCTGCATGTGCGGGAACATGGCCAAAGAGATAAAGAGATTATGTTGCACGTATTCCTAAATAGTGCATGTTCACATCAAAGCAGTAACTACGTAATCTGTGACCACAATCTTCATCTGCCAAGTAGTCGTATACGCAATTTCCCTTGTTCATTTTTATGGAATTTTCTGTGTGTGGATTTTTTTAAACGAAGTGTAGCTAACAAGTTTGTGTAGCTCGCCAAACGTTACGGTGCAAAGTTTGAAGAGTGCGTGTTATGTTCGTGTGGAGAGGGCAGAGAAGCAAGTGGTATCGATGCACTGTGGTGACCCCGTAGCATTACAAGCCGGACCACTCTGCAGCAGGAAACTGGGCGTAATTCCATTACGTGACCGGGACGTTAATTTTCGAGGCAACAGGTGCGGCTGGAGACCGAAATTAGTCCAATTACCTGCAGGTGGCGACCTCTGCACAGCTGAGTATAATGGCGGAGGCCGTCCAAGTAACGTCTGGACTGCTTGTCGTCGCGCAGAAGGTCCGCCGAATGCCGCGCGCGTGCGCACTGCATTAGAGGTACCCAGTGGGTGTAGCGACGTCCACTACTAGGAAAGTTGCACCGGCCACCGCGTACCTACGGTTGCAGTCTACAGAGAACTGATTGCAGATCAGGAATTAACATAGCGGACAATATTCTATATTGGAATCAATTTTGGTTATAGAAAAACTCGGCCCTGGCTTCAGTGGCGGCTCGTTCTTCAGATGGCTGAGGGTTCACTTATTAGAGTGCCGAGTCTCGACAGTGGCGCCACCCCTCCCCAAAATGTTCAAATGTTTGTATAGCTTATGCGACTTAACTACGGGGTCATCAGTCCCTAAACTTACAAACTACTTATGAACTACTTACGAACTAGGGCGGCACAAATATCCATGCCCGAGGGGGGATTCGAACCCCCGACCGTAGTGGCCGTGCAGACCGTGACTGGAGCGTCTTAGTCCCCTCGGCCACAGCGGCCGGCACCCCTCCCCCCCTGCTCGGGCGACGATGTTTCGGGGCCTCCGCCCTCGCTCGGCGTCCAATGAAACAATTTGGTGTACCTGTACGAGTGGTGCTGGGGAAAACCGCCCCGGTTTTACCCCCCCCCCCCCCCCCCTATTTCAGATATATTTTCGTGAAAATATCAACAGAATGTCTTACCTCGACTATTTTCCTCTTGCTTTAACTCCAGCTGAGGCGTCGGCCTGCCTACCAAGCTTCTCTTTCACACTTTTGTTCCAACCTCACGGCTGAGTAATTTATTTCTAAAATACGAGGCGCGTGCAGAAAGTAAGTTCCATTTGGTAATAAAATGAAATTGTACACAGATACAGAAGAAATTTTTATTGCACAAAATTCTACAACTCTTAAACTACTTTTCCACATAACTGCCGAAATTTTGTAGGCACTTGTCATAGCGTGCCACAAATTTTTCGCATGCACCCTCACAGAAGGTTGTCGCCTGTGTATTCAACCATGTGGTAACAGCTCTTTATCATCGTTGAAGTGTTGACCACCAAGGACAGATTTTAGGTGTAAGAAGAGATGAAAGTCGCTAGGAGAGAGGTCCGAGCTGTATGGAGGATGATCAAACAGGTCCCATTGAAATTTCCGTAAGAATTGTTTGGTCACATCCGGTGTGTGAGGTCAGGCATTATTGTGAAAAAAAAATCTTTTGACATAATCCTCTTCTTACACCTAAAATCTGTTCTTGGTGAACAACACTTCAACGATGATGACGAGCTGAAAGAACGTGTTACCATATGGTTGAATACGCAGGCGGCAACATTCTATGAAAAAGGCACACAAAACCTTGTGCCATGCTATGACAATTGCCTACAAAATTTCGAAAGCTATGTTGAAAAGTAGTTTAACAGTTGTAGATTTTTGTACAATCAATATTTTTTCTGCATCTGTACCCGTTCGTTTTGTATAACCAAACGGAACTTACTTTCTGGACGCGCCTCGTATAACTAACGTCGTTCAATTTTTCTTTGATAATAAATACCAAATGTTGTGACCTCGTCGCGTTTCTTTAGTACTCGTCCCGGTCTAGTTGTCAATAAAGGTACTGGTGCAGGATCCTTGCCGGCCGCCGTGGCCGAGGTGACTGAGGCGCTCCAGTCACGGTCAGCACGGCCACTACGGTCGGGGGTTCGAATCCCCCCTCGGGCATGGATATTTGTGCCGTCCTAGTTCGTAAGTAATTCATAAGTAGTTTGTAAGTTTTGGGACTGATGACCCCGTAGTTAACTCCCATAAGCTTTACAAACATTTGAACATTTGATTTGCAGGATCCTTCGACATCTAAAACATTGATAGAGTTAAATTACAAGACATTTAATGACTGAAATTTATTATACTCAGCTTTGGGACATGTGTCTGTTTCTTCTCTCTTCTTGCTTCTCGGGGCGTCGTCCTTATGGTACTAGCTGCGCTGTGACCTAGTTAGTGCTAAGTTCTTAGCCGCGTTCTGACTTAGTACTGTCCTAGTTCTGTCGTCGTAGCTGCCAACTAACTGCCTGTGTTCTGAATAGTAACCGCCCGAGTTCTCACTAGCAACTGCCCTGGTTCTAACTAGTAACTGCCGGGCATCCAGACGTATGTCAGTCTAGATATAGCCGCTTGTAGATGGCGCGCATCTTCGGTTACTCCCTCCAGGATGCGTGGCGCCTGCTTGTGATTTGCTTTCGGTCGATCACTGCCTTCTACACGATCGTTCTCTTACGCCTGGCGTGTGGGGCTGACTTTACGACACAACACCGAGAACTTATGAATATGCACTTGAACACTAAAACACACTAAGTACTGATTAACTGTTAAGTGATTGTAACAAAATGAATCTGTTACGATGAAGAGAGAACCTACCTTCGGGTCACGCGACACTGTAAGCATAACCCCCTCCTAAACTTACACATGCGCAAAAGGTGCTCTCCCCCACATCTTAAAAAAAAAAAAAGTTCAAAAGTTTGTGAGTCTTATGGGATTTAACTGCGGGGTCATCAGTCCCTTAACTTACAAACTAGTTATAAAGTAACTTATACTAAAGACAACAGATCCATGCCCTGAAGGGGAACGGCCTAGCGCATCGGAGCATAGCGCCTCAATGCGCTGGGCTACTCAGTGAAATATTTGTATAAATAAGATTACCTGTTATTGCCGTTCTAGGAGGCGATCTGATAGTTTCAAATTCTTCAAAATGACAGGCCAAAATCGCAAATTAATAATGATGGTTTTGGTGAACTGCGTCACCATCATCTGGTCATGTATATTTTATGAGCTGGTCATATTATTTAATAAATATAGATACAACAAAATAATAAGTGCAACATAGCACTTAGTCACTATATAAAAATACTGTCATGTTTTAATTTGTGTATTTTTATGTAGTGACTAAGTGCTATGTTGCACTTATTATTTCATAGCAATTTTTTTTTTTTTTTTTTTTTTTTTTTTTTTTTTTTTTTTGTAAATAAGATGACCAGCGTGTAAAATATATATGATCAGATGATGGTCTGCACGGCCACTACGGTCGGGGGTTCGAATACCCCCTCGTGCATGGATATTTGTGCCGTCCTTAGTATTAAGTAGTTCATAAGTAGTTTGTAAGTTTAGGGACTGATGACCCCGTACTTAAGTCCCATAAGCTCTACAAACATTTGAACATTTTGAACATCAGATGATGGTGACACAGTTCACCGAAACCGGTCGTTATTCAATAAATTATTAATTTGCGATTTTGGCATCATATTTGTATAAATGTCATTTACCCTCAAAATCGCTACAAACTGACTAAAACAGCCAACGATATGTAGCAAGGAAGAATACGAAAGTCACTGTTGTTCCCATACCTGTTAAAAAGAAGATTGTGTTCGAAAAGAATTGCTTGCAGTCGGTCTCTAACCCACTACTTTCGACGGCGCAACGCAATGCCGCTAACCACACGGCTATTCTTGCTAAGTGGAGATTAGTGACTTTATTATTATTTATGATCAGATCATCTGAAGGCTTCTGCAGTTGATGCGTCTTTAATTTATAGTTGTAAGATATTTTACCAAACTGGCGTGTTTTTTATGAATCTACAATGCGCCAAAAACAAATATGAAGGGCGGATGTGGCGTTCATGGAGGATTTTCCGATGCGCAAGGCGAAGTGCGCAGTAGCTCCATTGCCTTCCTTTGGGACCACTCGTGCGTAATAGCCAGCCTCGAGTACCCAGGAGCTGGGAGCTCCAACATCAATGTTAAAAGCGACGTTTCCCCGCGCCCCTCCCTGCCGCAGAAGCGCCATTATGCTGCCTCCAGGGGTTTCAGAAGAGAATCTGAACCTCAGCCGCGCATGCGCATTGAAACCTGCGGCCAATGCCGCCTGTATTAAGCGGCCGCGCTACGACTCGTATACGTACTGTCTCCGAACGTGGAACGTTTTCATGCTATAAAAATACTTTGATTGTGCATATAAAATGATCAGATAAAGGAACGAAACGAAGAATTAGAGTTTAAAAACTCTTTTAATTTTATTTATTTACTTTTTTTCACGACGAGCTATTTTCCGGGGGTTCACTGAACCAGTGAACACACAGGACGCGCCGCCACCGCCTGGCGGTCTTGTGATGCTGTCGCGGAAATCAACCCGTCCACCGTCTGTAATAAAAAGTGGGCAAAGATGTCATCTACGAATGCCGAAAAAATACGTCCACAAAGAAGCGATCTACCAAAAAGAAAAAAAAAAAAAAAATCGGTACAGTGGTCGAATGGGAGCCGCAAGCTCTTCGATTTCCGTATTTCAGGAGGAGGTTGTATGGAGAGGGGAATGAATGGTTTTCGTGTAATTAACAAGTGTTACACTCGTGCGATACACTTTTGAATGACTGGGTGCAAATTTCCATTGTTGCCGTCGTGATGCGTTTCTATCACGTTGAATGACTAGTACACCTCTTCATGGCTGTAATCCGTCACCAAGTTTTATACCCTGTTCCCTTCTATTGAAATTTATAGGATATTCAACAGTCTCTACCGCTTTTGTATTGTTTTCCAGGGTATTCGCTTGTAGTTGCCTGTACTTCAATCGTAATGAAATAAATTTTGTGGTTCTATTACTGAAAGGCAACTTTCTCAACAGCTGCTCTGTCATTCCTTATACGGTAATTGTCCTTGTGCTCTTCTTCTAGATTTCTTTTGCTAGTACGTATGTAGTTCTACCCCTCCCCACAACTAGAGGCAATAATGTATACTAGTATTGTCTGTGGTCGAAAATCGACCAGTTGTGTATACAGTGGTCACTGGGGTAAAGTTTTACGTGTCATGTCGGCTGCCTCGCGTGATTATGTTGGCAACATCAACAACACGATAGAAAATCTTTGCCCATTTGTTCGAACCACATAGAATGACTCGATTAGTGTATCGTACAGACCATGATGTAAACAAATAATGCTGTTCCTGCTTTATGGTTGACAGGTTCTTGTTTGTACCCTCGTCCGCTAGTAAAGATAATTGCCCTCGTAAAACGAAGATTCCATGAGAAAACATTGGCTAAAATGAACTCACAGGATTCTCACTATTCAGCATCTGTTGCCAACATTATCATAGCAGGCCGCTAGAATATTTGGTAAAATTTAACCGGCACTGGGAGGTGTGAAACGGTATCTTTTACGTGTTAAGGAAAATGCCTGACACAATAACAACAAATAAAAACGGAAGTATATACTTCTCATTCCATTTTCGAAATATATAACTTTCATTAGCCTAATATTTGAAATGGAACTACAACTTCGGTGTTAGTATATTTATACAACGCCAATAAATATTTCGATACTGCGATATTCAGAATTCCAGAGCTGACAATATGTCGACTTCGTACTTCCACCGAATCTGCCGGTCCGGACGAAATGCCAGTTCGGTTTTACAAAGAGTATTCTGCAACATTGGCCCCCTACTTAGCTTGCATTTATCGCGAATCTTTAATTCAGCGCAAAGTTCCTAGTGATTGGAAAAACGCGCAGGTGACTCCCGTTTATAAGAGAGGAAAGAGAACTGACCCACACAATTACAGGCCAAAATCGTTGACATCAGTTTCATGTAGGATTTTGAAGCATATTCTCAGTTCGAATATAGTAAATTTCCTTGAAACGGAAAAGCTTCTTTCTATGAATCAGCACGAATTTTGCTCAAGTGTTTGGGACCCGCAGCAGATCAGTTTAAAGGATGACATAGAGGCAGTTCAGAGGCGAACAGCTAGGTTTGGTACTGGTAGGTTCGACCAATGCGCGAGTGTCACGGAAATGCTTCGGTAACTCAATTGGGGATCGCTGGAGGAAAGACGACGTTCTTTTCGTGAATTTCTGTTGAGGAAATTTAGAGGGCGCAATTTGAAGCTGAGTGTAGTACGATCTTGCTGCCGCCTACTTACATTTCGCGTGGTGATCACAAAGACAAGAGAAATTAGCGCTCGTACGCAGGCATATAGGCATTCCTTTTTTCCTCGCTCTATTTGGGAGTGGAATAGGAACGGAAATGCATAGTAGAGGTACAGTGTACCCTCCGCTACGCACCTTACGGTGAATTGCGGAGTATGTATGTAGATGTAGAGTACAAATTACAAAACAACATACGCGGAAATTTCAAATTTCAGAAACATTTTTACTAAATACTACAATATGCCGTAATAAAGTCAATGTTTTCACATAAACGTTTCGGAACCACCATAAAATGCTGCCAGCGAAGAAACGAAACCGTGTATCATACTGGATAAACACGAGCAAACGTTTACCTCCACCCTTGGTGAATTTTGGTGACGTTCGTGTGAGCTCAGGTTAAATAGCAAAGACTGTAGCACTCGGTGGAGTTTTTTTAGGTATGCGGCGGAGCCCCATGAACACGCGGATACGCAGGTAGTGGAGGGTGATGTTGGTCCAGCGTTACGGTCAGCACTGGCGCATGCGTACATCGCCGGCGGCTTGTATGTGTGTGTGTGTGTGTGTGTGTGTGTGAGTGTGGAGAGGGTGCGAGGCGGTTCGCTTCCGGCAGCTGACCTTTTGGCGCGCTTTGAAGCCGCCAGCGACGCGCGGTTTTTTTTTAGACCCGCCGCCTCGCCGCTCCTTGCAATATCAGCCCCGGCCGAGCGAGCACAAACGAGCCATCGCCGCTCGCGCTGCGGGCCTCGTGCTCGTTATTTTCGGTTACACGGCCGCAGTTGACTAACACGCGTTTCTGCCGGCGGCTTTCCCGGCATATAGGCTACGGCACAGAAACAGAACAGAACTTGATGTTGTACACATTCCGCCGCGGTGGAGTAGCCGAGCGGTCTAAAGCGTCTCGCTGCGGAGCGCGCGGTTGCTCGCCGTGGAGGTTCGAGTCCTCCCTGGGGCATGGGCGTGTGTGTTGTCCTCATCTACATCTACATCCATACTCCGCAATTCACCGTAAGGTGCGTGGCGGAGGGTACACTGTACCACTACCAGGCATTTCCTTTCCTATTCCACTCCCAAATTGAACGAGGAAAAAAAGAATCCCTACATGCCTCCATACGAGCCCTAATTTCTCTTATCTTGTCTTTGTGATCTTTACGCGAAATGTAAGTAGGCGGCAGCAAGATCGTACTACACTCAGCTACAAATTCCGGCCCTCTAAATTTACTCAACAGAAATTCACGAAAAGAACGTCGTCTTTCCTCCAGCGATCCCCAATTGAGTTGCCGGAGCATTTCCGTGACACTCGCGCATTGGTCGAACCTACCGGTAACAAATCTAGCTGCTCGCCTCTGAACCGCCTCTGTGTCTTCCTTAAAACTGATCTCCTGCGGGTCCCAAACACTTGAGCAATACTCAAGACGTGGTCGTACAATCGTTTTATACGCGGTCTCCTTTACAGGTGAAGTACATCTTCCCAAAATTCTCCCAATAAACCGAAGTCGGATGTCCGCCTTACTCATAACTGTCCTTACATGAACGTTCCATTTCATATCGCTCTGAAATGTTACGCCTAGATATTTGAACGACGCGACAGCATCAAGAAGCTCACTACTAATGCAGTATTCGAACATTATAGGATTGTTTTTTCTACTCATGCGCATCACCTTACATTTTTGTACATTGAGAGCTAGCTGCCATTCTTCGCACCAACTAGAAATTTTGTCTAAGTCATCCTGTATGCTATTACAGTCAGTTACAGACGACACCCTCCCATAAACCACAGCATCATCAGCAAACAGCCACAAATTACAACTTACTCTGTCCATCAGATCATTTATATATATAGAAAATAATAGCGGTCCTATCACACTCCCCTGGGGCACGCCCGACGATACACTCGTCTCTGATGAACACTCGCCGTCGAGAACACCGTACTGCGTTCTATTACTTAGGAAGTCTTCCAGCCAGTCACAAATCTGTGAACCTATTCCATAAGCTTGTATCTTCGTTAGCAGTCTGCAGTGTGGCACCGCGTCGAACGCCTTTTTGAAGTCGAGAAAAACACAATCCGCCTGTTGCCCTTCATCTTCAAGTTAGTTTACCTAGGTTTAAGTAGTTTGTAAACTACGGACTGATGACCACGAAGTTTGGTCCGATAGATTTACAAACATTTGTACACATTTCAATGCCCCAAATGTTTTCATTCGACACGCATGAGGTGAACTGAGTCACTGGGTGTACACTGATGTCTAGTAAGTTTGCGAGATCATGAACAACAGTAAATAATGAAATCGTAATACAGACTTAAAAAAAAAAAAATGTTTTGCATCGACCCGCTCGGTTAGCCGTGTGGTCTAACCTGGATATATAACACTGAGCATATAACTGTACCCTGCTTGCACATTCATATGTTTTGCTTACGAATTTGCATTGTCCGACATGTTCTAATTAATCAAACAAATTTCCATCAGTTGAGATATGACAAATAATCGCTACGTTGAAACTTGCCGGCCGCGGTGGCCGAGGAGACTGAGGCGCTCCAGTCACGGTCTGAACGGCGACTACGGTCGGGGGTTCGAATCCCCCGTCGGGCATGGATATTTGTGCCGTCCTTAGTGTTAGCGAGTTCATAAGTAGTTTGTAAGTTTAGGGACTGATGATTCAAATGTTCAAATGTTTGTACAGCTTATGGGACTTAACTACGGGGTTATCAGTCCCTAAACTTACAAACTACTTAGGAACTACTTTCGAACTAGGACGGCACAAATATCCATGCCCAAGGGGGAATTCGAACCCCCGACCGTAGTGGCCGTGCAGACCGTGACTGAAGCGCCTCAGTCCCCGCGGCCACCGCGGCCGGCAGGGACTGATGACCCCGTAGTTAAGTCCAATAAGCTTAACAAACATTTGAACTTTTTTTGACCATGTATTATTGGTTATGAACTGCAGACTGAAGAAAGGTAGGAATATAAGGACATTACATCTCGATACAATGAAGTAACTTGTAGTACTTGAGAATTTCAGAAGGAGCATTAGACAACAATTGACCGAAACATTGGGTAGTAAGCAGTGTAAGAGGAATGAGCAGCTTTAAAAGATGAAATAATCAAGGCGGCAGAGGACCAAATAGGTAAAAAGGCAAAACCTAGAAAAAATACCGGGATAAGAAATACTAAATGGAATGGAACGATATAGAAATGCAGTAAATGAATCAGGTAAAAATGGAATACAAACGACTAACAAATGAAATTGCCAGGAAATGCAAAATGGCTAAGCAGGAGTGGTTAGAAGCCAAATGCAAATATGCAGAACAATGTATAACTAGGGGGAAAATAGAAACCGCTTACGGGAACATAAAAGATGCATTTGAGACGAGAATCAAGGCTTAACGAAACTATTTCATCTGGAGAGTAAGATGTATGAGAAATGCCAAGTACCCACAGACTTTAAGAAAAATGCAGTAATCCCCATTCCAAAGAAAGAAGGCGTAGAAAGGTTTGAAAATTACAGACCCATCAGTTTAATACATTCCTAGGGGCAGATAGAGACTCTGACCGTAACTTATTGGTAATGAATTGTAGATTAAAACTTAAGAGGTGGTTGAGGGTTTCAGAGGGAGCATTACGCGAGGATTAGCTGAAACGCGGTAAAGTAATTGAGTAGACGATGAATGGGTAGCTCTGAGAGATAGATAAATGAAAGCAGCAGAGGATCATATAAGCAGAAGGACAAGGCATAATAGAAATCCCTGGATAACACAGGATGTACTGAACTTCATTGATGAGAGGAGAAAATATAAAAATACATCAAGTGAAGCAGGCAAAAAGGCGTACAACCGTTTGAAAAATGAGTGGCAGGAAGTGCAGACTGGCTAAGCAGGAGCGGCTAGAGGACAAATGCGGAACCATAGAGGAACGTATAGCCAGGGGAAAGATAAAAACCGCCTAGAGGAAAATAAGAGTTATTTGGAGACAAGAAAAGCGGTGGTATGAACATCAAGAACACAGACGGAAAACCAGTACTAAGCAAAGAGGGGAAAGCTGAAATGTAGAAGGAATATATAGAGGGCCTGTACAAAGGAAATAAACTTAAAGGTGGTATTCTAGAAATGGAAGACGAAATGGACGAAGAGGAGATAGGAGATACGATACTGAGAAAAGAATTTGACAGAGCGCTGAAAGATTTGAGTGAAAACAAGGCCCCTGAAATAGATGATATTCCTTCTGAACTGATAATATCATTAGGAGGGCCAGTGATGAAGAAATTGTTCCACCTGGTATGCAAGCTGTATGAGAGGGGAAATAAACTCCGACTTCAAAGAGAATATAGTAATTCTAAATCCAAACAAAGAAAGTGCAGACAAGTGTGAAAATTACAGAACTATCTTTTTAAGAAGACATAGTTGCAAAATATTAACACGAATTATTTACAGGCGAGTGGAAAAACTTGTGGAATCCAACCTTCGGGAAAAATCAGTTTGGATTTAGGAGAAATGTAGGAACACGGGAGGCAATACTCACATTACGACTTATCTTAGAAGTTTGGCTAAGGTAAGGCAAAGCTACGTTTTTAGTATTTGTAGATTTGTAGAAAGCTTTTGACAATGTGGACTAGAATTTTCTTTCAAATTCTAAAGGTAATAGGGGTAAAATATAGGTAGCGAAGAGTTATATTGAATCTATACAAAAACCAGACAGCGGTTATTAGGGTCGAAGGGCACGAAAGGGACGCAGAGGTTGTGAAGGGAGTAAGACAGGTTTGTAGCCTTTCCCCAAGTTTGTAAAATATGTACTTTGAGCAATCAGTGAAGGAATGCCAGGGAAAAATTGGAGAGGGAATTAAAGTTCAGGGAGAATAAATAACAACTTTGCGGTTTGCCGATGACACAGTAAATCTGTCAGAGACCTGGAAGACCAATTGAATGGATTGGTCAGTGTCTTGAAAAGATGGTATAAGATGATCAACAAGGATAATGGAATTTAGCGTCAGAATGTCAGGCAATGCTGAAGGAATTAATTAAATAATGAAACAATAAAAGTAGTAGATGAGTTTTGTTATTTGGGTAGCAAGATAACTTCTCATGGCCGATGTAAAGAAGAAATAAAATGTAGAAAACTACGGGAAGAAAAGCGTTTCTGAAGAATCGAAATTAGTTGACATCCAATATCAATTTAAAAGTTAGGAAGTCCTTTCTGAAAGCTTTTGTCTGGGGTGTAGCATTGTATGGGAGTGAAACGTGGATGATAAGGAATTCAGACAAAAAAGATGTGGGGCTACAGACGAATGATGAAAATTAGATGGGTAGATAGCCCTACGTAAATAATGCGGAATTGCTTAACCAAATTGGGGAAAAAAGAGTTTCTGTCATATCCTGACTAAGAGAAGGGATACATTTGTGGGACGCATTCTGAGACATTAAGGAAACGTTAACTTAGCATTTGTGTGGGATAAAAATCTTAGAGGGAGACCGAGAGACGAATACAGTAAGCAGATTCAAAAGGATGTAGATTGCCGAACGTATTCTCAGGTGAAGAGGCTTGCACAGGACATGGTAGCGTGGAGAGCTGCATCAAACCAGTCTGCGGACTGAAAACCACAACAACAACAGTTTAACAAGTCATGGTTGCAAAATTTTAGTACGAATACATAGATGTGGATGGAATGGTTGATATAACGAAACAGAAACTGTCTGTGAGATGCTTCGTACTGGCCGCCCAGAAGCTACCACAACAGCTGACGACCGCTTCTTAGCACAAAACTTGAAATACGTTCTTAATATTTACAATTTGGAATAGTTACTACGAGGAAAAGAGGATATGGGACTAAACTACTTTGGTCATAATACCTAGACATACAAACTACTTAAACTAAGTTAAACTAAGAACAACACACACATCCATGCCCGAGGGGGGGGGGGATTCTAACCTCCCACGAGGGAGGTCGCGTGACCCGAAACGAGGCGCCCCAGACCGCTCGGCTACTCCCGCGCGGCCAGGAGATTGCCAGAGAGAGAGAGAGAGAGAGAGAGAGAGAGAGAGAGAGAGAGAGAGAGAGAGAGAGAGAGAGAGACAGAGGTGCAAACGGAGTAAAGTAGGGAGGAGAAAATCGACGAGGCGAGGAATAGATGGTTGTAGGAAGAGGAGGAGGAGGATGAGGAAGAGGAGGAGAAGGGGAGGATATAAGGGAGGGGAGACGGATGGGGGAGTTGGTAAGAAGTTGGAAGAGTTTGCCATGGTCCACATTTGGTAAACCGGTTTCGGCACACAATTTTAATCTGCCAGGAAGTTTCATATCAGCGCACACTCCGCTGCAGAGTGAAAGTTTCATTCTGGAAATATCCCTTAGGCTGTGGCTAAGCCATGTCTTCACCAGATCCTTTCTTCCAGGAGTGCTAGTCTTGCATGGTTCGCAGGAGAGCTTCTATGAAGTTTGGAAAGTAGGAGGCGAGGTACTGGCGGAAGTAAAGTTGTGAGGAGGCATCGTGAGTCGTGTCGGGATAGCACAGTCGGTAGTGCTCTTGCCCGCGAAACGCTAAGGTCCCAGGTTCGAGTCCCGGTTCCGGCACACAATTTTAATCTGCTAGGAAGATTCAAGTTTCGTATGATCATTGTTTATGCAGAGGAATAATAAAATGATTTTGCAAATCCACAGCAAAGGACATTTTTCTCATTCCAGATTTCCTTATTTACTTTTATCTTTTTATCGCTTTGAATACATTTCATGAGAATTCATCGAAATGTTAATTTAAGAGCACCTGTAATTATTCATCACTTTCAATGAAAGTTGAAATGTCTTCAGCGTATCTTCGCTGTATCCTTCCACTACGAAGTTTCATTTCACTCTTGCTTATCCCTATCACAGTTCTCTGGTAGGTAGATTGAACAGTACAGGCGAAAGATCGCAACATTGTCTTACATCTTTTTCAGTCGAATCCCTTTGTCCTCTATTTTCAGGGATTACTGATTCCTTTTGGTTCGCGCCCATTTAGTATAATACCGGTTGTTCTCTACAGCTTATTCCTACTTTTCGAACATCGACGGCTGGGTACATAGTGGTTGCGTAATTTGGCAAAAAGGTTTAAATACCTGAAAATATCACTTTCAAATAATTATGCTGATAGGAGGCGTGTATGTTTCGTTCTTATAATGACTCTAAATCTGAAAAAGTTAACATTTTAAAGCACCAGAAATGTTTGTATCTGTTATTCAGTAACTGACTGCATTTTTGACTAAATATGACTTCTTTTCTGAACCGAATTACGTATTGAAGTTAATTATGATGCGGCATGAAAACAAGTTTTATTTATTCAAATTATCTTGAGGTATCAAATGTTCAAATGTTCAAATGTTTGTATAGTCTATGGGACTTAACTACGGGGTCATCAGTCCCTAAACTTACAAACTGCTTACGAACTAACTAAGACTAAGGACGGCACAAATATCCATGCCCGAGGGGGGATTCGAACCCCCGACCGTAGTGGCCGTGCAGACCGTGACTGAAGCGCCTCAGTCCCCGCGGCCACCGCGGCCGGCTTGAGGTATCATCCAAGCCGTCAGTGACGTAATTATTTTGTTCTTTGGTTTTACTCTCTTGCCTTAGCGTTGTCGTATGTAGTGTCGTTTCCATCGGTATGAACAATATTTTTCTGAAATTAATCAGAGAAGATCTACTGATACTTGTCCATTTCAGTGAAAGGACGAGCGAGATAGGAGATCTGGGCAGCTTAAGGTCACGCATTGTTGAAAGGTAACATGGAGACAGGGTAGTAGTCTTCGACTGAAGTGCTTCCTGAACTTACAACACAATGTTTGATCAGGAGACACTAAAGGTTCTATTCATCTACAAAAAAATAAAATTTCGAATGTTACGCACGTTTAGAAATCAGGTTAATAATAGTAAAAAAAGCTGAAAGATAAAAATAGTATATGGAGAGGCTCTACGAAGGAAATGAACTTAGAGGCAATATTGTAGGAAGGGGAGAAGAAGTAGATGAGGATGAAATAGGAGATACTATACTGAGAGATGAATTTTACAGAGCACTGAAAGACCTAGGTCGGAACAAGGGAGTAGATGACATTCCCTCAGAGGTACTGAAGTCTCTGGAAGGATCAGACATGACAAACCTGTTTCACATGGTGTGTAAGATGTATGAGACAGACGAAGTACCCTCAGACTTTAAGAAAAATGTTATAATCCCCATTCCAAAGAAAGCAGGCGCAAACAGGTGTGAAAACTGCAGAACCATCAGTTTAATAAGTCATGGTTGCAAAATATTAACAATAATTATTTACAGAAGGATGGAAAAGATGGTAGAAGCCGATCTCGGGGAAGATCAGTTTGGGTTCAGGAGAAATGTAGGAACGCGGGAGGCAATACGCACTTTACGTCTTATCCTAGAAGATAGATTAAGAAAAGGCAAACCTACATTTCTAGCTTTTTTAGATTTGGAGAAGGCTTTTGACAATGTTGATTGGAATAAACTCTTTCAAGTTCTGAAGCAAGCAGGAGTAATATATAGGAAGCGTAAGGTTATTTACAACTTGTACAAAAACCAGACAGCAGTTGAGTTGAAGGGCATGAAAGACATGCAGTGGTTGGGAAGGGAGTAAGACAGGGTTGTAGCCTGTCTCCAAAGTTATTCTATTTGTACATTGAGCAAGCTATAAAGGAAAGCAAGGAGAAATTTGGAGAAGGAATTAAAGTTCAGAGTGAAGAAATAAATACATTGCGTTTTGCCGATATTGTAATTCTGTCAGAGACAGCAAAGGACCTAGAAGAGCAGTTGCACGGAATGGACAGTGTGCTGATCGGTGCATATAAGATGAACATTAACAAGAGCAAAACAAGGGCAATGGACTGCAGTCTAAGAAAATCAGCTGATGCGGAAGGAATTAGATTAGGTAACGAAACAATACAGAAGGTAGATGAGTTTTGTTACTTGGGCAGTGAAATAACAAATGATGGTCGCAGTACAGAGGATATAAAATGCAGAATGGCAATGGGTAGAAACGACTTCTTGAAAAGGAGAAATTTGTTAATATGGAACGTTGATTTAAGACTAAGGAAGTCCTATCTGAAGGCTTTTGTATGGAGTGTTGCCGTGTATGGGAGTGAAACATGGACCATGAACAGTGCGGACAGGAAGGGGATAGAGGCTTTTGAAATGTGGTGTTACAAAAGAATGTTGAAGATTAGGTGGGTGGATCGATTTCTGGCAAGGGATCGATTGGTAGGACACATTCTTAGACATTAAGGAATCGTGAATTTAGCATTGGAGGAAGTGTTTCGGGTAAAAACCGCAGAATACAGTAAGCAGATTCAGACAGATGTAGGTTGCCGTTCTTACGTGGAGTTGAAGAGGCTTGCTCAGAATAGGGTATTGTGGAGAGCTGTATCGAAGCAATCTCCGGACTCAAGACCACTACTACAACAACACCAATATTAAAGCCAAATACCGATTACCGTATATTTTTACAATGTAACTGTCCCTTGCAAACAAGTGCAGAATAAATTCAGGAACATATATACCAATTTTACGCTTTCCATAACCTTTCAGGGCTTTTACAGGTTCTAACCTAGTAACATGATGAGAGTCGGTCCCCTACTTTATTCGAGCCAGGAGTAGCGTAAGTGGCTCATGTTCAGCGTTGGAAGAGGATACGTCTTCACCTGTGTACTTAGTGTTCAGAGAAAAGGCGCTTAGAGACTTATTAGGGCATTTGTTGCGAAATGGGTATCCGAAGAACTGTTCAACAGCCTAGCGTTGTTAAAAGCACCATCACTTGCGCCTCGCGGAATGATGCTCTTGCAAAGTCTCTTCAGTTCGCAGAAGAAGCCTTAGAAACGGAAAAAAACCCTCCCCTCGTAACTAAATGAGGGACTTTAACGGTGGCGAAATAGATTTGGAGTTTTAGCCAGATACGGTTAAAGTACCACCTGGAGCAGAAGAGGAAAATGGCAAATAAAAGAGCAAAGAGAAAGAGAATAAAAAGGCGGAGCCGAAATGAAGCGAGTGAAAAGGGCTAATCCCCCGGCCCTTTATTACAGTTTTAGAGCTGCAGTTAATGCAATGCGTATCGGAAGTGAACCGCGTGTGATAAGCCGCTTGCGAAGCTCCATTCTACTGTTGTGTTCCAGAAGTGCATCTCCGCTTCCCTGCACGGCACATGAATACAAGAGCAGCTTTACACATACCAACTCACATGTACTGCATTGTTTCTACCGTGAAAGAAAGTTAATTCGAAAGTAATATCAAATTTGTGGGCTACGACCCTAACATTTTTACTACACTAGCCTACGGCAATAAACGTGCCCGTAAAGAGTAACGTAAAGAGTCCGTAACGCGTAAGAGTTGAAATCTATGGTTTTTTTTTTTTTTTTTTTTTTTTACATAATTCTGCTTCGTGTTTTTGGCCTCCTTCTCCGCGTTGCAGTTATACAATGTATATAGGTTTTGGGACCGTCTTATGCAACTATAAATTGGTCTGCTTTAGACCAGACGTAATTCGCTTTATTCTAAAGCATCTTAAGTGGTTAAGAATTTTATCTTGTCGTCTTCATGTGTGATTTGTAGCACATTCCCACTTACTGTCACTGTTTATGTTAACACTTTTTACAGTTACTTTTCAAAAACTTTTGTAAGAAGTGTAACTGTAAAAAGTTTAAATAGTGTAAATATAAACAAAAATGTTCAAATGTCTGTAAATCTATCGGACCAGACTGCTTGGTCATCAGTCCGTAGCTTACAAACTGCTTAAACCTAGGTAAACTAATCTACGGACAAACACACAAACCCATGCCCCAGGGAGGACTCGAACCTCCACGGCGAGCAACCGCGCGCTCCAAAGCGAGGTACTTTAGACCGCTCGGCTACTCTACCGCGGCATAAATATAAACAGTGACAGCAAGTGGCAGTGTGCTACAAATCACACGTGAAGAGGACAACATAAAATTCTTAACCCCTGAAGATGCTTTATAATAAAGCGAAACGCGTCTGGTCTAGACTAATTTACAGTCGCATAAGACGGTCCATAATCTATACAAATTCAATTTTTTCTTTATATTTTCTTATTGTTTGGGACTGCTATACACTGAACGATATGACAAATGACTGAAGACCAGTCTGTGCAAAAGGTCACTTGATGGACGCGTAAAACTCAACATTAGTTTCTTCTTATTATATCTAGAAAATGAAATACTACTATCAATTTGTAAAAAATCTGTTTCGTAATGCTTCTGTTAAATTGTTATGAACCTATACTACACTACAGCTTGAAATTTGTACTGTATATGTGATAATTTGAACTCTGAAGTATATAAATAATTGTACTAAAACTATTTGAGAACAACAGTGATGTTTTGTTAAGTTATATTTAATTCGCGTCAGAGAGTTGTGGGGAGATTACTCAGTGATAATTAAACAGCAATACCTTGAGGTACTCAGTATTGTAGGAGAAGTAGATGAAGATGAGAAAGGAGATACTGCAGGAAGAATTTTATAGAGCTCTGACTTACGATATTACCTCCGAACTACTTATATCCTTGAGAGAACCAACCACGACAAAACTATTCCACCTGGTGTGCAAGACATATGAAATAGGTGAAATAACCTCAGACGTCGAGAAGAATGTTATAATCCCTAATCAAAAGAAACAGGTGACGATTAGTGTCAATATTGCAGAACTACCATATTAATAGATTGTAGTGACAAAATATTAACATGAATGATTTTCAGAAGAACGGAAAAATTGTAAGAATTCGGTTTCGAGGAAGATCAGTTGGGAACACTTGGGGCAACACTGACCCTATGACTCACCTTACATGATTGGTTAAGGGAAGGAAAACCTACGTCCTTAGCTTTTATAGATCTCGAGAAATCTTTTCACTTGAATATAGTCTAAAATTCTAAAAGTATAATGGGTAAAATGCAGGGAACGAAAAGTTGTATACAACTGAGGATGTCATGATTTTCTTATGGATGTGCGGGGTACGGGGAGGGGTGAAACTGAACTCATATAAATGTTGTGTCATCGTGCTTTCTCCAAGGAAAAAATAAGGAGATGTCTCCAAATCTAAATTAATTAACATTTTTCGTTCTGTTTTTCTTTATAGGAAACATGTTCAATGGTCTGAGGAAGGGGGAGGGGGCGGAAGCATTGCAGAATGGCCCGGCCTTTGCTTGTTTACTTTGTGAAGAGTTACGATGCCTTTTATTTGAAAGACCTATCGGTAGTTGCTAATGACTTTTACATCGCAGCTAACTAGTCAATCTTCAGTAGGTGAAGACAGTGTGTTCACCGCTTCTATTACATTTAAAAAAAAGCTGACACCACAGGTGGTTTTACATGTCGCAAATTTTTTCCTTAATTTACATTTAGGTATTAGTAGTATTTGAACACAACGGAAAGAAAAGATTTCGGTGGGATTCGAACCATCTATTCATTTAATAAATTATCTGCAACTCTTTCAAATGGACTTCGCTGAAAATTGATATAATTGTCACCATGAAGGTTTGTACACAAACTTTTCAACAAGCACAGTCTTGCACAGTAACTTCATTAAACTTACTGAAGCGTCAAGAAACCCACAAGGAATCAACTAATATTCATTAATATGAATGTATTGCATACAGGAAAAGTCTTATGAAAACAATATCCACCCCTAAGCCTCTGTTGTCAACAAAAGAAAATGACCAAGTAGTTCAAAAAATATGCCTGAAGAGAGTGCGAAAGACGGAATTCCGAAGTACACGAACACCTTTTGTTGTTTTAAAATTCGTCACCTCAGGCTCCTCGTGAACTTACCCGACCTTCTTTTACTTTTCCCTTTTGTCAGATTGATGCATCGCGCATGTTTGCAAGATTATAAGTTGTCTCTTGTTCATCCAACGCTATATGAAAAAATAACCCAATCTCAAACCTACGGTAATGTTTCTAACACAATATACAGCTTTTCGTAAGAATATTTATTAATCTTTTTCGCAGTCGTTTGCTCGTCAAACTCACCCATTTCTCCATTGCAATGCACCTTAAAGAATTATACACCTAAACCTTCCTCATGAATGACACCGTCCATTGGTGGAATCCGTACGAAAATCTAGTCAAAGACAAAGACGGTAGGAAGATTTTATTTTACAATATGTATAGGTTTATAACATAATATGCATCCTTACCTTGCCAAAATAAGACAGGAAATTGTAACAGTGTGATCAGTGTGTTTGGGACAAGCTGCAGTTGATCGTTCCATCGATGTAAAACAATATCTAAATTTTCACCCACGACGACAATAGTGACCCTAGCAATTACTGCCGGAGTTCAGCGTCTTGAGTAGTGCGCTACACGCTTCTTATCGGCTCCAATGATAATTTTGTGGTAGTCGTGTGATATGTGGTCTTCAATAATGCGACCAATTCGTTGTGTTGAGGGAAGATGTTTGAAGTTGTTCCACATTTGGTCTTTTCACTAAATTGTTGTGTGCACAACGCTGATTGACTTGTTTTGCTGAGTCACCCATAAAACAAAAGTTGCATTCGTCATTGGCAATAAGGAACCTGTTTGAAGATATATTTGACCCTGAATTTGAATGGTAAATAGATGTACTACAGGAAATTTTCCCATCAACACACTCACTTCTGGTTACTTAAAGCTATGCAGAGCTACCTACATCTTTATTACCGCATGCCAACTGAAAGCTGCCAAAGTATTTCACACCAGGCGCATGGAGGTAGGAGTTAATTTCTTCTCGTTATACTCGTACTGACCTTTAATGTAGGCATAAGTTGTTGCGCCCAATGACATCATTTGAAAGCTGTTACTGAACTGCTGGCTTCGAGTCAAAAATGTGTAGAATCCGGCCAATTTCCGGAAAACATTGAATGTCGTGGTTCTGGTGGCGGTACCAATGGCGTCAGTTTGACTTGCCCACTGACACAACGCAATCCAAATACTTCATTTTATTATGTACAAATATGTACATCGAAATTTAAAATAAATAGATTAATTTGGCAAATTTTATTAATTTTTCCTGAATTATATTATATTGATCCAGAAATGTGTTTGTAAAAAAAAGTGTACAGAGATGGACATGAAGGAAGTAAAACGTAGATTTTTCCTAATTCTGTTAGGTAAAGTACCCTCTGCCATGCCCCATATGGAATTTTATGTAGTCAGTGACCATTCTCTTGTTTTGAAGGCCAAATGTGTAAAATTTCATAAAAATTAGCACAAAACTGTAGGTTCGTATTTAGTAGACACGCACTTTATTTATCTCAAATTTTCCAATTTCCAGGTAGATCATCGAAAATTGTATTTCATATATCTTGTCCTACACAAAAAAATAAAGAAATAAAAAATTCTGCCGAATTAGTGGAGTCGTTCTGAAGTTATTGCGTGACAAAGGGAAATAAGGATTCATTTTAAAATATAAAGATAGGACTAAGTTAGAGCGAAATGTGGCAGTCTTTAGGTAATACTCTTAAAATCATGAATACGTTGTTACTTTATTGTGGTCTTAACCAGATGATATTACCTAGGTGAAAGTCGTAATATGATAGTTGAGAGCTTATGAATTGTCTTTAAAAATTATGATCCTCTTCGACGTTATATGCGGTTGGTATGGGTAGATGGTTAGTTGTAGGCAGTCAAGATATTCAGAATGGGTAAAACGCCAACTCTGGCTTGAAGCAATTCCAAACACTTCCGTTGCGTCTTACTTTTTGGAAAAAATTGTTGTCCCTAAACGTAACCGTCTTCTCCACCACGCCGAACAGCAACCTCATTTCGGGCAACTGCTCTCCTAAACGGCAGTGCAAAACATACAGTGGCGCGACTTGGCTGGAACTGCTGCCGCATGTTTGGGAACGCTGCGATTACACACGGCAGAGCACCCTACTCAAACGATAAAATATCTTTTAAATATCATGTGGCGTAGCAACCGTTCTGACAGTAGCTTTGCAAACGCACTCTCAGTATACGAAAACATATTCTTAGGAGCATATATGATTAACGTCAGTAACCTAAAGAAAGGAACCTGGGGGAGTTGACCAGAGCAGCAGTTACACTTGGTTCGATTTTGTTCTGGTTTAAATTTTCGTATATCGGATGCTTAATCTCAGAGTTTAATGTACACAAGCAGTAAAAGTTATTTTTTTCTTCAAACTATTATACGCTTATTAGTTGATACACAGTCGGACAAACCGTGGTTTCTAGACTTTTCGGTGCACGTATTACACACAGATACCAATCAACATTTGTTCTCTGCTCGATACTCGTATAATCGTATTATCAAATGCGTTTTATCTAGATGACTCAAGAATATAATGAGAAAATAAAATTGTCTAAAATAGACGTAACCATACTGTACCTATAGATTCTATATCATTACAGCAATTTTGATGGGAAAAACAAATTAAAAAAAATATGAAAAATATCGTGACGAGACACAAAAGGATAAAACGAGAAATGCGTAGATGAAACAGTAAGGAAGTAGAACATGAGAAAGCAGCTTCCTTCATCCTCGTTGAAAACAATGATCCTCCGATGTTTTAGTGACGTTGTCAGCGAAATTTGTAAGGCTACATTTTTTGAAATTCGAAAATTTAAGTAGTGTACAAATAATTCTTACTTTTACAAACTTTAGAAATGTAAATCCAAGCTTTTAGATTTCTACGAGTTGCACTGCTGTGATTTTAATATCAGTTTGTGATCTGCGAAAAAATTACTTTGAACTGTCGATGTTCAGGGTGCGTCACATTTTCTATTATAAACGTATAAGTGTGCTGTAGCGGGTACTTGCCAGTTAAATTCATTTCCGGAAATGCGACGTTTAGAAGACGAATGACTCTGATTTGTGAAAGGCAATAGTAATTGAGACACATCGGAACCTTGTTTCAAGTGATGTATTTTGTGACGTGTACATTGAGATCTACATCTACATTTAAATCTACATAGGTAAAAATCACATTTAAGTGCCTGGAAGAGGGTTCACTAACAGCTTTCATAACTTTTCTCTACCATTCCATTCCCTAATCGCGCGCGGGAAGAAAGAACGCCTAAATCATTCCGTTTTCGAGATGATTTCTCTTATTTTATTGGGATGGTCATGTCTCCCTAAGTAGATGAGTACTAGCAAAATACTTTCACATTAAGAAGTAAAAGTCTGTGATTGAAACTTCGCAAAAGATCACGCCGCAATGTATAATGTCTTTCTTTTAATGATTTCCACTCCACTTCGTGCAACATTTCCGTGACGCTTTCCCCCCAGTAACATGATAAAGCAAAACAAGCTGCCCTTCTCTGAACCTTTGCAATATCTTCCGTCAGTCCGACCTGGTGAGGGTCCCACAATGGGCAACAGGAGAGGACGCACAAGCGTGATGTAGCCAGTCTCTTTGGTAGAGCTGGTGCATCTTCGAAGCGTTCTGCCAATGAAACGTAATCTTTGGTTCGACTTCCCCACAATATTTTCTGTGTGTTGTCTTCAGTCTAAGTTGTTCGTAATTGTAACTCCCAGGTAATTGATAGAATTTTCGACCTTAAGGTTTGACTGATTTATCGCGTAATTGAAGTTCAGCGGATTTCTTTTAGTGGTCATGTGCATTACTTCACACTTTTCTTTATTTAGTGTCAATTGCCAATTTTCGCACCATGTAGAAATTTTGTCTAAATCGCTTTGCAGTTGCTTTTGATGCTCTGTTGTCTTCACTAACCGATAAACGACAGAATCATCCGCGAACAGTCTAAGGGAGCTATTCAGATTGTTTCCTAAATCGTTATAAACACAAGGAAGAGTAGGGGACCTATAACGCTTCCCTGGGGAACGCCAGATATCACTTCTGTTTTACTCGATGACTTAGCATCAATTACTACGAACTGTGTCCTTTGTGATAGGAAATCGTGAATTCTATCGCACAATTCTTCTCCTAGTAATTGCCAATTGCCAATTTTCGCACCATGTTTCTCAGACAGATTAGTCCCAATATATCAAAGATTTTGCTTACACGGACATAATACGACGTACGCCTAAAGTACAAGCAGTATATGTCCCTTTTACATTCACTGCTGCAGTTCTATTCCGCTATTGGAGAGCATCGGCAATATTGACTCGAATGATATAGAGGAACGACGAATCAGAATTGTTGTGTTGAGCAGAGAGACGTTCATTCGCTTTATCCATAATGCTACCGTAACTCAATGGATAAAGCCCTCTTCAGACGACGTTGCCTGTTGGGTATATTGATAGAGTAGCATTGACAGTACTCACCAGCGCGGACTACGACGTCTCTGCTGAGGACGGCGCCCCCGATGTTGGACGCCTTGCAGCGGTATGTGGCGGAGTGTACTTCCTCCCTGTAGTCCTCAGCGCGGAACGGTGGGAAGTACAGCGTGCCGTTGCCCAGGGTCTGCCTGTAACGGGTAAAGGTGCCTGGTTAGCCAATGTTCCCTGTCGAGAGGCTGTGTTGGTTCTAAAGAGCCGGATGCCAGTGGCTAAATTCAGTCTCATCTGAAACTTGCAGTACCAAACACGCTCCTCCTGTAGCTGAGAAAACACCTTGTAACGGAACAACACAGTGACCAACGCCACTATCTGCGTGTGTAAACACTATCAGTATAAATGACAGCGGATAGTATGAGAAATATGTATAGCCTAAATGTATATACGAGGCGCGTCCAGAAAGTAAGTTCCGTTTGGTTATATAAAACGAACGGGTACAGATACAGAAAAAAATATTGATTGTACAAAAATCTACAACTGTTAAACTACTTTTCTACATAGGTTCCGAAATTTTGTAGGCAATTGTCATAGCATGGCACAAGGTTTTGTGTGCCCTTTTCATAGAATGTTGCCGCCTGTGTATTCAACCATGTGGTAACATGTTCTTTCAGCTCGTCATCATCGTTGAAGTGTTGTCCACCAAGGACTGATTTTAGGTGTAAGAAGAGGATTACAGTCAAAAGATTTTTTTCCCCGATAATGCCTGACCTTGCATATCGAATGTGACCAAACAATTCTTACGGAAATTTCAATGCGACCTGTTTGATCATCCTCCATACAGCTCCTAGCGACTTTCATCTCTTCTTACACCTAAAATCTGTCCTTGGTGGTCAACACTTCAACGATAATAAAGAGCTGTTACCACATGGTTGAATACACAGGTGGCAACCTTCTGTGAAGGATGCATGCAAAAACTTGTGGCACGCTATGAAAAGTGCCTACAAAATTTCTGCAGTTATGTGGAAAAGTAGTTTAAGAGTTGTAGAATTTTGTGCAATAAAAATTTCTTCTGTATTTGTGTTCAATTTCCTTATTTTACCAAACGGGACTTACTTTCTGGACGCGCCTCGTATATCGCATGTAAATTGGTTCTCCAGTATAAATAAATTATGTAAATTACGAATATTTAAAAGATGTCATATTTTATAGAGAAACAAATGTAATGCATTATAGTAGACACGTTGGCTTAGCGAGGGCAATGTTCGTAGCTTCTTTGCATGGAGCAGTTGTTATCGCTGAGTGCAGTCTATCGCGAGGCGCGAGAGAGTAAATTTGTTGTTGAGCTCTCGAGGTCAACTTGTTTGAAAGTTGGACAGCAGCAGCAAACTGTAGTAGTGTGGTTTTACGATGTGTTCTTACAAGCAGCAGTTTAGGCAATTAGACACTTGCAAATAATTGACGTGGGCACAGCGTTACAACTTCAAGAGGAGTAATATCAAAAGGAAAGCTGTGGGCCCAATGTTTAAACAATATTTCGACGCCAAGATGATCCCATTTTTGCCAATCATTATAAAGTACCAGCAACAACCACCAGCTACACCACACCACCGCCGCAAAGTAAGATCTAAGCAAATTTACCGTCTTTAGATCTGTAATGCTAAGCCAACGTTTAGTATGAAAATGAAAATACACAATTTTGTGTTTGTTTTACAGGTTTATTTTTGGAAAGGGTCAATAGCGAACTTGTCTGAAATTAATTAGTGCCGATAAAATTATTCCCCTGCGGCGCTATCCAAACAGGTTCCTATTCCGTTACCTTTATTATTCCAAGGCTCACCTGAAAAATAAAAGACGTTGCGTAAATCTAACTAAAATCAGTTGTATCTCAAAAGATTTCAGTGCTCGAAGAATAGTTAGTGCTGTTACAAAAACTCAAAGTACAGTTAATAACAACTGCAGATCATTGACTATGAACATTGTGTAATCATTCAATACTACCAAGCAGTGAATATTGATTTTAGGTTAAGTATTCAGTTCACATAATTGAGACACAGGAATTATTTCGATCGACAGAAATTGATCCAGGCAGAAAAGTTAGGTCTGTTTCAGTGACGACAACCCAGCCTGCAGGCATCTCAACAAACGGTATTGTGTGCAAAGTGCATAGACATTCAACACTCTCAACACTAACAGGAAATACAATACTCATTCAGGGCGACGGCCTAAACGTATCTGTAACTTTTGTCAGTTTAAAGTCAAATTGAGCGCGGTGTTTCAGCCATTTGCCGATTGTACATTTCATTACGGAAAGTCCTTTTTATAATTCTGAATATAGTTTCTATGTGATTTTATGCCATAATTTATTTTCCTCCCAGATTAACAGCTTCTAACCAAACGTACATTGAAATTCTGTAATTATTTTTTTATCGTGAGAAAGACGTATTATTTTTTCTAAATAAATTTGGTAAACTTTCACTGTGTTTACTTTCAGTAGCTAGTGACGTCATTTTTGTACCCGTTCTGACCTTACTGGTATTATATAGACATATGTCTGTTTTTTCTTACAGGAAATGTGATCTAAGTTTAAGTAATGTCACCTAGGCATACCTTGAACAGACGATGAGCATATGTATTCTATTGACTTGCTGTTACGTTCTTCTATGCAGGAGCCAAGGGTACATTGTTAGATAGCCAGTACGCAGTAAAAAATAGTTGGAAGTTTATGCAGAGTTGCGCAACAGCGAGTTTTCACGATTAAATCATGCACAGGGTGATTTTTTGCACTGTGTACAAATTCTAGGGATTGATCGAGAAGAGGATACGGAGTGAGAAAGGTCTGATAAAGTTCGCAAATGTATGGACTCCATGCAATGTATGGAATCCATGCTAGATACCATTTATTTAGTCATAATTTGTTACGAGGACTGTTGTATAATAGCGATGTACTGTGCAGCTACTGTTACAGTATGTGTTGGAAATGGTTTACGTGTGCCTCAACGCGTTGTAGCATGTAATGACTCACACGTTCACACTGGCCAGGGTGCAGCCGAACAGCGTCAAAGGCAACACGAATACGCTGCTGCATTGTCTTTACATCCCAAACGGGCTTTGCATGCACAGTAAGTTTCAGATGGCCCCTTAACCAGCAGGCCACGAAATTGGACCGCCTCCTCCTATCCGTTGACCAGGGAAAACAAGATGGACATGCGTCCGGTACATCAATGGCAAAGTGGGCTGGCGCACGCACCATTACTTAGCAACGACGTAACCCTTCAAGTCCTCAATGCCACTTCTTCTAGCGTGGGCGGCAAAGTCACCAGCAAGAAACGCCGATTTTTCCGGCCTGTTAGGCGACATTAAAGGAAGGTACGTCCCAAAATATGGTCGCCAATTATCCAGGCTGTACTGATGATTCGCTGGAACCGTACAATGACCTTCTGCCTACTTCCTCAAAGATTAGTTTCATAAAATTGATATGGAACTCTTTAAGCCGGCCGTGGTGGCCGAGGAGACTGAGGCGCTCCAGTCAAGGTCTGCACGGCCACTACAGCCGGGGGTTCGAATCCCCCCTCGGGCATGGATATTTGTGCCGTCCTAGTTCGTAAGTAGTTCATAAGTAGTTTGTAAGTTTAGGGACTGATGACCCCGCAGTTAAGTCCCATAGACTATACAAACATTTGAACATTTTTTTGAACTCTTTAAACTGTGTGCCGGAAACGAGATTCGAACCTGGGACCTTTGAATTTCTCGGGTGAAGCGCTCTGGTGACTGAGCTATCCCGGCACGTTTCACGTCATCACAACTTTAATTCTGCCAGTACCTCACCCCCGACTTTCCAAAATTCACAGGAGTTGTCTTGCGAACCTTGCAAGACTAGCACTAGGGAGTGAAAATTATCGTTCTGAAAACATCCCTTAGGATGTGGCTAAGCACGTCTCCACCATATCATTTCCTTCAGGACTGCTATTCCAAGAGCACTTAAGGCGAGGTTCTGGCGGAAGTAAAGCTATGAGGACGGAAGCGTGCAGGGGTAGCTCAGTTGGTAGAGCGCTTCCCGGCGAAATGGTCTCATGTTCGAATCCCGATTCCGACACACAGTGTTAATCCACAAGGAAAGTTTCATATCAGCGCACACTCCGCTGAAGAAACAAAATTATCATTCAAGTTTCTGAATAGGATGGCTAACACAGATCCCGGAATCGTGATTGCTTCATTGATAAACCAGTGATAAAACTGCACCCGATGTGGAAAGTCCTGCGCAGGCTGTAAATGATAAGCTTAATAATTGTTATGGGCAGTGATACACTCGTTATCGGACCCACTGCCTGCTACTGACAGGCAGTGGCCTTCCACAGTGTTGATCGAAGTGTGGTGCCCGAATATTTGATGATTTCCCGCATTTTCTACTTCCTTAAACGACCCTGTCTCAGATATACGACCAAACACTATTGCTATGGTTGTTGTCGTTGGGGTTAGGTCTCTCGAATTAGCCTTGCTGACCGCCGACAGGTGCCATTTGCCTTTCCGTAAGTAAACACCATATCGGCAAACTCTCGATTGGTGTACTGAACCGTTATGTCACAGCCACTACAAGGTGACTCAACAAGAGAAGTGAACCGGAAGTAATATTACGGATTACTGGGACAGGAGAGCGTGGTAGGGCATGAAGTATGAGGAATTAAAATTCAGCAGGTACATCATGCCACACACCTATGTATGGACTGATGACCCCGTAGTTAAGTCCCATAAGCTTAACAAACATTTGAACATATGTATGACGTTTTACCCCAGTGCTGGATTCGAAACGCGTCAATAAACGTATTAACTTTACCACATGTGGCTTGTATATTTGAGAAACTGCGTCCGTATTAGCACTGTTTGTTTCAAACAAGGAACTACTTACGTTGTAAGGGAAATATATTTTTTGGATCCGTGCAGATAACGCTCAGTGGGTTGTTCTCTTGGAGGTAATTTTCGAACGCGAATACGTCAGCAAATCATAATGAAATGCAATAATAGACATATGGGTCTGTAATTCAGGGGATTGCTTCTACTTGTTTAAGTGCGTATTATTACGACCTGTGCGATTTGCCAGTCCTGAGGCATAATCATTCATTGTGTGAGAGGTTATTTATGATTGCTAAGTTTGGAAGTACTACATGAATACATTCTGATAAAGACAGTATTGTTAGGAAAAATGCCAAAAGAATTTCCCATAATATGTGATGTAGTTATATTACAACACATGGTACGTCTACTTTTACAATTTTTCATGTTGGCATCTGCTCTTGTTTCGAATTATGGGTTAATGATTTTTACCTCTTTAGTGGAAAAAATCAGTAACAGAATTCTGTTCTTGTGGTACTTTTATCGGTAAAGTTACCATCAAAATAACGCAAGGTTTTAATTGTATCTACTCGCTAGTGTGCTTTACATACGACAGAATATCTTTCAGTTCTTTTTTGCCAAATTGCGACACATAATACCGTTTGAAATCTATTAACGTTTCTCGCATTGATGTCCGCACTGAATTTTCCTTTTACATTGGTATGGTGTTTTAGTTGCTTCTGCAGCAGTGTTATTACATACTTTGTGTCCCTCTAGTAGTAATTTATTGGGTTTAAATCTCTGTCGCTGTGGGTACTATGTATTATAATTCAAACCGCATCTGATACACGGTTACATTGTTTGTAAGTAATGTACATATTTCTTCGAAATGTATCAAGCAAATTTATATCTGCTATTTATATGTGTACTTTTTTAGTTTATTTCGTGCGGTTCTGGATATAACCAGATTTAGTGTTGTTAGATCAAACCTGTGCTCACTAAACCTTGTATATGTCATACTGCTCTCTAGCTAATCAGAACTATTTTTTGCTACTAGCTAAAAATTGTCTCTCACCAACAAGTTCGAGTGGGCTACTGAACAATTGCTCAAAATAATTTTAGAGGACTGCATTTAGTACAGTTTATAAATAACGTTTTAAATGTGTACCTGGGGTTTTGAAAGTGTACCTGGGGTAAAATTTCGGGGGTTCATTGGAGTCCCAAGGAACTATATATATATATATATATATATATATATATATATATATATATATATATATATATATTTGAGATGCATACATTTATTTTGAAACTGTCTGTGACCTTATCTTATTAATATATTGCTGCCGCTGCGGAGTGGCCGAGCGCTCTTATGCGTCTTGCTGCGGAGCGTGTGGTTATTCTCTATCCTGAGGCAATAGTGTGTTTGTTGTCCTTAGGTTAGTTTAAGTTTAACCCTTTCATTCCCAGAGTTGTTCCTGGACAACAACGTATTAAAAGCTGATTTATACCGTATTTGTCTATCAGTGTTTAAAGTCGCGTTGTTGTTGATGAACAACATGCTTCTAGTACGGCATTTTGGCGCTTGGTACGGAGTGTAGCCACTTCTGAGGCATTAATTTATTCGTCTTGGAGGTTGTGTTACGTTGCTGTCTGTAAATGGCTCTGAGTGTGAGCGTGAGTGTGGTTCCTTTTATTTTATACCAGCAGTGAACTGTCTTGTTTTTGGTGCTGTGGCGAGGATTATGCTCGCATTATTCGTCCGTCAATATTAAGACGCCGATGACATTCTTTTCATGAATTTCTGTTGAGGAAATTTAGAGGGCTGGAGTTTGAAGCTGAGTGTAGTACGTTCTTGCTGCCGCCAACTTACATTTCGTGTATTGATCACAAAGACGAGATAAGAGAAATTATGGCTCGTACGGAGGCATATAGACATTCTTTTTTTCCCTCGTTCTATTTGGGAGTGGAATAGGAAAGGAAATGCCTAGTAGTGGTTCTGTGTACCCTTCGCCACGCACCTTACGGTGGATTGCGGAGTATGTATGTAGATGTGGAACAAAATAACGTCCCAAGTAATAAAATACCTCGATATAAACGTCTGCGTTGCACATGAAATACGTGAAATAAAATTTTAAAACACATATTTTGATTTTAGTGCACTTTATTACTACAGAAAACACTGGATTTTAATTTGTCCAAAGCTGAATTCATAATGTGGGACTGAAAGGGTTAAGTAGTTTGTAAACGTAGGGTCTAATGACCATAGCAGCTTGGTCCAATAGGTTTGCAAACATTTGAACATTTGAATATATTAGTGTTGTGAAGTATAATATCTAACTGTAATAACTTGGAGGATTTATCTGTCACAATTTCACAAGATAAAGAACTACTAACAACTGTTAACACGCAACATCAAATACATTGAATCTATCGTAACTGAACACCATTTGTGGCTTTAAATAAATTTTGGCGTAGATGATCTACGGCTTCAGCCATATGTATGTGCCTATATCGATTAAAATTTCAGCTTTAGGGTATTCTATTACCTCTTGAAGCATTTTCCCATCGTGACTACCCCAACGTACGGTACCGACCGTTTCTTGGTCTACCCTCGTTCTACCCTTGCCCTGTGCGCTTTGAGACTGAAGCCCTTTCTGTACGAAAAACCGCTCAGCCCACGCCACACAGTCTCCGCTACCTTTGTAGAAGCTTGCTACATGTAGAACCGACACCGTATCTATAACTGTATGTATACTTCCATCAGGCAAATGACAATATCAGCGGGCATGGAAGTACCATCTCTTGTGGGAATACAGATAAAGCTGATAGCAGGGCAAAGGGGAAGGGTGCACTGCAATCGTGGTGTGCAGTTGAGATAAGAATTTGGACAGAACGGGAAGTTGTCCGGGTAGCGTAATGGTTAACACGGCCCCCGGGACGCACGCCCCACTGATGGAGACAAGTTTGGTCAGAGAGCGCGCTGCCCTCTGTGATCATTTAATATATGAAAATGTGAATGCTTGTTCGTATTTTATGCACTGCCGGACTGTTCAGCCAATTACAATGAAACATTGTTCGTATAGATTGTGCTTTCGCGAAGGTTATAGGCATAATTATATCACTCTGCGACACATTGTACAGGAGATATAACGCCATGAACATTAAAATTAGAGAAAAACATTTGCATTATGAATGACGTTTAAATTTATTACTTCTTTGTTACTTCTTGTGTTCGCCACAGATTTTGCCAACAGTATGCACCTGTTCCATCAATGTACCTCCAAAATTATTTAATTGTCTGACATACTGAGACGCCTGGGAAACAGCCGCATTATGTTTGTTCATATATTCTCCGCTACCATACCGTTCATCCAATTACAATGAAATTTTACAAACTTGACCAACGAAACAAGAGGAGAGTCACACACTCTCTCAACTTTTGTATGCTGTTTTGTTCCCATCTTCTTGAAATTTTCCAGACTTAACCTTCAACTTAATAGGAGCATCATCGTAAGCTTAAGAATTTGTACGGTGCATGACGTAGAGTACAATGCAAAAAAGTTAAGACATCACTTCCTGGTCACCTTGAAAGTTAACAGAGTTGTACAATTTTTCACAGATTGTGGAGGCAATGCTCTGAGGAGGTGGAGGAGCAGTTCGATAGAGGGACGAACAGGTGATGGCGGAGAAAGGAAAAGGTGGAGATGTACAGAGAGTAGGCGAAGTTAAACAGAGAGAGAAGCGCAGACAAGGTCGACAGATACGGAAGGGGATGTGGAGTAAATAAGTATTAGGGCACGCCGAGTTTTTAGCAAGTAATAATATGAAGTAAAATAAAGCTGAGCAAAGAATATCGTTCTACCTGAACAAACACAATTCAACGCCCACAGAGAAAACATATACCCCAAGAACAAATGAAACATTTTATGGCGATCTTTGACCCGTAACGGAAATCCAGTTTAGAGTTCGGCCTGGGACATGTTGTGAACTTGCTACATGGTTTCAGCCTGTTCAAATGACTTGTAGTGCGGTACAGTAAGCCGTCTCAAATTAGTGAATATGGTCAAGAACTTCATATCAGTTTGCCACCTACCCACAACACATAACCCATACCAAGAACAGTCTAACACATGCTAAAGATAAGCTTCTCTGAGAGGATTTAGAAATGATCACGATCAATCCAAAAAGATAATATTACAAGTTTTTCATTTATTCACCTAACGATTTGATAATACAAGACGAAAGATAAAAATCGACATAAACAGATCATACAGTGGCAAAGTTAAAGTAAAATACTGTAATTACCCAACAGAATTACGGTTGCCAGGCTAATTAGGCATAAATCGAGTGTAGTCTATACTAATCACTGCTAAAACTTCACTAATTGATTATTCTTTTTGATAGAATTAATTTGATAAGAAACAAGTAACATTTAAACTCTAAAAGTAAATATATTGACTACATGAATAACCACAACACAAATTACAAATAAACAAACCTGCAGTCTCCTTTGATGATGACAGACAGAGCACACAATAATGGTACGCAATCTAATGTTGCTGTTGGATGGAATATTGCGAATATTAGGAATAAACTTAGTAACTGTACCTTTGTCAGTAAGATTATAAATTGTAAATGATTTTTGTTTCTCATAAAGCAAAATTACTACCAAAAGTCATCAATCGCTTTCAATCCACTACAAAACTAGTTGATGCTTAATCTAAATTTAATATTTTTACTCTACTACCTATCACTATTCAGTTTTGCTCAAGATCAAAATACTTGATTGCCACTGAATAAGTTTCATCATCAAATGAGACATTTACTCTGTGTTTAATTTTTATATTTCTGTTATTGTTTTAACTACCTAAAACCAATCCTTTCTTGAAGCTTTGTTAAAGAAAGAAGAAAGAAAAAAGAAAAAAACAACAACCACGTAGTGGCCCTTAAACTTGACTACCATCCACTGACCAAAATTTGAAAAAACTATGAATTATAATAGTCTTTCAATTTGTAACTTATTAAGTAACTCAATGTTTATAATTGCTAAACGCAAGCCACCACACAAAAAATCTGAAAGTTATGTTTTCATAAAAATTTCTGTTCCAGATAAGCTACCACTTTCGGTTCTCTCATTACATGTAATGAACAGCAAACCACGTTGAATTAACAAAATCTGAGCACTGCATTCACACAAATATAATTTTATGGACACTCTGATATCTATATATACGTTAACAGGATAAGACCCTACTTGATATGTGACTTATTATCACGTTTGGTAGGTTTACGTTTAAGTCGCTGCTTATTATTATAAAAAAGACTAACAGACACAATAATGAGGTCCATGCTTGGATACAATTCTACATAAAAGTACATTGCCTGTGGTGCAGCGACGAGCCATGATTGTGGCAGGCAATAGCATCAAGTGGAACAGTTCAGCACAGTAAATGATGTCTATAAAACATCTTCTTAGAGGTCAAACAAATAAACCAACAACCAACAAATTGTCAATGAAAATAACACGTTATCCGAGGCAAAATTGTAGCAACCCTTGAAGTAATTGCCTTCCCGGTAAGCATGCTATAAAATCCATGCTGCTATTTGTGCGTCAGACCAGACCAGATGAAAGCACACAACTGTATCTCAAAAGTTCTATGGCGCGCTAGCGTATTTTGGCGCGCTTTTACACCTTATCCTGCCACCGTGGCACTTCGTTTTGTGCAAAATTACACTGGTTTCTGTATATAATTTGACATTATAAGATCCTAAGTATGAACCTTAGGAAGCACTACAATATTAAAAAAACACTATAATATGGACAAGGCTTAGTAAAAGTCATTTATACAAATCATTAAAGGAAAATTACACTGTGCTCTACCTATACGTAATGCATCATCCCAAAGATAGTCAATAAAGACATATTGCTTCCCTCATCAGCATACAACATAGTCACAAAAATTATTCCAATTATGAATTGCAAAGAAAATTATTCATGGTGTTACAAACTTCGTCACTGAATTTAATTCAGTGCCCTCAAACAGCCGATATGTTTAAATATTTCTAATTTATCAAAGGCATTTCGTGGAATTAATATAAGCCGTTTCAAAACATCGCCAAATTGAACAAAGTCCTTTTAGGTATGATTTGTTAAAAGAAGATTACGGGAAAATACATGTGTATAGTCAAAGGCTGTTTTAATTCGTGTTCTATGAAAATATTTGGTTTCATTGATACAGAACAGTGATATGTCAAAGTTGCTTCGTTGTGATATCATTTGCCACGATTAAATATCAAATAACTATTGCAAACACAGCTTTTGTAGCTGTTTGGAGGGATGATTAACTAGCTGAGTTGTTCTGGCACGGTAGCATTGAGCCTTCGGTCAGAGGTTTGGTTGGCCTCTGTATTGAAAAACTGAGCGTAAAACTCCTAGTTCTACATAGAAAACGAGCCCACGTTCGTAAAAGGCCTATCTTCTCAAAGAAAAAAAATCATGTTCAGTCAAAGGATCAGGAGGCCTCAGAATTAAAACTATTAAATAAAAAAAGAGCCAAGAGCTGAATAATAAAAAATTAACACGATCAAACTACCGCAACGAAACTATCTACCCAAAGGGGAAAAAGTTGATGGTGTTGTGAACTGCTGTGCACAACAAAGCGAGTTCGTGCACATGATTCTCCAAACGTTTTCTGTTTTGTTTTCTAAAAGATTCTGAGTCCTCATTTAGTAGTATTATTTTCTATAGTCAACATTATTATATTAACGTATTTTCTGCAATTCTTGTTGTCTGATCCAATACCTCGATAGTTTCCCCAGTCTGGATAGTTTCCCCAGTGTGCTAGAGTCTGTGGGAGACAGGAATAAAACTTAGTTTGTCGTATTTTTTCTGTTACAGCGTTCGAGGCATGAATTCAGGGTTGGCTCGAGTGAGTGGAACGGGGGAGGGGGGAGGGGCGGGACGAGATTGGGCAATGGCACCACCGCCCTGGCCCCACGTTTTAGCAGGTATATTTTGCTTAGCTGACGGCGTTATCTGCTATACATTGTAAGTTCGTTCCGTTATATATTCATTATTTTCAACATATTTTTCGTAAAATATATTACTGCGGACTACTATAATGTTATTTATTATAAAAATGCAGTATTTCTTGTCTTATTGTAGGATAAGAATGTTTTCTCAGTCGATCTCTGTTTCCATTATGAAACTTAGTGCAAAAGATATAAACAGTTCTTTTCCCTCTTATAAACTGGCTTATGTTTGACTATTGCCAGTAAAACCTTTCAGATGTTAGAATAAAAGTCATTTCAAAAGGATCATATAAACCAAAGCAATTTTTTCTGGAAAAAAAAAATACTGTTTGAATTTCAATACCGAAGTGTAAAATGTATTCTTTTGGATTAATAGTGTAGGATATGATCTTCTCACAGAGAATGCAGGTTTCTTCGAGCAGTTTGAGATTTTGAACTAATATGGAAAGGGATGGTGGTGGAGGGATGGGGGAAGATGGGGGAGGGGGTTGGGGGACATATGGTCTTTTCGAAATGACTAAGTAAACCGTTAATAAACCTAAGGGACCAAAGTGCTAAGGTCATCATTCCCTTGACTTACAATCTACTTAAACATAAGCTAAGAACAACACGCACAACCATGCCCGAGGACTCTAAACTCCGAAGAAAGCTGCCGCGCAATCCATGAAATGGTCGCCCAGACCACGCTGATATTTCCGAGAGGAGGTAATGTTGTAGCCGCGAAAAGAAAATACCTTGTTCCATTCAAATAAAAATTACTAGAATATTATGAAGGGCAACCACAGCTGAAATATTTTTACATAGTTAAGGAACTTTCACACAGGTAAAATGTAGGTATTAAAATAAAATTGAGTTATTTGACAGTCAGCTTCAGTCTGGCGGCTGGTACACGTGACGGTTTGGCAGCTAAGGCCTTTCCGCACAATCACACAGGATGGAAATGCAGCTTGTCACCACGCTGATGGAGCTGGTGAAGCCCACTGCAACGACAGAAACCTGGCCACGCATCACGTCGTTTAAGTGACAAATCAGCCAAATAATATTTACCAAACTGATAAATCGAATCTTACTATTTTATTTAAAATGAAAAAACCGGATTGTCAACCGATTTTATTTCTGACTAACTGGTACTAGGTGCGTTGCTGCCGCAGAAGTAATAATTGTGCAAACAACGTTTAAAATTTGGAAGTGTTACCTTGTTTCGTTACAAAGTCTTAATACAATCAGATAAACTATATGGCAGCTCATAAGATACGAACTTGCGGTAAAATACAAACGGGGTTTTCAATCTCGCATTAATCCATCTCCTTCTTTCCCTTCTCTTTTTCCACCTGTTCCTCCCTCGTCTCCTCCCGTCCCTTTTTCTGCTCATTTCCTCCCCCTCCCTCTCTTCATCCCCTTCCCTCGTCTATCTCCCCTCTCTCCTCCTCGTCCCTCTCTCGTCTTTCGCCTCGCCTTTATGTCCGTTTCCTCTTCCACCTACTCCTCTCCCTCGTATATATGAAAACATACATAGATGCACCAAGTTTCATGGTGACTAGTCAAATGGTGTAAAAGTTGCAAAGTACCCTCCGCCGTGCTCAATTCACTGTTATACATATTCTCCGCCATGCAGCTACCGAGGCTTACGAAAGGTAGCCCATGTATTAATTCGGGGTATATCTCTATTCAACATTTCATTCAATTCACTCCAGCCGTTTAAGCGTGAAATGGAACAAACGTGTTAATCCACTGTAAGGTACCTTCGACCGTACGGTGGCTTACGAAAGGTATCTTATGTATTAATCAGGGCATAAGCTACCTCTTAGTAGTGTGCCTCGGTTGCACAGTGGTACGCCGGGCGCCCGTGGCTCAGCGCGCCCGGTCAGGGGCTGAACACCCTCTGTAATAAAAAAGCTGAGCCAACCATTCAACGATCAACCACGAACAAACTGAACGAACGACCGCGAATCATAGATCTACCAGATGAACAAAAAAGTGGTAGAGTGACAGGCTGCAAATCTAAAGGTCGTGGGTTCGATCCCCGTCAGGTCCTTGGATTTTATAACTCACTTTCCACTTCTTTCACCTCTGGCAGTGTTGCTAATGTGAAAAATACAGAGTACCACCGTGGTTCGGAACCCACGTTAAACTGTAGGTCCCCCTATAACTGACTGGGTAAGTCAGTTCGAAGGTCGGAGGAAGGCAACGGCATACCACCTCCAAACAGAACCATGCCTAGTAGAGCACTGTGGTGTTCAAACAAATCTTCGGATTGTTGACAGCTTTTATATTAAGCTACCTCTATTACAAATTCCATTCATATCCGTCCAGCCATTTCACACTGAAGACGTAAGCAATAAAATGCTCAACTGCTTGTAATACTATGGGACCAAACTACGTTCGTCATTAGTCCCTAGACTTACAATCTACTTAAACTAAGTTCAACTAACCTAAGAACAACACACACTTCCATGCTCGAGGGAGGATTCGAACCTCCGACGTGAGAGGCCGCGCGATCCGTAAAGTGGCACTCCAGACCGCTCGGCTACTCCCGCGTGGCGAAGACGTAAGAAGCGAATTAACTATTAGTAATTCACCCTCCGCCATGCACCACATGAAGTTAATGTTAGTATGCCTGTAACCTTCGCGCGAGTACAAGAAAAGAGTTGACAAAATTTTATCGCAATCGGATGTACGGTATGGCCGTGCATAAAAGGCAAACAAACATTAAATCGTAAATATTAGATATGTTCTGAAGTATGTGTCGTACAGTGATACAAATTTGATGGCACTTTTAGTGATACATATTGATACTATATGCAAAATATGTTGTGCTGACAGTCAGCAGTAATCAAATTAAACATCACAAGGTCAAGCCTGATGCGACAGTTTTACAGTGAAACTGTTGTGAGCAGCAGACTTCGTTTCATCATTTTTTGTGTGGGGGAAAGGGAGGTCAGTTACAAAACGCTTCATAAACATCCGAAATTACATGCAAACTATGAGGAAGGTCCCTAACTAATCCCATTATCAAATAATTGACACATAAATCTGGGTATTCTCACGCGTTGGCCTCTCATTATTTATGACGTCATATCTCCTGAGCTATATGTCGTGCTCTTTTCTTGTTGGGTCAGAAACCTTCGTGGGCTACGGTGAAGAGTTCTCCAAAGTTTCATTGCAATCGAATGAGTGGTTTATGAATACGTAGAGGACATACAGACAAACATTCATATTACTATTCCCGAACCCACTGCATCGTCTGACTTGCTTCCATCTGTGTATACTTTTACTTGCTTCCTTCTCAGTTATCCTCGAAAAATCTGCGGTGTGCACCCAGCTTCTTTATTCTATGGCGATGGCGATTGTCTGTTCTGCCTTTATTTAGTACCTCTTCTATCCCTTCTCTCTGTCCATCTCCTTTTTTTCTAAATTCATTATGTTTTTCGCAGAATATATTAGAAATAACACTTTCCTGCATAATGTACAACATTATAAGAGCAGTATCCAAACAAACAAAGGCAGTAGTCAAAATATAAGTGACATATTTATTGAATTATAAGTTGTACAATCCTATAATTTTTCATGTTTATATTAATTTGTATATGTGCTATTTGTCTGTAAAATCTCTTGGGAATACAATAGGTAGAAAAGAAATAATAGATTAGAACTTGGTGCGCGATGGGGCGGTTTTCCATGAACGTTACTGTTAATCTGCTCATGTTGTACTGTTATGCAATTTAGAAGGTACACTCAAGTACATGCGTCTATATTGTCTGGAAAATTCCTGTGGCTACAAATTGTAGAGAACAAATTATAAATTGTAACGTCATACCGAATGCCGTAGTTTTACTCCAAAAACAGCGGAAAAGTAATAAGCGAGAAACTTTTTTCCTATCATCATTTTGCTACGGTTGTCAGCGAGAAAATATTTTAATAAAGGTTTAAAATTATGATTAAAGTTTGTATCAAGTCGCTAAGTAATCTCATTCTCATATTTATGAAGTCTCGCCGCATTATGTGGCAATTCCTATTGTTTATGACGTCATATCTTCTGAATCATGTGTCGTATGTGATTCTTAACCCTGCAGCAATATTCACCTCACGGTAAGGAATGTGTGTACCAAATTTGCTTGAAATCGGTCTAGTGGTTTAGGAGAAAATGAGCAGCATTTTCTCTAAATGCAGTCGTTTTTCGCGCGTCTCATTGTTTATGACGTCATATCTCGTGAACTATTGTACGTGATTCTTACACTTACGGCTACCTTCCTCATGGATTGAAGCTTATGTGTACAAAATTTCAGAAAGACTGGAACAAAACTATAGATTTGTATGCAATACAAACATGCAATACAAACATAGGGACACTCAGCTTTGACATGCTTTACAATTCCGTGGAAATAAAAAAGTGTTTGGTTTGGTGACAGGTTCTTGCGCGTATCCCTGTCCGGCCAGTAACATAATTATCCTCGGAAACCGAATATTTTGTTGCGAACATTAGCACATTACGCCGAGACTTGACGCCTGGATGATACAAAACCCGTACGATCCGCATGTTGCACACGCTGCCGCATTACGCCTGTAATCAGTAAAATTTAATATCCTCAAATCAATACAAATCTTGATCCTATCGCTACCAAACTTCACAGTTACACTCTCAGGGCTTATCCGAGTATTGTATAATGTTGTCATCAAAATCGCTCCAGCCGTTTTCTAGTTTATAGGGGACATACAAATATTCATTTTTATATATAAAGATGAACTGAGGGAAGCTGATAGCGGTCGGACAGGTCCATTAATCCCTGTTATTCAACCTAGGGTTTATGTGCAAAACATTTAATTGCACCTGAAAGTGCAACCAGAAAGTTGTGAGAAACCGGTTGTGCGGGTCTCCAGGACTCTATTAAATAAACAGCTTAAATGGAATAACAGCCTTTCACTCAGACAACTCCAATTTTATTTTAACACCTACATTTTAACTGTGTGAATGTTCCTTAACTATGACAATTACGAGACGAATTTTGATCTTGAAATGGCATGTGAATTAAGCTGATAATGGTCAATACAAACTCGAGAGTATGGGTGTTATTCATACAGAATCTGTGATCGGATACCAATTTAAAAACAGATAACGTGATGGTGATTCAGAAGAATTAACACATAACATCTACTAGCAAATATATCAAATCGTAATCCAGCTTGTATAGTGTTCCCCTAACAGCATTTCACTGTTCAAGCTAACGACGAGTTCAGATTTCCTCAACTTTCTGCTACTTTATTCGATAACCGCAAACAGAGAAAATTTTTCGATCCTTCATTTTCTTAAACAAACTGTGTGGTTAGATAGCCATACACAGGCATTGTCGCTGCAGAGCGCTACGCTCGCACATCGACATGTAGCAGGTCGTTTCGTAGCGGGCAGAAACCACTACTCCAAGTTGGCGTGCTTCTCGATTAGAACCATGTGTCGTGTGAGGTCGGCTTTAGTGATTCGCCACGCTTCGGGCGGCCCCTAACAGATGAAACCGCGCAAAATGTCAGAGCCATTGAGGCAGCAATTTTTAACGACCGTCGTGTGCAATTGCGAACGTTATCGCAGCATTTCTACATTCCCTGTGTTGTGATGTACAGTGTTGTTCACGACAAGTTTAAATTTCGCTGCTCTTTATAAGTTGAAGGCAATAGCATGTACACCATTTTTTGTTTCGTACTTCAGACTTCCCTCGTTTTAGAAAATCCAGTAGCAAGACAAAAAATAAGACCAAATGAATAACCCAGATATCGAATTAAGACCAGCCGGCAACTTAAGTAACATAAAAGTTGATATTCTCCGAGTAGACTGTATACAACATGCCGATGGAATAACTCCATAGTTAAAAGTCAGATATACAAAAGCTCGCTCAACGATGGATCTGTACACAAAGGCTGGAAAATTACGCAAGTCACACAGATATTTAAGAGAGACAATAGGAGGACACTGAATTATAGACGTCTGTCACTGACATCTCTTGCCAGAACGATGTCGTTGCCCACACTCATCATCGTTCTTTTGAAACAAACAGGAAGTATGAGTGCTATCGACAAGGGATCTCAGATGGATTCTATGTTTCAAAATTTCCAGAATGATTTTGATACGGCAACAACTAAAAACAGTTTTTATCACATTGCTTATGGAATTTGGTTTCAGTAAAGTGACTGCATGGTATTTTTTGCGAGAGATGTCATATCAGCGCACACTCCGCCGCAGAGTGAAAAGTTTCATTCTGGAAACATCCCTAGGCTGTGGCTAAGCCATGTCTCCACCATACATCTTTTTTTCCAGGAGTGCTAGTCTCAGAGGTTTCGCAGGAGAGCTTCTGTGAAGTTTGGAAAGTAGGAGGCGAGGTACTGGCGGAGGTGAAGTTGTGAAGCTGCCTCTGCCAAGAACTTAATTTGATTTGCAGAGTAAGGAAATGGATATAGATGTCGATTGTGCGTTAATTGCCGATCCTTTTTCTTGTGTGCATAATAGTACGGTAAGCAACTCGACTGATATGTCTGATGATGAAATCGTTTGCGGTGACGATGAAAGTAATTGAATGATTATCATCTCACCCTGGAATGAATAATGGACCAAATTATATTAGGGAAATATGTTAAGTCCAAAATTGCTACAACTTATTTATCAAATTTGTAGCTAGCGTTTATTTCATTTTATGTTTTATAGCCGCGATGGAATGGGCGAGCGTTTTTAGGCGCCTCTCTGCGTAGCGCGTGGTGGCTCGCCGTCAGAGGTACGAGTCCTCCCTCTGCCGTGTGTGTGTGTGTGTGTGTGTGTGTGTGTGTGTGTGTGTGTGTGTGTTTGTCTGTGTGTGTTGTCCTTAGCATAAGTCAGTTGCAGTGGTTTGCAGGCTTAGGGACTGATAACCGCAGCGAGTTAAGTCCCTTCGATTTTCAAACATTTGTGCATTTATTTATTGCACTGTTTTTGCTTTTGACGTTTTAGGGCAATAAAAAGATTGTAGCCGTGAAATATCATTGTTACATTGTTAAGATGCCGTCATAACATTTCAAGTTACTAGTTCGTAGTTGGGGGAGGGGGATATTAAATTTCTAAGGAGAACATTAAGAGTTAATAAATATCCTTGCTAACTGGATGGACACATTGATTGCTAAAATAGATGGAGTAGATGGTTGATGGCCAGCAGACCAGGTGAAACTGCAAATTCCACAAACAAGAATGCAACTATGGAATTCATTATGAATCGTAATACTTATAATAAACATATTCTGACTGGGGGATGGAAATCGAAGAGAATTTATTATTATAGCGACACAAATTAAGAAGAAAATGTAGAAACTCGTAAATGAAACATAGGTTCTAGCAAATCAGCACTGACTATCAGTCCTTTGAACAGAAAAAAAGTTAAAAATGAGATAAATTTCACATCAAGTTAAATTATAAGTGGCAAAGCTATGGGATTCGATAGGGCAATAACGCAATTCTAAGTAGGCATAGCACATTGATATTGGTTGTGAATGGATGGGTAAAAAGTCTACCCCATGCTACCACTATGCAGGTAGCCTTAGATTACAGTCAACAGAGTAAATTACGTTGAGAGCGATGGGTACTTTACCAAGACAGGTGTCGAATGGATGTGGCACCTGTTTTCTGATTTCCTGACGTGAAGCTGTGAGGAGCGGTGAGCTGAATATCCGAAAGAGACAGTGGAGTTTCGTGCACACCTGTGAAGGTTGCGGCTCTAACAGGAGCGTGTCTGTGCCGTCATATGCCAGTAAAGCAGCCTGTGTCTACAATCCGATACGGAAACAACAAGGTAAAATAATGGAAATGAGAGCACCACGCAACTCTAGTCTCATTACGACTGTGATGCAAGCTCAATTGAATCCTTGGCTGTCGGCACAGCTAGGTTCCAACGACCACTCCACAAAATGCATAAGTTTCTCGCAATCGGAGGTAAGGCTACGTTGTGTAGAACGAGACCAAAAATGACTCTAAGACTTGCGCTATCGCTTTTCCAACACTCCTACAATGCGTCTAATCGCGTAATCGAAGTGGGAAGCACAGCACAGGTATGCAAGACAAGGCCGAAGTGGACAGAACACTTCTGTATGCTGTAAGGTTTTATATGCAAGATCGGAGCGTGCAGAGCACGTCTGTACAGTTCTACGTCTGCCAGCCAAGTCCCTCTTCCTCGCCAAGATGTGAACTCCGTCAGCACCGGGCGTGCGTTTCTGTCACCAAAACTTAAACTGTAGCGGCCAATCGGGGTCGGAGGTCTCAAAATACCGCCCATGGCACTGCTCCAGAACCCCACATTATGACAGGGTTCATAGTGATACACTATTCCAGCCTATCACAGACCCCAAGACATCTGTGAGCGGGAATAGCTGCTTCACTATCACGGCTGGTTTTTCACCTCCACACGGGCCCGTTAGCGGGGTTCAAACTGGACACTGATTTGGCACGGTGGACTGCGCATGGTGCCCTGAGATGCAGGCTACGATTTCACGGTTTTCAGTTCCTATTGATATCGTCCTGGTGCGACGGCTCCGCTATCTTTTGCCGGAACTGCATAGACTGGATGTCGAAATGTGGGACAGCTGGAAAGGAAGAATTATAAAATTTTATATAACAGCGAGGAAGCTTTCAACGTGTTTGATGAAGGCCATCTCCACATCAATTTTTAACTCTGTCACCGAGCTATTTTAACTGTGCACCCTCAAATCGACTAGCAGTATCTATCATGATGTGTATGTAGAGGTAGAAAATCGACTCTCGGTTATTGTTCTGGTATTCAATCCGAAGACTGGTTTGATACACCCCTCCACCCTATCCTGAACAAGCCCCTTCATCTCCTCATAAAAATGGCAACACAAATCCATTTGAATCTACTTACTACAATCCTTTCTTGGTCTCTCTCTACGACTTTTCCTCTAGAAAACTTACCTCCAATGCTAAATTTATGATTCCTTGATGTCTAAGAATGTTCTACCAATCGATCTCTTGTTTTAGTAAAGGTATGCAAAAAACTCAATTTCCCTCCAATTCTGTTCACTAACACTTCATTAGTTAAGCGATCTACCCGCCTAATCGTCACCATTATTTTGTAGCAACACATTTAAAACACTTCCATCCGCTTCCAGTCTGAGCTATTTATTGCCCATGGTCTCTAACCTGCAACTTACTCTGTTTAAAATTTTTAAATTTTAAGTAAATTTTCTCATTAGCTAAGTCCGTAATCAGAAATTCATATAGAGGGTGCTAGGAGTCACTGTACACACACAGCTGATGTGCGAAGCTTCTCTCAAATCAGTTTTGCTTGGACGGTGACACCATTCTGTTATGAATTTTGTTGTTGTAGGATGTTCCTAGTTATGTCGGCCCCCAGTGCATCGTGTTCTAGGTACTTAGAAGCTTTCTTTATGTTAAATTGATTGCAAAAAAAGTTGTTCTGTACACTTTGTTAGTTTACTTTTGATGTATTTTCAACATTGATGATGGCCACTCAGTGATCGAAATCGATTTGCAGAAATAAAAGCTATAAAGATTTCATGCGACCAAAGCTGTTCCCTGCATTCCTCGTTCTTTTATTCGTTTGGTCGCTCTGCACCTGGCTCCTAATGGGAGTCGTGAGTATGTGAGTAATGATGATGATAATAATAATAATTATTGTAAGAAATTAGAGAGAACAATTATTAGGAAAATTCTGGGACCACGATACATCTACATGGGATACTCTGCAAATCACATTTAAGTGCCTGGCAGAGGGTTCATCGAACCACAATTATACTATTTATCTCCCATTCCATTCTCGAATAGCGCGCGGGAAGAAAGAACACCTGAATCTCTCTGTTCGAGCTCTGATTTCTCTTATTTTATTCTGATGATCATTTCTACCTATGTAAGTGGGAGTCAACAATATATTTTCGCATTCGGAGGAGAATGTTGGCGATTGGAGTTTCGCAAGTAACCCACGCCTCAGCGATAAGCGCCGTTGTTGTAATGATTCCCATCCCAGATCCTGTATCATTTCCGTAACGCTGTCTCCCCTGTATCGTGACAATACGAAACGAGCTGCCCTTCTTTGGACACTTTCGATGTCCTCCGTCAAACCCACCTGATAAGGATCCCACACTGGGCAGCAATACTCCAAAAATGGACGGACAAGCGCAGTGTATGCAGTTTCTTTAGTAGTTCTGTTGCATCTTTTAAGGATTCTGCCAATAAAACGCAGTCTCTGGTTCGCCTTTCCCACGATATTATCTACGTGTTCTTTCCAGTTTAAGTCTGAAGTAATAGTGATTCCTAGATATTTTGTGGAGTTTACGGCCTTCACATTTGATTGATTTATGTTGTAAACAAAGTTTAACGGATTTCTTTTCGTACTCATGTGGACCACTTCACACTTCTCATTATTTAGAGTCAATTGCCAATTTTTACACCATACTGATATCTTTTTCAGATCGTTCTGCAGTTGGTTTTGATCTTCAGATGATTTTACTAGACGGTAAATGACGGCGTCATCTGCAAACAACCTAAGAGAGCTATTTAGATTTTCCCCTAAATCGTTTATGTAAATAAGGAATAGCAGAGGACCAATAACACTACCTTGTGGAACGCCCGATATCACCTCTGTTTTAGTCGATGCCTTACCATCGATTACTACGAACTGTGTCCTCTCTGACAAGAAATCCCCTATCCAATTGCAAATTTGGGGCGATATACCATAACCACGCAATTTGATTAAAAGCCGTTTGTGAGGTACGGTGTCAAAAGCTTTCTGGAAATCAAGAAATACGGAATCGATTTGCGAACCTTTGTCGATAGCACCCATCACTTCGTGTGAATATAGAGCTAGTTGTGTTTCGCATGAACGATATTTTCTAAATCCGTGTTGACCTTGGGTCAATAGATCTGTTCGAGATAATTCATAATATTTGAATACAGGATATGTTCCAAAACCCTGCTGCAAATTGACGTCAATGAAATAGGCCTGTAGTTTAGTGGGTTACTCCTATTGCTTTTCTTGAATATAGGAATATACACACAAGATGGAGACAGACCGCAGACCATCGAGACAACCGAAAAACTAACAAATATCGAAACTGACATAGGAAAGAGACGAATGAAATTTTATGGATACCTACCCAGATTACCTGGAAACAGGTTAACTAACCGTCTACTGGACTATGTGACATCACTTAAAGCAACAATATCCTGGGTAACTGAAGTTAAGAAGGATTTGACAAAAGCAAAAGTTGACATAACAAACACATCAAACAGAGATACATTCAGAAGAAAAATTGAAAAGTGGAAGTATACTTCAGAGATGGCACCAAAACCATACCGACCAAAGTGGACCGAAGAAAGAAAGAAGGCCTTTGGGGAGAAAATGGAGAAATATTGGGAAAATAAGAAAAACCTTAAGAAATATTGGTAAATCACCTGCTTATCGTTCTTTATGTTTATAAACGATTTAGGAGACAATCTGAATAGCTCCCTTAGACTGTTCGCGGATGATGCTGTCGTTTATCGGTTAGTGAAGTCAATTGAGGATCAAAAGCAACTGAAAAGCGATTTAGACAAAATTTCTGCATGGTGCGAAAATTGGCAATTGACACTAAAGAAAGAAAAGTGTGAAGCAATACACATGACCACTAAAAGAAATCCGCTGAACTTCAATTACGCGATAAATCAGTCAAACCTTAAGGTCGTAGATTCTACCAAATACCTAGGAGTTACAATTACGAACAACTTTGACTGGAGAGAACACATAGAAAATATTGTGGGGAAGGCGAACCAAAGGTTACGTTTAATCGGCAGAACGCTTCGAAGATGCACCAGCTCCACCAAAGAGACTGCCTACATCACACTTGTGCGTCCTCTCCTGGAGTACTGTTGCCCATTGTGGGACCCTCACCAGGTGGGACTGACGGTGGACATTAAGAAGGTTCAGAGAAGGGCAGTTCGTTTTGTTCTATCACGTTACGGGGGGGGGGGGGGGGAAGCGTCACGGAAATGTTGCACGAATTGGGGTGGAAATCATGAAAAGAAAGACGTTATTCATTGCGGCGAAGTTGCGAAGTTTCAATCACCGACTTTTAGTTCTGAATGTGAAAATATTTTGCTAGCACCCACCTACTTAGGGAGACATGACCATAAAAATAAAATAAGAGAAATCAGATCGAAAACGGAACGATTTAGGTGTTCTTTCTTCCCGCGTGCTATTAGAGAATGGAACGGTAGAGAAAAGTTATGAAACTGGTTAATGAACCCTCTGCCAGGCACTTTAATGTGATTTGCAAAGTATCTACGTAGATGTAGATGTTCCATGGGGACATTAGCAAATAATAATAATAATAATCCCAGAAGATTGGAAGTGTGCCTTAATACATCCATTACACAAAAAAGGGGACAAACATGATGTGAATAATTACAGAGGAATTTCTCTACTTCCTGTCACATATAAGATTTTATTGGCTTGTATTCTTGAAAGAGTACAAGAAATACTAGAACCCAACATCTCAGATTTTGTCGACTTCAAGAAGGCATATGACTCAATCCACAGACCCACACTATTTAGGATTCTTGAGGAAAAAGGATTGGATCGTAAAATACAAAAAATCATTCAACAGACGTTAACAAATCCAAAATCCAAAGTGATATTTATATGAAAACTTTCAAAACTATTTGAAATTAAAACTGGGGTTAGACAGGGTGATGGGTTGTCGCCTTTGTTGTTCAATGTAGTTCTGCATAGTCATGGAAGAATGGGAGAAGAAACTTGAAGATGAAAAGTGCTGGAAACCAATTTCATTAGGAACCAAAAAACATAACCTAACAATCCCCTACTTAGCCTTTGCAGACGATCTCGCAATAATGGCAGATTCTAGTGAAAAGGCTATAAAACAGGTAGAAATTCTAAAAGAATGTGCAGAAAAAGTCGGGCTACAGATATCATTTGAAAAGACAGTGTTCACAACAACAAATTTAGAAATTTCCAAATTACAAACCAAATACGGAGAAATAAACAGAGAACCACACTCCAAATATCTTGGAGAAATTTGCACAACAAGAAAGAATACAAAAAGCTCGTAAAGGCATAGGATTAGTGCAAAACCTCTATAATTAAAGATGCTTATCTTTAAATGCCAAAATTAGGCATTACAATACATTCATAAAACCATCAATGTTATATGCCAGCGAAACCTTGGCACTAACCAGGAAAACTGATCTAGAAAATCTAAAGAAACAAGAAAGAAAAATAATTAGAAAAATTTTGGGACCAAGATGGACCGAGAATGGATATAGATTACAGAAAACATCAAAAATTGAATAATATTCTAACATAGAGATAGACATGAGGGAAAGACGCCTCAAATTCTATGGCCACATAATGAGACTCCCTGAACACAGATTAACAAAAAGAATTGTAAAATACGTAGATTCTCTTATTAATGGAGGAGAATGGATCCAAAAAGTTAAAAAAGATTTCGAATTAGCCAAAATTACTAAAAAAGAAATGGCTACAAGGAACAATTTTAGAATAAAAGTTGAAAAGTGGGAGGTTAAACCAGAGACAAAAGCACCGAGAACTGGAATAAAATGGAGTGAAGAAAGAGGAACTAAATTTTTTAAACAATGAAAAACTGGTGGGCAAATAAAAAGAACCATAAGACCAAGAAGAACGGAAAATGAACCAGCTTTACTTAGCGTCTTCCACATGGGAGCTTTACGACTAATAATAATAATAATAATGATGATGATAATGATGAATTTATAGGTTTTCAGGGCAGACAGTACCCTGACAAGCTCAAATGGAAGAATATTGGCCATGAAATACAGGGGTTAAATTCGGATTGCCTGTCAGGCACAGAAGCTGTTCCGAAGAACATCGCTGTCAGGATGATGATAGCAACACTTTGTAGCTACGGCCTACAATACAACTGCTCAGGTCGGAGATGGGAGGCCCCAGTAGTAATTTCTCCCTGGGCGGGCAGCGGTTGCAGGATATGACGTCGGCAGCAGAGGTCGCCAGATAAGGAGCGGCCCACGGCTGGCCGCATGCGGGCCGCGGCGCGGCGCAGATCTCGCGGTCGGGCGGGCAGTCCAGCGTCGCAAGCGGCGCCATTGTCCGCCAAGGCTTTTGTTCCTTTGAGGCCGGCGGGCGCACAGCGGATTCCATTCGTTCTGGAGTGTCTCTGCAGCCAGCGTGTGTGCTTAAAGCTACACACGCGCCGGAGCTCGCGTACCGTTAATAATTCCACAAAACCTAGTATGCCGGCGTCTTAAATGAATAAACCTACTTAAGGAACAATGGCAGGGTGTTGACGATGCTAATAATATAGGGTAAGGTGGTACAATTTAGATCATTTCGGAGAAATGTTATTGTAATTGGAAATATATTGAGAAAAGGTGTAATTTTAATTATAGCACTTGTTCTTGGATGTTTAACCCTTGACTACTATAGACGTTGACAGGAACGCAACTACTATGGAGGGGTCTTTCAGACCGCTCTCTTATTTTCCATATATTAAACTAGTGTTTTGCTAAATATATATTTTCATGACTTGCTGTGGTTCATTACACTTCTTAGAGGTAGCATTAGTAGAAATTTGACTTTTTTTTTTAAACAATGTAGTATGAGTAAAATGACGACAAGTAAAACACAGCGCAATTTGCAGTACATTTTATTTTTTGTGCTACGAAAAGAACAGCAAGTAATTATTTCTCTACTCACCCACTGATTATCATTATAGAGATTATATTACAAATTCACAGCGTGATTAGATACAGAAATCTCACGAATTGGCTGGCCAGGCGCTATGAGGCCGGCACGCAAACACTACGGTCGGTCAGTGAGGCCGCACAAGGCTCGTAAATACGGAACAAACAGCAGCACACTGCGGACGTTGTCGGCCACCAGGTAGGTAAACGGAAGAGTCCTTTTAGCTTGGCAGGGGTGTGTGAAATATGTCGACTCAAAAAGTCGTAGCGGTCTGAGTGCCCCCAGATAGTAGTTAAGGGTTAACTAATATGTAACACAAATATTAGACAATTACAAATGTCCGTATAGACACAAAAAAGTTACAGAATTGAGAAAAAATCGATCGAAAATGTACCACACTAGGTACAATTGTGATCACTTCCTAGTAGAAATTTTGACTAAGGGCATCTTCCACATAAAAAGCACTTTTTCCGTCAGGCATCAACCCATACTTCGTTGTACCAAACATTGCATTTTGGGTAGAGAATCTAGTCACCCTTAAATAGAAAATTTATAAGAGCTCGTTAGACTAAGGAGCTTCACTTACCTCCTAAGGTGAAGAAATTTATTTCTCCTTAGCACAAAGTGGTATATTCTTGGAAAAGACAGGAGGAGCTGTAGAAACTTGCTACGCTACAATGCCACACAACGAGACACTACGGCCGGCCGCGGTGGCCGAGGTGACTGAGGCGCTCCAGTCACGGTCAGCACGGCCACTACGGTCGGGGGTTCGAATCTCCCCTCGGGCATGGATATTTGTGCCGTCCTAGTTCGTAAGTAGTTCATAAGTAGTTTGTAAGTTTAGGGACTGATGACCCCGTAGTTAAGTCCCAAAAGCTTTACAAACATTTGAACATTTTTTGAGACACTACGAGACTGACAAATGGCGCGAAAATTTATGTTGATCAGAATTGTACCCATATCGAATTTGTACCACCTTACCCTACACTGGTGGACAGAAGTATTCACGTATGAGGCTATATCATACGTAAGTGACTACGTAGTCTTTCCCGGCGTAATGATTCATAATATTCTTCTCGGGTTTCCTGCCGGATCAATACAATCATCTGGACACAATATTTCGGCGGTCCACCTCGCCGCCATCCTCAGGTGACGGCGAGTCGGTGTACCAGCATTGTTCAAAAAATGTTCAAATGTTTGTAAATCTATCGGACCAAACTGCGTGGTCATCAGTCCGTAGCTTACAAACTACTTAAACCTAGGTAAACTAACCTACGGACAAACACACACACCCATGCCCCAGGGAGGACTCGAACCTCCACGGCGAGCAACCGCGCGCTCCGCAGCAAGACGCTTTAGACCGCTCGGACCAGCACTGTCACCTGAGGATGGCGGCCAGGTGGACCGCCGAAATATTGTGTCCAGATGACGTATTGATCCGGCAGGAAACCCGAGAAGAATATTATATATCATACGTACATTTAATGTTTAGACTGCCTGTAACATTTGTGAGTACAAAGCGACCAACTCGAAACAATCTCCAATGTTCTAATGTTTGTAAATCTATCGGACCAAACTGTGTGATCATCAGTCCGTAGCTTACAAACTGCTTAAACTAAGGTAAAATAATCTACGGACAACACACACACCCCTGCCCCAGGGAGGACTCGAACCTCCGACGGTGAGCAACCGCGCGCTCCGCAGCGAGGCGCCTTAGACCGCTCGGCTCGAAACAATCTATTCCCCATGCATATCCGTTTAGCCTCAATGAAACATAAGTAATCATTAAAGCTGTTCCGTCTTATCTGTACTGTGTTAGTGAACGGTCATAAGTATTCACACAGTCACTTCTGCACTGTCTGATTTAGCTGCATACATCTACAAGCGTGTATTCATTCCCTTGCTTCTAATAACACCCTTCATCTCGATTGTATTAGCTATCTTGTTACTGCTGCGTCAATCTTGCCCCATACTGGAACAATCACAGTGAAACAGTACTTTCCTCGTTTGGTAGAAGACTGTGAATGAATAAAATTCGGTTAAAATGAAAATGCAGGAAATTTCAGGGGGCTTGTGCTTGACTTTAAAGACAACGTTCAAACAATAAAATTTAGTTATTGCACACTCAAACAATCAGCGTATACTCTCGTAATTCCAGCAAAGGCTGAAAACCTGAAAATAATTATTTCATGATGAAAATGTGCCAATAATGAAAACGGAGGACCCAATATATGGAATAAGTACATGGAAGGTGAAATTAAGTACTTCATTAGAAAATCGGGGCAATACAGATAAAATCACTTACAATGCCACTATTCCGTTCGACTGCAAAGACAATTTTTTGTGTATCCATCTTGCTTTGATGGATTCTGGGACAAAAAAACTTTGGATTTATTCGACTTGTTTCGAGAATACACTATTCTCTTCTTCAGACCCTTCAAGAATCAATGCTGTAATGTATTCTAGCCCTCCATTGCGTATCAAACTATCATTTCAAGATGTAGCCGGGTTGTTACATCGAAAGTGTTGGCCATCGCGCAGCACCCCCCCCCCCTATCCACCCGTTCTGGCTATTTTACATTGTGTGCGGCACATCCATCATGCTGGAACCACACTGATAGACGAGTTTTTAATCCTAGATCCTCCATGAGGAGCGCTGGTGTGTGTTGAAGAAATGATGCATTTCGCTGTACATTTAATGTTCCACAGTAAAAATAAGGACCTACAATACAGTTAGCTATGATACCGCACCAAACACTCCATTGTCGTTGATGAACAACTTGGCGCATCCAGTGGTGATTTTGCACCGACTAGTAGTGCAGTCCGTGCAAAATGTTCAAATGTTTGTAGAGCTTATGGGAGTTAACTGCGCGGTCATCAGTCCCTAAACTTACAAACTACTTATGAACTAGCTTATACTAAACACGGCACAAACATCCATGCCCGAGGAGGGGGGATTCGAACCCCCGGCGGGGAACGGCCTCACGCGTCGTAGCATAACGCCTCAATGCGCTCGGCCGCTCCGCCTCGGTGGAGATCCGCATTAGAATGATTTGTAAATGAAGTCTTGCCTGTGAACAAGGTATTGCTTAGGAATACTGGAGTACCTTGAATCTACTTAAATGAAAAACGACAGAATGCAATGCGGAATGCAGAGTAATTCCCGAACTGTTCTTGGTGCAGTGAGATATGAAACGGATGAAGCCAACTCCGATGCGTGATTCTGACCATATTACTGTGCCTCATTCCTACAATTTGTCGTACACTCACCTAAGGATTGTGCACTACACAGTCACACCGCATATTCGTTTGCAGTGCCTGTCACTAGCGTTGTACGTCCATGTTTTGTGGGAGCCCAGCTACACACGCGCCGTTTCCGTGACTGTCTTGCAGATGTTGTCAGTGGTTCGTGGTAACCACCGATCTGGATAGCGTTCAGCGTACAGTGTCACAGCTGCGGCTGCGTTTCTGTGACATTCGTTATAAGTGAAAATAATATCTAGTTTCTTTTCATTACTGAAGGCCGGCTTATCGATTATATAACGGTAAATATAAAAGCCACACGAAAACAGTTTTTAATGTGACACATATGTGAATTACGTTTCAGTTTGAGAGCATTTCAGCATACAAGATTAGGAGGTGTACATTGAAGGTAGAGCGTGTCTTGGTGATAATTGTTTGTTTACAGCAGGGTACAGGCGCCAGTGCAGGCAGTCCCTGCTATGAGACAGTATTACATGCGATGCATGACATCAGAAACTGTGACGCCGTTGCAATCCTTTACAAGCCACATATTTCAAAATGTATGAGGGTTAGAAACATGAAAGCTAGTGTATTACCACTAATTTGGCCTCTAGTTGTCATTCAGCAATAACAAAACTTATGGGCATCATTCGGTTAGCGCAGTATTTGATACATTATAAAAGGTGGATCAGTTCAAGTAAGTTACAGCTCAAGAAGGGGCTAAACTATTCAGTCTTAAAAGTTGAATCAATGAAATATGGGCATACAGTACCACACAAAACATCAACACTCCATTGACGTAACACGTCAATCACATCAAGATTACCGGCAGCGTGAGGATCACGCTTGAGTCTCAGAGCGTGCTCTAACTGTGCGCTTAATATATTTCAAGCGTCAACTTTGCTTCGCAATTTCCAGGGATGTAATTGAAGTATTGCGATGCAACCAAGCCCATTATTTTTGTGATTTTTCATGCTATGGATTGAATTCGATATAAAATGGGTGTCCATTTAAAAATACATATATTTGAATTGAAAATAGTATTTCTTTACGTTTTTCAAAATTTCGCATAATGTTTAGCTGCCGTCCGTTCATGCTAGTGAAAACCGTTTCCGAATATCTATTGTTGTTCCTGAGATATTTGGGGTGACAGACGTAGGTGACACCCTGTGGTCGTGGAAATCCCTTGTTCAGGATCTTGTTAAAAAACTAAATGCTGGGTTGTTCACCATTAGAGCCGTTTCTGAAATAAGTGATAGTTCAAGACGAAAAGTATTATGTGTCGTTGTAGCACCTTTTTATTTTACGTGTTTTAGTAGTTAACATTTTTCCTACGTCATTTATGTAGGTATTCGTTGACAGTTTGTCATCTGTAAATTTGTTTCTGATACCATTGGTGGAATATTGAAGGAGAATAGCAGTATTTCAGTTTTCACTGTCTTGAACAGTGTAAATTCTTTCGGACATACACGGAAGAGCAGACGCACACACAAAGACACACAAAGACACACAAAGACTCACACACATTTCTACAAAGTGTAACGCACTGAATTCCGGTAACAAAATCTGTCAGGCCAGTCCTCAGAAAAAGGAAGAGTGATTTATAAAAATAATAGTCAAATTTCATTACAAATTCTGGATCCAGATGAAATCCTAAGATCATTGATTACACACTCAGCACGCTTAATTAGTTAATTAATATCATTAAAATTTCAACGTGCTATTATAGGCATAAGACTTCCTAGGCCCACAGACACTGCAAATGTATTGTCTGCATAGAGGAGCATCGGTTGGAGGGAGCAGCATAATTTTGGCACTGTACATTTAATTATTACAAAGAATCCCTTCGCCCCTTATTTCAAAACGTCACCGAAGCACTTGGAGGCGGAGGGTGACAAGTTCTCATGTTCTGCGAATCCGCACCAGTTGAGGCCACCCACAATGACGGTTGGAACCGTCAATGCCTGCGGCCGCAAGATAGGTAACGGTGAGTCTTCCCTCTTCTGTTAGGTTGGATACAGAGACATCTTCGCCAACTGCGGAAGTGCACACGAATGCATTGGTCACTTCTTTAAATAGCCTGGAGAGCAACCCCCGAGCCCATTCGGTTGCAGTTCCTGGAGGTATCGACGTCGGAAGATCAGCGTGCGGCAGTTACCATCTTTTAGTGACACGTGCTTCCCATTACCCTGGGAGCAAGCAGCCTGTCCTTTACGTCCGCGCCGGACTCGACATAATCACCGACACGAAATACTTCGGATCCCTGGTGGTCGCGATCGCCTTACTTCTGCGCTTGCGCCGTCTATTCGGGTGTTGATACTCTGGTATGTAGGATGTTCGATGCCTAGGTCCGACCCCTGTTCTTCGTGCGCGAACTCATGGTTAGTTTCTTACCTTTCGTCTTAAACTCTCTCTGAGGACTGGTTCTCATTTATATTCTTACTCTTGTACGTAATTTGCGACTTGGCCTACAGGAGGTCCATTCCACGTCCAGTGGTTGCTTTCAGTTTGTGAGGCTTAATGGAAAATTTTGACAGGTCTAACTCGCCTCTATGCGCTTTAATTTTAATATACGAGGTATGTCCACAAAGTAAGTTCCCTTTGGTTATATAAAACAAACGTGTACTGATACAGAAAAATATTTATCGTACAAAAATATACAACTATTAAACTACTTTTCTACATATCTTCCGAAATTTTGTAGGCATTTGTCATAGCGTGGCAGAAGTCTTCGTATGCCTTCTTCGTAGAAAGTTGCCGCCTGTGTATTCAGCCTTGTTGTAAGTTAACATGTTCTTTCAGCTCGTCATCATCGCTGAAGTGTTGACCACCATGGACAGGTTTTAGGTGTAAGAAAAAAGTCGCTAGGAGCGAGACCGTACGGAGGATGATAAAACACGTCCCAGTAAAATTCCCGCAAGAGTTGTTTGGTCACTTTCGCCTTGTGAGGTCGGGCAGCAACGTGAAGAAGAAAGACTCCTTTCATCTCTTCTTACACCTAAAATCTGTCCTTGGTGGTCAACACTTCAACGATGAGCTGAAAGAACATGTTTACCACATGGTTGAATACACAGGCGGCAACCTTCTATGAAGAAGGCACACACAAACTCGTCCCACGCTATGACAATTGCCTACAAAATTTCGGAAGTTATGTAGAAAAATAGTTGAACAGTTGCAGATTTTTATACAATAAATATTTTTTTCTGTATCTGTTCACGTTTGGCTTGTATAACTAAACGGAACCTACTTTGTGGACATACCTCGTATATTTCGACTGGGTATCCCGACTTTCATTTTTCTGCTGCTTCCCTTACTGTCCAGTTTGGTGAACCTTTTACCAGGCCCTGAAAAGCCCTGCCGTAAGAGACGAAGTCCGGCCACCTGGGACAGATCTGCAGGTGAGCGAACAGTCGGAGACTCTTTGAAGGGTAATTTTCCCATCTTTTCTTTATTCAGCTGCAGCTACAGTTTCACCCAACATGCCTTACGCTGCAAGAGGAAGCATGTAATCGGAGATAGTGTTATCCAGTAATACTTGATGATGCAGTTGGCTTATTTTCATGCCCGTCTGGTTTTGAGACTATCTGGTCTTGATGGTATCTGCTGTTGCCTCAACTGTGAATAAATAAAGAGCAGCTCTATGGTAGAGTATTGCTTCCGGTCTCGTAACAACGCGCACCCATTCCGTAGGCAGTTATCACGTTCGAGACAAACTCACGGCCGGCCGGAATACCGCTTAGCTACTGAGAAGAAGGAACGCTATTGCCGCAGTAGCGGGCAAACGTAGGGGCAGCTTCAACTGGAGAATGCGGAATGTTGCCCGTGGCCAGGCTAGCAGCCAGCTATACAGGCCAGCATGCAATATTCGCGGCGTGGCGGCCGATCGCTGTTTACGACTGTCGGCTGTTTACGAGTCCCCGCTGGCCGCCAGAGGGCAGCACGTAGGCAGCGGGCAGCACGACGCTGCACTATTCACAACGCCCGCGCCACGTGTGTGTGCGTGTGTGTGTGTGTGTGTGTGTGTGTGTGTTACCTGCTGCTATATAGTCTGCTACGCTGACTTAGCAGGGACCGCCTGTCCGGTGAAGTTCACTGCTGTCTGAAGCTGCAACTTGTTCCCTGACAGGATGCAAACTGGAGAAAACTGACGTACACAAGGACGGAACTACTATTACAGGTCGTAGTGGGTTCTACAGAATTGTAGGGACAAGCGAGTCTATACTGTTTTTGACGTTGACAATATGGCGAGGAAGCGAACTAAAATTTTTGTTAGAGCTCGTACTGCTCCTGTCTCATGCTCACGAAGAAGTCGCCTTGAGACCGTTTCACAACGCGGTCACACTATGTTCAAATCAAAGTTCAAATGTTTGTTAAGCTTAAGGGACTTAACTACGGGGCTATCAGTCCCTAAACTTACAAACTACTTATGAACTACCTACAACTAAGGACGGCACAAATATCCATGCCCGAGGGGGGATTCGAACCCCCCGACCGTAGTGGCCGTGCAGACCGTGACTGAAGCGCCTCAGTCCCCTCGGCCACCGCGGCCGGCTCACACTATGTCACGTTACGTAACGTGACAGATGTCACTGACAGATGTGAAGTTCACACCGCCACCGACGTCTGTCAGATATTGGGGCATCGTATCTGCTCTGTCAGTCGGTTCATTTGAAGTAGGTAACATGCTAAGTGGTTCGTGGTGCGATTTCGCGTTTACTAAAAATGTGCGTTGGTTGGATGACGGCTACAGTAGTACCAGTAGTGGAGAGAAACTCATGCTGATGTACTCGGTTACAAACCGAAAGCACTGAGTGCACCCCATCAACCAAGATGGAAAAGTGCGGCGAGTATCGTAATCTGATGGAGGACTTGGAGCTATATGATGACAGATTCACAACATACTTTCGGCTTTCTGAACCTGAGAATGAAGAGATCTTAACATTGATAAGTAACGATATTAACACACCAACTGCAGGTGATCTATTTCCAGCAGAGAAAGAATGGTACTATGCCTAAGGTAAGCCTTATACAATTTACTTTTTTGAAATATTACTGTAGGTGGTTTATAATTTTAGTAAAATTTCTTCCAAACATATAAACAATGTGTATAGTTGGAGCCGATTCCTTCTCCATTACTAACTTAAAATAACCTGAAAGGTTGATAAATAAAGTAGACAGTCCGCTAAATGTTAATAATTTTTAAATAAACGCTAACTGATTTTCAAAATGAATCAATATTTGTTTATATTTGAACTAGTACAATTAAGAACTAATCTATTTTGTTGCAGTTGCTTTGCTATTTCGCCCCATGCTGTGTTCTTTAAATTGTTGTCTCTATACTCCTCCAATCTGTATTCCACAACAGTGCACGCGTTCTGACGGCTTCAATTAAATGCTACGTAACAAATAACAAAAATAGCAATACAGCTTGTTGTAACGAGTTACATCACGAAACTACGCGACACGTGTGGTCATGCGCGCGTCGGGGTAGCTAGGCAGTGCGCATGCGGGAGGCCACAGACGTCGACAGACGTTTTGAAAAGATCGGTCTCGGAGCGATCCCGCAGATTCGTCTGTCGACGTCTGTGGTGTCTGTGAGGCTCTGCGAGGTCGGTGTGAATTACACCATTTAAAACTACGGAAACAGATCTTTTGAAAAATCTATCACGTTAAGTAACGCGATATAGTGTGACCGCGGTGTGAAACGGCCTTTACACATTCAGCTACTGTGACATTATAAAGAGTCCCCATTTTGACTCCAAACATCTTTGAAACAAAACCAGGTATTCAAAAACGACATTCGCTGGCAGGTACGTACGACAGAAGCTCATGAAAGCAAATACTGTCAGACATTCCAAAATGTAAACAAATTTCTACCGCGTTTCCTCCCCGAACTGCATTTGTTTTCCCTTCCTCTCCTTTGCTATCCTCACTCCTTCCCCTCCCAACGCGGGTCTGATGACCTTTTGCAGTTTGTCCTCCTGTCCCAAACAACCAACCAACCGTAAACAAATATTTTCAATACAAACATATGTCACTTTAAATGGATACCTGATATTTTTACGCAATCAATAGCATGAGAAATCGCAGAAAGAATGGCATGGGTTGCATCGTAATATGTCAATTTCATACCGACAAACAGCGAAGCATAGTTAACCCTGAAACAAACCTCTGGTTAGCCGTGTGGTCTAATGCATCGGGGAGGCGTACCGGCCGCGGTTCGGATCCGCCCGGCGGATTAACAAAGGGGAGCGGAGTGCCGGCCAGACCGGATGTGGTTTTTAGGTGGTTTTTCCATATACCGCCTAGGTGAATACTGGGCTGGTACCCAAGTCACGATTCGCAAAGATTTCGTAACATTTTACACTTTTCACACATATTTAACACTAGCTGAAAACCTGGCGTTGCCCGTTTACTTATTTATTTACTTATTCAGGCTTTGAGTTAGTACTTCTATTATCCCTTCTTCTCTGTCCGTCTCCTTTTTTTCTAAAAACATTTTATATTTATGACAGAATATATAAAAAATACGGCTGCCTTTCATACCGTACAAGATTTAAAGTACATTATCAAAAGATATAAATCAAAATAACAATGATATGTAACATTCATACATTCATTTAATTAACGCAGAGGTAACGCAGTAGATTCTATTCAGGAGGACGGCGGTTCAGACCAGACTCCAGTCATCCAGATTTATGTTTTCGGTGTTTTCCCTAAATCTCTTCAGGCAAATGCAGGGGTGGTTCCTTTCAAAGAGCACAGCCGATTTCCTTCCCAATCTTAACCCAAACAATCGGAGCTAAGTTCCGGCTCTAATGACGGGACTTTAAACACTAATCTTCCTTCATTCCTGACTATAAACAATTTTCCTTGTGACTTATCCAGGATGTAATATGAGTATTTTCTGTCGTTAGCCCATCCCTGATCTATCCGCGTGAGAAACATGGAGATTTCGAATACACGCCACAGTACTGAGTAGATTACACTGTGATTTATTAATCTTAATAGAAAATGCAAGTCTCACTGGCAACTGCAGCCTCTTATCTGTCATAAATAATTGACATTCGTCGGATGTATACTGTTTCATTCCTTTCTGTGTAGCTCTATAGAACTCTATTGCTAATTCCTACAGCGGTATGCGCTTAACAGTTCAAAGAATCTTAAAAGTTCCCAACAGCACTGGTATCTTTCAGGAATTTCCTTAAGATCACTGGAATACAGCAATGTCTTAGGAGTAAATAAGAAATGTAATAAAACGTGGTGCCTCATGAGAAAAATTTTTACCTATCGCAGTAGATATGATCTCATATTTAAGGAATTATATGTTGTACAGTTGCATAATTTTTCAGGTAAATATTCATTTGTATAACTGCTGTATGTATCTAAAAGTCTGTCGCGAATACAATTAGTCGTAAAGAAATAATAGATAAAACTTGGTTGCGTGATGGGGTGGTTTACCATTAACGTTACTATGTGCTCATATTTCATGAACTACGTGTCGTACTGTGATACAGTTTAGAAGATACATTCAGTATGTGTGTATACTGTCTGTAAAATTTCCTGCAGGGACCGTATGTAGTGTAGAAATTATAAATTGCACCGTTATACCGAATACCGTAGTTTTACTCCTTGAACAGCGGAAAAGTACACTACTGGCCATTAAACTTGATACACCATGAAGATGCGAAATTTAACCGACAGGAAGATGATGCTGTGATTTGCAAATGATTAGCTTTTCAGAGCATTCACACAAGGTTGGCACCGCTGGCGACACCTACAACGTGCTCACATGAGGAAAGTTTTCAACCGATTTCTCATACACAAACAGCAGTTGATCGGCTTTGCCTAGTGAAACGTTGTTGTGATGCCTCGTGTAAGGATGATAAATGCGTACCATCAAGTTTCCGACTTTGATAAAGGTCGGATTGTAGCCTATCGCGATTGCGGTTTATCGTATCGCGACATTGCTGCTCGCGTTGGTCGCTATCCAATGACTGTTAACAGAATATGGCATCGGAGGATTCAGGAGGGCAATATGGAACGCCGTGTTGGATCTCAACGGCCTCGTATCACTAGCAGTCGAGATGACAGGCATCTTATCCGCATGGCTGTAACGGATCGTGCAGCCACGTCTCGATCCCTTAGTCAACAGATGGGGACGTTTGCAAGACAACAACCATCTGCACGAACAGTTCGACGACGTTTGCAGCATCATGGACTACTAACTCGGAGACTATGGCTGCGGTTACCCTTGTCGCTGCATCACAGACAGGAGCGCCTGCGATGGTGTACGCAACGATGAAACTGGGTGCACGAATGGCAAAACGCCATTTTTCCGTATGAATCTAGGTTCTGTTTTCAGCATCATGATGGTCCCATCCGTGTTTGGCGTCATCGCAGTGAAAGTACATTGGAAGCGTGTATTCGTCATCGCCTACTGCCGTATCACCCGGCGTGATGGTATGGGGTGCCAGTGGTTACACGTCTCGGTCACCTCTTCTTAGCATCGACGGCACTTTGAGCAGTGCCGTTACATTTCAGATAGGGTTACGACCCGCGGCTCTACCCTTCAAAAAAAATCAAATGTTTGTATAGACTATGGGACTTAACTACGGGGTCATCAGTCCCTAATTTTACAAACTACTTATGAACTACTTACGAACTAGGACGGCACAAATATCCATGCCCGAGGGGGGATTCGAACCCCCGACCGCAGTGGCCGTGCAGACCGTGACGAGCGCCTTAGTCCCCTAGGGCACCGCGGCCGGCGCTCTACCCTTCATTCGATCCCTTTGAAACCCTACATTTCAGCAGAATAATGCACGACCGCATGTTGAAGGTCCTGTACGGGCCATTTTGGATACGGAAAATGTTCGACTGCTGCCCTGGCCAGCACATTCTGCAGATCTCTCACCAAATGAGAACGTCTGGTAAATGGTGGCCGAGCAACTGGCTCAATATACCAGTCATTATTCTTGATGAACTGTGGTATCGTGTTGAAGCTGCATGGGCATCTGTACCTGTACACGCCATCCAATCTCTGTTTTACTCTATGCCCAGGCGTATCATGGCCGTTATTACGGCCAGAAGTGGTTGTTCTGGGCACTGATTTCTCTGGATCTATGCACCCAAATTGCGTGAAAATGCGAACCCCGAGTAGTGTCGGGATGGCTTAGTGGCAGAGCGCTCGTCCGGGTAAGGCAGTGGTACCAGGTTCGAATCCCGGTTCCAGCTCACAATTTTAATCCCCTACGATATCAGCGCACACTCCACTGCAAAGTTTCATTCTGTTTGGAAATGTTAGCATTTTGCTAGGCAACGCGCTTGTATTCTCTGGACACCATATACAACGCAAAATAAAGTACTGCGTAATGAAATCAAACTTTATTTACACTTAAGCCACTTTCATAAACAGAAAACAGCTTGCACATGTGGGTACACATGTTTCGCTTGTTGTGACGTACCTGCTCATTGGAGCATTAATTTAAAAGCACATACTCTAACCGTCTGGCATACTATGCTTCTTACATTGGTTTGTTGGTAGCATAACAAGAGGGATGTGATAACATGTAAGTCCAATATATCTGTTGCTGTTTGATAAACACCTTCACTCTACAGAAATCTTTATCCACAAAACAGTAGACACACAGACGGGCCGCGCAGGAGTAGCCGAGCGGTCTGGAGCGGCACGCTGCGGATCGCGAGGCCTCCCGCGTCGGTAGGGTTACCATGTGTTCGTCATCAGAAAAGAGGACAATTAATGTAAAAAAGAGGACACTTTATTGTTAACATACAGTAATTCACAACTTAATGAACCACGTAAAACTACTATAAACTAAATCAGTAACCTTGTGTGGTTATTGTAAAACAAAATATTACGAACCTTGACAGTTTATTCATCATCACTAGAGTCAATTGTCTCATTCTTGTCTTTTTCACTTTTGAACCTATATTTGAGATCCAGTATTAAACCTTACAATACTTCTACGACTTACCTTTATTTACAACGAATATGTACGTTCCAGTAGGGCAAATCAAACATTCCATTTCATGTTCCTTTCTTCCTCCCTTGAATGATTTGTATTTCTTCAAGAGCACATCTTTCAACACTGACTTTCCTTTCGGCATTTCATAGTTGTATTTAAGTTCGTAATTTATTTTGAAGCAAAATTACAGCTTTAACCTAAACCACAAAGTATATCAAAAGCAACGCCAAAGAACATAATGCAGAAAACAGAATGATAGACAATTGGGTTCCTTCGCAGAATTTTCGAATCGTTTGCTACTGTCAGACACATGAAATTGTTGTGAACTGCAATTTCTCTCTGAGTATTCGCGTGATAGTTGCGAACAGTTTGTACTTGCAGTGCGAACGAATCCGTTGTCGCCAATGTCACAAAAGTAAATTTTCTTTCGCTGAAAAAAAAGGGAAAAAGGGAAAAAGAGGACGTATGGTAACCCTAGTTAAGCTGTTCTAACGTGAAATTCTTAGAAGCCAGTGTATCTTGCATTGTTGCAGACCTTTGTTCTTAATTGGCTACTATTCTGCGACAATTGTCACGCCAGGTACTTCAATTGTTTTAAAGTAGCTTTACCTCAGAGCAGCGGTGGCGTAGAGAAGAGAGAATTCTAGAAAAAAAATTACATTGTTAGAAAAACGGTTAAATTATCTAGATATAGTGATTGTGACACTTCAGAGAGTTGTATTTACGCATTTTCAGATTGAAACAGTTGCATAACGCAAAAAAGAGGACAGTTCCCCATTTTCCAAAAAAACCCGGCCGGACCATTTTAGGGTCCAAAAAAGAGTACGTGTCCGGGAAAAAGAGGACGTCTGGTAACCCTACGCGTCGGAGGTTCGAATCCTCCCTCGGGCATGGATGTTTGTCTTTAGTATAAGCTAGATCATAAGTAGTTTGTAAGTTTAGGGACTGATGATCCCGCAGTTAGGTCCCATGACCTTCACAAACATTTTTTTTTTTTTTTTTTTGAACACACAGACGGAAGAAGCGGAAGAAGTGTTTTCCCTTTGAGCGCCACTAATAAGCACCCCCTGCGCTGTCGGGTCTCGAGCACCCCACCCCACTCTGCGGCCGCTACCCTTCTGACACGCCACACGTTTCACGCCAAAGCTCCCCTTTCCGCCCGCCCCTAGTGTTTACCGCCGGCAGGCTGAAGCGCGCCTGTAGCGCGGCTGAGTAAACAGACTGGCGATCATAGCCCTCGCCGCTGAGCCCACGAAATTAAGCGCAAACAACGCAGCCGCCGCGTTCCAGCGCCGGATATCCCAGCCTGCCGGTGCAGATATCGCAAGTGCCGCCCCTGTCCTGTCTGCCTCTTGGATTAGTTCTCACACAGGTCTTATAAAAAAACTATTAAGAAAGTTAGTAGGAAATTGCGTTTCTTCAGGTCCTGTCAGTGAAATTTTTTTTTTTTTTTTTTTTTTTTTTTTTTTTTTTTTTTTTTTGACAAGGACAACGTCTACATCTACATACATACTTAACAACTCACACAAAAGAGCGTGGGGGGGGGAGGTAGCTACTTCCAATACTAATTACTTGCTTTCCTGTTCCACTCCCATATCGAACAGGGAAAATCGAATTAAATAAATTGTGTGTGTTCTATAAAAGTTTTCAGAAGATTAATTAACTTTTCAGACTTAACCCTTTCGAAAAATGAACTAAAAGTGTTACAAAAAGATATTAAATATGCTCCTTCCTATCCTCCATCAGAAAAAACAGTTAGATCTTATGAAGGTAGATATTGAATATGCATTAGGTGAAGACATTTTGTTGTACATGCAATGAAGAAAGTAGCAACATTTGACTACAACACCATACAGGCTAAGGATTTTCATAACCTCACTAACTTCAGGAAGAAACTACAACAACAGGATATCATTGCAACACGATCTGATAAAGGCAACAGTATTGTACTTTTGAACAAACTAGATTATCTCCAAAAGATCATTGACTTCCTCAGCCCTGCATGTTTCCAAGTCGCCGGCCGTGGTGGCCGAGGTGACTGAGGCGCTCCAGTCACGGTCAGCACGGCCACTGCGGTTGGGGGTTCGAATCCCCCCTCGGGCATGGATATTTGTGCCGTCCTAGTTCGTAAGTAGTTCATAAGTAGTTTGTAAGTTTAGGGACTGATGACCCCGTAGTTAAGTCCCATAAGCTTAACAAACATTTGAACATTTTTTTCTTTTGTTTCAAAGTCCTTCACAAGGATCCTACCACAAAATTCAAAGAGGAAATTAAGAGTGTAATTAGTTCATGCAAAAGCATATTTAAAGATTATGAAGTACGGTCCTTAAGCAACATGAACCCTACCCCTCCAAAACTGTATGGACAACCTAAGTTACATAAACAGTTAGTACCTATCCGTCCAGAAGTGTCCTCATACACTGCTCCTTCTTACAAACTAGCCAAGAAATTGGACATGTTAATTAAAAGTAAAACAAAATTCAAAGCCAAAGAAACTTTTAGAGCAGACACAGAATTGTGTTTTTTAATTTATTTGATAATGTTCTACCAAGAAGCGACGGAAGAATCAGTCAAAATTGAATGCTTGTAAGCGTTAATACGAGCCCTAGTCTCTCTGATCTTATCTTCGTGGTCTTTATGCGAAGAGTACGTTGGCGGTAGTAGAATCGTTCTGCAGTCCGCTTCAAATTCCGGCCCTCAAATCTCGGAAAGAACGCCGCTTTCCCTGCAGCGACTCCAGTTTGAGTTCCCGAAGCATTCCCAACACTCGCGCACTAATCCAGTAGCAACCCTAGCCGCCAATCTCTGTTCTAAAACTCCCTGGCGGATTAAAGTTGTGGGCAGGAACCGGGACTCCATCCTGGGACCTTTGCCTTTTGCGGGTAAACTCTCTACAGACTGAGGTACCCCGACACGACTCACGATGCAGCCTCACAATTTTACTTCCGCCAGTACCTCGCCTCCTACTTTCCAAACTTCACAGAAGCTCTCCTGCGAAACTTGCAAGGCTAGCACTCCTGGTGCATTCGCGGTGGCTGAAAGGACTGAAGCGCTCCAGTCACGATCTGCACGGCCATTACGGCCGGGGGTTCGAATCCCCCCTCGGGCATGGATATTTGTGCCGTCCTTAGTATTAGTTAGTTCATAAGTAGTTTGTAAGTTTAGGGACTGATGACCCCGTAGTTAAGTCCCATAAGCTCTACAAACATTTGATTTGAAGAAAGGTTATGGTGGAGACATGGCTTAGCCACAGCCTAAGGGATGTTTCCAGAAAGAAACTTTCACTCTGCAGCGGAGTGTGGGTTGTTATGAAACTTCCTGGCAGATTGAAATTGTGTGCAGGAACCAGGAGTCGAACCTGCGACCTTTGCCTTTGGCGGACAAACGCTCTACCGACTGAGCTATCCCGACACGACTCACGATTCCGCCTCACAACTTTACTACCGCTAAACCTCGCCTCCTACTTTCCACAATTTCATTTCGCTGTGCAGCGTTACGCCTATATATTTAATGGAAGCGACTCTATCATGCAGAACACTACAAGTGCTGTATTCGAACAATACTGAATTGTTACATTTTTCAATATTTAAAGCTGGCTGTCATTCCTGACACTATTACTATCCTATCTTAATATTATTTTTAAGTATTAAATGAATAATAAGCAAAACTAGACTTTTTCGTTACAGTAGATGACAGACATAGCTGATGTGAGACAAATGACTACCTCAGTTAATTCAAAGATTATACGAAAGAACCAGATTGCGGTCTGTCAAAGTAAATCAATTATTATGTTCATATAGGATAAGTTTGGCAGAACAACGATAATTCTCCAAAGAGAAATATTTCTCGATATTGACGTTCAACAATTTGCGTCGATTTCCATTTAATTGATTGCTAAATTAACAGTTTTATGAGAAAATACTGAATCGACTTTGGACAAATAAGACTGTTTGCCGACGTTTGACAATTCCATATTAAATGTTGATCCTGAGAGGGAATAGCAGTTCACAAAGCTGCTGGAGTGGAAGGACTGAACCCACACGAGGGTACTCTAAGACAAATTTATTTCATTATTTTTTTGTATGCACATAACTGCATGGTGGCAAAAGCACAGGCAATTTACCATAATCATGGAAGTGTATAGAAATGCTATTCAACTCAATCGCTGTAGCCTCAAAACAGTTTTAAATAAAGGCTACGCCAAAAACAATCTTCTGCACTAAACATTACAGTTTAAACAATACATTAATATTAAAATCAAATCAATTACAAAATGTTCAAATGTTTGTATAGTTTATCGGACTTAACTACGGGGTCATCAGTCCCTAAACTTACTAACTACTTATGAACTACTTACGAACTAGGACGTCACAAATATCCATGCCCGAGGGAGGATTCGAACCCCCGACCGTGACTGGAGCGCCTCAGTCCCATCGGCCACCGCGGTCGGCAAAATCAATTACAAGTGCCACTGGTATTTTCAACCGGATTGAATTTTAACGAGCTTTGGAAACAGCTGACATTACAGAGAACGAAATTAAAACATTAGAAACACAAGGCACGTCAGCAACTGTAAGCAAGCCTTCGCCTCGCTGACAAATTTACTAAAGAAGAAGGCAGCAGTCTTCTTGCGCTTCCAAACTGGCGAGACTGCCAGACTATGATTAAAGAATGTGCCCTCCTAACGCTCCATCGAGCTACACTAGTGACAGTACACTCTAAAACACAAGAAGAAAAATTACCACCAATGTCACTCGCACAAAATTAGCTTCGTTAATATTGGGGCGCGTTTGATGTAGCTTGACCTTGCTGCTACCAATACTAAAATAAAAACACCTGTAATATAACACTTCAATTGACAAATCGAGAAACAAGAACAGTCACAGAAACACGAGATTACTGTTCAATAATGAAGTGCACTACCAGTTTCAGGTCAGGCTCGTAATAACCAAACAAGCAGAAGAGCCACACTTCAAATGTCACTGATGTAACATAGGGTGCCTTTAGTAGATTTCAAACTAACCAGCTAGACATAAATTTTCCCATATATACATGTGGCGTCTGTTCCGAAGAGCAGACGTCACTTCTGATCCTGCAGCTGTCTTTATTTAATATTCACAGAAAATATGACATCAACTGAGTTTGGGCAAAGCTGAAAATGTGTACCTAGCCGGGATTCGAACCCGGGTCTCCTGCTTTCTAGGCAGTTGCGCTGACCCCTACACCACTTTTTTTTTTTTTTTTTTGCCTTCTCGGCCCGGCTTCATCGCCTTTAAACGAAAGATCTTCTGAAGGTAAATAAAAACTTCTTCTTTGTTTATGTACTGGGTGCCACTTGTTGTTATCCTCTTGTTTTTTTTTTTTTTTTTTTTTTTTCGTGGTCTTCGCAGCAGACTGTCCTCACGCAGTGCTCTTCTTCGCGTGGTTTATATCAATGTTGTAATCCCCAAGCACTAAGCTTGGTCTCGTGTCCGTCGTCTGTCTCTCTCGTTGCTTATTTTGACTTCTCGTAGCCCTGTGCGTTACAGTCGGCGGAGCCACACGATGGCCTACTGTACAAAGTCGTAATAAATAAATAAATCAAAGAAAAACAATAGCAGGGTAAACCTGCAATAACAAATTTGGTCCTTCCTCCACTGTCCCTAATGTAGGAAATGAAAGTCTCCATGTAACAACAAAAATAAATAAAAAACTGAAGAAACGAAATCATAATTGAGTGCCAGCGACCATACATTTGCTACAGACGCTGCCAGGAAAAACCTTTCCGTCGTGTATGTCTTCCTTTCTGTTCTTACTCTGTCAATCGCTTCGTCACAGATCTTAGTTTCAATTGTTCATCCATGTATCTTTTTCTTTTCTTCTTTAAATTATCTCGAAATCTGTGATATCCGAGTAACCAAGGAGCGCTTTTACTCTTCTGTCGTGACCGAGAAATGGAAACAAATTCTCAAATCATTACGGTAACGTGTGGAACAAAAAATTTTGCACTAATCTTTTGTATTTTGGGCATTTCCGGAAGTTATGATGTTCTTCCGTAATATATTGTACGTATTCGTTCAAACTCGCATTTTTATACGTCAATGTAAAGTATGCGAATTGGCCGATGACCCATGCATAGCTGTTGTTTTTTGTTTTTGGAAATAAATGCCAGTCCGGCCATAGGACATCTCGAAGCGTTATCGTACTTTCAGCAGTCCTGTTGATTGTAGCTAGTTTTTTTCTAGTCCATTTCCAGATTTGAAATTTATCTCTGCACGTGAGTGTGTGTGCCAATGTGTCGAAGACATGGCAGTGTGCACAGTACGGACTCTGTTTGAGGTGAATCTTGTAGAGTTTTTCTCCTGTTGGAACCTTATCATTCACAATGTCATACCAGACGGATTCAGTTCGTGATGGAAGTGTGGAATTGTTAATATTCTTCCAAACGTTCGTCCAATCAATCTGTGGGTACTTCAACTCCACAGGGTTTGGTCTGTGCCGTCTCGTAAGATGACCATAAATTTTTGCAGTGTTGAAGAGCTGTCGCAGATTTGGAATGTAACTGCTTTCGAGGTAAAAAAAGCCGGACGTAGTCAAGTTGTGCATTTATGCGTCCAACGTTGACGGGGGCAGATTTACTGATGGGGGCTAGGCTGGTGAATAGTATCTGCGTGATTGTTTTATGCGGAGACTGTAGGATTTTTCCAGTACGGTTCAAAAACATAGCAGTGCATTGTAGTTGGACGTCTTTCACTCCCAGACCCCCTTCTGTCCGAGAGAGCGCCATAGTTGGCAGGTTGACCTTTAATACGTTACCTCGCCAAATGAACCAATACGCTGCTGCAAAAATCTTGTGGGCTATGTCCTTTGGTGGGGGTAGTACCGCGGCTATGTGATATATTTTACTGAGTGCGTAAAAATTCACGAATAGGGCTCTCTGTAGCCTGTTTAGATTCCTATTTTTGTTGTCATGGAGTGTGGCGCGGAATATATTGAGTTTATGAGTCCAATTGGCAATGGCCATCTCCCTTGGATTCGGCGTTAGAATCATACCTAAGTGGGTGATCCGATTTATGGGTTGCAACCATGTTAAATGCATGTTCTCCGAACGTGGTCCTATAGGTAATATCTTCGATTTGAATTCATTGAGTTTAGCACCAGATGCATTGGCATATGCTTGGATCACTTCTCGTGCAGTTTCGATTTCAGCTGTTCTGTTCACGATAAGACTGACATCATCAGCATATGCGTGACATACTGTCTTGATACCAAACATTTGTAACCCTTCGAGTCTCAGGTGCAGCTGTGAAAGTAGAGGCTCCACGGCGATGGCGTACAGCGTCATTGAGAGAGGGCAACCCTGCCTCACTGACTTCTTGATGGGGACTGGAGTACTTATTTGACCATTGATTTTGATTCTGGAGTACGTTCCTGAAATGCAATTACTTATGAGCTGTATGAAATGAGCACTAATCCCCATTCGTCGCATAACGTTCAACAGAAATAAGTGGTTTACACGATCGAACGCCTTGTCAAAATCTAAAAACATCAGCGCTACATTGCAGTTGCACAACCATGATAAGGTTGTGATATCCCTGTATTCACTTAATGCGTTAACCATAGATCTGCCAGGAGTCACTCTCATTTGATAGGGGCCAAGGATCTTGGGTAGTATAGATTTCAGTCTATTGTTTATGATTCTGGTAAGAAGTTTATAATCTGAATTCAGAAGAGTTATCGGCCGAAAGACTGTCAACGATGTGGTGTGTGCCTTTTTCGGAATTAGGACGAGGAGCCCTTCCGTAAACTGCGACGGCGGCTGCACTTCCCCCAGCAGTTCGTTGTACATTTTAGTTAACTCTGGCCCTATGACATTCCAAAAGCAAGCATAGAATTCAACTGGTAGACCGTCTAAACCAGCCGATTTCTTTTTAGGCGATTCTTTGATCGCCGAATGTATTTCTTCCTCTGTAATATTGGCTAGAAGGTCGACATTGTCATCCCCAGTCACTGCGGGTTGGATAGCGGACATTAGAGGTTCTCCTGTCGCGGGGTCCGTTCCTGGGTCGGCGTAAAAGTCCGTGAAATATTGCACCACATAGTTTCTTATTTCCGTCTGGTGTTCATATACGTGTCCGCTTTCATCTGTAAGTTTGGAAATTAACTTTTGTTTTCCTCTCTTGGCTTCCCTGAGAAGATAATACATCGATGTATTTTCTTGCATGAGGTCGTGCGGTGAGCGCGCTCGAACTTTTTGTCCTTCCAGAGATTGTCGCACGAGAGCCGTTATTTTGGCTTTAGTGCGTTTTATTCGGGAACTGTTGTTGATTAGACTGTTGGGTTCACTGTAGAGTTCACGGAGGCATAGAAAGTAGTGCTCTATGGTACGTTTTCTCCAATATGCCTTCATACGGGCATACTGCACAATACATTTTTTTTATTTGCGGTTTCGCGACTTGGATCCACCACATTATACGAGTTGGATATTTGCCTAGTGATCGGAGGCATCTCGTCCAAGTTGTGCTGACCTGCTGCCGAAGTTCTTCGTCCTGCAAAAGCGAGACGTTAAGTTGCCACACGCCCCTTCCCATGTATGTTGGTTGTTTCCTGTACTGAACGGTTATATGAAAGGCGTCATGATCTGAGAAATTGATGGGCCATATTTCACAATCCATGACATTCTGTAGAAAGCCGTTCGTCACTTACATCCTGTCTAGTCGGCTGGCTGTGAACTGGTAACATAAGTGTACCCTCGGGCGTGCGGACGAAGATGACACCAAGTATCGACGAACCCAAGTCCATTAGTTAACGATAAGAGCTCCTCGCAAAAGTTGAAGCTCGGATGTTGATCTTCGGGACGGAGAACACAATTAAAATCACCTCCGAAAATTATGGGCAGTCGGGCATCTGGTATTAACGTGACGATTTCATCACGGAACAAGGAGCTCCTGGCGTGTTTGCCGCTGGACCCAGTAGGGGCATATATATTTACAATCAGTAAATCCCATACTTTTTACAGTCATTCCCCTTCCGGACTCAAGTATCGCTTGCGTTGTACACGGTATACCGTGTTTGAATAAAACTGCCGTTCCGCCCTCACTACCAATGTTCAAAATTGCGTCATATCCGAATACACCCGTAATTTTCGTCGTGACTACCTCTTGTATTAACGCTATGTCAATGTCGGCGGCATATAAGTAGTCTCTTAAACACTGGAACTTCACATCGGAAATAATCCTATTGATGTTTAGGGTTGCAATTTTATACGTCTGCGTCATTTGTTGGTGTAGTATGCAGGTGTAGCAGACCGCAGACCCCGCGCAATAATAAATTTAGGCACTCTCCTCGTCGTCGCCCCACGGGACCCCAGAGCCCCCAGGAGGCAGGTCTTCCGCCTCCATCCGGTCTTCGACCAACGAGGTTGGTGGCTTATCAATATCCATCTGAGCTGCATCTTTCGGTCGCAAATGGTCTCTGCTTCCAACCCCGGAGGTACCAGGTATGTCACTGGTAGTTTTCCGTAGAATTTTCTTTGTGCGTAACAGTTTCCTCTCCAGTTCTTGTACTTCTTCGGCACTCTGTTTACGGGTATTACGTTTGAGTTTTCCCGTCTGCTGCTTTGAACTGTCGCTATCGGTACTTAGTATTTGCCCTGACAGAGTGGCACTAGTGGAAGTACCATGGCTCTTGCCCTGACTGGAGGACGTCACAGACGGGTGGGTCTTGTCACTATTCTTGGCAGCCGTCACAGACTGTCCTGGCATTGGAAAGGACTCTGCTTCAGAAGTTCTGACAGGGTTCACAACCTCTGTTGGCGCCTGTTGTGTGGGAGGCAAGGCGGAGTTAACCACGACAGTGGGTTGCGGGGACAGTTTTTCCGGTTCGTCTGTGACGGATATTTCAGCCGTGTCGCGCTTTCCTCGGTCGTCCGTATTCGCTCCCGCGGCAGCCGGCAGGGCTTGCTCGCCGCGCGCGGCCGCAGTGTAGCTGGCAGTCAACACGGTCGTCACCGCGGGTCGAGGCGCCTCGCCGGCCGGTAGCTGCGCCACCCGCCGCTGTAAACACTCGGCGCGGACGTGGCCGGCAGAGTTGCACGCCGCGCAAGTCCGTGGCTGTCCGTCATACATCACAATTCCGCGATAGCCGCAGACATTTATATACGACAGGACGTGCTTGGTCAAGTCGACCTTTAATTGTCTCACGCCGTGGAACACCTTAAACTTTCGAGCGTTCGACCACCGTTCAGCAACGTTACTAATAACCGTGCCGTACTGCGATTTCGCGGCGTTAATTTCGTCGGCTGGCACTTCAAAAGCCAATTCGAAAATCCTGATCGTCCGTATACGAAAGCCAGCATGAGCAATGGTAACGTCTCGTATATTGCCGTCACTGTATTTGAATTTTCTGCTTCCACCGCAAGATTCCACAATTTTGTCACATAATTCTGCATTTATCATTTTAACATAAGCAACACTGTTTACTATTGAAATGTGTATGCCCACAACGTCGTCAAAATCAAGTTGAAGTTCCTGCTGCCGGCCGCGGTGGCCGAGGTGACTGAGGTGCTCCAGTCACGGTCAGCACGGCCACTACGGTCGGGGGTTCGAATCCCCCCTCGGGCATGGATATTTGTGCCGTCCTAGTTAGTAAGTAGTTCATAAGTAGTTTGTAAGTTTAGGGACTGATGACCCCGTAGTTAAGTCCCATAAGCTTTACAAACATTTGAACATTTTGAAGTTCCTGCTCTAACCAATCTTCTACTTCAAATAACTTTGGTCTTGCGCAAGTTCGGTCAAAAGTGATCTTCAAGGTGTCTTGTCTGTTTAAATGTGTCATCATCGTATCATATTGCGAACTTTAACGCAAATAGCAACTGCCGCAAATAGCTCCGCGACTTACCACGCTACGGCACAGCCGACCGCAGCGCACAAACACCGCCACGCGTCCGCTCGGCACCGCTGACGCGGACGAACTGCACCACTGGGGACACAGTGATCACCGCATTGACGGGAGGCGTGCTTAGGTAGTCCTTGCAGGTGCGGTGATCACTGTGTCCCCAGAAAGCCGGGCGCCGTGGCTCAGCGCGCCCGGTCAGAGGGCTCAACGCCCTCTGTAATAAAAAAAAAAAAAAAAAAGCTGAGCCAACAACACACCGAACAAGAACGAACAAAAACGATCAGCGTCCGCAACGAAGAGAACTACACAATGAGAAAAAAAAAAAAAAAAAAAAGTGGTGTAGGGGACAGCGCAACTGCCTAGAAAGCAGGAGACCCGGGTTCGAATCCCGGCTGGGTACACATTTTCAGTTTTGCCCAATCGCAGTTGATGTCATATATGCTGTGAATATAAATTTTCCCCTTTAACAATTTTAAAAAATTTCAAATGTGTCATACTGAATAACTCCAGGGGAAAAGGAATAGAGCTCCACGGAGTCAGAGTCGAAAGATCGAGCACGAAACACTTTGAACCGAACTACCTGCCGACAACAACCAGAATTTCACAGGATGAGGAGAGGAAGCACAGCAAAAGAGTCAGACCAGCACGAGCATGTAGTATCACGGTTCAAAGTCACTTCCAGACGACGCCAAGAGGCAGCGCGTTTTACACATGACGAGCCGCAGCCGGACATACAGGCTTCAGCCGTCCCACCACCGGTGACTTGTTGCTCGGGCCGCAGCAGACCCAGTTCCGCCACACACTGCCGGCGCCGCACAGCCAGTACAGCAACGCTCGCCGTAGAATACCTCGCCTGCCCTCTTCCTACTCGCAACTTCTCCGTACTGTCCCCGTGAAACCGACGCGCCCCCTCTATATCGAAGCCAAACACCAATCGGCTGGCTGGTAAAACCGATAGTTCGAATGAGGACACAAGGACACACACACCCCGCGACAAAATGATCCATGGACGCCACGGATCAGATCCACTGGAGATAAACTTTTTGTAATATAATTATTGAATGGATGATTTTACACCTTTTACAAAACATCATTAGCTATTGGGTTGATGCGGTCTTAGAAAATCAGGTGATGCTGAAGGAATTAGATTAGGTAACGAAAACATGAAGATGGTAGATGAGTTTTGTTACTTGGGTAGTAAAATAACATGCGATGCTCGCAGTACAGAGGATATAAAATGCAGAATGGCAATGGGGAGAAAAGCAGTTTTCATAAAGAGAAATTTGCTAACATCGAATATTAATTTAAGTGTAAGGAAGTCTTTTCTGAGGGCATTTGTGTGGAGTGTTGCCTTGTACGGGAGTTAAACATGGACGATAAGCAGTGCGGACAGGAAGAGGTTAGAGGCTTTTGAAATGTGATGCTACAGAAGAATGCTGAAGATTAGGTGGGTAGATCGCATTACTAATGAAGAGGTACTTAACAGAATGGATGAGAAAAGGTATTTTTGGCACACCCTGACTAAAAGAAGGGTTCGCTTGGTAGGACACATTCTTAGACATCGAGGAATCGTAAATTTAGCATTGGAGGGAAGTGTGTGTGGTAAAAATCGCAGAGGGAGACCAAGAGACGCGTATAGTAAGCAGATTCAAGTGGGTGTGGGTTGTCGTTCTTATGAGGAGATGAAAAGGCTTGCTCAGGATAGAGTAGGGTGGAGAGCTGCATCAAACCAGTCTCCGGACTGAAGACCATAATGCACACACACACACACACACACACACACACACACACACACACATATATATATATATATATATTTATATATATATATATATATATATATATATATATATAACTATGTTCATAGCTCCGCAGAAAGTGTAACATTTCTTGTGTTGACCTACCGCATTAAAATTTCCCGTCACCTATTATTTTATAAGTTACAGAGGCAAACACACTTAGTGAAACACTTATATATATAGATGTGGCTAGATTTAATGATAGAACAGCATCACTACAGCAGTGTGAAATTTATGAGCTTTCTCATACTAACCTCCCCCTCACACACACACAAACACAAACACACACACACACCCACACCCACACACACACACACACACAAACACACAACACACACTTACACTACACAAAAAAGCGTAGTAATTCACCCCGATTTGGCACTCTATAACGGTGATTGGGTTCACTTTGCGGGGGTCCCGTAAGGTGTTAGTATATTTCGGGAATGTGGATTTCCTGGCAGCCCTACAAATGATAGGCTAACAAGAAGTTAGAGTTGGAAGATACTCGATAAAGACGTAAGTAGTAAAAAAACGGTTTCTTCTATTAAGGTAATATTAAAAATCGCTTTAATGCTCCTCCAACTCTAATAAGTTTTTACCCGATCATTTGTAGCGCTACAAGGAAATCCACGTTCCCAAAATATACAAACACCGCAAAACAACTTACGGTGTCACACCACGGAGAGCGCATTGTAAGCTTTATTGACCATTTATATTTTCTTCTTAGCACAAAATAAGCCGATGACCCATTTTCCCCCTTTTGTAATTCCGCTTTGTAATTTTGTGTAAATTCTCTTACACAGGTAATCTCAGTCTGTCCTCCTAAAGAGCGAAGCGCGTCATTAATTAAAGAATAAAATAATCTGCAATCAAGACGGTTTTTTACTGAAGGAATATTGTCAAAAGTATTCCCCATATGCACAGAAGGTTTGCTGTCCATTACCTATCTTCCAAGATGTGTATATCTGCATGTGATCCTAAATCCGAACCTTCCCCAAATCGACTTCTATTTGTTCTTCCATATTTCTGTAAACAATCTGTGTTCGTGTTTTGCAGCCATGGCTTATTAAATTCATATTTTTGTACTTTTCATACCCGTCTCCACTTGTTTTCTTGCTGTTGAGTACTCATTCGTGAAAAAATGTAAAGAGACATTAACCTCTTCTGAAATTTTATTGGTTACTATTTCTAACACCTACTCTTTAAAATTGCGAACGAGATTTTTCTCTTCTATTTCAGAAAATCGATTTTCAGCTTTCATGATTCTATGTTCTGCCTGAACTTCATGAGCTTGATTTTCTTTGATTAGTTCCACACTTTGTTCTAATTGAAAATTTAACTCCGCTTTAATACTAATACTGTTCCTATTTACCTCTGTGGTGTGTTTCTAGGGTACATATTCTAACTTATACTCCAAGGCTTTTAATCTGTTTTCATAACTATCTAGTAAAGTACTGGATAATGTTGTTGGTTCTAAATGTTCAAATGTTTGTTAAGCTTATGGGACTTAACTACGGGGTCATCAGTCCCTAAACTTACAAACTGCTTATGAACTACTTACGAACTAGGACGGCACAAATATCCATGCCCGAGGGGGGGATTCGAACCCCCGACCGTAGTAGCCGTGCTGACCGTGACTGGAGCGCCTCAGTCCCCTCGGCCACCGCGGCCGGCTTGTTGGTTCTCTCTGAGTTTTTCCTAAAGGGTTTTCTAGTTTCTGTGTTTCATTTGACAGAAACATTACGTCGTCGCTATTATTTAACTACCTGTTAGAGTTTTACCTTCAGTCTATAGTTTGATAACAGGACCTGATTTCTTTGAAGTTAACTGAGCAATATGTTGCTCTTTTCTGGTAGTTAATTTAGCTTCTGACTTCTCGCTACTAATGGCCAATTCAGCCATCAAGTAAGTTAAAGTTGCTGGTGGTTAATTCAACCTTTAACTGAATCATGTCTTGTTTCATTTACTTCCACATGTCCTTAACTTCTTGCATTTAAAAAAAAAAAAAAAAAAAAAAAAAAAAAAAAAAAAAAAAAAAAAAAAAAAAAAAAAAAATTGTAATTTTATCAATTAGTTTTACTTACAAATAATAATAATAATAACCAAGAAACTACGTAACTTTTTGACGTTCGCTCTCCGCTCGACAGGTTCAGGAACGAGCATCTAGTTACCACAAAGTCGGCAGCTCGAACCTGCGTCGTGAAGTCCGACGCTCTTACCATTCACGTAAATATATCCGCGCTGATCCGCGACATGTTATTTCTCGTATATTTACTCTTTACATAAAATTTTATTTACGAGACAAAATCGTCTCTTCGTCGTATATAATCTTCCTTCTTCGATTTTTTCCCGCTATTTGCACTGTTGTGTACTGTTAACAAGGACTACTGAGTAAATCAAAAATGTTCAAATGTCTGTAAATCTATCGGACCAAACTGCGTGGTCATCAGTCCGTAGCTTACAAACTACTTAAACCTAGGTAAACTAACCTACGGACAAACACACACACCCATGCCCCAGGGAGGACTCGAACCTCCACGGCGAGCAACCGCGCGCTCCGAAGCGAGGTGCATTTGACCGCTCGGCTACTCCACCGCGGCACTGAGTAAATCAATCGTAATAAATATTCCATTTTCCCCTCCCTTAAAAACATCAGTGCGTCCTTCTCAAAAAAAAAAAAAAAAAAAAAAAAAAAGGGGGGGGGGGAGAACAAGTTACTTTTCGATAGTAAATAAAACTCACAAATCTCATTAATCGTTTGCCCTGCATCTATTTCAACATATCAACTGTTACAACGATATGAAATGCCTAGACATCAATGAACAACTTTCCTTACAGTCTATATCCAACTGTTTTTACAACAATCCTTTGTTTTCTGAAACGAACATGTATATTGTTATAGTAATTTAGTTGTTCATTCCTTGGTTTTATAGACTTTTCTTTCACATCTGTCATCGACACTGCGCGGCAGTCATTCTGTGAAAGACAGAAAACACGGCCATAATTTCTCGTCTTTTATCAATTGATTAATTAACCATTTTATTATTTGCCATATATTCTGTACTTCGTGCACGAAATCCTTTTGATGGAGAAGCGATATATTGTGAAACTTTATCTACTTTTGCACCTACATAAACCCCCTGCTTTTATGTTATTTCTCCACCGTTCAATTCTCTAATAGTGCGCGGGGATTTCTCGTATTTTATTATGATGATCATGTCTCCCTATATAGGTGGTGCTAATAAAATATGTTCGCATTCGGAAGAGAAAGTTGTGAAAAAAAATTAAGATCTTGCCGCTACGAATAACACCTTTCGCCTAACGATTTCCACCTCAACTCGTGCATCATATCCGTCACACCATTTCCTCTGTATCGCGACAATACAAAGCAAGCTGGACATCTCTGAACTTTGTCTGCATCCTCCGTTAGTCACACTTGGCGGCGATCCCACAGTGCGCTACAATACTCCAAAATAGGACCCAGAAGTATAGTGTAGGGACTTTCTTTAGTAGGACTGTTGCATCTTCTAAGTTTACTGCCAAGAACGTAGCCTTTGGTTCGCCTGCCCTCCGATATTTTCTTTGTGTTCTTTCCAGTTAAAGTTGTTTGATTATTTTGTGAATCGATTTTCGGCTTATTAGGCCAACATCAGACATTTACTGAAGTTCAGTCAAAGAACTTGTGTTGTCAGTAAAACAGAAGATATGTTACACACAGAAAAGTAAATTAACTTCTTTGTTGGAGCCGTTACACTATAGATAAATATTTGAATGAAATCTGTAAATTGATAGTACTGAAAAAGGGAAACATAAATACCATACATACTAACATAAATACTTACAACATGACTACAGTGAATAATTATAAAATTAAACAAAAATCTGATGTTTTAAGGGTCGTTCAAAACACAAAGTGATGCAAATATTAGAAATATTAGAAACCTGACACACTATTATAACTAAGTAAACAAATAGACAAAAATATAGGGGTTGGATAGGAGGGTATCGGTGGTGCGCATTTGAGAATTGAGAAGCTTAACAAATCGAACGTATGCACTCGAACTGAAAGATGGTGTAGATAAACATATTCAGTTATAGTGTTTACAATTAAATAAAGAATTACTGTAAGGACAGAGTACAGAATAATTTGCAATATTAGCAATAACAAAGAAAGATACAAAGCTGGTGTGACGCAATGGGATATTAGTCTGGTATTAACACAGAAAGTAGATGAACAGTGGTTGTATAACATTTAAATTAGATACAACTTCATATCAGTAAAGTAAACGTTAGCTAAAAGTACTGGGAACTATTTCAAACATATGCTGACTCCAAAATAGAGTAAGGTAAAATATGAAGATATAAGAAGTGGAGGAATAAAATGGGACAGACCTGGATATTCTGTGGATTAGGGTGGGTTCAGAATTGGTGATGTATTGAAGACTGTTTGACCATTTAATATTAAGACTGGAGTGTGAGCTAGATGTTTGTTTATTTGTAAGGCTTCTTGTAGATTTAGTTCCTGGCCTTTTCTAGCTAAGTGGAGTACTTGGGACTATAGTTGGTATCTGTGGCCCTCGTAATTGTTATTTCTAGGTATTTAATTGAATCTATAGCCTGTAGGTTAGACAGATTTATCGTGTAAGTCAAATTTAACGGATTTATTTTAGTGCTCATGGGAATAACTTCAGACTTTACAGTATTTAAGGTCAATTGCCAATTTTTCTACCATACAGATATCTTATCCATATGCGTTCTTCAACAGTTGTCGCTGCCAGTACGTGTTTAACCTTTTTTTTGTGAGTTGTTGTTGATAAGAACTTCTGTTTTTTAAGCGGAGTCTCTTTTCACATTTGATGAGTAGATAGTAATATCAGTGAGAACGGATAAGATGGAATATTACACCGCTCAGTGGCAACCGTTACGTGATACGCAAAGGTAAGTAGGTCACCTCGACCTCGTAACCGGCGTTTCGCTGTTGCTGCAGTACTTCTTAATCCCACTGCATGCGGAGCGGGAAGGGGTGGTCGCGTACAAATTCCCATCTCGGCCCCATCAGCGCTCATAACGAGCGTGAAACCGCCCAATCACCGCCGGCAAACTCGCCGTAATTAATTGACAATCAGCTTCAGCGGAACCGCGGCCGCTGCCCGCCAACGCCGCCGCCGCCGCCGCGAAGCGCCACTGTCGCTCAGGGGACTAGGGTTCACACCCGAGGACCCGATGCTGCCACGTGGCTTCGACCGTGGATGGAGCCAAGTCTGGGTTCCACTCTCAGGTAAAGGTGGCGGGGAGGGGGGGATGGGGTGTCACAGTTTGTTTGTTACTGTACTTTCAGACTTCAATGGCAACTAAGGGCTCAATAAGAAACAAATTAAATGAATGGAGGACAATAATACGTTTTATGGTTTAACGAATGTATAAATTGTACACTAGCTTACATGATCAGGGTTTGTATACATTTTACACTACCTGACATGCTCATGGTTGAGATGTACTTTATTGAATAACTAGCTGAAAACCCGGCGTTGCCCAGGAATTTATTTATTTTTTGGTGCCATTTTTCAGGTATAAATTCACTTGTATAAGGGCTATATGTCTGTAAAATCTCTTGGGAATACAGGTAGTAGTAAAGATGTAATACATTAAAACTTGGTGCGGGAAAGGACGGTTTTCCATGAACATTACTGTTTATGTGCTCATATCTCGTGAACTATGTATCGTACTGTGATACAGTTTAGAGGGTACACTCAACTATATGCGTGTATATTGTCCGTAAAATTTGCTGTGACTATAATTAGTACTGTAAAAATTACAAATTGTAACGTCATACCGAAAGCCGTAGTTTTAGTCCATGAAAAGCGGAACGTCACTGTTTATGTGCTCATAACGCATGAACTACCTGTCCGAATATGATGCAATTTAGAAGATACATTCAACTATATATGTGTATACTATCTGTAAAATTTCCTGTCGCTACAATTTGTAGTGTTCAAATTGTAAATTGTAACGACATACCGAGAGCCGTAATTTTACTCCATAAACAGCGGAAAAGTATTAAGCGAGAAACGTTTTTTCCTTTCATTATTTTACTATGGTTGCCAGCGAGAAAAAGTTTAATAAAGGTTTGAAATTATGTTTAAAGATTGTTGCAAGTCGCTAAGTACTGTCATTTTCATACAGTGTATTTCGAAAGTCTCGCCGCATTATATGGCATTTTTTGCTATTTCTATTTGTTATGACGTAGTATCTTTTGAACCATGTGCCGTATGTGATTCTTAACCATGCAGCAATTGGTGCCTCACGGTAAGGAATGTGTGTACCAAAATTAGTTGAAATCAGTCCAATGGTTTAGTAGAAAATGAGCAGCATTGTCGCAAAATGCAGCAGTTTTTCGCGCATCTCATTAATTATGACGTTATATCTCGTGAACTATATATCGTATGTGATTCTTACACTTACGGCGACCGTCCTCATGGATTGAAGCTTATGTGTACAAAATTTCATGAGGATTGGAACAAAACTGTAGATTTGTATGCAACACGTACAAATATACAGACACTCTGCTTTATATATTAGATATTCAAATTTATTGAGAATTGTGTAAATCAATTTTTGACGTACGACCCGACTCTTATGAATTAAACAAATTAGGAACATCCTATTATAGTTTCGACGAAACGCACTGAAGATTAAGAGCAGTATGTTCTTCGTGGATATTTTTTTTTTTTTTTTTATTTTTTTTTTTTTTTTTAGCTTCCCATGGCAATTTCCACGCTCTAGAAAAGGTAGCGGTAGACAAAAATCACGAACAAAAACATACAATTAATTAGAGAGAAAAACGGCACAAAAGAACATTACCGATAGGAGAAGAAACCAACCCGCCGGCCACTACAGCGTCTTACCTTTCTCATCTTTATCCTATACGATGTAGCTTGTTGTCTCTAATGACTTGGTTGTCGTAGAGACGCTACACCCTTTTCTCCTTTGCTTCGAGTCTAATTTTCTTGATACAAGCCTCCCCTCGTCCGAGTTTTTGTGGGCACGTGATTCGACGTCTGGAGCGAAGGCGGTGCGCCGAGTCTCGTTTAGGTCCTAAGGCGAAATATCAGCCGCACCGGCGCGCTCAGACGCAGCGGAAAAAGAATTTCCGTCGCTCCCTCGGCTGACTTTCCGCCGCGTCGTCTCGTCTCGTCCCGTCCCGGCAGACGGTATGAATTTCGCGTTTGCCCCGCGGGAGGTAGCGGCTCGGAAGCGCATCTGCTTCGGAAATTCTGTGTCCCGACCGGCTCTCCTGTTTCTGGCAGCGCCGATCGGAAAATGCCTCTCCTCTCCTCTCCTTACCCCTCACCCCCTCCCCTCTCGTGGGAAATCTCCCCTCAATATTTCCATCCGCTCGCCTCTGACATTTCCGCCGTCACTCTGTTCGCCGATCCGATTTCACCTGCGCTACGGTTCGCTTCCCTACATTAATTTAACCGGGGTATCTGCTTCCTCCCCTCCCTGCTCCCCGCACAACGTGCGATCAGTTGCCGATTCGTGTTGCCAAACTACTGGAGGGTAACGTGAGCCTCTTGATTGTCGATCGTAAAATCTTAGAATTATATATCTGTTGCGATTTGACCATTAAGTTGTTAGTTGTCGAAGATCAATGCAGATGTATAATGGAATATGGATACAAATGCATGTAACTGTCATACGAGGCGCGTCCAGAAAGGAAGTTCCGTTTGGTAATAAAATGAAATTGTACACAGATATAGAAGACATTTTTATTGCACAAAATTTTACAACTCTTAAACTATTTTTCCACATAACTGCCGAAATGTTGCAGGCATTTGTCATAGAATGGCACCAGGATTTGTATACCTTCTTCATAGAAATCTGCCGCCTGTGTCTTCATGCATCAGTGATCGTGAATTTTGGGGGAAGTTCATAGCGAGAGCACTAACTGTAAACCTACTGTTTTCCTAGATCTCGTCATCAATCGCGTCAACCAGTTCTTCTGTAACCAAAGGTGGACGCCCACTTCGTTCTTCATCGTGCACATCACTACGCCCGTTATTGAACTGTTGGACACATCTTCTCGCCATCGAATCACTCATCGCATTTGGTCCGTAAATATCGCAAATTTGCAGACAAATTTCACTTGGTTTTGACTTTCCTCGCATTCAGAAACCGAATCACCGACCTGATTTCACAGGCGGCGGGAGTTTCAATCAACGCCGACATTTCAAACAAGCACGACAAAGCGTATGTTACTGACAGTGATCTCCAAATGGCGCACGTTCTTCTTCTTGATACACATCGTCTACAGCGCATGCGCGGAACTGCAATAGCAGCGCTCCAGCGGAGATAAATTGAAACGAAACTTACTTTCTGGACGCACTTCGTATATTACATAAGACGACAATTAATATAATTACATACCTCTTAACATTTAAACATTACATGGTAATATTTAGGCACATTTACGTACTGTTCTTGATATCTGTATGTCAAAAATAAAACATTTTTGGCGTCTATTATAAAATATTTGATAAGGAAAACGTGAAATGTATTACGAGCCACAATTGCTTGTTAAAAAAATTCTTTTTATAACTTCACATATAATGCACAACCACTTTCGACGCACTATGCCGTTAGCATTGCTATTAATCAACCACAAAAGGAAGTTTTTTAGCAACGCTGAGCACTTGAGAACGATGGTGTAGTACGTCGAGGCTGGTTGTTCATTAGATGTGAGGTCATTAAAATAAATCTTTTAACTAGCAACTGTGAGTTGGAGTACATTCTACGTTTTCCCTATGAAATAATTTATCCAGTTACACTCATAACCGACGTTATTTTCAGATTATAATTATTATAAAATATGTCGCACCCATATCACACGCTCATCGCTCAGAACGTTTTTTTTACAAACAGCTAAACTCTGTTACAATGTGGTGCAAAGACCTTCTTTAATCCATGTATTCATTATAAAATCGATGTATAATGCACAGTTCAGTGATATCAATCTTAAAATGCCCTAGGTAAAATGTCTTACTGGTAGTGGACGTATTATAAAATTACAGATATCTGTATTTACATTGCCATGAATAAAATGCCCTATTAAAATTCTAGATGTTTTTACAAAGTCATGGATACTTAGTTGTAGCCCTAAAGCTGCATTTCAGCACATCAGGCTATAGGTATGACTATACACCTGAAGCAGCGGATCACTATTATATATCTATACATTCATTTACTTCCAGAAACATACAATTGAAATACAATATATCACAATAGACATAATCCTAGGCGTTTTTGTATCTTCTAATGTGAAATTATGTTCTAAAAATTAAAAATACTATGTCTCTTTGTTCACAGCACCACTCTTACATAAAATTAATACCTAATTTTGTTGTAAACATTTCTTAATGACTCCGTAGGTAAACGTAGGATAGTTTTACACTGTTGACATTGTCAGTTATTATTTTATATAATAGATTATGAAAACAAAATTTCTGCTTCCATAATATCACTAAGTTATATATTCAGACAATGTAAATAGTATGTCTATGATCCATTAGATCCACGACTTTATGAAAGCAATTACAATTTTAATAGAGCATGTTATTCACGAGAACATAAATACACATGTAATTTTATAATAAGTTCACTATCATTCAGCCATTATTTTACATAGGATATTTTAAGATTGATAACACTGAACGTAAATGTACAACACACATCGGTTTTATAATGCCTGTCTTTGATACCAAATTGTAAGAAGAGATTAACTGTTTCCAAACAAAAATTCTGAGCTATGGGTTTGCGATTTGGGTTCAACATATTTTATAATAGACGCAAAAAATATTTTATTTTCGACATACCCATATTCAAGATGAGGATGTAAGTGTGACGAAATATTACTATATAATGTTTAAATGTTAAGAGGTATGTAATTATGTTAGTTGTGGTATTATATAATATATCACAGTTACATATAGTTGTAGACACTGGTGTAATATATGTCTTACAGACTTGAAGATAGCAACATAGAATTGTCGAAACCGGTCTAAATAAAGCAGTTTGAAACTAGCTATCTGGGCTCACCCCCCCCCCCCCCCTCACCGGCTCTTGAATGATGACAAGCATATACACAATGCAAATTTTCTTCATCGCAATATAAAGAACTGTTATACGGTAAGCGTTGTGCTCTTCAAAGAATAGTTAGATGAGGCTCTACGCTCTACCCTTTACTGCTTATGCCTCTTTACATCTGACCATGCGTCTCTCTCTCTCGGTATCCCTCTCCGGTTTTTGCCTGTCCACCTCCCTCAAATGTTAAAAGAACGATGTTTGATTGTCTCTGAATGTGTCCTGGAAATCGACCCTTAACTTTACCGAAGAAATGCCAGTTTTTTCAGTAACTTCTCAGTACTTATTCGATCTGCTTATCTAGCCTTCAGCGTTATTCTGTAGCAGCAAATTTCAAAATCTTCGATAATTTTGTTGTCTGAACTCCTTACTGTCGGCGTTTCTCTCCCGTACGGTCACACTCCAGACGAATGTCTTCCAAAAAATAGTTCGTAAAACTTAAATTATTATTCGATGTCAACAAATTTATCTCATTCAGAAATGATTTTGATACCAAAGTCTTCTGCATTTTATACCTTCTGTACTTCGTTCATAGTAAGTTATTTTGCCATGAAAATAACAAAACATATCTACTACTTTTATTCTCTATTTACTTAATCTTACTCCTTCAGCACTGCCTGATTTTCATGAACTACATTCCTAAATTTTCATGTAAAGACTAGTAAAACTAGTAAATCATCCACCTATGATCCCTTCAAGAATGTCTAATACACTTGCAAAGTCTGATTATCTTAGAAAATGTGCCGATATATTTCATGTTTGACGATAAACTTGTTTACAACGTCAGACGTTTACACAGGTGACTGTCTGCAGGCATTAGTCATTTGAAATAAATGATCTTCATCTAAACATATCGAAAAATGGATTACTAACTTGTAATTGAAATCCGTTCTGCCTACGTTTTGATTCGAGTCTAAATCGTTTCTTTTGTTTCCGCTATTGCATCTTCGAAGTATGTATTGAACGACAGGGACGAAAGACTACATGCGTACCTTTCACCCTATTTAATCCAAGCACTTCATTATCGGTCTTCCAGCCTTATGATTCACTCCTGGTTTTTGTACAGGTTATATATTACCTGTCTTTTCCAATAGCTTACACCTATTCCCTCAGAACTTCGTACGTCTTGCGCCCAACGCTTTTTCCAAGTCGATAAAAGCTATAACTCTTTATTAGTTTTTACAGATTCCCAAATTACTAAGTGAAACTGTCAAATTTATTTTGATATAAATAAGCAATCTACTGATTTTATGGATATTTTTATTATTCCCTAACTAGGTTTCAACACACTAGCGGCTGGTAATCAATTAAAAAGTTACAGTGTATAGCTACTCTTGGTGGAAGAAACTATGATGTGCCTGTAACATTTCCAATAGTGATGAATCTTCAGAGGCTTGAAGTTATGGATTAACAACAGCTGGTTAAATCGTCAAGTCATCTGGAACCTTGATCTGCATCGCATTCGGGAGGACGGTGGTTCAAATCCACCTCCGGCCATCCAGATTTCGGTTTTCCGTGTTTCCAGATTTAGGTTTTCCGTGTTTTTCACTCCATGCAAATACCGAGATGGCCGATTTCCTTACCCATCCTTACACAAAACTCAGAGCGTTAGCTTCGTCTCGAATGACCAAGCTGTCGACGGGACCTTAAAACCTAAGCTTCGTTCTCTCCTCCTTGAGGTGTATGCTTCTAACTTCATTCCTCAACTTCCTTACTTTCTAGCAAGCGCCACCACAGGAGTAAAAGATATGTACTTGTGTTGACCATCTGTATGCTGATTTACTCCCATGATGAAGCTTGTCAGGAACGAAAGTAGTTAAGAAATATAATTCAAAACACACAACGGAAAACTCAAGACGATCAAAAGATTATGACGTGACATCTCCTGAACGATGTATCGAACAAACCTTTAATTTTAAAGACTCATTCACAGACACTGTTTCAAATACGTAGTGAATAGATTTAGCGATAAGAGAGTAATTATTTAAAAAAACACATCTGAAGTAGCAGTTTTCGTTATGAACACAGGGACTGCAGAAAAACTGTGATTTAATGAGATGTTTCAGCAAGAAAAAGTTTAAGAATCGTTTGAAATTACTTATAAGGTTCTCATATAATTATGCAGGTATGTACATTCATAAATATTATCTAAAATACAAGCTGCGTCTGAAAAGTTCGGTGAATGGTTTCAGGAAATAACAATTACAAACAAAATACCTTTACTGGTATTCGAAGTAATCATCAAATGTTCAAATGTTTGTATAGTCTATGGGACTTAACTACGGGGTCATCAGTCCCTAAACTTACAAACTACTTATGAACTACTTACGAACTAGGACGGCACAAATATCCATGCCCGAGGGGAGATTCGAACCCCCGACCGTGGTGGCCGTGCAGACCGTGACTGGAGCGCCTTAATCTCCTCGGCCACAGCGGCCGGCGAAAATCATCATTGACTACAATAACCTTCCGACAGCTGTTGGAAACTGCCATCAAACGCTTCTTATGGAATCACTCGAAGCAATGTCACGCGTCGTTGGATCTCCGAAACCGTTGCTGATCTTCAACTCGTCTACTATCAAAGACAGCCACAGATCATCCGCAGGCATCCATCGCACTCGTTCCATGTTGTCTGGGACGGTGATTGAAAAAGGTCGACCCGAACGTGACTTATCCTCGACACCTTTTTTTCTGTTTAAACCGATCAAACACACACTTTTACTAACAACTTCAACACCATACATCGCACTAACATCGCATGGGACTACATCGACGTTTTGCCTAATATGAAACAATAACTGATGTTACTGCGTTGCACCATTTTGTGCTACATGTTGCAATGGCACGAGTTCTCACACTGACTCTGTTGGCTGGGTCGCAGCGTATTCCACCGCTTCACTGCTGTTCTTTGCACGACATGTGGTGCCTGTTGACGTGTCCCTCAATGTGTATTCGCGGGCACCTCACCCTCGCCAACGCGTTTTGTAAGACATGGGGCCATTCAATGAACCTTTCAAACGCACCTATTATGTATAAACAGATTTAGTAATAAAGGAGTGATAAATTAAACAATCAAACCTGATGTTGTAGTTTTACTACATAAATAGATCAACAGAAGTAAGCAATAAAATTGTTTTCTTTCATGATTTTTTAAGGTTAATGTTTCAAAATTGTTTTGAAGTTATATATATATACATATGGTTTATTACGATTCGCTAAACGCTCCTTTTACTGAAACAATAAGATGTTACATTGCGTAACATGTAGGTTATCATTGCACTTAATATATTCTAAAATTAAATGAAATACACTGAGGGTGGAGACTGTCATGGGTACCGCCAAATAACCTATTGCCCGGCAAAGTGCAGCAACTCACGTGGCGTGGACTCAACAAACAAGTTTTTGGAAGTCGCATGTTGGAATGGTGAGCCGTGCGGCCTCTATTCCATAATTCCAAAGTGTTACTGGTGTTCTCTCAGGATAAAACCTAGTCTCGATAATTCTGAATACAATTGAAAATATTTAACATCTCACGCAAGATACGTTTGAATTTATTTCAACCAGTAGTCGTATTTCTGCCACTTTTGTGGAGCACTGAGATTTTGTCATTGAAGAACATTATAATAAAAAGTGCAGAATCACTGCTCGAAGTTTAAAGCTATAGCTGTTTCACCACTTCGCCATTTTCAAGCGCGTCTACGATGTACTAACGTTCTAAATTAACATCTGGCGTCTCGTATAATCATTTCCATGAAATATTCACGCATATTGAAATCATAGACTTGTTTGCAGCCAGGTTTTCTGAGCTTTATCCGGTGTGATGTTAAACTTCGTAGACAACTTTTTATATATTATGTATTTCGCGGGTCATTTGAAAATTACATAAGATGTAAAACCTTATCTGTAGAGTTTAACATCACAACTGACAAAGCAGCAGAAAACTTGGTAGCGAACGTATATATATAGGAATGATGATGAAAACAGAACCACATTTGAGGAAGGGGAGACAATGGTCAATGGACTGAAGTACAATAAAGCGTCTGGGGTGGATGAAATTAAGCCGAAAAGCGTCAAATACAGAGGAATGTCAGGTCTCAAATGGTTACACAGGATAATTGAGAAGGCATGGGAATCAGGACGACAGCGGTGACACCAATTTTCAAACATGGAAACAGAAAAGATTGTAAAAACTATCGAGGTATCTATTTAATTAGCGTTGCGGGCAAAATTTTCTCAGGTATTGTTGAAAGGAGAGTGCGAGAATTAGTTAAGGACAATTTGGATGAAAACCAGTGCGGGCTTAGGCAGGTGCTATGAGTGGAACAGGAAACCGTAGCCACGTTTTAAAGATCTAGAAAAGGCTTATGTTCATTATCCTAGGAGAAACCTATTGACCAACAAGATTATGGAATTGGAGGCAAATTTCTGCAGGCAATTAAAGGTCTTTACGTAGACTGTCAGGCAACAGAGTACACGGTAAATTAAATTCATGATTCAGGGTAGTTTCAGCCATATGACAAGGCTGTAAACTGTCACCACTGTTTTTTCATTTAAAACTTCCGGGTTGATAAGCCGTGGTCGATTTATAAAACTTTCCCCTAACGTTTCATCTTCGGCTGCGGAAGACATCTTCAGAGGTAGTGGCGAACTGCGATGAGAACTTGCGGGAGCGCCGTATATATAGGCAATGTAGAGGCACGTGACGTCTGCTACGACACTATCTCTGGTATTGCCAACATTCTTGGCAGAGAAGAATCGATTGTCACTCCGCTGGTGTAAAGCAGTAGTCCAAATTCTAATTTAACAGCTTCCTCTTTCCTGTTAAAATTATTGCGATGTTTATATATCTAATTGCTTCTCTATACGTGCGCGCATGATAGTGTGAAGTTTTTGAGATGACACTAGTCTCATTAAATTTAATTTCATGGTTGCCTTCTTGGTATACATGTTCCGCTACGGCCGATTTCTCCGTGTGCCCAAGGCGGCAGTTCCTTTTATGTTCGACCAGACGAGTATTGACGCTTCTTTTAGTAGTTCCAATGTAGACTGAACCACAGCTGCAGGGAATTTTATATACACCTGGTGTATTCAGCGGATGTCGTACATCTTTAGCAGATCTTAAATATTCTTTTATCTTCCTTGTAGGTCTGAAAATGGTTTCTACCCCATACTTGTCCATCACTTTTCCAATACGGTCTGTAACCTTATTTATGAACGGAAGAAAAACTTTCCCCTTGGGCGGTTGTTGTTCCTTGCTGATGTTAACTTTCTTCCTGGGACGAAGGGCTCTCTCTATTTCTTTGGTACAAAACCCGTTCTTCTGGAAGGTGGATCGTAAATGCTCCAACTCATTTTTAAATAAGTAGGTTCACAAATTTTATGCGCCCTGTCAACCAATGTTTTAACCACACCTCTTTTTTTGTCTGGGATGGTGGTTAGTCTTTTTGTAGGTAACGGTCAGTATGAGTAGCCTTCCTGTATACCTTGTGGCCCAACGTCTCGTCCACGTGCTATATTACAGACACGTCGAGAAAATTCAGCTGTCCGTTGCTCTCCGTTTCCATCGTAAATTGTATTCTGGGGTTTATACCATTGAGATGCGTTAAGAAGGCATCTAATTCCTCTGCACCGTGTGTCCATAGCACAAAAGTGTCATCGACATATCGATACCACCTAGCTGGCTTTTTATTAGCAGTCTGCAACGCCTGTTTTTCAAACGACTCCATAAATAGATTGGCCACCGCTGGACTCAGTGGACTGCCCATAGCCACTCCGTCATTCTGTTCATAGAACTCGTTATTGTACTGAAAGTAGGTAGTGGTGAGACAGTGTCTAAACAATGATTCTATCAGGTGGAAAAATATCCGCTAAGCAAGAAATAGCTTCATTCACTGGAATCATTGTAAAGAGAGACACCACGTCAAAGCTAACAAGAATATCACTATGGGAAACATTCATCTCTTTCAGTTTTTCAATGAAATGAGCCGAATTTCTTATATGGCTGTCAGTTTTTCCAACGTAGGGTTGCAACAACGAGGCTAGGTGTCTGGCTAACTCGTGTGTGGGTGACCCAATGGCACTCACAATTGGCCTTAGCGGAGTCTGTTCTTTATGCACCTTTGGGAGACCATAGAGCCTTGGTGGATACGCTTCCGTTTTGCAGAGCAACTTCTTGTCGTCAGAAGAGAAGGAAGATGCTTTCACCAGTTGATTAGTCGTCTTTAAAATCTTCGTAGTGGATCCTTCTGCAGTTTTTTATAGTTGACAGGGTCCAAAATATCCTTAATCTTGTTATGATAGTCCTCACTCCTCAATACGACGGTTGCATTTCCTTTATCTGCGGTGAGAACCATGATGTTGGTATCTGAGTTAATATCTCTCAGCGCCTTCCTTTGTTCGTGAGACAAATTACTTTTTGGTGGTTTACATTTACGCAAAATTCTGGCTGTTTCTATTCGAATTACATCAGCAGACTGTTGTGGAAGTAGCCTGATGCCTGCCTCAATATTTGATATTATATCTTCCGTGGGTACTTTTTGTGGAGTCACTGCAAAATTGCCCCCTTTGGCTAGTACAGAAATTTCAACTTCACTCAGATTTTTATCAGACAGATTGATAACAGTGCGGGAATTATCGTCAACTGAATCAACACACATATTCTTCTGGAGACAAGAAAATTTCTTCTTCTGTCTATTGACAGAAATCTCTGCACTAAGTTCCATGGATCTGAACGTTAGATTGTCGACCTTATTCCAATCCCAACACTGCATCTTATTGCTAATAAATAAGTGAAGATGTAATAGCTTACTGCTTGTTTCCGCTAGTAATCGTCTCGTCTGATGAATCCTCTCTCTCAGCATTGCTGTTTCCATGCGGTTGTAAACACGGTGTGCTTGGGCCGAGCGAAACTTTCTCTTCACCTGTATGAATTTCGGAACGGTGGAAGTGTCCCGGCAGCGAAACAGAAAAGTCAGCGAACACAGTTGTTGTGCCTTCTTCTTGCGCAGTCCCTCCAGTCGACGGACTGATGATGACATATCCTCCCCGTAGAGGCGTTTGATCATACAATGCAAACTATCACGGCCGGCGTCAACTTCATTTAAAACTTCCGGGCTGATAAGCCGTGGTCGATTTATAAAACTTTCCCCTAACGTTTCATCTTCGGCTGCGGAAGACATCTTCAGAGGTAGAGTGGCGAACTGCGATGAGAACTTGCGGAAGCGCCGTATATATATGCAATGTAGTGGGCACCACAAGACATCACGTGACGTCTGCTACGACACTATCTCTGGTATTGCCAACATTCTTGGCAGAGAAGAATCGATTGTCATTCCGCTGGTGTAAAGCAGTAGTCCAAATTCTGTCTAATTTAACAGCTTCCTCTTTCCTGTTAAAATTATTGCGATGTTTATATATCTCGATTGCTTCTCTATATGTGCGCGCATGATAGTGTGAGGTTTTTGAGATGACACTAGTCTCATTAAATTTAATTTCATGGTTGCCTTCTTGGTATACATGTTCCGCTACGAGCGATTTCTCCGTGTGCCCAAGGCGGCAATTCCTTTTATGTTCGACCAGACGAGTATTGACGCTTCTTTTAGTAGTTCCAATGTAGACTGAACCACAACTTCAGGGAATTTTATATATACCTGGTGTATTCAGCGGATGTCGTACATCTTTAGCAGATCTTAAATATTCTTTTATCTTCCTTGTAGGTCTGAAAATGGTTTCTACCCCATAAATAAGTTTACAGACCGTATTGGAAAAGTGCTGGGCAAGTATGGGGTAAAAACCATTTTCAGACCTACAAGGAAGATAAAAGAATATTTAAGATCTGCTAAAGATGTACGACATCCGCTGAATACACCAGGTGTATATAAAATTCCCTGTAGCTGTGGTTCAGTCTACATTGGAACTACTAAAAGAAGCGTCAATACTCGTCTGGTCGAACATAAAAGGAACTGCCGCCTTGGGCACACGGAGAAATCGGCCGTAGCGGAACATGTATACCAAGAAGGCAACCATGAAATTAAATTTAATGAGACTAGTGTCATCTCAAAAACTTCACACTATCATGCGCGCACGTATAGAGAAGCAATTAGATATATAAACATCGCAATAATTTTAACAGGAAAGAGGAAGCTGTTAAATTAGACAGAATTTGGACTACTGCTTTACACTAGCGGAGTGACAATCGATTCTTCTCTGCCAAGAATATTGGCAATACCAGAGATAGTGTCGTAGCAGACGTCACGTGATGTCTTGTGGTGCCCTCTACATTGCCTATATATACGGCGCTCCCGCAAGTTCTCATCGCAGTTCGCCACTCTACCTCTGAAGATGTCTTCCGCAGCCGAAGATGAAACGTTAGGGGAAAGTTTTATAAATCGACCACGGCTTATCAGCCCGGAAGTTTTAAATGAAGTTGACGCCGGCCGTGAAAGTTTGCATTGTATGATGTCACCACTGTTGTTCATACTATTCATGGATCATATATTGAAAACAGTCGTTTGTCAGGGGGGGGGGATTGAAATAGGTAAAACAAAATTAGCAGTCTTACATATTCCGATGACTTAGTTGTAATGGCAGATTCAGTTGAAAGTTTGTAATCTATCAGACAGAGCCCGATCAGAGGTGCAAGGATTATGATAAGAAGATCCGCATCTCCAAACCAAAGTAATGCCTATAATGCCTAATAGGAGGAACAAAGTTAGAACAAGTAGACAGTATCAAGTACCTAGGATGCATTTTGTCATAGCAAAGCTAATGCAGTGAGTGCTCTTTTCGAGACTTGCTGGTACATCGGCACTTGCTAATTCTATCAGGCTAATTCTCTCTGGGATGGCTAGACACCCTAAATCCGTAAACAGCTTGTTAATGCGCGCGGATATCGAGCAGCTCAAAACTACGCTATCTGATGTAATAAGAATTAGGTTAACGGTAAACAAAGTGAAGAGCGGTAGAAAACGCGTGTTAGCTAATAATATTTATGGATATGACTTTACTACCTTCCGCAGTTAAAAATAGTAGTTCGGAGATTAATTTGAATATCGCAATAACTTCAATTGTATTTATTTCATTTATTTCATTTCATGGCTATGGCCAATATGGAAACATATATGTAACTGGAGCGTTTAATTTGTCCGTGTAGGGCTTTAATATCACTAGTCGATAGCTTAATTAATGCTCAGTATCGCATAAAAATGTATTCAACTGTTAGAGCTATGGGTCATTAAAATTATTTGTAATAATACTCAATGCGCAGAACTGTTAAATCAGAGAACGCTTCCAGGAAGTAAAAAGTGACAAGACATTGGTTAATTAAAGTAGTAAGAACTATCACGGGTGTGTAAATACACCATTAAGTACCAGGTCAAGATGGAAGACTTCAAGGGAGCTTTCAGCGGCGCCTGTACATGGAGATAAACGAATGATTTTGTTTCGGTGTAGTTTAGAGAAAATTCGTCGTTCATGTGTTAAAGAAAGCATCCACAGATTCAGTTAATCACCGATTAGAATTATTTTACGGATCAGGTTTCATGTCATGAAAACACGTGTGGTACAGGGGAAAAAAAAAAAAAAAAAAAACCCTGGATCGGAATTTGACCCCTTATTTCCCTCTTCGGGGGTAAGAGAAAAAACAGATAACATATCCATAATGGTGTGTCTACCTCCAGTAGGCAAATGACAATTTCTGTGCAGATGCACAACTACCTCCGATCACTTGAGGTAATAAAGCTGTCAGAAAGAGGAGTAAATGGGAAGGGAGAAATGCAATAAGAGATACATTGACAATTTGGTCAGGGCGGAAAACTTGTCTTGATAGTAAAGTTCGTTAAGACGACTACTTGACCGTATTAGAACCCAGTATCGTACAAATTTTTAATTTATCTATTGTATTTATTTCAGTTGTATGGAACAGTCGAGACGTCTAAAAATTTCGAATTCGTATATTTCCGGCTGTCTGTGTCAACCAAAATGTTTCTTCTCTTCCGAAAGAAAAGACAATGTATCTATAATCGTTGTTATTAACATTCTACAATGATTTAATTCATGGTATAACAAGTTTCCGTCCTTTGAATATGAAGGTACGAAAAACCATTCACTGTCGTGTGTAAATGTATAAAGAAAAGCTGACGTGCAGCTAATATAAGATTGGCGAAAACATTTCTTGCGAATTAAAATACAAGGCAGTGGAACATCAGCAAGGTTATTACAGCGTGATTACGTGTTGATGTTATCGACTTCCATAGTCGATTGAAGAGATTGAAAGTATTTATCACAGATAAGGAATATAGGTCCACTGAAGACGAGTTGAAGTAGTAAGCGCGAATCTGATACCTGTGCAATAGATTATGTGTGCCGTTGTTGTATACGCAAAGACTTTGCAGTTGGCCATTATATCCCTCTTATTGTTCGTCAGCGGTTGAGATTACACGATGGTGTTCCCCAGCTTACTTTTTGAACCCTGTTCGTGATTTGTTCAGCAATTCTCCGACTGGTGTGGCACCGATCGTATTCTTGTTGAATAAAAACATGTCCTGGATTGTTACGAGCCGCGGCGGAGTGGCCAAGCGCATTGAGGCGCTATGCTCCGATGCGCGAGACCGTTCCCGTTGGGGGTTCGGATCTCCCCTCGGCCATGTATGTTTGTGTCGTCTTTATTGTAAGATAGTTCATAAGTAGTTTGTAAGTTCAGGGACTGATGAACCCGCATTTAAGTCCCTTAAGCTTTACAAACATATGAGCATTTTCATTGTTGCGGCATAGAAGTCCTGGAAGTTCCTCTTCTGTTGACATATGGTTCTGAATTTATGGTACGAGTTTTACAATCACACCAATGATAATCATAACATCACGGTCCTGATACATAGTGAGCGTGTCCTTACTAGCAGATGCAGTTACTCAGATTTTTTTTCTCTATGGAGAGCGAGAATGTCATTCCAATGATTGTCATTTTATATTGGGCTGCAAATGATGAAGCCAGGTTTCATGTTCAAAACATTGCAACAAATCAGAGAGATTTTTTTATTTTTTTTTATTTCTCTATATTTCTTTTATTTTATTTCTTTATTTAATTTTTTCTGAGAGATTTGTTATCTACCGTTAGAGATCTCGGGACCCACTCTGTACACATTTTATGTTTTGTCAAGAATGCGTATAATTGCAACCACAATTCTTTTGCTGATTGACAGATTAATCGCTAGCTGCCTTGTCATAATGCTTCTGCCCACACGAATGGCAACATCGGCTCATCGTGTGTGACAGCTGTAGGTGGTCTCCCCGACCACTACAAATATTGGAGCTCAAACGAACAGCCTTCAGATTCCTCACCTTCCGTGACCAGTGGCTATCTCCACCTCTGCCAACAACGGCCCTAGAATTTTAACAAAAGTTTGAATATGAAGGAAGTGATATATCAACATCCGTATGTTTAATAGAAATATTTATTGTTTCACTACCAGTTTCGGCATTTCATTATGCCATCTTCAGGTCCCTACATTGTAGTATAATATCCATGAAGCAGGGATATCGAAACTGGTTTCGTGGACTTCTATCTCTCAGTAGGTACCAACAACAACAGTTGTTGTTGTTGTTGGTTCCTATTGAGACCTGCAGACATGATATTTAACCAACCAACCGTTTCATGTAGCACAGAACTAATGTGTGTATTTGAACATTATGAGATAGTTTTTCCTATTCATATGCATCTACTTGCCATTCCTCACACCAACTAGAACTTTTGTCTAAGTCATTCCGCCTACTACTACAGTTATTCAATGACGAGACCTTCTCTAAACCATAGCATCATCATCAATCAGCTACGCTCTTTAAGTGAGATCATTTATGTAGGTAGTAATAGCGTTTCCTAGGTAGTAAATAATATTTCCTTGCCCCTGATGACCACGAGGTGTCCACGACAGTGTATTGAGTTCTATTTCTTAGCAAGTCTGCGAGCAAGTCATATACTTAGGAAAACATACCACATGCTCGTACCTTCGTTATCAGTGAGACACCGTGTGAAACGCATTTCGGAAATAGAGAAATATGCACTCTGGCTGTTGCTCTTCATCCTTGTCTCGCAAGATGCCTGTGATGCAAGCACAGAAACTCTAACATCCCAGGGAAAGTTTGTAACTGAGAATACATTCAAGAATTGTTCAGCAAATTAGTTACTGCTATTGGTGTACAATTATGGAGGACCATCTTATAAATGAATCTCCTGCGCTTATTTCCAGTAGCTTTGGAATTAGCAATGGATCCAATATTCACGAAGAATGTGTGCCAAGGAAGCGAGTAGAGTACTCTTTGAAACAAGGAATTGACATTATATCCAGACCTGGCGACATATTTATTTTGTCGTATCTCAGCTGCGACCCTACCTCAGGGATGCCTATGTCCTACATTTTGGAGTTTGTGCGAGGCTGATACAACGGTATGTCGTGCTACTTGTAATTTTAGACTCGGTTGCTTTCTGACAACGGTCCCTTACTTTAGCTTGACACAGTTACCCATCATCTCTTCACCTGTGATGGTCCTAAAGCATGGTGTTCTTCTACGTTACCATTGGGCTCAGCGACGATTCAAACATCTAGTTGCACTCCTCCTGACTTTGTGAGCCCTGTAAACGTGAACTGACCCACCTCGACTGCAGTGAGACCGCAATTTTTGCTGTGGTGCAGAGAGTGGCATCACTGGCAACCGTTCGGCAAAAAGTGAAGGTGATCGGAAACACAAATGACTGTTTATTAATTTTCAGCCCTCCTTTTTTCAGGCGCCTGAAACTCCGTCAACGCCAGAAACTCGTCTAGCTGGGTGTGCATGTTAACATGTGACCCATGGAAGCACAAGTGACTCAGCAGGTCTAAATTGTGTGACAATTCTCCAAAGGCCGTTCCCCGTCGGAGATTCGAATCCTCCCCCGGTCATGTGTGTGTGTGTGTGTGTGTGTGTGCGTGTGTGTGTGTGTGTGTGTGTGTGTGTGTCTTGCCCCTAAGTTAATTTAAATTAGATTAAGTAGTTTGGAAATACAAGGACTGATTTCCAAAGTAGTTTGGTCGCACTGAATTACAAACATTTGAAAATATTTGAATTCTCCGAAAGCACCATTCCGCCTCTGACAATGCTCAGTTTGATTCCTTTTATACTCTCTGAGCTGTAGGAAGAAAAAGTGCGCCTCCGTGACAGGTCGCCAGTGTTTTTATTTGTTTATATCACACTGAGCCTTACGACTACAAAAATTCCTAAATCAAGAAAACACACATGCAACGCCCTGGCACCTGAGTGAGTAAGCTGTTAGCGGACGTCGTTGAATCCACTATCAGTACATCCATTATCAAACAGGTGACATCTTCTAACGTGTGATCAAAATGGACAACGTTTATCCAGATACAATAATGTTTTTCTGGCAGTGAATGTAACACTTGTTCTTGATTACTAAAAGTAATATCATAAAGGCCTTATAAAAGGTGTAGGATGGATGTTGTTCCTACACAGCCAGGTTAATTCTACTCTGCAGATGTAGACGTGCTGTCCCTAATGTCGTCGCATTTACGACGTGCTCCATCTTACACGGCAGGCGTGTCCCGATTAGCAGCGCGCTGCCATTGAATTATGCAGGCGGGCGGGGCGGCGGCGGCGCCATCGCTCACCTGAGGCCGGGCACCGCGGTGACGGGCGATCCGTCTGCGTGCTGCCACGCCACGTCTGGGGGCGGGCTGCCCCTCGCCGCGCAGCTGACCTGCGACCCCGTCGAGTTGGAGAAGCGCAGCCGGGGCGGCGGCTCCTGCACCAGCACCGGCGCCTGCACGCCCAGCTGCCCGCGGCACACGCCTGCAACAGGTGGAGAGCCGCTTGATGAAGGACTGCCTGTCACGACACGAAAGCTTGGTCAGAATGTCCAGAGTAAAAATGCATTCTTCCTTGAAAGCCTTTATCGAACTACATTGAGGTGAAAACATTTAGGAACACACAAAGATGGTATAATACTGCATACACAAGTTACGTAAGAGACTCACATATCCAACCCATAATCACCCATTCTAAAGAAACTGCATACACTATGCTTGTGTGTCCTTTTTTGGATTATTGCTGCCCTTATCAGTTGGGTTTGATAGAGGACATCTAAAGAGTCCAAAAAGGGCAGCTCGTTTTTATTGTCATGATACAGGGAGACAGCGTCATGAAAGTGATTCAGGATCTGGGATGGGAATGATTGCAAGAACGGCTTTTATCGCTGCGTCGTGGGCTACAAACGAAACTCCAATTGCCAACATTCTCCTCCAAATGCGAAAATATATTTGTTGATTCCCACTTACATTGTTAGAAATGATCACCAGAATAAAATACGAGAAATCAGAGCTCGAATGGAGAGATTCCTGCGCGCTGTTCTAGAAAGGAATGGGAGATAAGTAGTATAAAGGCGGTTTGATGAATCCTCTACCGATATCCAAAGTATTCCATGTAGATGTAAAGCTAAAAAGGTCTGGATCTCTGCTTCTTCTAAATTACACAATTTTCTTGTAATTCTAAACAGACATGCACGCTCTCTAATCTTCTACATTTTCCATCTCACATCCTGCACTTCCCACATCCTCTTCTCTTTCTATAACACTTTCAAAAAATGTACTTCAATTGAAAAAACCCAGTTAGCAACGAATTAACCATGTCCAAATCCAGATATCTTGCTTCGCCACTACATTAATATTCCACCTTCAAAGCATGTGCATGCTTTATCTATCCCCACCCTTTGGAATTCCAGCCACTTTGCAGCCCACAACAACGAAATACTTGTCAAGTATTTTCCAATCCTAATCATAACATCCTGTACTACCCTTCTTTAACTCCTTCCCACTTCCTTCAACATAATGACTCTTAATAACTTTGTGCTGTTCTATTGGGCCTATAGTTACAACTCCCCCTTTCATGATAACCTTCATCACACTATGGCATCATTCTCTTTATCATTAGTAACTCAATTAGACATGAATTTAAAAACCGTCAAAAATGTTTTAAAATCACAATTTTCTTATAATTAATTCTATGTATATTTTATAAAAACTCTTCTTATTGTCATCTACGATTATTTTCATCTACATAAATACTCTGCAATTCACATTGAAGTACCCAGCAAAAGGTTCATCCAACTGCTTTTATGGTGTTTCTCTACAGCTGCACTCTCTAATAGCTCGCGAAAAAAAGGAACACATAAATCTTTCCGTTTTCTCTCTGCTTTCTTTTGTTTTATATTAGTTTCTCTTATTTTAATTTTTTGATTATAATGTCCTTCTATGTAGGTGGTTGCTAACAAAATCGGTTCGCATTCATAAGAGAAATTTGGAGAAAAAAATTTAACAAGTAGATCTAGTCGCAACCAGTAACACCTTTCTTTTAATGTTTTCCACCCCAACAAGTGCATCATTTTTGTGACACTCTCTCCCCTATATAGAGATAATACAAAACGAGCCGATCTTCTCTGTACTTTCTCTAAATTGTCTGTCAAATCCACTTGGTGAGGATCCCGCAATGCGAAATAATACTGAAAAATAGGACGCACAAGTGTGGTGTAAGCAGTTTCTTTAGCAGAACTGTTACATCTCCTAAATGTTCTGCCAACGAAACGTAGTCTTCGGTTCGCTTTCCCTACAATATTTTCAATGTGTTCTTTCCAATTTAAATTGTTTGTAATTGCTACTCCTAAGTATTTAGCTGAATTTACGGCCTGTAGTTTTGATTGATTCATCGTGTGAGGGAAGTTTACGGGCTTCTTTTAGTGGTCATACGAATGTCTTCACATTTCTCATTAATAAGGGTAAATCGCCATTTTTGCACCATATATATACCTTATCTAATTCATTTTGCATTTTTGATCTACTGGTGACTTTACTAACCAGTTTCGTTTGATCTTCTGGTGAGTTTACTAACCGATAAGTGACAACATCGTCCGCGAACAACCTCAGATTGTCTCCTAAATCGTTTATAACAATAAGGCACATTAGGGGCCGTATAACACTTTCCTGGGGGACGCCAGATATCTTTTCAGTTATATTCTATGAATTTCGTTAATTTCAACGTACTGTGTCCTTTACGACAGGAAATCACGAATCCAATCTCACAATTGTGGCGTTATTCCATATGCACGCAGTTTGATAAGAAGACGCTTGTGACGTACAGTGGTAAAAGCCTCCCGGAAATCTAGAAATAGGGAATCTGTTTGACATCCCTTGTCGATAGCACTCTTCACATCTGTCCTGCAGTAATGTGGTTCGGAAATCATCTATTATGGTCATCATTTCATATATTGTGACCATGAGTAAAATTTATGTAACCTTTGACTGAAGAGCGGTGTTTATCTGCTGCCAGCGCACCCAATTTGAGGAAAACTAAAATAGCAATAAAAAAAGGTAGGGATTTCATTTGTAGTCCGGTGATCCATGTGCAAAGGTTTCAGTCTTGATTATGACCGAATAACAGAAATCACCAAAATATGAATGCAGAATGTTAGTGGGTTATTTATGGAATTATAGTTGGAGGCAGACATATGGGATTCCATTTGGGAAGTCGTTAAGGAAAATCAGTATTCTGAGATCAAGAGTCTACCGAGGATTCCAAATTCCAAGTTTTGACTTTCACCAGAACATCGCAATGTCCTGTTCTTAGAGCAGCAGGATTCATGTATAGTCGTCACTGCTAAAAGAAAACAGCACCACGTCAGATAACTGCAGAAAGCAATGATCGACAAATGTCGAATATATCTATTAGGTCCATGTGGCGCAGTTCTACATTCCTGAGCTCCGATCGGCGACACAACACCTGCCTACAAGATTAGCAAAATGCACTGAAGTTGACTATGGACTGTTTGAACATATTCTGTGAGGAAACGTACACAATTAAACAAACCATAACTTAACGTTATCTTAATTTACTGTCCTTGCACTTTTTCCTCTCCTAGTAATTTTCATTGGTTTACCCAGTAACGGTTAAGAAAATGGCATATGTTTATTCGAAGTTTTTTGTTTAAAATCTCCATTAGCATCACCCATCAAAGCATGAACATTTCGTCCGATTTCAAACTGAATATAAATTGTGAAATGTAATAAGCCTACAACACTCCCTTGGAGCCCATCAGAAATCATTTTCACGTGGGAGGACTTCTCTCCATTGAGAATAACACAGTAAGTTGTATTTTAAACGTAAGCGTAGGATTCCGCGGTCATCATCACTTTCAATAAAATTCTTCTTGTTATTAGACCAATCGTCATCATGTAAAACCAACCGCCGTTTCAGCCACTATTGCATGTCGCCTTCTTCAGGGTATTCGTATTCGTCAGATGAATACCCTGAAGAAGCAATAGTGGTCGAAACGTCGGTTGGTTTTACATTATGACGAAATGTATAAAACTCAACAACCCAAGTACACAGTTGGTACTCACGTATTTTGTTGGTTAGGCGACAGTGCGGAACCGTACCGATCACCTTCCAGAGCCCGTATCTTTCTGAATCACGTGCACATATTATGTTATCAGCGTATTTTCAGTGTACCATGTTAAAACTACCCCCTTGAAGTGTTCGCGGTATTTTTTAATAGTATGCGTGATATGTCCAACATCCACTATTCATATCCACATGGTAATTTATATAATCCTGTCGAATGGGACATCTACATCGTCTTTCAGAAGCTTCGTGAGTGGCCAGATTCTCTTTTAAGAGCCGGATAATCTGTACTGTTACTAAACCACAGACTAAACCAGAGGGCCATTTCCCCTCACGTGTCTGGTAAGACGGCTTTAGAAGTCTTGTAGTATTTATAGCCTTTGCCGTTAATACTGTCCGTAAGTGTGTCAGTTTTTGCTGAAGCTGTTCTACCTCTACATGAATACATACTCCGCAGGCCATTTGACGGTGTATGGTTGGAGGGTACTTAGCGTAGCACTATCAGTGCCCCCTTTCAGTTGCTTACGGTGCGCGGGATAAAAGTCTGCACGTAAGTCTCCGTATGGACTCTGATCTGTAAAATTTTATCCTCTTTTTGAGAGATTATGTAGTAGGAGGCCTTTTGAAACGGCTTCCACTCAACACGATTGTCAGAATAAAACTTCCGGTAAACACTGTCGTTGAGACATCTATTTGCTTTACGATGTGACTTTGAGGGAAGGAAGCCACCATCTCTTTCTACCTCCACCCTGAAATTGTTTTCGTGATGCATGTTACTGTTGTAACTCAAGATTTCCAAATGTTCAAATGTTTGTAAATTTATCGGACTCAACTGTTTGGTCATTAGTCCTTAGCATAGAAACTTCTTAAACGAAGGTAAACTAACATAAACACAAGCACCCATACACGAGAACTGATTCGAACGGCGCACCACAGCACGGCGCCCAATCGCGCACGCTAATCCGCCACGGCCCTCAAGATTTCTCCAGGCTTTTCAAGTCTATAACACCAAATAAGGAATATATCGTCCATTTAACGATAAAACCATGTAGGTTTTGTAGGAGGCATGTACTGACGATATCCACACAGAACTCCATAAACAGGTTGACTATTTGACTATAAAATGAGCTTTCTGCTATTACGCCTCCCATCTTATTATTTCCCATCATAGAAAAAATCCGATAGTCTGTTTTGACGCCATTGTGCAATTGGTTGTCAAAGTATTGAGGCAAACAAGTCACCAGTTCTTCCTTATACAACCTTTGACAAAGTTCGGTCAATAGCCGTGTAACATTAACATAGATGAACTATGAACTGCAGTTACCTTACTGTCCTTCGAAACAGTCACCTTCCAATGCTATGCACCGCTGAGTTCTGCGGAATATGTAGTGAAAACGTTGCATGAAGTCTTCCTTCGGCATCGTGTTCAAAAGCCTCGTCACGATTCGTTGGGTGTGAGGAATATAGTAAAATCTCTTTCCTTGCAAGTGAGTTTGAGTCCAGGAAATAGGAAGGATTGAGATGAGTATGGAGGATGTTCAGGTTGCACCCCTCCCTTTTTTTTTCCAGGAACTGTATGGCGATATTGGCTGTGTGTGGACGGGAGTTGTCGTGATCAGAAAACCAGGAACCTTGCTGTGCGAAACAGGGTCGTAGAAATGTGTCAAAATTTCAACATACCTTGCAGCGTCCAACGCTGTTCCCTGAGGCAAAAGTGCCTTGTGGATAATGCCTTGACTATCGAAAATGCTGGTGGTTTTCATGCGTGAGTTTTCGGCTCTGACCTTATTCCTACCAGGTGAAGAACGTCTTTCCACGGTTTCCAGTTTAGTTCAGGGTCCTACCGGAGACACTATATTTCATCCTCAGAGATAATACAGTTCAAGAAATTGGGTGTCGCTTCCACCATATCGACAAAATCCTGTTTCTAAATTTTCTTGTGTGAGATCGTCTGCCAACTGATGTAACACAAGACGACAACCGATTTTCCTCTTTCCAAACTTTCGAATAAGGATGTATAGCACGGATTAATCTGCTACCATGCTCACAGTTAATCGACGACGTTCGTGATTCATGTCCTCAGTTTCCCGATGTTTTCGTCATTGAAGCTGGTCGCCGGACGTTCGCTAAGAGGATTGTCACAAACACATTCCCGGCCTTAATGAAAACAGGCGAACCACACACTTCATGGACAGTGCTTCATCCCATAAATACGCACCAGCAGCGAATGCGTTTCTTTAGGTGTTTATCCAAGTTTTGTATAAAACTTTAAACTGATACTTTTTTCGGTCATTGTCCTGTTCTCAGTACTGAACCAACGCACTAGACAAGTAAGGTAAAGTAGGGTAAGATGACGAGGAGTCTAAGATGACAAATCATTAATTAAATGCGATTGCCGGGATGGAGCAGCAAATGATGGTCTTGCCTTGGCAGCGTGTAGAACTCTACCTATGCTACAGTGCGTACAAAAACCAGCCGCCATCATTTAGCACTTAGACGCGATTATTTACTTTTACATGCATGTTGATTCTAACACTTCAGTACACCGAAATAGCATTTGGAGCACGTGTGGTAAATTTTTTCAAGCTTCTTTAAGTTCTTCGTAAACTATAACCATACTGTTTGTTTAATGTATATCGTGAACTCTTAAGAGAATTTAACGAATGTTATTCTTAGGTTTAAATTATGAATGGCCGTTCGGGTAAGTAGACGATTTCACTGGACGGACAAGATGACGTCTTACCCAAAAACTTCGTAAAACATTGTAATGAGCTTTTTATAGAAACTGGAAGTATTGAATGTTTGTAACGAGTATAAAAGAAGAACAAGCAGGCGGCAATGCCACAAGAATCAAAGAGCACTGCTCTGCGGAAGGTTGAGAATGGGACAGTAGTGTATACAACTTACAAGAAGACCATATAGGTATCGGATTTTAGAATTTCTATTTACCGTACGTGAAGCTTATAACTAAAATAACAATCAACCAAAGCCATTCGACGAAACTCTCAAATCGTTTTCGAGAAAATGTACTTTGAAGTTTTGCAAGTGCACGCAAGTACTAACAACTGAAACACTTGCTACACCTCACTTGTTGGTGTAGCTCAGGTGGTAGCGTTCTGGCACTGCAACTATAGAGTCGATGGTTCGAATCCTGCTGTGTCAGTTTTTTTTTTTCGTTTTGGATTTCAGTTATTTAAAACATTTTAGAACTTCTAATTCCACGTGTTGTGTCAGTTTTCGTTTATGTGTATGTAGACGAGCTAAACACCTTGTCCTCACATAAAACGATGGTTGAGTGAGTAGGTTGGAAAGCCATTAGTAACTACGGAGATGACTTCCCAAAAACAGCGTCGTAGCTCCTCGCAAACTGAACAATCAACGATTACCATCGTCCAAAATGTTCAAATGTTTGTAAATCTATCGGACCAAACTGCGTGGTCATCAGTCCGTAGCTTACAAACTACTTAAACCTAGGTAAACTAACCTACGGACAAACACACACACCCATGCCCCAGGGAGGACTCGAACCTCCACGGCGAGCAACCGTGCGCTCCGCAGCGAGACGCTTTAGACCGCTCGGCTACTCCACCGCGGCGATTACCATCGTCAACTAAGAATGAAGCCAGTACAGAAAGAAATGTTAACTACTTTTTTAATGAAACAATCGTTATTAACAACCTTTTATAAAATGTAGAAAATTACGAATATACAAAAACGCGCGCATTTTTTGTAAGAAAATACCATTTCATATTAAAATTATGTAAGTATTCGAACACAACGAAAAAAAGAAAAAAAAATGTCCCTACAGAATTCGAACCAATGACGCTATGGCTGTAAAATCACAATCATGAGCTACACTGATAGATGCTGCTCTTGATTTAATTATTGGTAATCACACGTACTTCCAAAACTTCCAAGTCGAATTTCTCGATAATGTTTGAGAGTTGACAAACTGAAGGAGGAGAAATGTAAATCCTTTTTTGTTGTCTTCGTTATTTTTAGAATAAGAGTTGTATGAAATAAAACTGGAGTATTTGAGAACAACAAAGTGCGTTTTTCAATGCGACCCTGCGTTTCTGTAGCATAGAAATGTGTACTTTTGTTCCGATATTGATAAAATTGTGCACACTCTACCTTAAAAACAAGAGGAATGTCACTGTCTGCATAAAATTTCGTTCGGTTCATGGTGAATAGTTTTGTTTCAATCTTTATGAATTTTTGCACACATGACCTTTAAAGCTAGAGGAAGATCATATATATATATATATATATATATATATTTCTGTTTCTTCTGTTGGGCATAAGTTAAAGTAGTTTGTAAGCCTAGGGACTGATTGTGGAGTCGCACAACTCTAAAGTGCGCGCCACCCGCTTTCGCCGCGCGCCGCCATGCACGCACGGCGCGGCGTTCTTACGACGTCAGCCACGAGCGCCCTCTGCTACGCTCGTGGCCACCACTGAACGAAATCGTTCACTTGGGTCTGAGATAGGAACCAGCTAACACTTCGGAATCAGATAGGCACAGTGAAAACTTGGCTATCGGACTAGGCAGGCCTCTAGCTCAACTATGTATCAGCATTCTGCAGTACTGAGCTATGTAAAAGTTAAGTATTACTAAGTCACTAACAAATATATATCTCGTTCTAATTTACTCTAGTGTTTCTAGTTTCTGCTATCCCACTGGCTGGTCATCTCCTACCTGCACAAGCGTGCATCCTTTATTCCTGTGTCGGTCTTTCTACTCGGCCACCGACACCTACGACGGAAACGAGACACAAGAGCGGCGACGAGGCTGGGACACAAAAGTTACAATTTATAATTTCCATACTACACATTGTAGCTGTAGGAAATCTTTCAGACCGTATACACGCATATAGTGGATTGTACCTTCTAAATTGTATCACAGTACGACATGTAGTTCATGAGTTACGAGCACGTAAGCAGCAACGTACGTGGAAAACCGTCCATCACGCACCACGTTTTTTCTACTACTTCTTTACTACTAATTGTATTCCCAAGAGATTATACAGACATACAGCCGTTATACAAATAAATACATACCTGAAAAATGGCAGGAATAAATAAGTAAATACCCGGGCAACGCCGGGTTTTCAGCTGGTATATATATATATATATATATATATATATATATATATATATATATATATATATATATATATATTCATCTGTTGGGTATAAATTAACGTAAGTTGTTTGTGAGCCTAGGAACTGATAACCGCAACAATTAATTCGCTTAGATTTACAAACATTTAAATATTAATTGTTATTTAGAGAAAAACACATTTGGGACTGGGATGGCGTCACAGCATGGCAGCAGTTGGGGTGTTACAAGCGCCATCTTGGAGACACGGGTCCAAAGAGACGACCAAGAGCGTTGGCGCTAACACGCCCTGATAGGTATCGATATTGGGCGCCGCGTGCCACTGTTTCGCGTCCGCAGCCATTTGCAAAGCCTGCCGGAAAGCCCATCAGCAGGCACCAGACGCAGCGCATATTCATCGGCTGCCACCCGACCGGGACGCGCTTCGCCGAAGCGCCACCGGTTGACTGGTTGACTGCGGCAGCAATCAGAGTCCGAGATGACGCGGACGTCGCCTCCTCATGAATATTCCCCACCGCCCGCCGCCCGGGCTCCCGCTCGCAAAATACCGCCCACAGTTTTAATGCGCGCCATTTATAATCATGGAAAGCGGCGATTCATATAGATCAACTCATTCCCGTGTGTCCACTCGCAGCTATTGTTCGGCCGCCGAACGGGCGCGCCTTCGACCCAGGTGCCCATCTCTGATCAAACAGTGGTTAACAGCCGATACAAACATTTAGAGGGCGGTGGAAAATATTTGCCGATCGTAATTTGTTTCTACACGTGTCGGCTTTATCTCAGTGCAAACATCACTCCCATTAAACTGCTTGCATACGTAATGAAGGTAAAAAAAAATGAACTGGTATAAAGTATCTAGTTTAATGAACACAGTAATTACGGACTCAGTGCTGGTATCGGATTCTTTGTTAAAACTGTGTAATGATGTGATTATATTACTCTCCAGTATAAACATCGGCGGAGACCGGTCAACTACTCTTCCAAAATTAGCTTACCATTTGAAGCAAAACAATGTCTTTGTTGCATCTCATTATTTACGAGGCGCGTCCAGAAAGTAAGTTCCGTTTGGTAATAAAATGAAATTGTACACAGACACAGAAGAAATTTTTATTGCACAAAATTCTACAACTCTTAACCTACTTTTCCACACAACTGCCGAAATTTTGTAGGTACTTGTCATAGCGTGCCACAGGTTTTTGCATGCATCGTTCACAGAAGGTTGCCGTCTGTGTATTCAACCATGTGGTAACAGCTCTTTATCATCGTTGAAGTGTTGATCACCAAGGACAGATTTTAGGTGTAAGAAGAGATGAAAGTCGCTAAGAGGCAGGTCCGAGCTGTATGGAGGATGATCAAACAGGTCCCATTGAAATTTCCGTAAGAATTGTTTGGTCACATTCGGTGTGTGACGTCAGGCATTATCGTGAAAAAAAAAAAAAAATATCTTTTGGCAGTAATCCTCTTCTTACACATAAAATCTGTCCTTGGTGGACAACACTTCAACGATGATGGCGAGCTGAAAGAACATGTTACCACATGGTTGAATACACAAGCGGCAACATTCTATGAAAAAGGCACACAAAACCTTGTGCCATGCTATGTCAATTGCCTACAAAATTTCGGAAGCTATGTAGAAAAGTAGTTCAATAGTTGTAGATTTTTGTACAATCAATATTTTTTCTGTATCTGTACCCGTTCGTTTTATACAATCAAACGGAACTTACTTTCTGGACGCGCCTCGTATATCATATCTCCTGAACTTTTTTTTGCGCATTGATATAATTATACATGTGTATTCACTGTTAAATATAGAAAACAGCTGCTAATAAAAAGAAGTAATAAATAAATATAACGCCTGTGTGTATGCAATCTATAAGCAGTGTTGCAAAACAGGTAGTAAGAACAGGATAATGAAAGTCATGGCAGTTGCAGAAGTTTCGCCACTTGATAAAGAAAATGTTGTAGCGATAATTTCATGTTAAGTGGATTGTCAGGGAGAAATGTAAAAGTTTGTAATTATATACACACTTTGTTCGAAGTGTTAACTTTTGTCAATTTCGAGTAATGTTTGAAGAAAGATAGTGTATTTTACGGCCGTTGACTTCACAAAAACAAAACTATTTTAACTGTTGTTTATTTTCTGATGTATTAGTGTAGATATTTTGCTCGGTATTGCTGCATTTTATTGTTCGTAAGCGTAAGAGACTCATGTACTGTTTTGTATTGATGACCATGATATATTGCAGAAATTTGTGATTAATACTGAAATAAAACGTTAAAAATGACTCGTTAAAGCAATTTCCTAGTAAACAGGAGATTCCGGGTACGAATGTCGGCCATGTTACAAGTTTTAATTCAGTGTCTCGCATTATATCGAATACACTGGTAGTACCTGGAATTTCGCATGTTGGCTGACAGGGAAAATATCTGTTTTGTGACTACAGTAAAAACAGTCTCTTCTAAACGTCTAGGAACGCCGTCCAGTATTATTTTCTGTATCTTTTTTTGCTGCTTTTCTTTTTAACTGCAGTTAATTGTCGATGTTTTCTGGGTATGTATTTATTTCGTTCTCATCTTACAAGTAGAAGGTCTGACATGTGAGACACCGATTGTAATCGAATTTTGCATAGACATTTTGTATAGCATACAAAGAGAACCCTCTTTTGGCTTTATGCTTAAATAAGAAAAAAAAAAAAAAAAAAAGAAAATTAAAGGTCGAAATTGATGACGGAAAATCGTGTTTTCAACGCTATTCATCGAAATATCTAAAGAAAAGCATTTTTAGTAATATATATGGGATCAAAAGTTAATGCCGTTCAAGTTTTTTGTTTTCATCTTCCTCACCTCCCCCGCCCCCACCGCTTTCCCCGCTACGCACACACACTTCGCTCCATTTGTAAATTCAAGATTCCTTGATGTTTAAGAATATGTCTTAACAATATAACCCTTCCTTTTCTCCTCAATTCTGTTCAGTACATCGTCATTACTTAACCGATCAATCCGCCCAATCTTCAACATTCTTCTGGAGCACCACATTTCAAAAGCCTGTATCCCCTTCCTGTCTAAAATATTTGTCATCAGTGTTTCACACCCGTACAAGACAACACTCCACAAAAATGCCTTACACGTAAATTAATATTCGATGCTAACAAAGTTCTTTTTCAGAAACGCTTTTCTGGCCATTTCCATCCTGCAATTTATATCACCCATACTACGACCATGGTAAGTTCTTTTACTCCTTACTTTCTTTCAGGGTTTTTCAATGTACAAATTGAATAACATGGGAAAAAGGCTACAACCTTGTCTTATCCACTTTCCAATCACTGCGTCCCTTTCATGCCCTTCAACTCTTATGACTGCTGCCTCGTTTTTGTACAAGTTGCAAATAACCTTCCTTTCCCTATATTTTATCCCTGCTGACTTTAGAATTTGAAAGAGTGTATTCCAGTCAACATCGTCAAAAGCTTTCCTTTATATATCTTCTGAGATCAGTCGTAAAAACAGTTTTTCCCCCGTGTTCCTCATTTCTCCTGAATCCAAACTGATCTTCCCCTGAGGTCAGCTTCTGCCAGTTTCTCCACCATTCTGTGTTAAAATTTTGCAAGCATTACTTATTAAACTGATGGTTCTGTAATTTTCACACCTGTCTGCACCTGGTTTTTTTGAATAGGAATTATTACATTTTTCTTAAAGTCTGAGGGTATTTTCCTGTCATACATCATACGGACGAGGTGAAATAATTTTCTCACGGCTGGCTCTCCCAGAGACTTAAATAGTTCTGGGGGATGTCGCCTACTCCAGAGGCTGTTCCGACTCAGATCTTTCAGTGCTCTCTCAAATTCCTCTCTTAGTGTAGTGTATCCTATTTCAACTTCATCTACTTCTTCTTCCCTTCCTACAATATTGTCTTGAAGTTGATTTCTTTTGTAGAGGCCCTCTAATAGTCGTTCCACCTTTCAGCTTCGCTTCTTTGATGAGAACTGGTTTTTCATCTGAGTTCTTGTTATTCGTACAACAGTTTTTTCTTGTCCTAAAATATATTTTTTTTATTTTCCTGTAGGCGGTATCTAGGCGGTATCTATTTTCCCTCTAGTTATAGATTCTTCTACAGACTTGTATTTGCCTTCTAGCCACTCCTGCTTAGTCATTTTGCACTTCATGTCATTCTCATTTCTTCTGTACCCCAACTGGCGTGCTTGCATTTTTATGTCTTCTCCTTCCATAAATAAAATGTTGTACGCCCTGTGATCACTGTTTTATCCTCTGCTGCCATCACTTTTTTCTCTTTCTCTCAAAGCTACCCATTCCTCTTCTACTTATTTTTCCTCCATTCTGTCAAATTTTATCTAAGGCTCCATCTGGAATTCTGAAGAACTCAGGTCCCTTCAATTTATCCAGGTCCCATTTCTTTATTTTCCTATCTTTTTGCAGTTTCTACAATTCCAGACTACAGTTAATAACCAATACGATATGGTCAGAGTCTATATCGGTCACAGGATATGTCTTATAGTTTAAAACCTGGTTCCGGAAGCGATGTTTCATCATTATAAAAATCTATCTGGTATCTTCCGGTGTCTGCTAGTCTCTACCAAGTATACAATTTTGATTCATGATATTTAAACCAAGTGTTTTCGATGATTAAATTATGTTCCTTGCAAAATTTTACCAGGGGTCTTTCTCTTTCTTTCCTCTACCCAGGCCATATTCACCTACTATTTTTCCTTCCCTTCCTTTTCCCACTACCGAATTCCAGTCCGCCATCGCAATTAAGTTTTCTTCCCTCTTAACTGTCTGACATTTCAGACATTTCTTGGACCGCCTCATCATTGGATGTGCTAGTTGGCATATAAACTTACTTCTGTGGTCGGTGTTTGCTTTGTATCTATCTTGACTATGATAATGAGCTTACTGTGCCCTTCATAGCCATTTACCGCCATTCCTATTTTCTTATTCCTGTAATACCCCCAACTGATTTTCTATTTATAATCCTGCACTCACCTGTATAATTTCTATAATATGATCTTTTTGGATATGGCATTCTTATTGTTTTAAGGCATATTACATTTATTTTCACTAAAATTATTAAAGCTTCCACATATCTAAATTGAAGTACCGAAAAGTTTCATGTTAACCACTACATATAAACCGCTGGACTGAAAAAATTTCACGACAGGAACATCGCGGTAAATTCGAGTAATGTTTCTTACCTTTTAAAATGGCTTCAATGAACTGAGCTCGGAAGAGAACCACAAGAGACTTTAATTATCTTAACCAGACGCTGTATGTGAACAGGTGAGATTTGTTATTTTCATAACTGTATAATGCGTATATAATATTTATTAGCTAAGATCGCATGTAGGACTGTAGTTAACTAGTTTGTTTACGACCAACTCATAAAAGTTTGACTGTCGCTCCCACTACACAGCATGTCTATCGTATTATGTTAAAACTTCCAAAACTTCCGTACGTGTGACGAGACCTCTCGGCGGAGTCAGTCACACCTCCCTATGTTTCCATGCCGCGTCACGAATAACTGTTGGAATTGGAGCAGCGGATTAAGTAAAAATTGATAATTTGCATTAATTATTCGTGGAGAAAATACAAGGAAAAACTAAAAAAACTAGCGAACATTTTACAAAAATTACAAAGAGCGCAAAAATACCAGAAAGTATGTAATATATGCAATATACTTGTCGCCGTCCTACCCGAAATATAATCCAGAATGAATCTTTCACTCTGCAGCGGAGTGTGCGCTGATATGAAATTTCCTGGCAGATTAAAATTGTGTGACGGAACCGGGACTCGAACCTGAGACCTTTGCCTTTCGCGGGCAAGCGCTCTACCGACTGAGCTACCCCGACACGACTCACGATGTCGCCTCACAACTTTACTTCCGCCAGTACCTCGCCTCCTACTTTCCAAACTTCACAGAAGCTCTCCTGCGAAACTTGCAAGACTAGCACTCCTGGAAGAAAGGATATGGTGGAGACATGGCTTAGCCACAGCCTAAGGGATGTTTCCAGAGGGGTAGCTCAGTCGGTAGAGCGCTTGCCCGCGAAAGGCAAAGGTCCCAGGTTCGAGTCCCGGTTCCGGCACACGATTTTAATCTGCCAGGAAGTTTCCGAAATATAATGTTCATAGGCCCAAAAATAACGATCATCAGTTCACGGTGGTGACAGTCGTGTAGGGAATTCCGGTAACATATCCTATGTTCTCCTTCTCACCACTTGGAGTGCTGTTTGATTTTAATTCGCAACTGTTTGTCGTAAATTCTGGTATATAATGGAGAAATTAATACAGACAAAATTGTTATTGAACTTCATTACTTCTTTCACTTTATGAGTGGGTCTTTATGATTCATTGGCGTGCAAATTTGTACTAGAGTAGTAGACAAATACAAGTAACTATATTGATGTCTATGAAAGAGTAATGTTTCTTGTGCCTAACGGTTAATAACTACTTTTGCTGTTCCAAATTAAAAGACTTAGTCACTAAAAGTAAGATGCATACTCGGTGACAATAACTGACGTACGAAATGTGGAAGAGTTGGTAAAAGTTGAAATGGAAAAACAAACTCATTGTTAAAATGTTTGTAAACCTATTGGATCAAACAGCTAATGTCATAAATTTCTATACTTATAAATAACTTGAAGAAACCTAAGGTCAGCACATACACACACCTATGTCCCGTGGAGGACTCGAACTGCCGACAGCGAGCAACCGCGCGCTCCGCAGCAAGGCGCCTTAGAAACATAGGACACTGCACTGCCGCAGGTACAATGGATTAATGACATTCCTTCCGATTTTATAAAATCTTTTGCGGAAGTAGGAAGCAAGCGAGTTCAAGATGGTATGTAGAATATAGAGGCTTGATCAAAAGTGGTAGAACACTCTTTTATTACAAAAGTACTACAGGAATTAAAAAAAAAAAAAAACTGAATATTTTAGGTGGTCTGATGTTTATTTACCGAAATGGGGCTCATCTCGAAAACGATCACCATGACTCCAAATAAACTTTTTTTTATGGATAAGGCGTCGAGTAAGACATAAAACGGCGTTAGCATTTTCGGACAAGTTCAAGGCTGTAAACTGATTCGACAAAGAACTTGTGGTTCAAACTTACATGAAAGATACCTCTTTTATAGGAGGTATCTTGTTCAGAAATAAGGGAAGTTTTTTTGTTAGGGGTGAAATCAGCCGTCACAAGCGCAGATACCGGAGTGACCTGAATCCCCACTAGATGTAGGTAGACAACGTAAGGTTTGAACCGTGGGTCAGGAGTAGTTTTCTCTTTGGTTTTGTAAGGTCTTTGACCGCTTATATCCTGCGGCCTGCCGCCCAGTGTGTTGGAAGGGGTCTTGGTACCGATTGCTAGTAGTGGAAGCACGGAGAGCCGTTCAGATAACTATAGTAACCGCTGACGTCTCGTTTCCTACAGATATTTTCAGTGTTATTTGTTTAAAACTGATGAAGATAATCGGTCAAATCAAGGAAATACCGGTACTGACAGCGATACAGAATTTATTGCGGAGACCGAACCACGAAGATCGAGGAAAAGGTGTCCTCTGACAGGGAAAAGGAACTAAGCTGAAGTTTCAAGGTATGTTTGTCAGCATTTTATTGGAAAATTTATATTCCGGTACTATTTTTCTGCTTAACCGGTAATAGTATATGCACCTAAAAGCATTATAGCCTACTTATAATTTTCTTGGATATCAGCCGTCTGTTTTTATTGTTTTTGTATGTTACAGTAGCCTAGTATTACGAAACAAGTTTACTTTACGTGCAATATTCATAGTAGAGTTAAATGTCAATTAAGACATAATTCTTATTGTTTACTGGCTCCTATTATTTCAGGTATCGACCCAAAGGATTTCCAAGTATACCAGCTTGTGGACATCAGTGTTTTACGTTGTGATGTAATCCTCTTTGTTCAATAAGTTTATCATTGTACATTGTAACATAATTATTAAATATTTCCATGCTTCCATGGTTTGTGATTAATATTCATAATCCACACTACAATTTTAGCTCGTTTTGCAAACTAAGACACAGTCAGTATGACTGCAGCAAGAGTTGCAATGCCTGCTATGTGAACTACGCAGTTGAAAAAAACCTGTTATATGCAAATACAATATCTATATAACTTCTTTCCTACCTATCAGATATTTCAGAGCTTTGGTACACATATTAAAATCATGTACAGCTATTGCTTGTAGAAAAATCAGTTCGCTACCACATTTCTAGTTTTTATTAGTTTTTCGCCAGCCGCGGTGGCCGAGGAGACTAAGGCGCTCCAGTCACGGTCTGCACGGCCACTACTGTCGGGAGCTCGAATCCCCCCTCGGCCATGGATATTTGTGCCGTCCTTAGTCTTAGTTAGTTCATAAGAAGTTTGTAAGTTTAGGGACTGATGATCCCGTAGTTAAGTCCCATAATCTATACAAACATTTCAACATTTTGAACATTAGTCTTTCCCGTTTTCTCACACATTGCTTATCACTCACTTAGCTGGTTCTGAAAATGGGCCACTCATATATTAGTGTTTTGTCTAATGACTTCAGTATTAAGTGATAGACCGTACTGTCTTCCAATGGTTGCTTCTTCAAGTCATTGTGCTGAGAGAAGTTTCTGTAACATGCTTTGAATAACTAGTGTGTAAGTAACAATAGGCTATCTATCGTGCATGGCACACCTGTGAACATATCTGACAGGGAATATTAACACTGCGCCTAGAAATGAGTGCGGCTTCTGTATGTTCAAATATTCGCAAACCTAAGCTAGCATATTGCTAAATCATCTGTCTCTGCAGATTATCGGAATATGGGAATTTAACTCCCCGAAATTTGTAATTTCATTGCACGTTTCCTCGTGAGCTGATCTAATAAAGCTTTTTGTTTAGACTAAAAGTTTCTATCGTTAAGTATATCATCACAGAAAATAATCTGAAATGATTAGGTAGATTACATCCCTGGATAATTCTGTTACATTGTTAGGAATTACTGTTCGTGTTTTCTTGCGATATGAGGCAAAAAGCTTTGTAATAAGCAGACAAAAGTATAAAGCGATTTTTTTTAGATCGTAACAGAATTAACCAGGGCTGTAATCTATCTACTTACCACGATTGCCTACTTCTTTCGATTAGAGATCCACAAATGTTTGACAGAATTTTTTCAGAGTTCGTTCCGATGTGCGAGTAGATCGGTTTCCAGATAGAACGTAGTAAACGTTTCAAAATCCTAGTATAATATCGGTGTCAGTGATATTGGTCTATAATTCAGCAGATTAATAAAATTATTTCCTTTATTGTGAATTAGTGTGATTTGTACAACTTTGCCTAGCGAAAGGTATTCAGCTGCTAAAAATGAAGGTATTTCCATCACCATACTCGGACAGGTGTGTAGTCGGTGTTCGCTCTGCACCGGAAGTTTCCTTTATGAAGTGCTTTTTACAGAAGGAATCCGTCTCTAAATTATCTTCGTATGCTGTCCTTGATTCGAGTTCTGAAATATTTACTGCATCTTTGTCGCTGAGAGTATTACAGATATCTACTCTTTAGTGGCAATGACATTAGTAACGTTACCAAAGATGTTACACAGTGTAGGTATTGATTGTGTTCTTGGAGTATGTTTGAATTTCCTGCCACATTTAGAGGCCAATTTCGGCTTGGAAATTACAAAACGCATTAATACAAAAGTTTATGGGTAGTTTCAAATATGGTGCATCTCGTTTATAACTCTACATTGTTTTCACTGATAGAGTTAAAAGTTAGCTTCTTAGTTACAAAATTGCGTGATACATGTGTTCCTCACCAGGACGAGAATATAATTTCAGCTGTAATCGCTGGCTGTAGCTTTAAAAGAAGCCACGAAAAACACGGCAGGCATCTTGTGCGCCAACTTGGTTATCGACGTTAAGTCCTTCGTAGACGTCTGTTTCCTGGAACTTCAAGGCAGCGTTAATAATTTCGCGTAGCGCGCTAATCTGCTAAGAGAGCGTGTGGTATAAAACCGCAGCTAAGCCCCTGTAACTGTGTTTATTCAGCGAAGACGCATTAAATAAATAAAACGGAATTCTTTGTGTGTAATGGGTTTGCGTTTTCCAAGTTTGCATGCATGAGCAACGTTTCGACAGAAACATTTTAGAGTAAGCACGCACAGCCTACGCTTTTAACGTTTATCCAAGCCTTAGAGGAGAGTATTTTGTTTGCATTTCATTTTCTGAAATACAAAAATTACTTTCTTTTACAAATATTTTCACATTTATGACACTACTGTGATAAGCTTAAATAAGTTTACCATTGTTTGTGAACATATATATAAGATTTTCTGGACGTGCATTCTTACATTTACACCTATTGAGTTTTAATCTTGTTTGCGATCTTTATTATTTTGTAGTTCTTTCGTATTCTGTGTGTATTACAATCAGTCTACTACAAAAGGTAACATTTTTCTGCAAAAAGAAAAAAATCAGTTAATTTCGCATAAATTATACACTTTATTTTTCAAAGGTGATTGATTTTAATCTTAGATCAACATCAGACCAATATTTTCAAGTTGGTGCTGAGATAAATCAGTCTGATGATTATCTGATGTAATATCGAAACCTGTCACCTTTTCAAAAAAAAAAAAAAAAAAAAAAAAAAAAAAAAAGGGGGGGGGGGTAATATTTCTGCGAACTTGAGTGATTTCTTCATTAACTGTTCGCTGCCTTTCCGAATCGGAAAAATTGTTTTCCGAACTCATAGCTATCTGAAACATAATACTTCTGATTGGCTGATGTAATTTTTTTTCTTTGTATTGTATATTTTGTCCAATCATGAGTTTTAAGTTTCAGATGAGTTCAAACAACAAACTAAACAAAAAGGCAGGCATGTTATGATTTCTTTAATCCGGTAGTTTATTATGCAAAGAATGTAATGCTTTCATGAGCAAATTATGTGATTAATGATAAATTGAGTTGCCACTATGTTTTCCTAAACATAGAAAACTTCATCTGACGAGTGGCGTACACCATCCTAGGATCACGACTCTATTTGTTACTCTATTTACCCTACTTGTATCACAGAAATTAGTTTTCTCCTCTTTAATATTATAAGCAAACATTTATATTCCACTCAAAAATAGTGATTAGGGCTGTTAAATGTCAGTATTCAAAACTCAATAAATTCAGATTATAAAATTCAAAGGTATAACCTAATCATTGAAAATACTAGGTGACCAAGTGTCACAATACAATAACATGAAAATATGAAATAAGCTCTCATATAACTATACAAAAATGAAAGATACAATATTATACAAAATAAAACAAATGATTGGTTCTATTTTCGGAGATTCTTCCATTAAAAGAAATTGAATAAGAAAAGGGCTTACTCATAAGGATTATCCTAATCTAAAAGGAGAGGATAGAAAGCAAACACAATCAATTAATATCACAACCTGAACTGATTTGACATTACTTGACATCGCAGGTTGTGGAGGCGATCTCATAGATTAATGATCTTCAATAGTGCAAAGACAAGATATGAAAATACTTACTAATTTTATGAAGACAGGTTTCAGTGAGCTCTGTCACAATCGAAATTTGACTCATAACCAAAGAGATTTTGGTCATATGTTAAATATACTAGGGGCAAAACGTAAACAATACCCTCACTACGTGATTAGTAATGTCGATCCTGCCGATGATAGTGTTACTAAATCAGGGTTACAAACACAGCTATTAGAAAACTCATTCACCAAATAAAACGAAACCAATATTATAGAAGTGTTTTATCCATTACAGCAACTGTTAAGATTATAAATAAATGAATTGCAGCAACAAATTGCTTGTCGTTATTTATTTTGAACTTCAACGACCGGTTTCGGGCGCTTGAGTGCCCTTCTTCTGGTCTCTATACAGACAAACAAGTGCATTTGTATACAATAAGGCTATAGAACGTATAAAAGTCGATTACAGAAATATGCAGCAGTTTCGAACCAAATAGAATGTAATAAAGAGAAGTTCATATAATGGGATGAAATTAACACTTACATTTTTGTACTGTTGCTTGATAGATAAACATGCTACTAGTGGAATCAACGCTAAGTGCAAAGATTATGGAATGAATAACAGTCAGCTGGTAACAAAGTATCTATGGATGAGGCTTATAGTATAGGAGTAACGATAAAAAAGGGGGAAGAAGGCTATGGGAAAACAGTAATACTCAAAGTAGTTGAAGAAAAGCATAAAGAGAGGAGCAGGTGACTGATAAATCAGTCGCTTAGCAGATTAAAATTCAGTAGTCTAGAAGTACAATGATAAGTGGCGCCATAGGCGGAATATTTCAGAACTACCAGCTGTGCAGTAGTAGGATGCTTAGAATGTCACTGTCAGGGCATCTGTCAATATAAAGAATTTGTCATTGTATCTATGGCTTCAAAATTTAATGGGAATAGATTGATGAAGTGATTATCATACAACGAATAAGTTAAGGATGTGGGTTATAAGTTTTAAGATGCGTGAACTAATGTGCAAAGAAATGTGAATGGTTACAGTAATATTAACCTAGTGTTACGATTGGAACATCTAGTCAGGCGACTGAAGAAAGTTAAACAGTGAAATTGCTAGGAATATACCAAAGAGGATAATTTTAATGTAGTTGTACTGCAGAGGAAGAAGAGTATTATGAGAGTTACTTTATGTAGTATGTGGGGGGGAGGGGGAATATATTAAGTTTATAAGTAAATAGCAGGTAGCAGGTGGAGAGTGTTGTGTTTGTGTATGTGTGTAATTGATGAATAGGATAGTGTGATTGTGGACCTAGGGTATGTAAGGTGTGACTGTGGGTGCGCACAAAGTTTGTGGTTATTTGTTAGGGATTTTTATAAAAGAAGGGGAATAGCTGATTATTGTATGGGATGGGGGGGGGGGGGTGGAGTGTAGCAGAAATTGTGCAAAGACAGATCCATATGCAATGCCCCACAAGATCAAAATGTCCTCAATAATGAAGAAATAGATGAATTTGTTAGACTACTACACACTGCACTTAAGTATAATATTTTCACATTTAACAATAAGCTGTACCAACAGGTAGAGGGATTAGCCATGGGCAACTGCCTAGCAGGTAGCATGGCTGACATTTTTATTAACATTTTAGAAAATGAATTTTACAGAAAGTTTCCTGACATCCATAAGAATATTATGTTCTACAAACGATACGTGGATGACATCTTCCTCATATATCAAGGGACACCAGCAGACATTCCTTACATTCAGGACCTCTTAAACAGTTTACATAATAACATCAGTTTTACCTATGAATTACAAGATGACAATGGTAACATTAATTACCTGGATTTGTCTATCAAAATCGTAGACAATGAAGTGTCCTTTGATATATTTAGGAAACCTACTGCCACCGATAGTATTGTTCTCTGTTCCTCTTGCCACCCAGTTAGCCAGAAACATAGTTACTTCACATCTATGATTAACAGAATTGTTCAAACTCCACTGTCTGATCAAGCAGTTCAGAGATAGTTGCAAATCTTTGAGTATGTGGCAAATACCAATCGCTATGACCCTTGTTTAATAAAGAGACTATTTAAACAGAGTACTGACAAGTCAAAACCTTTGACTTCACTAAGCAATGTAGAGAAATCTAGTTATATTAAGATGGCTTTCTTTGACAACATCTCTTATCAACTTGCAAATTTGCTTAAGAAATATGGCATCACAGCAGCTTTCTGTACTAAGAGTAAAATTAGCCAACTACTCCTACACAATGAGCAACAAACAGGTAGCAGTAATGCACTACTTAAATCTGGGGTCTACCAAATAAATTGTGAAAACTTTCCAGCAAGTTATATTGGCCAGACTGGCAGAGCATTTAAAACTAGACTTAGGGAACACCTCCCTAACAAAAAAAGGAGAAAATCCCTATAGGTCCAATTTTGCCCAACACCTAATAGATGAAAAACATACAGCTCCAAGTATTGATAAGTTAGACATCTTACACTTTGTAAATAAAGGAGCTAAAATGAACTTTCTTGAAGAGCTAGAAATATATAAGCATTCTAAATCACAAGACTGTAATCTATTAAATGAACAAACTGTGTTAAGAAACAAGGTTTTGCTCGATTGTTTAGCCTCAATCTTGGATGATCATTGAAAATGTATTATGTGTTCATACAGTATAATAGTTGCTTCTTAATTGTAATTGTCTCTGTAAAACACTAAGTGCAGATATTATTGTTTGAACTTGATCACCTTTGCCCAACCCTTCAATTGCTCTACTTTATATAAAAGTCACAAATTAAACTCCATTCCTTCACTATGTTTTCTCCAGTGTGCTGATTACTCACACTGGCTTCACTTATCTGTTGTAGTTGCCTCCAACAACCACCTCCCCTCCCTACTGTTTTGAGTTTTAACCCATCCTAGTACCTTTCATAGTATACCTGCTCCATAGGCTTTCAAAATTGATAAAGATGTAATAAAACAATTAAACCAAAAGTTAATTTCAACGAACCACAAGTAAGATATGTTGTACCCATACAGTTCCTCATTAACTGATTAGCTCTTCTTTGCCTAAGTCACTGTAGTATGCATTATGTTGCTTTACATCAGCCCCTTTCACATATTGCACATGTTTTACAGCTATAACTTTTCTGACCAACCCACCCTAATACTGCACATTAATGCATAACCAGTTCTACACAGACACTGAACTAGTCCCTTATGTTTCTGCCTTTCTTAAGATTGAAAGTAGTAGCCACCCCACATTACAGTTATAGACCAAATATAACTTTATCAACAGTCACAGAGCATACACTTGTGGGGCATTGCATATGGATCTGTCTTTGCACAATTTCTGCTACACTCCACCCCCCCCCCCTCATCCCATACAATAATCAGCTATTCCCCTTCTTTTATAAAAATCCCTAACAAATAACCACAAACTTTGTGCGCACCCACAGTCACACCTTACATACCCTAGGTCCACAATCACACTATCCTATTCATCAATTACACACACACACACACACACACACACACACACACACACACACACACACACACACACAAACACAACACTCTCCACCTGCTACCTGCTATTTACTTATAAACTTAATATATTCCCCCTCCCCCCCCCCCCCCCCCACATACTACATAAAGTAACTCTCATAATACTCTTCTTCCTCTGCAGTACAACTACATTAAAATTATCCTCTTTGGTATATTCCTAGCAATTTCACTGTTTAACTTTCTTCAGTCGCCTGACTAGATGTTCCAATCGTAACACTAGGTTAATATTACTGTAACCATTCACATTTCTTTGCACATTAGTTCACGCATCTTAAAACTTATAACCCACATCCTTAACTTATTCGTTGTATGATAATCACTTCATCAATCTATCCCCATTAAATTTTGAAGCCATAGATACAATGACAAATTCTTTATATTGACAGATGCCCTGACAGTGACATTCTAAGCATCCTACTACTGCACAGCTGGTAGTTCTGAAATATTCCGCCTATGGCGCCACTTATCATTGTACTTCTAGACTACCGAATTTTAATCTGCTAAGCGACTGATTTATCAGTCACCTGCTCCTCTCTTTATGCTTTTCTTCAACTACTTTGAGTATTACTGTTTTCCCATAGCCTTCTTCCCCCTTTTTTTATCGTTACTCCTATACTATAAGCCTCATCCATAGATACTTTGTTACCAGCTGACTGTTATTCATTCCATAATCTTTGCACTTAGCGTTGATTCCACTAGTAGCATGTTTATCTATCAAGCAACAGTACAAAAATGTAAGTGTTAATTTCATCCCATTATATGAACTTCTCTTTATTACATTCTATTTGGTTCGAAACTGCTGCATATTTCTGTAATCGACTTTTATACGTTCTACAGCCTTATTGTATACAAATGCACTTGTTTGTCTGTATAGAGACCAGAAGAAGGGCACTCAAGCGCCCGAAACCGGTCGTTGAAGTTCAAAATAAATAACGACAAGCAACTGGTTGCTGCAATTCATTTATTTACAGTATTATAGATTTCGAATTACGAACAGAGGCCAGAATGAGTAATGTAAAGGTAGATATCATTGGAGTAGTGAAGCAACTGAAATCACTTAACCAGAACAATTCTTCTGGTCTGTCCTGTACACCCATTAGAGTTCTATTCGATTATGCTATAGCGATAGCTCCTTACTTAATAGTCATATACAACCGCTCTCTCAAAGAAGGATCTATACCAAAAGATTGGGAAGAAGATTGGAAAGTTGCACACATCACACCTATATTCAAGAAAGGCAGTAGGAGTAAACCACTAAACTACAAGCCTATTTCATTGACGTCAATTTTCAAGAGGGTTTTGGAACATTATCTCGAACAGAATCATTTATTGACATAAGGTCTACACGGATTTAGAAAATATCTTTCATGCGAAACACAACTAGCTCTTTGCTCACACGAAGTGATGAGTGTTATTGACAAGGGTACGTATTTATTGATTTAAAAAGGCTTTTGACACCGTACCTCACAAATGGCTTTTAATCATATTGCGTGGTTATGGTATATCGCCCCAAATTTGCGAGTGGTTGGGAGATTTCTTGTCAGAAAGAACACAGTTCGTAGTAGTCGATGTTAAAGCATCGACTAAACCAGTGGTGATATCGGGCGTAGGGTTATTGGTCCTCTGCTGTTCCTTATTTAAATAAAATATTTGGGAGAAATCTGAGCAGCTCTCTTAGGTTGTTTGCAAGTGACGCCGTCATTTACCGTCTAGTAAAATCATATGAAGATCAAAACCAACTGCATGACGATCTAAATAAGCCCTCACTATGGTGTAAAAATTGGAAATTGACTCTAAATAATGAGAAGCGTGAAGTCGTCCACATGAGTACGAAAAAAATCCGTTAAACTTTGCTTACAAGATAATTCAATGTAATTGAAGGTCGTAAACTCCACTAAAAACTTAGGAATTACTGTTATATCAGATTTAAACTGGAAAGAACACGTAGATAATGTCGTAGGCAAGGTGAACCAGAGACCGCGTTTTATTGGCAGAACACTTAAAAGATCCAACAGAACTACTAAAGAAAATGCATGCACTACGCTTGTCTGTCCTTTTTTGGAATATTGCTGCCCAGTATGGAATCCTTATCAGGTGGGTTTGACGGAGAATATCGAAAGAGTCCAAAGAAGGAAATAACACAGGATCTGAGATGGGAATATTTACAACGGCCGTTATCGCTGCGGCGTGGGCCTCTTACGAAACTTTAATCGCTACCATTCTCCTCTGAATGCGAAAATATATTGTTTACTTACATAAGTAGAAAAGATAATCGAAATAAAATACGAGACATTAGAGTTCGAACGGAGAGATTCAGTTGTTCTTTCTCCCCGTTCGCTATTCGAGAATGGATTGGGAGATAAACAGTATAAAGGTGGTTCGATGAAACCTCTGCCAGGCACTTAAATGTGATTTGCAGAGTATCCCATGTAGATATAGACATATGCTCATATCAAATCTCACAAGTTGGTTCAAATGTTGTAAATCTAAGGGATTAACTACAGTGGTCATTAGTCCCTACGCTTACAGACTACTTATGATAAGGACAACACGAACACCCATGCCTGTGGGAGGACTCGAACCCACGACCGCGAATGGCAACGCACACCGCAGCTGGGCACTGTAGTGCGCACGTCTATTCCCCCGCGGCTTAGAATTGGTCATCTTATTTAAAAAGTGGAGATTAAACAGTACGTGAAACATAGTTCTTAGACTACATATAAAAATATCTAAGTTTAAACATGAACAGCTCATAGGAGACCCTCAGTTTCGTGTACACCTGACACAGAAAATGATTATCTTTCATTATCTGAACATTGTGTTACGGAATACGACAGATTTAAATGTAATGCCATAATTCACGTAATATCTCTCGTGAATTTCTGCATCTACACTGAAGATAGTTACTGTTGTTGTTGTGTACGTAACATAAATCGATTTTTTATAATACATGCAAAAGGTTTTTACGCCAATGCTGCTTCATTTAATGTTCGTAATAATAATTTTGTGGCCTTTGAGCACATCATTTCATATAATGGATTCAAATCTTAAGAAATAATATGGTTTAATTGAATTGTTTCTGTCCGTTCATCGCACCATTGGCAGCGCAAACGCATGTGGCGTTGATTCAGTGGTAAACGAAGCAATGGACGCCTTGCGAAATGTCCACCTTACTGCAAACCACTATGGAGGAAATCAGATTGTTGTGCACTAGAGCAAATTTATCGTGATATGGTTCTTGATGTGGCGGAGAAATGTATCTATTTATAAAACGTCATTTTGACTGACCAAAAGCAGTTCATCACGTTGGCCTAATGCAACCCGTTTCAGTCCTTGAAGATTATCAAGCACCGGCAGAACCGAAACAGATGGTTACTATGACATCACAATGTTCAAAACGGGAGAAATGAAGAAATTTACAGCACGCATTGTAATAAATCCAAACAACATGCGCGTAAGTTACTTTGCGTGTATATCTTTTCAATTTGTTACAATGAGGGCTATACACGTTCTTCGTTTCTCCCGTTTTCAACGTTGTGAAATGCCATTGTAAGCATCTCTTTCAGCTCTGTAGGACTGAAACCGACAGCGACGGGCACACATAATAAAGAGCTTTAGGTCTTTCACAATGAAGTTACACAAGTATTGAACAGTTAAACCCCACATACCTTTTAGCTAAATCGATATACCTCGGCCTGCCCACAGTGTGCTTATCATCACGTGTAGTTGTGCATAGAGATGGATGCAATCAATCCGTCATACCACCCTGCATCCAACGATTTCAGATCCGCATCACAGTTGATTAGTTACGTCCGACACTATCGCCGATTTCTGTAAATGATAATCCGTAAAATCAATAGTCAAGTATTCTTCCTCTATCGACCTTCTGAACTTATTCGAAAGACGATGCTAAAACTACACAGGAAAACAACCGCAGGAAAGAAAATTTCCAGAACGTCCCTTCGGCCGTCTGTTTCACCTTTATACTATAGTGATTGCATGTGTCGTTGCTGTCACACATGACACCTGCGCTTAAATGCTAATCAGGTACATTTCTCGTGGCCGCATACATAAGCTGCAAATTTCATCTGATTTTGATGCTCCCTTCATAGTGCTGCATTTCGGGTTCCCAATAGGGAATGAAATACAGAAAATGAAATTTCGTTCAGCGTGGAAGATGTTTTAAGGGGCAGAACTTAAGTATAATGTTTAGCAATTTTGTAGTTTGTATTGTCGATTCAGTCTTTTAATATTTTGTAATCTATAGTCGTGTAGTTTATGTGCTGGAAAAAGACGTTGTTTTTAACGAACCTGGAAACGGAGCGCGTCGCTTCTCAGCGTTGGAGGTTCGAGTCCTCCCTCTGGTTTGGGTGTATTTGTTGTCCTTAGCGTTAAGTTAGTTTAAGTAGTTTGAAGTCGTGGCTGGTGGTCTTGGGGTAAAGCGCTCGACTGGAAACCGAAGGGTCGCTGGTTCGAAACCCGGTCGAATTTCAAATTTTTAAATTGTTTTTAGGTCTCCTTTCCCCGGTTGAATAATTCGGCTAGGCTAGGGATACGCAAGTCGCCGAAGTGGCGTCCAATTGAAAGACTTGCACCAGGCCAATGAGCCACACGCAATTATTAATGTTCAAATTTTTGTTAAGCTTAAGGGACGTAACTGCGGGGACATCAGTCCCTAACCTTACAAACTAGTTATGAACTACCTTATGCAAAAGACGACACAAACATCTATCCCTGAAGGGGGATTCGAACCCCCGACCGTAATGGCCGTGCAGACTGTGACTAGCGCGCTGAAGACCGCTCGGCCACTGCGGTCGGCCGAAATTATTATATTTGTGGTTTGTAACCCTAGGGACTGATGACCAGAGTAGTTAAGTCCCATAATTTACAAACATTTGAACCCGAGAAATGCTTAGCAATTGATAAATACGAATCAGAGTGGTATGTAAACGCCCACTCCTATCTTTTTCCCCATCACTTCCCCTATATCTATACAAATTTCTGACCTTCCTTTTCGCCTTCTTAGACCTCCCTCTGAATTACCTAGCTGAAAACTCCGAGTTTATTTATTTATTCCAATATTCTGTTAGTCCATGTGCTCTCTTCCTTACCCTCTCCTCTATCTGTCCATCCCCTATCAACTGCCTGCACCTCCTCGTCTTTGTCCTCCTCCTATGCCACCTCCTCCTCTTCCTCCTGAATGTCATTACCAATCACCGCTCTTTGACAATGTCTTCCAGTCCCCTTTATCTCCTCCCTCCCATGTACATGAAAAATTAGACGTATCTGCCAATTTCACGATGGTCGATCAGAAATTCATTAGAACCCAAGATATACTTGCTGGAGTGACAAAATGTTGGGGAAAAATGGAAGTAAAGTTGAATGTGCACTCAAAGCTTTCTTCAGAATCAATCAATTTAAGTATTTAACAGCGAAAATAAAAGAGGTTGATCCGCTGTGCGTTATTAGTCCGAAAAGAACTTCGTACCTTAAATAGAACCGAAGATATCGTAAAACAAAACGAATAAATTATTCAGAGCAAGGACAGAAGTATATCGCGTTGGAGTATAAATAACGGAAGGCGAGAGATGGGTGAATTCTGATACTTGATGAGAAATTCGTGGATGACTATCTTTGGTTAAAAATAAAAAAAAAAAAAAAAAAAAAAAAAAAAGGAAATCGGATAGAACGGCCTGCCTGAGATTAGTTCACAGCAAGGACATCCTCATAAGAAATATACAGAACGAGTCGCGTCTGAGTATAAATAAAGGAAGAAGAGCGGTAAGTGAGTAAGATTCAGGATTGTCGATCGATCTTCATTTAATTCTATCGTATTCGAGTAAGATGTCAATCGCTAACTTCTTTGCACATCTCGCGCGTCCCCAATGAATGTGATTTGTGTACATGTACGTCAATGTGTTGCATTCAAGAGTTTGTGAAGAAATAAGGAATGCCAGTGCAATGAATTGGCAGACAGATATCTACAAAATACGGGACCGATGCTGGCACAAGGGAGTCCGCAAGATGGCGCCGATCCAAAACGGCCAATTGCAAACGGCCGTGGGCCAGAGATTTTATTGGCAATCGCGCACTGAACGTCGGCACTTGCGGGCGCGGCTAGAGCCCTCGCCAACTGTGGCGCTGCGTGGAGCCGCGAAAGCGCTAGCAGGAAGGTGTGCGGCCAAACCTCTCCAGCAAATCCTCTCTACCCTTCTCGTGGCTTCTCTCTCCTCTGAAACTGAGTGCACGTGACAGCTGGGAGGTTTGTGCCAGTGTCTCCGCTTTCAACTCTTTTCCATGATACACTCTTAGGCTGAAAGTCACTTTCCGACCGACCATCATTCACTATTTCCTATTCCGCAACTGAATTGTTCACCAGAACAATTTAATTTTTCCCGTTAATTTTTCAAATTGTGGGAACAAGTTACTGAAGCATAGATACATAGTTATGGAATGTTTTGTGATACGTTCCTTGGCACAAAAGAGTTTTCGGTTAACGTAGGCTACCGTCACAAATTCGGATAAAATCTGAAGCTTTCCATTTAATGATTTGACGTTACCAGATTGTGCCTAACAATTTTTTTACTTCTATTCATCCGATGTGATATGTCAAGACTTTATGAGAATGCCCCACAACAGTAAAATGCATAAAAATAAATTAAAAAGTTAGAGCCACGACAGTCTTTTAGTGCTAAACAAGTTTAATACGTTGTTGTCCTGGAACAACAGTGGGAATGAAAGGGTTACTCTATAAGTGCTAAGTATTGTCTCATGTGTTCCTGCATTTCTTGCTAAATGCAAGCTTGAAAGACGACCGTCTTTCGCCTTCCATATATTTATTGTATATTTCTGTAAAGTTATAATTTATTTAATGTCGCTAGATTATCATTTTGTTAAACTTGAACCCGACTCTTTTCAAGGCTTGAGGAATAGCATTTTTTATTTCATGTATTAAAATATTAGTTAATATTGCTAGGTTTTTCTTATTTTGTTATGTTAAGAATTTATTATTATATTAATTAAGGTGGCATAAGTACGGCTTCTCGGCTACACCACTGTCCCTGTGAGAATGTGCAGTTGTTTTACTTTTAAGTGGGTGTGAGGATCAATGGCTGTCTGAATGTGAGGAAAGATAGCTCGCCTTGCATCGTTCTCTCTGGCTCAGTATTGATAGCCGCTTATACTACCAAAGAGGTTTCCACATCCTTTGGTTACAGTCCAGTCAGCGAGCCTTCTTTCACGCAAGTCTCGCTGTCCGTCCCCAACACGGCTGTTTTTTGGATTTTCTGGCTTCCGATTGTTTGCCGCATCTGGTGACCGCTCGGTCCATTCTGGGCTGGTCGTCTGGTGAGGTAAGGTTGGTTCTGCTCTGGTTTTTGGAGATGGTAGCGTTTCATTGACTAGCACGTTTAACTTAGATTCGTGAACTTAGAGTAATTTTTTTGGAATATTTTCTCCGATCGTGTGCGGATATAAACTCTGTGTAAATACTTTTTAGCTTTGTGTGGCCCGATTTCTAATAGGTGATATGTTTATTTTTGTACAGTGCATGTAAAAATCTTCTCATCCTTTCCTTCCATGAGTGATATGTGTTCCATGTGGATGGTTCATAGAACAAAGCCTTCATCTTCCACTCTTGTTTGATCCGTGCCCATCAGGCCAGTAACTATGCGGGTATCCTTCTGACTTCCAGTAATATTTCGCGATCTTCTCTCCCCGCCTATTTTAATGTTGCTGTTTCTTCTCCAACTCGTAGTACGAACTCTTTCTGTGTCAGTAATTCTCTGTGAGCCTTGTACAACCTCCTTCAATAGCTTACTTATGTAATTCTAAACATTTCTATGGGTTGCATGCTGTAATTCTTATTTTTATTTTTCCGACTTCGTAATTATTTCACTTTTACGAGTTTTGGAGGTTGCACTTCATCCGTCTCTGTAATCGCCCCCTATCGCGTGTAGCTGTATTTCGTTCGCTTCCTTATATAATTCTAAACATTTCTGGGGGTTACATGCAGTAGTTAATTTTCTTTATTTTTAGGAAACGGAATTTTTGCAATTTTACCGGTTTTCGGAACCACCTGGGTGTGTGTTCCGACTTCTGGGGTTTGCAGCTAGTCGCCTGAGTTTACGCCACTTATCATATAAAACCAGTACCTAGATTGATTGCTGACAGACTGCAATTTAAGAATCCACCGTGATTTAGTATAATGAATCCGATTTTCAACCACTTCACCTTCAGTGGACTGCGTTCATGTAACGTAGCCGTGTGTCGCCGTTAGCGTCTTTGCTCGCAGTCCAATTCAGATGTAATTTAACTTAGCTATACATGCGCACCATCTCGAAACAGGCACGACAGACCAGAGCCAGCTTCAAAGTTTTTTTATATATTGTGTTTTGTGCTACCTCCGACTGGCTGAATCTCGCCTACGATAGCGGCGCCTGCTTCCGCCTCGTTTCAGCACGCTGTTTTTGGTGAGTTTCGCGGTGGCATTGCGTGTGTGCGTGAGAGAATGAGTGTTGTTTGTCAGTCCTTCTCCCCAGTAGCGTTAAATCATGTATATTTTATGCTGGGCACCGTCTGCATTAATCCATGTAAGAGATGCATTTTTATTGTGTTAGCGAAATTGGTTGTCCATTTTGCTTGTTTTCTATCTGAAGAAACAAGTCTAAGTTCAGCATAATCCGTAAGTTGCCTATAAAATGTAGTTTTAGAGCACCTTCACTCTTTCATTTAATATTGTTCTTCACAAGTGCTGAGAACAAGCTCAGATGCAATTATGTCTAAACTCCGTTGCGCCATAAATGTTTTCTTAGTTACGTTTCTAAGATAACTTTAATTGTGGTGGCTTGCTTATTAATGTCTGTGTGTAATAACGTGTGGGCTGCTATGTGTATTGACCACCGTAGTATTAATTTCCTGTTATTGAAGTAATTTGAAACTAATCAGTTCTCAGTTTGGGCCAGGGAACAAGGCTTTGAAGCATGGAGTAACCAGTAGTTCACACGGACCTCATTTGCTAAGTTTAGTGATAAAACAAGGCTCTTGTTTCGTACACTGGTCGACTTTTAAGCCGATCATCCGTGAAGTCGACTCCTATCAGTTTTTCCATTCTTTTTCAGTAAACCTATGAATGCGAAACTGATGACTTATGCTAGGTTTTTTTTACCTTTTTTCCATGCGTCGCAAGTAATTAGTTGCGGATAATTCACTTGTATAATCAGATTAACTTCTCAAGGCTGTTGTTTATATGGTTGGCTGATACATTCATTATCAGTTTGTACAATGAACAGGAATCTAATGTGCGAATACTACGTACTCTTTTACTTCTCACCCCTCTTAACTGAACGAACGTTGCCTTTCTCCCTTCAGTAAAAACCCGTCTTGATTGCAGATTATTTATTCTTTAATTAATGACGCGGTTCGCCATTCATCAGGGCATCCTCAGCCGGCAGCAGTGGCCGAGCGGTCTGAGCGCGCCAGTCACAGTATGCTCGGCCGCTACGGTCGGGGGTACGAATCCCACTTCGGGCATGTATGTTTGTGTCGTCTTTAGTGTAAGGTAGTTCACAAGTTGTTTGTAAGTTTAGGGACTGATGACCCCGCAGTTAATTCCCTGAAGCTTACCAAACATTTGAACATTTTGAGCATCCTCATATTATCTGCGTAACGGAATTTACACAAAATTACAAGGCGGAATTACAAAACGGGGATAACGGGACATGGGCTTATTTTGAGCTAAGAAGACAACATAAATGGTCAACAAAGCTTACAATGTGCTCTCCGTGGTGTGACATAGGAAGTTGTTTTGCGGTGTTTCTATATTTTTTGAATTGTGGATTTCCTTGTAGCCACACAAATGATCGGGTAACAACGAATTAGAGTTGGAACATACTCGGTAAAGGTGTGAGAAGCATAAAACCGATTTTTAATATTACCTTAATAGAAGCGGCGGTCCGTGATGACAAGATAAGCCCATGTTTACAGTTGCGCGTACGGGCGGTGGGCGGACGTGGCGTGTACTGCAGCGCCTACTTGTACAGACCAATTAGAAGAGTGTGGGTAGGGCGTGACAAAGAAAGCCGGTGTATAAGACGGGACGGATGAAATCTAGCGATGTGAATACAAATTTAACCAAAGGAAGGTTATTAAGCAGGACAGAAGTTGTTTATGTTTGCACTTATAAAAGGAATTACAGTACTTTATTTGAACAGAAACATCTTAATATCTAGAAATGTTTGATCTTTGCATGCCAACTGATCATTTAGGCGGTGTGGGTGTTCAAAGTAAGTGCGCTTCGCTATCTCAAACTCTTCCAGTAAATTTAGCTTCCGCCCTTTCTGCGCAATACATAAAATTTGCCTGTTGTCAATGGTAGGCTGTTCACGTTCGGGTGCTTTACTATGTTTCGCAAAAGGAGGAATGTCTTTTTTCATGTATTTTTTTTATTATTTTTTTATTTTTTTATTTGGCCTTTTTAAGTAAGAAGATGCTCGATGATACGTACTTTAAATATCCGGCCTGTCTGTCCTACGTATTCAGCTGGGCATTTGGGACATGGTAGTTTATAGACTCCTGAGGAAAGGTATCTGTCCTTATTGGCTTGTTCGTTGTGTGGGAGAATTTTCTGGATGCTAAATACGATTTCTACATTTGTGCCACGAAAGTGTTTAGCCAGGTCATAAGAAAAAGGTCCCATGAATCAAATAGGGATACGTTTAACTTCATCGTCAGGTGGTACCGAATGAAGTAATGATACAGTCCCGGTTCCGGCACACAATTTTAATCTACCAGGAAGTTTAATATCAGCGCACACTCCGCTGCAGAGTGAAAGTTTCATTCTGGAAACATCCCTTAGGCTGTGGCTAAGCCATGTCTCCACCATATCCTTTCTTCCAGGAGTGCTAGTCTTGCTTGGTTCGCAGGAGAGCTTCTGTGAAGTTTGAAAAGTAGGAGGCGAGGTGCTGGCGGAAGTGAAGTTGTGAGGCGGCATCGTGAGTCGTGTCGGGATAGCACAGTCGGTAGCGCGCTTGCCCGCGAAAGGCAAATGTCCCAGGTTCGAGTCCCGGTTCCGGCACACAATTTTAATCTGACAGGAAGTTTCATATCAGCGCACACTCCGCTGCAGAGTGAAAGTTTCATTCTGGAAACATCCCTTAGGCTGCGGCTAAGTCATGAGCCCACCATATCCTTTTTTCCAGGAGTGCTAGTCTTGCATGGTTCGCAGGAGAGCTTCTTTGAAGCTTGGAAAGTAGGAGGCGAGGTACTGGCGGCATCGTGAGTCGTGTCGGGATAGCACAGTCGGTAGTGCGCTTGCCCGCGAAACAAAGGTCCCAGGTTCGAGTCCTGGTTCCGGCAAACAATTTTAATCTGCCAGGAAGTTTCAATGGTACATCTTTAGAAAGTTTTTTTTTTTTTTTTTTTTTTTTTTTGTACATTTTGCGTACCAGGAACGGGTTGTAACCATTCTTTTCGGACTGGAAATCATTTTATACGTTACGTTCCTTGGCGAATCGAGAAATACGTGACGAGGCTCATTCACATGGCAGCATCGCCATCCTAAATCATCTCCAGGGTTCAAGTAGTGATCAGAATGTCCCAAATGCGAGTAACGAGTGTGTGGATCTTATTAAGGGCAACGTGATACCTGAGTCTGTGTGACGATACCCGGCGGCTGGCTGAACACGACGAGGGCCGCGGGCGCCAGCCCTTAACGCGACACTCACGCAGACGGAGGGGGCGCGCGCCCTGCCGAGGGCCCTCCAGGTTAATTAGCTGCGAGGAGGGCCACGCAGCCCATCCAGGTATCAGCTCCCACCCCAAACCACTCCACCGACCGCCGTGCGCATCCAAGACTCACATGCTAACGACCCCGCAGTCGGAGCGGCAGCGAAACAGGCATTGTTACAACAGAAGTGCCTGTACTTCCCTGTAGCAAATTCCGGAGAGGCTCGTCGAAATCGCTGAAAATCACTTGACCCAGTCTCTACTGAAAAGGCTTCTGTCGAATGGCTATCGAGTAGACTAGAGAGGGAAAAAATTGACGTTCACAGCACACAGCGGTATGTTGAACGATCCGCTGGATTTTGTCCTGAAATAAATTACACGATATTCAAACATTAGGCCTTGTGGGTATGGCGACGTAATGGTAATGCAGTGAGGCACTTGCTATATGATTTTTGTGTTGTATGATGGAGTTTATTTTTTGCCAGTATTTCCACAAGAACAGACATTCGCTGAACAAAAATAAAACAACGTCACGGCAATTGTATGCTGTACAAAAAGAGACAAAGCTTTTCTGACTTTGTTTTCAGTTTGTGAAGGACCCCTTAGTTTTATCAGTAATCTGAAAACTCAGGTTGTCGAAACTTACTTCTAAATGTTCAAATGTTTGTAGAGCTTATGGGACTTAACTACGGGGTCATCAGTCCCTAAACTTACAAACTACTTATGAACTAGCTAATACTAAGGACGGCACAAATACTCATGCCCGAGGGGGAATTCGGGCCCCCGACCGTAGTGGCCGTGCTGAACGTGACTGGGACGTCGTAGACAGCTCGGCCACCGCAGCCGTCAAACTTACCTTTAAATCTTTTTATTTTCTACCGTCGCACAATAGTCCGAAACGGCCGAAAAATTGGCCAAAAGTTGAAATATATTCGGATAAGACTGGAGATTTCTAAATAAAGGTTTTTGGAGTCGCTGAATACGATTTAGAGGGCAATAGTCAAAAATTACAAATGGAGGTTCGAATATACCAAAGTTATATAATAAAAACGTATCACATAGCTACGGTGGAGTAGCAAACTTACCTCTGAATCTTTTTATTTTTTACCGTCGCACAATAGTCCGAAACTGCCGAAAAATTGGCCAAAAGTTGAAATATATTCGGATAAGACTGGAGATTTCTAAATAAAGGTTTTTGGGGTCACTGAATACGATTTAGAGGGCAATAGTCAAAAATTGCAAATGGAGAACCGAATATACCAAAGATATTTAATAAAAACATATTACATAGCTGCGGTGGGGTAGCCGAGCGGTCTAAGGCGCCTCGCTGCGGAGCACGCGGTTGCTCGCCGTCGGAGATTCGAGTCCTCCCTGGGGCATATGTGTGTGTGTGTGTGTGTGTGTGTGTGTGTGTGTGTGTGTGTGTGTATGTGTGATTATCCTTAGGTTAGTTTAACTAGTTTGTAAGCTACGGACTGATGACCACGCAGTTTGGTCAGATAGATTTACAAACTTTTGAACACATTCGTATTGCATATTAATGTAAATTTGGTGAATAAGGATATTTGGTATCGAGGATTAAATGCAGTGAAACAAGTTTTTACAATAAAAAAAACCAGTGTTCATTTTGAAATTGTGCAAAAACATTGTCGTTAGAAAATTCATCTATATTCATAATAGTTAGACAAAGCAACAACAGACTGATTTCCATCGCAGTTGTGATGCTAACTCCTCAGTGATGTTTTTAACCCGCAGTTGTTCAGATCTTCTTTTCGTTCGATCACTAGCACATGTGAACTCCGTGTAAGCTCGACCAATCGTAGGTGCCATGGAAGATTCAGTAGTTAGAAGCATTCTACGAAAAATATGAAATTAATTAATTACACGTAAATTGTAATTGAAATAAAAAACGCACATTCTAATAGTAATCGAAACTTTTAAAATCGTCGATATTACAAATAGATTTACTAACCGTAAAAGTTGTTGAAGAATTAAGCTATTTCTGATTTTTCTGAAAGAATCGTTCGATTTTCCTAGACAATGCTTTCTGTCTTGATCTCAAATTGTACAATAGCTTTTTCACGTCTTGTAATGTATCCCGATGTATTCATCCTCCAAAACCGTGAGCTGCGTGTTCAAATCCGACTCAAGACATTAGTATCATGATGTAGATTTCCTTTCGAGTGCATACTAATTGGTTGCCACCCGACACTGGTACGTAAATTAATCCCATGTAACACTAAACAGAATAAATAATTTAAATCTGCGTAGTTTGACGAAATGTACACGTGATTCAATATTGTCTTATTTTGCCAACTCCATTATTTAATGAACACCGTGAAAGTAATATAAGCGGAGCGTGATATTTGACCACTGTCTTGTATTAACTCTCAAAGTACGTACTGGATATAGAGTACCCGTAAAGGACCCTCTGCACTGCGTGCTAGCTGGCTCGCCAAGCACGATCTCAGTAAATATGACAATACAACGAGAATCGCAACAAGTCGCAGACCTTGTACATTTTAACGCAAGACATCCTACGATACATCGCAGGATCTCCGGCGATCATTTAAGATAGATCTACGTATGAATGGAGGACATTATGAGGTTACGTTTTGAGTGACTTTTATCGAGTACTGAGCATAAATTTATTAGCACGTAACTTATAGACATACCCTATGTACCTTCCTTAACATTCTCCACCAAACACAATTGAAAATGACCACTTACAACAATAGTTATTCACACTTTAAGCATGGCATGTAATCCGAAGCGGTTCTGCGTAGCGTGTCTTCCTCCGCCAACCGTAACTTTGAACTACTGTCTTCGACATCAAAGGTAGCTTCCCGTTCCTGTGACATAATAGTGTTGAGCTATGTCCTCTAAATATGATTGTAGGGGACTAAACCCATAATTAGACTTTTATTTTTGGACTTCTGGCCAGCTTTTCGGTTTTTTCAGACCACTGTGCGTCGTTACAAATCTGTCTTACTATCATAGGATTTGTAAATATTTATTAAGGAAAACATAATTGTTATAACAAAATATGTATGCATTAGTTGCGCTTTAGCATTGCCCTATTAATGGAAGCTCCAATTCTTCCAAGAAGTGCAACAGAATGTTTCAATATGATATGTTTCAATAATGACCCTCATTCTTTCTGTGGCACTTATGCCCGGCCTTTGAAGTTATGATTTCTGAATTTCGGTCATAACACACGATGGATAAAGCAAGATGATTTCTCGCTGAATTAAAGTTCATAAGAGTACACCGTTTTATAAATATTATACACTTATTCATCAAATGTTAGTCTGTATTTGGACTTTGTTATTTAACTAAAGATAATGTTTGTCGTTGCCTGGCGATATATTCGCTAAGTAAAATTCGAGTAATTTATCAACACATTTCTCGCTCCGGGTCGGTTTGAATTTGATTGTCAGGTGAATTACCCTGTCCTTAACTATTTTTTATTACGTTTTCGATCTGATTTTTCTTATTTTATTGGGATGGTCATGTCTCCCTATGTAGGTGGGTGCTAGCAAAATATTTTCACATTCAGAAGTAAAAGTCGGCGATTCAAACATCGCATATAGATCTCGTCGTAACGAATAACGACGTTCTTTTAATGATTTCCACCTCAAATCGTGCAACATTTTCGTGACGCTTTCCCCCCTGTAACGTGATAAAACAAAACGGGCTGTCCTTCTCTGGACCTTCTCAATGTCTTCCGTCAGTCCCACCTGGTGAGGGTCCCACGCCGGGCAACAGCACTTTACGAGAGGACGCACAAGTGTGATGTAGGCAATGTCTTTGGTGGAGATGTTTCATCTTCGAAGCGTTTTGCTAATGAAACGTAACCTTCGGTTCGCCTTCCATACAATATTTTCTATGTTTTCTCTCCAGTCTAAGTTGTTCGTAATTGTAACTCCTAGGTATTTGGTAGAATTTACGACCTTAAGGTTTGTTTGATTTATCGTGTAATTGAAGTTCAGCGGATTTGTTTTAGTGATCATGTGTATTACTTCATACTTTTCATTATTTAGTGTTAATTGCAAAATTTTCGCACCATGTAGAAATTTTGTCTAAATCGCTTTGCTGTTGCTTTGATTTGGGTGTGTGTGTGTGTGTTGTCTGTAGAGTAAGCTAGTTTTAGTAATTTGTGCGTCTAGAGGATAATGTCGTTAGCAGTTTGCAAACATTTTTTATGCCTGCGTGATCTGCCAAAATTAGTTGCCAATAAATAGATAATTCCACAGCTGGCAGCACTCTTTCTAATAATCCTGCGTAATACATCTGTAACCCCATTATCCAATACACCATGTATGCAATTGTACTATATAAAAGTACCATTTAGCACATTCCTGCAAGTTCCTAGGGCCATCATCCCATATACTGCTCAAGATACGTACAAAATTACAGGGTGTAACAAAAAAAAAAAAAAAAAAAATGGCACGAAGTATAGAATACGTTCCCTCACACGTCGACGGAAAAAAAAAAATTGTTATTGGAACATGTATCCGGAAACTTTTTTTTCATGTTAGAGGTCATTTTAGTAAAACAGTGTTGTTTACAGATGAGACATGTTTTCAACGAGATTTTTCAGTTTCTACAGACCGAAGATACGGACTGACATTAGTCCGTACGCAATTTGTGAAGAAAGTAATGATAAGTGATTTTTTGTCAATGTAGGAGCAGGCGTTTGTTGATGGTGTGGTAATTATCTGTTAGTAGCTGTGCCTTTAAATGTGTGAAGTGCAGCAAAACATATACTTCGTACACGATGGAGCTCCTCTTAGTTTAAACATTATGTCAGTCGGCTTCTCAATACCAGATTCGGTGAGAAATGGATGGGTATAGATGGACCAAATTGTCTTGAGTCCGCACTCCAGACCTAATCTCACTGGACATTTATTGATGGGTTCAGCTGACATCTTTTGTGTATGGATACGCAATACAAGATATTCATCCAATGTAACCGCATTATAGAAAGTTGCGAAATCATACGCCATGTCCGGCACGATTATAGCAGGCCATCGGTGCTCACGGATGGCATATTGGACGCCTCCTATGTGAAAGATTTTTATGTGATAAGCAAGTAAGTTCTTTCCTTGTACGTTTCCCTCGGTTACTGCGTCGGCGTCAATAACCAAGCGTTTTCGGAGCCATGATAGTATAACATTATATCTTCGACTAGGTGTGAGGAGTACCTTGTAATTTGTGCCGTACGCTTTTGTTGCACACTGTATATCAACATACGACACAAATTTTAGGGAGTGTTAGGAATACGTTGTAAATTGTGCCGTACGCTTTTGTTAAACCCTGTATATCAACATAAGACACAAATTTTGGGAGAAACACATTTTTAGAAAAGTGTCTCCGCAGTATCAGTTGTAAGTGTACGGAAGTTTTAAGAGGATGTGTAGCATGGTAGTTTACGTCTTTAAAGAATGGATATAACGACACGTAGCGAGGGAGAGATTACTGACGTATACTAACATGCACCTTTCGGTTACATGCTTGGTGTGGAGCTTTATGCTAACTCCGCTACACATGTGACCCCATTAACGCGGCGCTACTGTGCGGTGTGGTAGTCAGCAGACTGGGCGCAGCAGCGCAGTGCGCGACATGTTGAGAGGCAGAACACTTGACGAGAGTTATTACATTACGCACCGCCAGAGTTCGCCGTGGCTGGCAGTTGTTAGCGCTGACAACACGCTCCCTGGGATTGTACGGGCTTATTATGAGTTGCAGTATATTTTTCGCATTAAAAATAGGGCTCTGCGCGTAGGCAGCTTGTACAACCCTCCTGCCTTCCTGTGGGACGTCTCGGATGTTACCGAGTGCGTACTTCAGTAATTCGTTTTAGACGAAATTACGCTACCTAAGTCTAATAACACAGTAGTTTTCCAAGTTTTTGCATTGAAGAATCGCAGAAAATTCATTTTCGTCGATTCTCTTTCTACAGCGCTGCTTCTGCTCCCTGCTAATAAATTGTAGTAGGTAAATTATTATTGCGCAAATCTGTATCAAACTCCGGCACCATGTTATGGTGTTCGGCATAGTGTAACACTGTCAGTTCCTCGCTTTTCGATTCTATGAATGTTGAGCCGGAAGAGCGGGTTTTCGACAACCGTCGTGTGAGCTCTTCCTGTAATTGTACTGCATTGTGAGATTCACGAAGGCGAACACATAAATTTTCTAGCGTTGCTACATATCATTACGTAATAGTATCATTCAATCGTTGCCTGAAAGAGGTTTCATCGAACCACCGTTATACTATTTATCTCCCATTCCATTCTCGAATAGTGCGCGGGAAGAAAGAACACCTGAATCTCTCTGTTCGAGCTCTGATTTCTCGTATTTTATTCTGATGATCATTTCTACCTATGTAGTCAACAATATATATTCGCATTCGGAGGAGAATGTAGGCGTTTGGACTTTCGTGAGTAGCCCACGCGCAGCGATAAGCGCCGTTGTTGTAACGATTCCATCCCAGATCCTGCATCATTTCCGTAACGTTGTCTTACCTGTATCGTGACAATACAAAACGAGCTACTCTTCTTTAGACTCTTTCAATGCCCTCCGTCAAACCCACCCGATAAGATCCCACACTGGGCAACAATACTCCAAAAAGGACGGACAAGCGAAGTGTACTGATTCTGTTGCATCTTCTAAGGGTTCTGCCAATAAAACGCAGTCTCTGTTCGCCTTTCCCACGACATTATCTACGTGTTCTTTCCAGTTTAAGTCTGAAATTTTGTGAAATTTACGGTCTTTAATTTTGATTGATTTATCTTGTAAACAAAGTTTAACGGATTTATTTCGTTCTCACGACTTCACCTCATTATTTAGACTCAATTGCCAATATTTACACCATAGCGATATCTTATTCCGATCGTTCTGCAGATGATTTTACTAGACGCTAAATGACGGCGTCATGTGCAAACAACCTAAGAGAGCTACTTACATTTCCCCTAAAATGTTTATGTAAATAAGGAACAGCAGAGGACCAATAACACTACCCTGAGGAACGCCCGATATCACCTCTGTTTTAGTCGATGCCTAACCATCGATTACTACGAGCTGTGTTCTCTCTGAGAAGAAATCCCCTATCCAGTCGCAGACTGATTTCGGCATATTACTATGCCTTCCTCAAATCTTTAAACAGTTGTACTATTGTCATCTTGGAGAATCGGGTTTCCTGACGATAACGCGAGTAACGTGATCGGAATATCGTCCTACCACAGCTGTGTTGGAAAGTTACACCATTGTTTTTCTTACTTATCCCCAATAACTTACGCTTCTCTATATTTCTACCGAGCTGCCATCCGTCACACCTAGCCATAGACCATAGCATCGACAACAAAACGTCGCAGGATATAGCTCACTATATCCATTACATTAAATATAGAGTAAGAAAGCGGTATTGTGACAAATGGCAGGGACACTCCTGGTACCCTCGTTTGTGACGAATACTGTCCGTTGAAGACATTTTACTGTGTTATATTGCTCAAGAGATCTTGGAGCCTACCAAGTATCTGAGAACACAAAACGTTCTTGTAGGATAGCTGCAGTACATTTTATAAACTGAAAGAACCGCAAATCCATTGCTCAGCAAAAATATTTGTTTGTTTGACCTTTTTCTGAATTTAAATTCCATATCCTTGCATAGAATTAAAAACAACCGACTGCGGTCAAATTTCACTCAAATGTCATGCAACAAAATATTCGTGTCTGAAATAAGAACGGGGTGACATGCATGTGTGTGTGTGTGTGTGTGTGTGTGTGTGTGTGCAAACGAGTTCCTAGAGTTCTTCTGCTGTCCAAATTGCCTCTCTTCTTGAGAATTCATCCTAAAGTGAACTTAGAAGTAAGTTGATTAGAAGACACATACAGGGATCTTAAACATTGAGGATAATGTCCGTGTTGACCCGGTACACAGATAAAACAACTGCTCTCACAAATTCGCGCCGAAATAACTATCAGGATTTTAAACTGTAAACGGAGAGTAGACAGACGATAGATCCCTAGTGATGAAGATGAGTAGAAAATTTCGGATAGCAAATGGTTGCACGAGCTCTTCTTAGAATCAAACTAATTAATCATTACGGGCCTAAGGCCGATACTGGCAATTATTGCTTCAATAAATCGACAATCATTCACGCTTCAGACAGCACCTCGGTATATATCATATCCCAATTAAAATTTTTTTCCTGGTAGTTTAAATGTACATATCGGATCCATTAATTTCTTAGAAATATGATAAGTGGAGGATTTGATGTACAGTATTTCCAGCTGGGGTAACGTAAATGCTTCCGAGATTAAATAACAAAGATAACTAACTGAATGCACAGTTGGGTGGTCAGGAATTGTGTGCTTCTAGAAGCAACCAGAAGCTCTCAGGGTGATTAATGACCTTCAGGGCTGGCTTATCGCCGACTCTGGCGGAAATTTCTGCGCCTTGGGCGTTCATCTCTTTCTTTAATACTCAAAGACTTCTTGTGTACTTCTGAGCGTCACTCGCGAGGTCCGTGCGACATTAATCCACGTCACAAGCAGATAGCGCTGTTCATCAAACTGAGCATAACTGCCGCGTCGAGGATTTCTGCGAGCAGAACGAGAGCAGGAGAGCCGGTGCTCGCTGCCTTTTCGCGGCGACATCAAAGGCAGAAGTTGGTCAGTCAAAGAAGTGAGCGAGAGCCGTGGTTACCGCAAAGTAAGACACGGAGAAAGAATACCAGGATTACTGTTTTAACTGGGAGTGAAAAAAAAAAAATGGTCAGGTGGGGTGTAGCAGTGAATTTCTTTCAAGCGAAACATTACTGCGACAAGAGCGAGATGAGTCGTTGCCTGTAGTCAGGTACCACTAATAAACAGGCCTCTGTGACTTGAAAGACTTAATCTGTTGCGTTCTCAGTTCTACAATTTAGCTTTAGTTTGGAATTCAAACTTCCTTCTCAGTGTTACTCAGTAGTTGATGCGCACCCAATCTTCTGCCCACTATTGAAAGGGATCAATTGAACCCACTTTCAACTATTGTCTATTTCTTTTATTACTGAACTAGTTATTTTACTAGCGATGCTGCAGAATACGCGTGCCCAGTATGGTACAAGACATGCCACGCTAAACTAGTGGATGTGGCTCTAAACGAAACCTGCCGCATTGTCACGGGATGTCTAAGGCCAACGCCAGTTGAAAAATTATACTGCCTGGCTGGTATAGCGCCACCTGGGATTAGAAGGGAAGTCACAGCCAGAATGGAACGAGCAAAGGCATCGAAATTAGCAACACATTCCCTTTTTGATTATCAGCCACCCCTCAGCAGACTGAAATCAAGGAAAAGCTTTCTGCATGCAACGACGGAGTTCGAAAAATCACCACAACTGACCAGGCTGCAGATGTGGAGAGTAAAGATCGGGGACCTTGGTGGCTGGATGACCCCACAGGAAGCACTGTCACCTGGCTATGAGGAGGACTGGATGACGTGGAAGTCCCTCAATAGACTGGGGACCAACGTAAAAAGATCCAAAGTCAACATGAGAAGGTGGGGCCTCTCTGATGCATCTGTCATGTGCGAGTGTGGAAAAGAACAAACCACCGAGCATCTGATACAGTGTGAGCTTTGTCCAGCCTGCTGTACCATGCTGGACCTGACTGGTGCTACCCGTGTTCCATGTGATGTAGCCAGATTTTGGGCTAGTTTAGCTTGTTTAATCCTGGGGAAAAGTGAACTGGTACCACTGTTACTTGTAAATATGTGTACTAGTAATGGCTAATTTGTATTTACATTCACTGATCTTTCGTTTTTATGTTTCATGTTATGTTTTGTACAATATGCTTCTGACACGAATAAATAAATAAATAATTTACTGAACTTCAGTTATTGAATTTGGCAGCTTGTTATGCCACCGTGTTTCAGTTCATGTTTGTCTCTTGCCTCTGCCTTCGGTGAAGGAAAGTAAAGGTTGGTTGTATCACTTGTTTAGTGTACCTGTGTGATACAGTTCGCTCCCTACCTTATCCTAAGGGCAGAGTCAGTCAGGAGTTGTGGTTCCCTTGATTGAAATTCCCTCGAGTAGTCGTCAGTGAGGCTCCGTCCTATGCGTGTTTTCCTACAAACTTAACAGTATAGTCGTTGGGCAGGTCAGAGACGAGCGTTGGCTATCACCACCGCAAAATACTTCTACGTCAAGGGTTGGAAACTGCCCCCTGCAGGATCCCTAGCCGGCCGCTGGCCGTTGCTGTTTGAAACCGCTCTCTGCCGTCGGTGGTCTGGTGAGTAGACACGCTGCACGCTGCGCTCCAGTCTTAAGATTACTCAAAGCTTTGTTGAGATTTTAAAGTTAGGCACGTCAATGCACGCATGGGTCGACCTTGCATTTGAAAGATATGATACTAACAATTTAATCTAATATTAAATTTTCCTTTTACAACTAAATTTATCACTATGATAGCCCCTAAATTGCACTGCCAAATCCCCCTCCTAGTCACAAAATAAGTTGTCCATTGTATGCACACACCTGCTATGACGAAGAGTATATGATCTTGTAATGCGCATAACAACATATCTTCTCGCTCTGCATGCTCGGTGGATCCATATCCTAAGGTCGTTATCCGTTGCGCTTATTACTTCTCCTTTTACTGTTTTATACTCGTGATCGCGAACTCAGTATTTGTTCATGATCCGTGTAAGACACCTCCGTCTCCTGTCTCTGTGGCCAGTATATTTTGCACTGATTTACTACTGTTTATAAATAACTGATAACTAGTATTTTATTCATATATAAATACCGATCTTTCACGTCAATACATTAACGTACTGTACTGTTATTAAAATCAGACTTTTTGTCAATATCTTAAAAAACAGTGTTTTACACTAGACAAATACAGTGAAAATATCAGACAATCATTACATTATTATGTTCATTACGGTGCAAGAACACATTGGCTACGACAATTACATCCTCTTTGTTGTTCTAAAGGTAATCGTTACATTATACATTCGGAATAGCGGCACACTCAGGAAACGGGGATGGTGGATAGAGATTATACACTTTTCTTTCCATATCAGACTATGTAGCCACTCTCTCGTTTCAGTGAGTATATAGTAAGATTGTAGGAATTAAATCAGGTCTTTTTTCCTCTTTTTTTCAGTTAAAATGCAGATAAATATAATATTTATTCGAAAAGGAAACTAAGCACCAAAACACATAGACTATTAACAAGGACTATATCATACAGTACCTTGATGCACACAGCATAAAATCACCGTACAGACTGCAATCTTTCTCATTCACTCACACGCAGTTCTCAGTCATGCTCGTTTCGCACGATCAGTTTTTACGAATAGGAACAGTGTAATGTTGTGATACGTAATTTTAACCATGTGATTTTGTTTACAAACCTAGTAATTTCATGAAATCGAGTATTTTACGATCTCTGTCTTACTAGTGTCAATCGACATTTTAGACCGCAAGTTATATGGAAATACTCTGACCAGGGAATGAAATATCACGACCCGATGTTGTTGTGGTCTTTATTCCAGAGACTGGTTTGATGCAGCTCTCTACCGTACTGTATCCAGAGCAAACCCACATACATGTAATCTCCTTACTGAATTCGGCTCTCGAATCGATAATAAAAATGATAAGACGCGCTTCAACTGCAAAGACTGAACACCATCGATAAATGGTGACTCTAGTAATAAAAGGACATACGACAATTAATCCTCGCGGTTAGAAAGCCACTCGTGGACTATGACAAGTGCGTCGATTGGGATCCTGTAGTTTTTGAATATAGCATTAACGTTGTGAAGAAACAGTGTACCTACCGTTAGATAAACTTCATACGCCAAAATGGTCACACAGTACTTTGTAGTAACATTATATACACACCAGGGAAAGTGTGGCGCCACCATGATTCTTCAGGTTCATGGCCCTTTACATAAAAAAGGAATAGAGAAGTACAAAAACAACATTTGAGTGCTCATTATTGCTCAAGAAAAGAGAAATTCATGAATTGCACCACAATAACCTAGACATTCTAAATATGTTGTCCAAACTGCAACACACACCAATGCCTCTAATAGCCGGTAACCCATCATCTTGTACTGATGAAGGCCTGTATTTGTTATGCATACTGCCATGTTAATCATCAAGGAACGGTTAGTCTAGATTGTCCTACTGCTCAACGACGATTCGGTGTAGATCTCTGAACGGTTGGTGTGTCGTCTCGTCCAAAGACAGCCCTCTTTTGTGTGTCCCGGGCATGTTCGATAGGTCTGGCGGAAATGCTGGACATTCTAATGTTGTGATATCGTTATTGTGAACGAATGATTTCACAAGATGTGCGCAACGAGAGCGAGACTTTTCGTCGAATGAGACGTAACACTCATCGACATGGTTGCACTTAATGTCGGCCGATGCAGTCCCTGTACCGTATAGCCATTTGATTGCCTTCTACAACAATCAGAGGCGTACGGTGGCCCAACAAACTGCCATCCCAAAAGGTCAGGAAACCAACAGCTTGCTGTGCGGCGTGTCTGAGACGTTAAATCTCATGAAGCTATCTCGAAGAAACTTCTCTGACGAGTCCATTCTGTGGGCCCATCTGTACCGCGTTGCATGGTGTGTAGTTATCAAAACTGGACTAAGTCGGTACAATATAGCTTTGGTTCACTCTGAGATTTCTGGAAACGTCCGTTTATGAGAGTCACACGATACGATAAAACGGAATAGACATTCTAGACAAGGAAATACCAGAGTAAAGCACTATACTTTCTGACGTTAAACATGGAACCGATCGGTCGTCTTACCGAGTCCATCGCTTTGGTACTGGTCATACGTGTTTGGTTATATCTTTGTTTGGATTGAATGACGTCTATGCACAACATAAGGAATTGTGGTCTTGATGCAATATATACATTCAATGTCAGTTTTTAGGACACCTACGAACCAAAGTGAAGCAACTATTTTTGGAATTAATCATCAGACGCTACAACCTGCAATTCATATGGGTTTCTGTGTACTCGTGATCCTTCCCAAGTCGATACACATGTAAAGTCCAATAGCAAGGGTTTAAAAATTTTTAGAAATAAGTCACTTCATAAATGTCATATTCCAATGTGACTAATAACAATTAACAAGTACTATGTCCAGTGCTCTTTACATCCTTTTAACGTAGCTTGATGTAATGTATGTACAAAAAATGTGAAAACTCATGTTTCTAAGCCTAATTTCGACAAAAGTAAAACAGATGACTTTATCTGCCAATTTAAGTGAACTGCAAAGTGAAACAACTTGTAGAAAACCTAGACTCATCTCAAAATGACGTTTGTACATTACAAATTTTCAGAACCACAATAAAGAAATTTCCACTGATGATATCACAAACAAGCCGAAACATGTATGGAAAAAATATCCTCACCATTTATTTAAGCAAGGATCGAAGAAAGAAGAGCATCAACATCAAAATATTATTGACTTCAGGAATATTGACGCAACTGATGTATGCGATATATAACAAGAAATAGCTACAAGATTACCTAAGGAATCTACGCCACAGGAAATTCCAAATTATACCATTACATTAATACGTGAACGCAAATACTGAAGTTCCGATAATTCGAAAAGTAATTTTGCAAAGATTTGCAAAAATTTTAATATATTAAAGTAGCCATTAAGATTGGTAAAAGTCATTGATGTTTTCATAACGCTGTTTCTGTTACCTTTCGTACCTCGTATTAAAATCTTCAAATGTCTTATGTAAATTTCAAACACTGAATTGTCGCCTACCATACCACAGAAGTTGGAGACTCAGTAAGAATGACACCACTTTTGCAGACCACTTACGTAAAGAGGGTCACAGTTACAAAGTCAACATGAAGTTGTACACCACATCCACAAAGGTAAGAAGATGAACTACTTAGAAAGATTGGAAATCAATGAACACATGTCTACTTGCCCAAGTCCTCTTTTCCACTTCTAACTGCAAATAATAATACCACATAATCATTGTACTTATTTTGTGATAGTTCTATGACTGTCACACATTCATTTACCACCTCTTTCCAATTTTTACCGAATACACTATAATTATCTCATGTGACCTCCTTTTAGCAAACAACGAAATTAATGTTTTGTAGAATAGACACTTACTTTTGTAACATTTGCATGTAATTAATTCTTTCATATTGTCGCGTACCTTTTTTGCCACGTAGTACAATACTTAATAATTTCGCACTAGTTCTTTGTATACCTTCCTACAGTACGTTTATCTTTTGCATGTTTATGTACTTCTTTGATGCACATTTTGTAAAACGTTTGACATAATATTTGTTTATAGTAAGATTTGTACCTGATGATGGCGTAACAGCCGAAAACTCGTTCGTAAAAATCAATAAATGTTGTAGAATATTACACCAGTGTTATGTGTGTTTGGTGATCACAAAACCCTTAATCCAAGGAATAAGCGGGCCCTTAACTGACCTGCCCTGTTTCCTAAACTTTATGAATGGCACAGTGCCCATTTTAGCCTCGGAAAAGTGTTCAAGATCCGAATTCTTTTCATTTCATCTTACGACGAATATAAAAGTGTTTTTGTTTTGTGTCCATGTGGTAATACATCGCAATGAGATTAATGGCTGAAATCAGTTCCTTATGAAGATAATACATTTGGTAGCAACTAACCAATAAACATCTACAAAAAGTTTTATTAAGGTCGCACTGGTACTTTATTGTGTAACATTTTCTAGCTAATCAGTGAACCTATAGAGCAGGGGTGTCCAACTATTCAGCTTACCACGGCCACAATGGAAGAAGGCGAGATTTTAGTGCCGCATTACACTTGGCAATAATAATAATAATAATGAAAAATAGATTTTAATTGTATTTCCATTACCTAATTTAGCCACACTTGTCTGAAACTCTAGTTTCACAGTTGAAACTGAAGTAGCCATACGATTGTTTACCACCGTGTCTGTCGGAATGTTTGAAAGTGAAAGTATAAAATTTATCATAACTTCATTTGTCACCGATCGTGTGGTAGATTCTTTCTGAACAGTACTGATAGTTGCTTTGGGCCGTATAAGACATATTTGGAGACATGAAAAGCAGCTGTATGAAATTGAAGAACTCAGATTGAAAGCCAGTACTAAACAAAGAAGGGAAAGCTGCAAGATGGAAGGAATATATAGGAAATAAACTTGAACGCACTATTCTAGAAGTGGAAGACAAAGTAGAGAAAGATGAAATAGAAGATACTATGCGAGAAAAATTTGACAGAGCACAAAAACATTTGAGTAGGAACAAGGTCGCTGGAGTAGATGATGTCCCGTCTGAACTGCCGTTATCGTGAGGAGAGCCAGTCATGAACAAATTGTTTCACCTTGTAAGCAAGATATATGAGCCGGAAGTAATACCCTCGGATTTCAAGCGGAATATAGTAATTCCAATTCCTAAGAAAGCAAGTACAGATAAACGTGTGAAGTAAAGAACTATCTGTTTAATAAGTCATGGTTGCAAAATACTAACACGAATTATTTACATTCGAATGGAGAAACTAGTGGAATCCGACTTTGGGGAATATTAATTTGGATTTACGAGAAATGTACGAATACGCAAGGCAATACTCACATTACGACTTATCTTAGAAGATAGATTAAGGAAAGGGAAACCTACGTTTTTAGCATTTGTGGATCCGGAGAAAGTTTTTGACATTATTGACTGGAATCTGGTTTTTCAGATTCTGAAGATAGCAGGGGTGAAATATAGGGAAGGGTTATTCTCAACTAGTACAAAAACCAGAGAGCAATTATTAGAGTCGAAGGTTATGAAAGGGTCGCAGTGGTTGGGAAGGGAGTAACACAGGGTGTAGCCTTTCCCCAGTGTTCTTCAATTTGTATATTGAACAATCTATGAAGGAATGCAAGGAGACATTTGGATAAGGAATTAAAGTAGAAGAAGACGGAATAAAAACATTGTGGTTTGCTGGCAACATAGTAAAGACCTGCAAGAGCAATTAAACGGAATGGACAGTGTCTCGGAAGGAAGGTATAAGATGAACACAAACAAGAGTAAAACAAAGGTAATGAAAGTGTTAGAAGATCAGGTAATGCTGAAGGATTCAGATTAGGTAATGAGACAATAAAAGTAGTAGATGAGTTTTGTTATTTAGGTAGCAAGATAACTTCTGATGACCGATGTAAAAAAGACATAAATTGCAGAATGGTTAAGGGAAGTAAAGCGTTTCTGAAGAAGCGAAATTAGTTGACATCAAATATTAGTTTAAATGTTAAGAAGTCCATTCCGAAAGTATTTGTTTGGAGTGTAGCATTGTATGGGAGTGAAACGTGGACGATAAGGAGTTCAGACAAAAAGATGATAGAAGCTTTCGAAATGTGGTGTTACACACAATGATTAATATTAGATGGGTAGATCACGTAACTAATGAGGAGGTGCTCAACAGAATTCTGTAGAAAAGGAGTTTCTGGAATATCCCGACTAAGAGAAGGAATAGGTTGGACACATTCTGAGACATCAAGGAGTCGTAAACTTAGCATTAGAAGGAAGTATGTGGGGTAAAAATGTAGAGGGAGACCGAGGGACGAATACAGTAAGTAGATTCAAAAGGATGTGGGTTGCCGTACGTATTTTCAGATCCAGATGCACTGGATAGGGTAGCTTGGAGAGCTGCATAAAACCAGTATGCGGTCTGAAGAACACAACAGAAAGTAGTAATATATTTCTATGAAGATATAACTTGTCTGCTTTAATGACATAACTCCACAAAACAAAATTATTTAATAATATTTTGAACGTAGTTTAGGTATTATTATAAGACTCTCGCACACTATATGTTCACGAATAAAACGCAAAAAAATAATTCTTGGAACTAGAAAAGTGGTAAATACCATTTACTACTTCTAATTATAGCGCATATGAACATAGCTGTGTCAAAAAACGGATAAATTAGGGAAATTTGATGCCCAACTTTATATTTTGCATTTATCAGTTTGCTCAATAGGATGAATATTCACGTCGTGTTCATCTGCAATATCAGTTTTCCTGTTTGAAACGATCGATTGATATGCCAATACGCTGAAACACGAGCTAAGATGTGACGCCAAACGAACAAAGTCAAAGTCATTGAAACTGGGGTTGTAACCAGATACATTATGTGGCGTGTTATATGTAAAATAGATTCCAGCTTTTTGTCTGATTGAATATCGGCCAGCTGTCGATCAGTTATGTAAATGATCATTTCCGTTTGTTCGCGTAGTGCAGCACTGGAAATAGGTAAGTATCTGCGTCATTAAGTCGGCTGGCAGAGCGCGAACAGCAACGCTGACGTCGGCGCCAGTTGGCAGCCCTGCGCGGGGACCCCCCGGCTAACCTGCTGACGGCCGCCATCCCAGCCGTGCCGTTTCCCCTCACACGTCATTAAGCACTCGCAGCACCAGGCGTTTTTCACCCTTTTGCAAAGTGTGTGGCCTGAAAGAAAAGCCGCTTTGCGTTCCAAGTGACGTGCTACCGAGCAGGATGGCGAGTATCACGAACTTTTAAATATCCAAGTACATCCTTACCACACGTTTATGCACCAGTTTTATACTGTGCTCCACGTTTATGACTTCGAGGTTATAGGCAGTATAAAGCATGTGTGGCCACAAAAGAGTTCACGAGCAGCATGCATCTCTTTCCTCTTATGCATGTGATAATATTGTCAGAGAATCCGACTTTCGAGGAGCAAGGTACTTTCTCGCCTCTCCCCCCACATTGTTTTGAAGTAGGACATTCGTCCGCCCCTTCCCCCTCCCGAATGTTTAAACACAATTACTTGGCTCAGTGGCGGACTAAGACGGGGGGGAGGGGGGGGGCTCCTGTCTTGGGGGCCTCCAAATACCACGAAAGCACATTCTTTTAAAAAATGTATAGCGCCCTTGGCCTCTCATTCTGATGCCTCCAACTCGCAAAAGCTAATATTACTGTTTCCTGCCTCTTGTCCTGTGGAGCCTCCAAATCTCAAAAATGACTTTTTTGCATTTTCAAGTTGATGGAGGGGCGAGGGGGGGGAGGCGGCTCTATTTGTTTTGCCTCGGGTCTCCGACAACCTTAGTTGGCCACTGACTTGGCCCACCAATTTTTGGTCCTATTATTGTGTTTATGTGAAGGTAGCTGGTTGAAAACATGCATGACGAAGATAAATCGTACGGTTGGAGAACACAAAAGCAAATTTATACAGTGACTAGCTGTAAAACGGCGTTGCCCGAGCACTTATTTATCTCGTAGTGCACATCCCCTTCCCTCCTCTCTATGCATCCATCTCTCTCCCATATCTCTATTCGTTTCTTCCACCTTTCCCTCTCTCGGCAAATTATTTTGCAAGGTATCCTGTGACATGTAGCTTACAAACCCGTATTTACCCAGTGACCTTGCTCTTTATTTAAAGGTCACGTGTGCAAAAATTCATCAAGATCAAACTATACATTTTGTTAAAGTCCGTATGTGAGGAACCCTCCACCATGCACAGAACTAAATTTTATACAGTGACATTCATCTTGTTTAAGGTCAATTGTGCCAAATTTCATTAATAACGGAACAAAACTATAGATCTGTATGCAATAGAAACACAGCGTCACAATGAAAAACGGAGTTTTATTTCATACGACCGTTTTTTGAGAATAAAAAAATTTAAATTAAAAATTTAAAAAATATCTATCAAATCGGGCGAGCCATTCTGAAGTTATGGCTCGACCAAGCTATTTAGGGATCCATTTTTATGTGGCTAGGTACCCTCCTCCATGCACCGTATGGAACTTTAGGTAGACGATGACCTTGCTCTTGTTTTGAATGTCAAGCGTGAAAAATTTCGTGAAGATCTGTATGAAACTGTAGACTTCATCAGTCTGTAGGAAAAGTATCCTCCGTCGTGCACCTTGTGTCCTATCGCAAAGTCCTTTCTTAGCTGATGCCTTTTACCCATAAACTACATTCCGGCAAAATTTCAGCTTCATAACTGCAGTAGTTTTAGAGATTTCGTGTTTAGTCAGTGGGTGAGTGAATGCGTGAGTGACCTTTCCCTTTTATATATATGTAGATATTTCCTGAATTATTTGTCCTACAAAAACATTATTTACCAGGTTCGTAGAGTGGAATATTAGGATACTGTCTGCGAAACGTGGAGTTGGTAGTAAAAACGTAGTAACTAGCAACCTCATGCTTATTAGGGTGAATTTTCATGCGATTCATGATCTTTGACGTCATAACACCTGAACTATATGCTGTAAAACAATATTATATCGAAGATACATCCCATGGTGTATATGTAAAGTGTCTGAAAAATAAGTCGCGAATAGAATTATTAGGAAAGGCGCAATAAATCAAAACGTCATGCGTGATAAGGCTAGTTTTTATGAATATAATTGTTTGTGACTCCATATCTCATGAACTGTGTGTCATACTATGAAAAAATTTCGAACGTACGTTCAGTAGTATGTGTGTATACTGTCTGTACAATTAATAGTGTACGAATAATAAACTGTAACGTCATGCCAAATGCGGTAATTTTACTGCATGGATGCCGAAAAAGTAGTAAGCGACAAACTTTTTTCCTTTCTTCATTTTGCTAGGGTTGTCAGTGAGGAAAAGTTGTCTAAAAGTTTGAAATTATGTTTTAAGTTTTTTGCAAGTTGATAAGTGCTCTCCTTCTCAAATAGTGGACTGATAAAGTCACACTACCACGTGCCGCAAGATGGGGGAAGTTTTCATTGTTTATGACGTCATATCTCCTGAACTATTGGGCCTACCGCAGAATAATTTCTTAGTGACGTCTTCTACCTATAAACTGCATTCCTGCCAAATTTCAGTTCCATAGGTGAAGTAGGTTTCGAGATTTCGCGTTTAATCAGTCAGTCAGTGTGTGAACGAGTGTCCTTTCGCTTTTATATAGATAGAGATTTGGGCCCCGCCCCCAATAACATGTTCTCGTCGTACCTGCAGATTACTGCGACACCTAGTGCTGTTTCTGGATGTGAGAGAGTAAATGGTTCTTAAAATCCTGTCATTTGAAGTGAGAGCTGCAGTTAGACGTGTACAGCGCCAGAAACACATCACTAGTATTCTAATGTCTAAACTTGTGTCTTACAAAATTGAGTACCTCTCGCGGACGATCTTTTGAGCTACAGGGATAGCTGGATTTACGATTTGGCTTTGTAACACTCTTACGGGCTAAATATTAACTCATTTCAAACGACTAAAGAAATTTATGGAAAGACTTCCTGAAGTGCAGGTAGAAGCGAAAGATAAGTCTGAAATATGCCTAACTAAATTCTGTTCGACAGGCCTGGAGAGCCCCACTGGGTACTGACCGGCCGCCGTGTCATCCTCTGCCCGAAGGCGTCAACGGATGCGGTATGGAGGGGGACGTGGTCAGCGCCCCGCACCTTCGGCTGTTATGTCAGTTTTCGTGACCGGAGCCGCTGCTTCTCAGTCAGGTAGCTCCTCAATTGGCCCCATAAGGGCTGAGTGCACCCCGCTTGCCAACATCACCTAGTCGGTAACCCATCCATGTGCTACGCAAGCCCCGTCGTGCTTAACTTCGGTGACGTAACTGGAAACGGTGTATCCAGTGCGGCACGTCCGTTGGCGAAATATGTCTACCTATAAAAAATTTGTAGTTAATGATTTGAAGATTTCCATTATTGGAAAATCAGAAGCGTAATTCCGCAGGAAAATGAAACGGAGGGGTTTAATAGCTTTTAAAAAATTGGTAGAATGTCACGTTGACCACAGCTGCTTAATTTATTAGCTCAAAGCAGTGACAGATACAGAATTGTTTTCTGGAAGGGGGGGGGGCGCAAAGCTAAGGAGGGTGAAGATGTGAACATGTCCTAAAGGGCATAAAACACATCCACGAACACACACATAAATTTTATTACAGTCGTTGCCACATTGAAGAGTGTAAATTTGCTAAATTTATCACAAAATAAAATGAACAGAGAATTTAGAGCCTAAATGTACCGGTGTTGAGCTGTGGGCACAATAGTTTCACCCTTTATTATCATAAAGAATGAAACACTTGCCAACAGCTGAACACGAACTGCCGGCCGCGGTGGCCGAGGGGAGGCGCTCCATTCACGGTCACTACGGCCGGGTGTTCGAATCCCCCCTCGGGCATGGATTTTTGTGCCGTCCTTAGTGTTAGCTAGTTCATATGTAGATTGTAAGTTTTGGGACTGATGACCCCGTACTTAAGTCACATAAGCTATACAAACATGTGAAACATTTATTTCTTTGGTTTACCCTCAATCAATATTCTGTGATCATTAGTCTGTGCATTTCAAGTCTACAGATTCTGTAATTCTCCTGCACTTCCACAGACAATAACAATGTCATCAGATAATCTCATCATTGTTATTGTTTCAGCCTGAATTTTTATCCCATCTTTGAATCCTTCCTTTATTTCCGACAAAACCAATTTGATTTACAAATTGAACAGTAAGGGTGACAGTCCACATTCATTTTTACCCCCTTTTTAATCAGGGCACTTAGTATTTGAATTTATAGTTCCCTCTTTGTTCTTATGCAATGTATTGTCTGTATTTCCTTATAACTAACTCCTATTTTTCGCAAAATTTCGAACATCTTGGACCATCTTACATTCAAATGTTCAAATATTTGTATAGCTTATGGGACTTAACTACGGGGTCATCGTCCCTAAACTTACAAACTACTTACGTACTAGCTAACAGGACGGCACAAATATCCATGCCCGAGAGGGGATTCGAACCCCCGACTGGAGTGGCCGTGCAGACCGTGACTGGAGCGCCTCAGTCCCCTCGGCCGGCCCATCTTACATTATCGAACACTTTTTCTAGGTCAACAAATCTCATGAATATGTCTTGGCTCTTCTACGGTTTCGCTTCCATTGTAAATCGCAACGGCTGCCAACCAGCTGGCCTCACCTCACCTCATCAATACTCAGTTTGCTTTTCCAGTCTTCGACATTGTCCATTTGAGCCGTTGGCCTGCCTCTCTTAATGTTTCCCGCCGTGACTGTGGTTACTAGGTCGTAACTGGACTCGGTGGCGCTAGCAGAGCTGTTCGTCACATACGGTGTCCTGACAAATGCACCCAGTGATAAAAGCATCCAGTGACATTAGCACCCAGTTCTGGACGAGGGGCGGTCCGCTAATCTCCCCGTGCGGTCTCTGCCCGCAGGTAGAAGAGCCGAGGGCTGTGAGGTCGGATTGACACCGTGCTTTACGGCAATGCGTGGCGGCTATAGCATTGCTGCAATTTATAATGGAAGCCAGACTAAAGAAGAACCGAGACATACTCATGAGATTTGTCACTTGGATAAAACCTTCGATAATGTAAGGTGCTGCATGACGTTCGTAATTCTGAAAAAAATAGGAGTAAGCTGTAGGGAAATGCGGGTAATACATAGTTTGTATAAGAAACAAGTGGATACAATAACCGTCGAAAGTCAAGAAGAAAGTGCTCAGATCAAAAAGGGGGAGAGAAAAGGTTGTGAATTGTCGTCATCACTGTTCAACTTGCGCAATGAAGACGTAATGTCGGAAATAAAAGAAGAGGTTCAACGCTATGATACAAGTTCTGGATAAAAGGATATTAATGATAACATTTACTGATGACAACGCTATCGTCTGTGGAAGTGAAGGAAAATTACAGGATCTGTTGAATTGAGCACAGACCTTGCATTGAAGTTAAACCAAAGAAAGACGGAAGTCATGAGAAGTAACAGCAATAAAAGTAGCGAGAAAATAACATCCGAATTGGTGATCACAATGTACACGAAGACAAGGAATTCTGCTACCTTTGCAGTAAACTAACCCACGACGGAACAACCAAGGGGGACATAAAAAGTAGACTAGCACAAGCAAAGAGGGCATTCATGGGAAAGAGAAATCTACTGCTGTCAAACATCGCCCTGGAATTGAGGCAAAAATTACTCAGAAATTTTCAGTACAACATTGTATGTTTACGAAACTTGGACAGCTGGGAAATGTGAACAGAAGAGAATTGCAGCATTTGAGATGTAGTTCAGAGAGTAGTAAAAAATATCACGTCACTTTATTTTATTTTATTTATTTTTTTGTTTGTTTTTGTTTTTGGAGGTACTGCTCGTAAGATTATATCTTTTAAATCCATAAATGCCTGGGAACATGAATTTTGGGCATTTGCCCAGGCATTTATTCTGGGCATTTGCCCCAACGTATAAATGTCGAGGCATTTTACATCACTAGGAGAAACAGATATTGGATTAAATCCAGTAAGTAATTGAGGATGTAGGTTGCAATGTTACTCTTAGCCTAGACGAAGAACACATTGAAGCACATACCTCACATTTTAATACCAAATTACAAGCACCGCGCCGCTAATGTCATGGCTAAGTCGGGTTTTGTATAGAAACAGGTAATTATTTCCACTTCATTTGTGTTTCATAATGTCTCTCACAAAACACCTTACTTTCAGTTACTATTATACCGAAAAATAAAATAACTTCAGTGTGCTTTCCATAATATTTCTAAAAAGTATAAAAACATGGAGAAAGCAGCGATATTTTCAAACATTGCGATATTTTCAAACATCAGTCATCCGCTGAGGCGGCCAAGTACCTTGGGACTGCAGGCGGGCTGTGTCGAGAGAGCGTTTCCGGTGAGCGAGGAGTCCCGGGGTGAGGGCGGCGTGGAATTAACGCGCGCACAGGAGCGGCTTAGCGAGGGTACGGGCTGCAGGTAGGTCGTGACGTAGTAAACAGGTCAGACTGGGTGCAAATGTCGCAGATTTGGGCTTGGGTGCAAATGTCACTGGGTGCAATTGTCACATATCCGTCACATACGCCGTACCTGCCCTCATGGGCCAGTAGCGGTTTGACAGTCCAAAACGACTCTTCCTCTTCCTGCCTGAGCCGGCGCCTACAGACGTTGGACCACTTGGGCGATGGGCCGGCTCATTGACGGTTTGGCATGAGGAATGTCGGCGAATCTGTCTCGACATTTGAGAGTTAAGTTCGAGTCCACCTGTTTGTTTTGGGAACCGCTGTTGTACCAGCCGTTTTGCATTGAGTTTGCAATTTCATTGGTACTAATGTGTGCTTAAAAAGTGGTTACTTTACGGCGTCATGCCCCTTCGCGTTCTGGTTGCTGTTCCCAGGTGCTGTCGCATATTTCTACGGTTCAACATTTTTCCTTCTGCACGAGTTACCTGTACTCTAACTGTACTAGTTAACAGGAGGAGTGGGGCGTGGAGGGGGAGGGGGGCAGAGGAGGGAAGGGGAGAGGGGTGGGAGAGGGAAGAGAGAGAGAGGGGGGAGAGAGGGGGGAGGGAGAGAGTGGCAGCTCGCGAACTGAAAGAACAGTTTGTAATTTGGGAAATCGAAGGAGCTCGAGAGACAGTACTAATATTTATCTCAAAAGATAGGTCAAAGAAGGGCGCCGATCTTTTACAGCATTTGTAGATTAAGAAGAAGCTTTTCATAACGTCGTCTGGAATACACTCTTTAAGAATCGGAAGGTATCAAGGAGAAAACAGAGCGCACGGAAGATTACTCACAATTTGCACGGAACACAGATGGCTATTACGACAGCAGAAACACATGAAAGGCAACCAGTGGATAAAAAGGGAAGCGATACAGAGTTTTAACCTATCGGAGATCTTATTTAATCTGTAAAAGAAGCAGAAGAACAATTTGAGAAGGTAATTAAATTTCGTGGAGCAGAAACGGGCACTTTGAGGACTGCTGGTGACAATGTTATTCTGTCACAGATGGAAAACGAATCAGTTTAGTAATTAAATTGAAATGAGATTTTAAGATAAACATCAACAAATGTTTTAGGAAAGGTAATGAAATGTAATCGTCTTAAATCAGACGACGTTGGGGGAATTATCAGAGAGACAAAGCAATACATAAGTCTTTGTAAATGGACAATGAACTGAAGTGGGCAAATGTAGATAAAAGAGGATAATAAAATGCAGGCTGCTAATAACAAAAAGAGTATAACTTTTTAGAACTGTTTAACATCGACTATAATTTAGGTGTGTATGTAATATATGTTCTTCCCGATGTGTGCGAAGAATTAGAGGTCATTTTAATCGGAAGGGGATTCGAACCTGGGACTCCTGACAAGGCAGATGCCGGACATCACTTTCACTACAACTGCGCAGACAAATCTAGTACAGCTTCCGTCAGGTCAGAGGACTCATGCACACAGCACTGCTGTGTGTCTCTACCTATTATTCACATTATTCGCGTTGTGTAGCCAGCTCTAGGTAGAGTTCAAGCGTGTTGTGCATCTGCCTGACACCGTCTAATTCCATTCCATCAAAATTATTCCCGTATTATGAAGCATTTACAGCTGCACGGCATACACATTTTCACTAATGAAATATTAAATGCTCTGGATAACCGTAAATCACCTGTTGGGATTTTTTGTGATCTATCAAAGGCCTTCGATTGTGTTAACCATGGAATTCTTCTAGATAAGCTTAAGTACTGTGGTATGAGTGGGAAAGTGCACAAATGGTTTAAATCATACCTAACTGGAAGAGTTCAGAAAGTTGATATAAGTAATTCACATAATATACAAAAAACAGACGAGTCCTAAAACTGGGGAACTATCAAGCATGGGGTGCCACAGGGTTCGGTACTGGGACCTTTGCTGTTCTTAATATATATAAATAATTTGCCTTTCTATATTCATAAAGATGCTAGTTCTCTTTCCTGATGATACAAGTATCGTTATCAAACCCAAATCACAGGAATTAACTGATGAAATTGTCAATGAAGTATTTCAGAGAATTATTAGGTGGTTCTCTGTAAATGGACTCTCTTTAAATTTTGAAAAAAACACAGTATATTCAGTTTCACACAATAAATGGCATCACACCATTAATTAATATTGACTTCAACCAGAAATCTATAGCTAAGGTAGAATATTCAAAATTTTTAGGTTTATGCATTGATGAGGGGTTGAATTGGAAGAAACACATTGAAGATCTGCTGAAACGTTTGAGCTCAGCTACTTATGCTATTAGGGTGATTGCAAACTTTGGTGATGTACAACTCAGTAAACTAGCATAATATGCCTATTTTCATTCTCTGCTTTCTTATGGCATCATATTCTGGGACAATTCATCATTTAGTAAGAAAGTATTCATTGCCCAAAAGCGGGTCATCAGAATAATTGCTGGAGCCCACCCAAGATCATCCTGCAGACATTTGTTTAAGGATCTAGGAATCTTCACAGTAGCTTCACAATATATATATTCACTTATGAAATTTGTTATTAACAATCCAACTGAATTCAAATGTAACAGCAGTGTGCATAGCTACAACACTAGGAGAAAGGCTGACATACACCATTCAAGGTTAAATTTAGCTCTGTCACAGAAAGGGGTTAATTATTCTACCACAAAAGTCTTTTGTCACTTACCTATTAGTATCAAAATTCTGACAGATAGCCAACTAGCATTTAAAAATAAATTGAGAGAATTTCTGAATGGCAATTCCTTCTACACATTAGATGAATTTCTAGATAAAAGTTAGTACTTTAGGAAAAACTTAAAAAAAAAAAAGATAATAAAAATAAAATAAAAAATTTAAAAAAATCAAATATTGAGTGTCATGTAATATTATGTATAGACACACTTCATTTAACTGACACGTTTCATATCATTACGAAGTGTCGTATTCATGATCTATGGAACAAGTATTAATCTAATCTAATCTAATCTCAAACTTTTCGGACTGTTTCCAATTGATGGTAAATAACCAACAGTTACTTCTGGCAGCAGGTTGGTGCAATGTAAAGTGATATATGAAAAGAGTCGATGCATACCTAGCACGTATCAAAAAATCGGTGATTCATTTCTTTCCCTTATTAAAGCATTTCAGAATCGTGTTTAGAATGAAGCGTTGTGGAAGCGTGGTTAGATCGTCGCGACGACGTATCGCTGCTAGCGGTGTGATGATCCCGATTCCGGGAGCGCCGCAGTGGAGTGGACGTTTTAAGATACCCTATTATTTACAATGATATTACCCTATATCAAAGCTTGCCAATGTCATATCGTGCACACAAAATAGATCTGTTTCCCAAGCCCATTCCTAAATCAATTTTATAGAAGTGCTAGGGTAAGACAAGGTTTACCTATACCTTACCTTACCCCTTATTTTATCACTTCTATAAAATTGATTTAGGAATGGGATTGGGAAACAGATCTATTTTGTGTGCACAATATGACATTGGCAAGCTTTGTTTAGCGAATCAGCTGTTGAAGCAAAAAGGATGTGGTGTTTCTCTGAGGAAATATCGAGACCATTTAATATTTTTTAGAATATGTTGAAAGAAATTTCTGTTAAGGGAATGAATGAAGGCTATTAACAAATATATGAAGAACAAATGCTAATAGTAGAAACCCGAATTCTAAATATTGTTAATGTCATATCCTTACAGACAACGAGTCCATCGATACGCAACTTCATGATCTAAGATAAGTGATAACACGTAATTTCGTTATTGTACTCTGCTGGTAGTCTACCTCAAATGCTGCATTTATATTTGTGGAATTGAAGAAAGTACTGAAAAATAACTATCAATCAGATTAGATTAAATTAATATATCTTCAAAAGATCGTGAATACAAGAGTTATTATTGATGTGTAACGTGTCAGTTTAGTAAAAGATAACGTTACATAATGCCAATTTCTAATTTCTTTTGTTTCTTTATTTTTATTTTGATATATTCATTTTTTTAAAGGACTAATGTGTATGTAAAAATTAATCTACTGAGTAGAAAGACTTATTATTCAGAAATAATTTCAATTCGTTTTTAAATGCTAGTTGGCTATTTGTGAGACATTTGATGTTATCTGAGAAGTGACCAAAGACTTCCGTGTAAGCATAAATCACCACCTTCAATCACCTCCTTCTGTGCCAAAGTTAGATTTATTCTTCAGTATTGTAGATCATCCTTTTTCCTAGCGTGGTAGTGGTAGCTATGTACACTGCTATTACTTTTGAATTGAGGTAGGTTGTTAATAAAATATTTGTGAAGATCCCTAGATCCTTAAATAAGCGATTACAGGATAATACTGGGTGGGCTCCAGGGATTATTACTCGCTTTTGTGCAATAAATACTTTTTGCTCAACGATGAATTACCCCAAAATGTGATTCCATATAAAAGTAGTGAATGAAAATAGGTATAATAAGCAAATTTACTGAAATGTTTGTAACGCTAATAGCATAAGTTGCTGAACTCAAGCGTTTCAAGTAGATCGTCAATGTCTTGTTTTCAATTCAATTTCACTTCAATGCACACACCTAAAAACTTTGAATATTCTAGCATAGTGACAGACTTTTGTTCACAGACTCAATTTATTAATGCCATTCGCCGTATGAAACTGTATGAACTGTGCTTTATCGAGGTTTAATAAGAGTCCATTTACAGAGAACCACTCGCCATAGTAATTTTCTTGAAGACAGTATTTACAAGTTCATCTTTTAACTCTTGTTCGTCACGAGTGATTTCTACATTTGTATCGTCAGAAAAAAGAACTAGCTTTGCATTATCGTGAATATAGAATGGCAAATCATTAATATACATGGTGAATCACCTAACACTTGCACCGCAAATATTTCGGAAACGGAAAGTGCGATTGATGTGCGGTTTTCACATAAAGGATTGGTAACCAAGGACTCGTATTGTTAACCAATACCCTTATTGTAAAAATACCTAGAAATTGTATTTTTTATGCAAGCATACCAATTTTCAATTGGAACAAAGGTTTCTATCATGCACTGGAAATTTCGACACCAGCTGTATACAAAGAATTTTGAATGACATTTTTACCACGCTTTGTTTTCGCAGCTACAACTATTCAAAGTTTTGGGGGCTGAGGCTACGACAGCGTAGTTGACTGGCTGGTGGTCAAGAGATAGTGAGCCGTGCCCCAGGGGATAGGCACTAGGCCAATTAGCTACGCTATCGCACCCTCCGCCTCCGAAACTTTGAACGGTTGTAGCTGCCAAACTAAACGTGATAAAAGTTCATACAAAATTCTTTGTATACAGCTGGTGCCAAAAATTCCAGTGCGTGATAGAAACAGCCATTGTTCTATTTAAAAAACTGTATGTTGGTAACAATTGCAGCATAGTTAAGAATCACATACGGCTCATGGTTCAAAAGATATTACGTCATAACCAATAGAAATCGCAAAAAATGCCATATAATGCGGCGAGACTTTCGAAATACATTGTATCAGAATGACAGTACTTGGCGACTTGCAACAAACTTTAAACATAATTTCAAACCTTTATTAAACTTTTTCTCGCTGGCAACCATAGTAAAATGATGAAAGGAAAAAAGTTTCTCGCTTACTACTTCTCCGCTGTTTATGGAGTAAAACTACGGCTCTCGGTATGACGTTACGATTTATAATTTGAACACTACAAATTGTAGCGACAGGAAATTTTACAGACGGTATACACATATAGAGTTGAATGTAGCTTCTAAATTGTATCACATTCCGACACGTAGATCATGATATATTAGCACATAAACAGTAACGTTCCGCTCTTCATGGACCATAAGTTTGGCATTCAGTATGACGTTACGATTTATAATTTCTACACTACAAATTATAGCCGCAGGAAATTTTACAAAAAGTGTACACGCATATAGTTGAGTGTACCTTCTAAACTGTAACACAGAGCGACACGTAGTTCATGAGATATGAGCAATTTTTCATCTGTTACTTCTTTACTACTAATTGTACTCCCAAGAGATATTACAGACATGCAGGCCTTACACAGATGAATATATATCCAGTTGCGGCTCGTACAAAATTTGACCAGTGTGCTACAACATTACAAAAATAAACAAGAAACAAAATATACCAAAATAAAAAGTTTGGCTGACAATGGAAATTACGGAGATTAGCAATATCCCCACCACGTCATCTGTGTACTACACAAGTGAACAATGAAACTGATTGACTGAAAAGCGCAGTTTCACTCGCATGTTGGCTATATATCACTATTGTTGTTTGTGATTGAAGTGTTATTTACAGAACTTAAAAATTTGGACTCAGAGGTATTTGAATACGAGCCTAACACAGGTACGTTTGAGAGACGCCTGAGCCAGCGCGCTATTTGACTCAGTATGCCGCAGTATTCGTCATATACTATTCTTCTGCAGCTGTTACACGCAGCGCAAAGAGAAATATTGATCTGGTGCTGCAGTCGGTGTCAGCACACGAGTCGCCAGTCCTGACGTCACGTCTGCGCATGCGCAGTAGCGAACAGACGACTGCGCCGCCTCTATGCGCACGTACCAGCACAGCTGAATACCACTTAAGCACACGGAGCTAGTTTCCAGCTATCTCGGAGAGAGCGCTCCAGAATGCGTTTTCCTCCTTATTACTAGCAATGTAATACGTATTGAAAGGGAATTGGCATAATTTTATTGTGATACCTAGATCGCATTCCAAGAGAAAGGATGTAATTTTACAGCGATTTCTCGCTTGCTTTCGATGAGAAATGGCATAATTTTAGTAATATATTTACAGTGTGCTGCAGCACATTAGCACATTATCACCAGCCGCCACTGTATGTATCTGAAAAAATGGCAGGAATAAATGAATAAATACTCGGGAAACTCCTGGTATTCAGCTAGTAATAATATATAAAAAAAAGATGAAACTTCATGGCAGACTAAATTGTGTGCCGGAACCGGGACTCGAACCTGGGACCTTTGCCTTTCGCGGGCAAGCGCACTACCGACTGTGCTATCCCGACACGACCCACAACTTGACTTCCGCCAGTACCTCGCCTCCTACTTTCCAAACTTCACAGAAGCTCTCCTGCAAACACGCAAGACTAGCACTCCTGGAAGAAAGGATATGGTGGAGACATGGCTTAGCCACAGCCTAAGGAATTTCATATCAGCGCACACTCCGCTGCAGAGTGAAGTTTCATTCTGGAAACATCCCTTAGGCTGTGGCTAAGCCATGTCTCCACCATATTCTTTCTTCCAGGAGTGCTAGTCTCGCGTGTTTGCAGGAGAGCTTCTGTGAAGTTTGGAAAGTAGGAGGCGAGGTACTGGCGGAAGTGAAGTTGTGAGGCGGCATCGTGAGTCGTGTCGGGATAGCACAGTCGGTAGTGCGCTTGCCCGCGAAAGGCAAAGGTCCCAGGTTCGAGTCCCGGTTCCGGCACACAATTTTAATCTGCCAGGAAGTTTCATATCAGCGCATACTCCGATGCAGAGTGAAGTTTCATTTTGATAAAAAAAGATGTCCGTGATTCTTGTGTGAGATGTTAGGCTTCTGAAACAAAAGTTATGTTTAGTGTTTCTGCTTTCTGGCTCAGTAAATTTATTCAGTAAATTTCGACAGCGACAGGCTGCGTCCGTCAGAGATCGGTGGCAGCATGTTTTGCGGCGCACCTGCCCGCCCCTAGTTTCTTTATCTGCCGCGGCGGCGCTGCGCGCGCCCAGAGACCGCTAATCCTGCCCCTCCCCCCCCTTCCCCCTCGGCAGCCACTATCGGCGGCCGCGCACGCCGGATTACTGGGGCGCGCTCGTAATCCGCTTCCCGCTCCCCCCCCCCCCCCCCCTCGCGGCCCTGCGGTGGCGATACCTCCATTGTGACCGCCCCACCGACTCCACTGTAAGCCCCTCCGTCGACATTTCCGAGAGCCGCGCGAGGCTGCAACAGAACTGCGATTGCCGAAGAATCTCGAGGCCAGAGAGGGGCATTGCGCTCTATCGGCCCCGGAGCAGATGACGATTCGCGATATCGTTCGACACCGCAGCGTGAGAAAGTGGAAATCTGCGGCGTTTAGCGCCGCTTTAGAAGTCATGTTTTGCCGAGAACCTTACTGCTTTCTCCCGCCGTTACCTTCTGTAAGCTCTCGGGAAATACACCGCAGCACTTCGGCAATGAATTTTCATTCCGAAGGCTATGTGCACTTCGTTCGCACCCGTTTCTTTCTCTGCCTTTCCGTACCTTGTCACAATAAAGGCAAAAATTTATTAGCAGCTTTCGAAACCACATTGGCCTCCTGGAAAACTATCGAATTACAAGCAAGAGCAACATAACACACAATCAGTGTTATTCACAGTCGTGAAAACATTTTTTTTTTCTCTTTCTAACCGACTGGAGATGCGTAAAGCGTGTAACACTACATCGCAATCACAGTACAAACTAGTCATTTTCGTCCAGATTCAATTCTAATAATTTGTAAGACGCAGAATTTTTACGTATTTGTCAAAATTTCAGTAACATTCACTATATCTCAGAGTAACCGCGTCTAAACAACGTAAATCACAGTAATGTTTTGTCGCAATAGTAGTATAAATTGTTCCGCAGTACAGCTACTCGCTCTCTGCCATTGTTTCTCCCAACGTTAACAGCTCTCAGTATTTGTTTCTCGTAACGATAAGATGTATCTCAGTCTTTGTTCTTCGATGTATTAATATTTCTTAGTCAACTTTCGGACTTAGATTGTTGTGGTTCTACCTGAAATAGTCAGGTGCAAAAATATTCCGAACTTTTGGTTTACTATGATTCAAAAAAATTCAGTCTTAATTAAATCGAACTTAAACGCAAGTGCGTAATTAATATCTGTGGACTTTAATTCGGGATAGACTACGGACTTAGAAAAATTCTGCCTCCCGATACGAACGTAATAATCAAGAAAATATTAATCATTGCTAAAAAGGTTTTCTTCATTGACAAACATTAAATCAAATAACTTTAACTTGATTCAAAACAGGAATAATTTTTACATATTGACTTCGCCAAAAATATCAAACTGCGATTTTGTGACATGAACTATAGAGGACTGCTTATTTAAAATATATCGTGTGACTTTGACAGCGTTTTGTAAATCTGTGCATAAGGTGAAATATAGGAGAAATGTTAATTTAAAATTTTGTGTCGACCACATCAGTCGTAGTTAGCACCTGACCTTCCCATTGATAATTGAAGAACTTTTAAAAATAACATCTTTGAATTATCTTTGAATCAAAGTGACTAAAATAATTAAAGGACGTAAATACTCAGTAAAAAGACTTGCAATTTAAAATCAATGTTGTGACTTTTATGGGTAAAGACTAGTGAATGTTTATGTGACATGCTTTGTTAAATGGAACAGCCGGGAAAGAAAAGATTATATTACAAAAAGAATTAATAATTTTTTAAAACAGGCCCCTGAGATTACAGAGTCCATGTTCATCAATTAAAATATAATCCATAAACTGTGTTAGGCTACGGAAATTTAAACCAAAGGCATCCATAACTGAATATATGAAATATTATCAGGTGTACCAATACAAATAACCAACGTATGCTTCAAATAGAAATTTTACGTGTCTGCTGAATCTTTATGTGAAGACGACGAAAGCTTGCACTACCGCTGATGTCGCTTCTATCATACCGAAGCACTACAAAAAGCCAAATAAATTTTCACCACCAACCAAAGTATCAAATAAAAGTACGTCAGAAGCGATCGTCACATCTGAATATCTCAATTAAAAAGAAAGATCAATTTTATTAAATGAATTTCAGCGGTTTTATTACCTACTGGTCTCGGTCATTGACCATCATCACCGGACACAAGTCTTAAAAAAATCAGGAAACTACGTGTACATAATATAAAATTATACCTTGTGGATAACAGCAGTAGTTCGATTTCATCAATATTATTTATTAGTATTAAACGAGCATCTGTAAAACACTATGTACGCTTAATGTCAAATATATGACAGGCGATGACCCATAAACTAAAGAATATAAGAATATTTTTCTACAGACGACGCCATCTGGAGCCACGTACAGAGAGCGACTACATTAATAATGCAGGAAACAGCTTTGGTCACATGAAACTTTCATTGCTTCAACATATATCGATTTCGATGAATTGAGTTTAATAATGTGCATGACGCTGTCTGTATAAAGTCGTATTTACATGTTAAGATGCAATTTACTGGTCTATGTGGGTCCCACAGGTGTTCTTTTCGAGCACTCATAAAGGCCAAGCAGTGGCAGAGTTCGAACGGAATAAAGGTTTCATGTTACCAAGCTACTTCTTGTACTATTAATAATATTTTGCTAGTCATTACGTATATAAATGTCTTATGAAATCATATCAAGTTAAAAAAGGGACAGGTTGCATAAAGCCTATACATACGACCAATTTAAATCACAACCCACTTCATCATCTACGAGGGATGTAATGAAAGCTTCTTGTCTGTTTCCATACGAGAGAAGAAGCACAGAGTTAAAGCCAAAGATAAGCAAATAAGCAAGCCTTTTCCCTTTTATTGCTGGTTGAAAGAATATTGAATTAAATAATTTATCTGGATATAGGAAAGAAAACTTGGGAATATCACGAACATGAGAATTGAGTCAGGAATCAGCTCTTCACCTCTAGCGACTATAGACGACTTTTATCCTTATCACTATAGTTCCATTCAACTGTTAAAATGTTTGTAATTCCATGGGACGCCACTACTGTGGTCATTAGTCCTAGGCTCATAAACTACTTAAACTAACCCAAGGGCGACACACAGACACACAGACACACACACACACACACACACACACACACACACACACACACACATATATATATATATATACCAGCATGCCCGAGGGAGGACCCGAACCTACGGCGGTAGTAGCCTAGCAGCCCATGACAATGCACTTTGAACCGCTCTGCTATTCCCGCGCGGCGTTTCAGGCACTATTTCATCCTCTTCCATTAACAGTGCACTCATACATCGCTCACCAGTACCAAATGTCAAAAGTCACCGCTTTTACCGCATAATAACGGAGGAAAAACATAAACTCCACTTTCATATACGTGACTCTTCTATGTTCATTTTGGGCCTCCTGGAAAATGAGGTTGTCAGGAAGTGCATACTGGCTAAGCAGGAGTGGCTTGAGGATAAATGCAAGACCGTATAAGAATGTACAACTAACGGAAAGATAGATACCGCCTACAGGAGAATAAAAGAGAAATTTGGAGACAAGAAAAGCAGCGGTATGAATATCAAGAACTTAGATTGAAAATCATTACTAAGCAAAGAAAGGAAAGCTGAAAGGCGCGAGGAATATATGGAAGGCCTTCACATAGGAAATAAATTTTAAGGCAGTATTCTAGAAATGGAAGAGTAAGTACAGGAAGGTGAGACAGAAGGAATGATGAATTTCACAGAGCATTAAACATTTGAGTAGAAACAAGGACCCAGCCTTTACAATAACTCCTTAGTTGATTAAATAAAATCAAGAAAAGTAGCTTACTTTAACCCCATTGAACGTTGTTTCGCCGGCCGCGGTGGCTGAGGAGACTGAGGCGCTCCAGTCACGGTCTGCACGGCCACTACGGTCGGGGGTTCGAATCCCCCCTCGGGCATGGATATTTGTGCCGTCCTAGTTCGTAAGTAGTTGATAAGTAGTTTGTAAGTTTAGGGACTGATGACTCCGTAGTTAAGTCCCATAAACTATACAAACATTTGAACATTTTGAACGTTGTTTCATGTTAACATCTGTAGCAAAATTAACATAAATCATTGCTTACATGTATATACCTATATTTTCAATTCCGTCTCTTTTCCAGCAAAACTGTTTCTAATATATATATATATATATATATATATATATATATATATATATAATATAGTGAGGACAGTTTACTACTCACCGCAAAGACGTGGCGACGAGCTGCGACAGGCACATACAAAAGACACACACATACAACACATTCAGCTATCGGCCATGGCCTTCTTCAGAAATAGAGCACTCACGCAATCACACAGGCACACAACACAGTCATACAACCATCACCTCCGACTGCCACACTTCGAATCACGCTCTGCAGCGAATCAGGGACGGGAGGGGAGGGGAGGGGGAGGGGATAGAAAGGTTACGTCACGGTGGTGGGGATGTGTTAGATGGGAATAACGAGATGCAGCTTAGGAATGGAGTGGGGAGGCGGGTGAGGGGAGAAAATAAAATAAAATAAAGTAAAGTAAAATAAAGTAAAATAATTCATGTACACTGCAAGTGCACAAGACCACATACACACACACACACACACACACACACACACACACACACACACATATATATATATATATATATATATATATATATATATATATATATCCGATCACACATTCACACACCACTCAAAATAGGTGAGGTTTGGGATAGAGAGGTAGGAACTGTAAGGTATGGAAAAATATATATATATATAGGGAAGTTATCGTAGGTTGAGGCCTGGTTGATTTCGGGATCGGAGAATGTATTGTAGGGATAACTCCCATCTGTGCAGTTCAGAAAAGCTGGTGGTGGATGGGAGGATCCAGATGGCCCGGGTTGTGAAGCAGCCATTGAAATCAAGCATGTGCTCCGCTGCATGCTGTGCCACAGGGTGGTCCACCTTGTTTTTGACCACAGTTTGGCGGTGGCCATTCATCCTAATGGACAGCTTTCTATATTGGCATGACCACCAACCAGCTGTCCATTAGGATGAATGGCCACCGCCAAACTGTGGCCAAAAACAAGGTGGACCACCCTGTGGCACAGCATGCAGCGGAGCACATGCTTGATTTCAATGGCTGCTTCACAACCCGGGCCATCTGGATCCTCCCATCCACCACCAGCTTTTCTGAACTGCACAGATGGGAGTTATCCCTACAATACATTCTCCGATCCCGAAATCAACCAGGCCTCAACCTACGATAACTTCCCTATATATATATATATTTTTCCATACCTTACAGTTCCTACCTCTCTATCCCAAACCTCACCTATTTTGAGTGGTGTGTGAATGTGTGATCGTGTGTTTATATATATATATATATATATATATATATATATATATATATATATATATATATGTGTGTGTGTGTGTGTGTGTGTGTGTGTATGTGGTCTTGTGCACTTGCAGTGTACATGAATTATTTTACTTTATTTTACTTTACTTTATTTTATTTTATTTTCTCCCCTCACCCGCCTCCCCACTCCATTCCTAAGCTGCATCTCGTTATTCCCATCTAACACATCCCCACCACCGTGACGTAACCTTTCTATCCCCTCCCCCTCCCCTCCCCTCCCGTCCCTGATTCGCTGCAGAGCGTGATTCGAAGTGTGGCAGTCGGAGGTGATGGTTGTATGACTGTGTTGTGTGCCTGTGTGATTGCGTGAGTGCTCTATTTTTGAAGAAGGCCATGGCCGATAGCTGAATGTGTTGTATGTGTGTGTCTTTTGTATGTGCCTGTCGCAGCTCGTCGCCACGTCTTTGCGGTGAGTAGTAAACTGTCCTCACTATATTATTTATTCCAACCTGGACTTTCCATTATTATATATATATATATATATATATATATATATATATATATAATTGTTCTTAACATTACACAGGTAGTTGACGAATTTGGCGTCCATACTTGGGTTTGAAATTTACCAGCCATCTTTTACGCCTTTCTGTGTCTGAAGTTAACCGATAAAACTAATAGCGACCATCTCTGCCATTATTTCAGCAGTTTGGAGCATCACAACCAACCATTTCACACCGTGAAACATAAAATCACGAAATATTTGCTGATTTACTTCGCTGCACCACACAAAGCATACAACACTGACATCGGATTGGGATTCAGAATGGTGGATTGTTCACTCAGTATATCTAGTGCTTTGGTTACATTACCATATTTCTCAAAGGTAAATTAGTGCAATTCAGACCAGACACGTTTCACGTTATTCCAAAGCATGTTCATTGGTCAAGCCCTCTTCATATTTTTGTAACACTTAGATTGCCACTTATGCTACCACTATTACTGAGCCGCGCCAGAAAAGCCGTGCTCACTGAGGCGCCATGCTGCGGTGCGCGCGGCCGTTCGCCGTCGGGTTTTCTAGTCCCCCCTCGGGCATGGGTGTATGTGTTGTTCTTAGGTTAGTTTAACTTAGTTTAAGTAGTTTGCAAGGTGGAGACATAACCAAGCAGTTAAGACCCATAGACTTACAAATATTTAAACATTTGAACTATTACAGCATAAGTAGAAATTTGAGCAGTTCAAAATGTTCAAATGTTTGTTAAGCTTATGGGACTTAACTACGGGGTCATCAGTCCCTAAACTTACAAACTACTTACGAACTACCTTATACTAAGGACGGCACAAATATACATGCCCGAGGAGGGATTCGAACCCCCGACCGTAGTGGCCGTGCAGACCGTGACTGGAGCGCCTGTCCCCTCGGCCACCGCGGCCGGCAATTTGAGCAGTCCAAGAAACATATGAAGAGAGAAACATAAGACTTGACCACTGAAGATAATTCCAAAGAAAGCGAAACGCGTCTGGTCTGAAACAGACTAACTGACAGCTGCAAAAGACGGTAATCTAACCTGTACAAACAGTGTAACTGTAACTGCGGAGTTTTTGTTGTGCTCTTCAGCCCACAGACTGGTTTGATGCAGCTCTCCATGCTACCTTGACCTGTGCAAGCCTCTTCATCTGAGAATACGTATGGCAACCTACATCCTTCTGAAACTGCTTACTATATTCGTCCCTCGGTCTCCCTCTACGATTCTATCCCACACACTTCCTTCCCATCCTAAGTTGACGATTCCTTGATATCTCAGAATGTGTCCCACCAAGCTATGTCTTCTCTTAGGGTATGTCACAAACTCCTTTTCTCTCCAATTCTGTTGAGCATCTCCTCATTAGTTACGTGATCTACCCATCTAGTCTTCATCATCCGTCTGTAGCACAACATTTCGAAAACTTCTATCATCTTTTTGTCTGATAGCCTCATCGTCCACGTTTCACTTCCATACAATGCAAAACTCCAGATAAATGCTATCAGAAAGGACTTCCTAACATTTAAACTAATATTGGATGTCAGCAATTTTCTCTTCTTCAGAAATGCTTTTCTTGCCAAAGCCATTTTGCATGTTATGTCTTCTTTACCTCAGCCATCAGAAGTTATCTTGCTACACAAATAACAAAACTCATCTACTAATTTCATTGTCTTATTACCTAACCTAATTCCTTCTGTATTGCCTGATTTTACGCCACTACATTCCATTATCCTCGATTTACTCTTCTTCTTTCCAAGACACTGTCCATTCCGTCTAATTTCTCCCAAGCCCTTTGCTGTCTCTGACAGAATTACTATGTCATCAGCAAACCGCAAGGTTTTTATTCCCTCTCAAAATTTCTCCTTCCATTCATCCACAGCTTGCTCATTGGGGAAAGCCTACAGCCCTGTCTTACTCCCTTCCCAACCACTGCAACTCTTTCATGCACTTCGACTCCAATAACTGCTGTCTGGTTTTTGTACAGATTGAATATAACTCTATATTTTACCCCTGCTACCTTTGGAATTTGAAAGAGTGTATTCCAGCCAACACTGTCTAAAGCTTTCTCCAGATCCAAAAATGTTAAAAACGTAGGTTTTCCTTTCCTTAACCTATCTTCTAAAATAAGTCGTAATGTGTGTATAGACTCCAAAATTTCCCTTCTCCTAAATCCAAACTGATCTTCTCCAAGGTCTGATTCCACTAGTTTTTTCCATTCGCCTGTTATTCAACTGATAGTTCTGTAATTTTCACATTTTTTTGCACTTGCTTTCTTCGGAACTGGAATCGCTAAATATTTCTTGAAGTCTTAGGGTATTTCCCCTGTCTCACACATTTAGCATACCAGATTGAACAATTTCTTCATGACTGGCTCCCCTAACAACAGTTCAGACGGAGTGGTGTGTGTGAAATATGCGAATAAGTGAATTACAGTATGGAAATTTAACATTTTATCGTAACTGTTTCCTAGAGAAACTGTTAGATGCCGTAAACGTATGTGGACGTACCATTTACAAACCGCAAAATGCGATAATTGTAACGTATTTTAACTGTATGTGGTAAATATTTATAACGGCAACATGTGCTTTAATTTAGAATGTAAGTGAATATATCATAGCTCTAAATATCAATATAATCACTAACTTGCATGCTTCTTACAGTCAAATGTAAGCAAATAAATTTACTATGCTGTAATATTTTCTGTGTTAGGCATGTGTATTTAAGCTCATATTAAAAAGCATAAGTGTTCAGTAGTATATAAATGCGCGCCTTCAACGTGGGATTCAAAATGGCGGATTGTTCTTCTTGTACTGTACAGTGCAACGAGCTTGAATTTCATAGAGTGGCGATAGGTCCGCCATGTTTGAGGTAAATTGAACTGCCGTCCGCCTTGTTATTTGGGGTATCGGCTCACAGCTGCTAGGACACACCCACTCGATAATTTTACCTATTTACAGTTACACGTTTTAAATAAAAATTGACTATTGAATACAGATGTGCATCAAGTTCCGTCAAACTTTTTCAAAGCTGCGAATTGACGAGCCTGTTAGTAAATTTCCTGAAAATGCGGTAATAAATCATCGCGAACCCGTCAGTAATATAGATCCAGTTCGCAGTATAACAGCTAGCTGACGTTTGCAATAACAACGAAAGTGCCGTTGCGAAAATAATTGTGTTGATTTTAATGCAAGTACGTGGACTAAATGAGCTGCGAAACGTACAGTGAACTGTAATCGTTATGGCGAACAATCATGACAATGGATTTGTATCTTCTGTTAATGTGTTGTAACAAGTGCTTTCATAAAGTCTAGTATACGTTTATCTTGTGTTTACTAAACCTATTAACTCTACAATCTTGTAAAATTGCTGTTAATGGGTTTGGACGAAATGCAGTACAAAGACGAAGGTGACAACAAAATACTGAAATTAGAAATGAGCCTAGGGCATCTGCTACAAAAACAATCCACGTCGAAGTAAGTTGTCTTTAATAACTTTCCTTGTTGCCATGCTGAAACAAGTACGTTTGATACGTGAAATTTCAATACAAAGACAACAGAATCTTGCAATAAAAGTGCGCCTGGGTCAAAAATATTCCACACCAAAATAACGTATCATTAATAACTTTCGTTGTTGCCACGCTGAATTAAGTACACATTTGTTCCAAAGAATATTGAAATATACAAGTGGAAAAATTCTGACTGTCACTAATACTTCCACACTTTGCACTGATGGCATGTCAACCAGGCTCGATCAAGTATTGTCGACAACAAGTGAAAATATTTTTAAATAAGGTGTAAACACTCAAAAGTGTTGGTCATCAACCACAGGGGCGACGGAAGAAGAAATATGTCACAAACATACCGACACTAGGTAGAAAACTGAACATATTTTTAGTGGTGTGTACTTCAAAGGAACTGCAGGGTTGGGTCATCTGAAGCTTTACTCTTATGGCAGCTAAGTACCATTAGTCTGGAATTTTGATTTTGAGTATAGACAGACTGAGAGCAAAGAAGGCAAAACATTTGATGTTCTTGCATGAATTACTTGTCGTTTTATCACTTCGATCTGCGCATTTAAATGCTCGAACACACATCCGTGGCGTAACTATGGGGGGGGGGGGGGGGATGAGGGGGATAGAACCCCCCAAAACCCGAAAAAAAAAAGAAGAAAAAAGGAATCGTATAACAGCAATCTGGTAAAGGTAAAGATTACAACCTTGGTGTTTTACCATAAGCTTTCATTGGATGGGGGTGAATGAGTTTCTTCAACGGGAGTGGTAGTCTGTCTGGAAACTGACTAAAATTTTGCTCGTCAAGCAGATCTATCCCCCCCCCCCCCCCCCCAAAGCCAAGTCCTAGTTACGCCACTGACACACATTACACATATTTAGCAGAAAAAATTGTACAGACAGTACACGCCCTACATACAATATACACTAAATACAGCACGCAAGCTTACGATAGACAGACTCCACTGAAGTGTGTTGACCACCGAAAACATGGCGGCCGAGTTTACACAGGTTGCCGCAAAGAGCGCTGCAGCTCGTGTGTTAGCCACTCTATGAAATTTAAGCTCGTTGGTACAGTGTTCTAATCTAACCTACGAAAAATGAAAACGGCACTCCTTACCTGTTTTCTGTTGCTCAGAAATGATGTGCCGAGAGAGATCAAATAAATGGAACAAGAGGACTGCTGAAGGAAACAAGATAAGTGCCGTGCAAAGGGCGAATGTGAATACTTGCTACTGAAGTGACGAGTGGGTTTAGGTAGACGGATGCGGAAGTGGGTTGGAGATGGGAAATCCGCAGGTGGAGTTTTCGAGGTACACAAAAGGACGGAACGGTGCGAGGAGCTCGTGAACTCGCAGACTGCCACACGGCAGGATAAAAAGAGGTGGCAATCCTAGCAAGAGGCGCGCACAGTGCGAGAAGGAAAGGAAAGGCGGCGGTGGGGCGCACGCGGAGGCATTCAGCGGCGCGCGGCCAGCGCTGATTCGCGGTTAGCCAGCCGCGAGAGCCGGCTTTCTAAGCGCCTAGCCGCCTGCTAGAGGCCACCAGCATAATTTCTGTAATGGAAGGCAGCGGCGGCGCCACCACTTTACTTATCTCACATTCTTCCTGTTCTCTGTGTCGTCCCTAAGACGTCGTCGGTGCTACGAACAATACGGAATACAGTAGTACTGAAAAAGGTGACCTGTTTCGTAACAATAAAGCTTATACAGGGTGTCCAGAAAAGGGCTCCCTGATATCAAAATGAAATATCTCGAAAACAAAGATAGAGGAATGCAGTAAACGGTATGTTTATTGTGAAAGCTGAAAGTAGTTTATACAGCAGTCTGATCTCTTTGGTCCACTGCTTTAGTGATTTTTTCCTTTAAATGTTGTTGTCTTACCTTGAACGTCTCATGCATTAGACGTGGCATACTTCTTACGTGCTCACTATCAGATGCTCTCTCTTAGCTAGGATCAGGGGACTGATAACCTAGCCGTTTAGCTCCCTTTAAAAAACCCTAACAACAACAACGGCAGCAGTCTGAAATAATAGTTACGAAAGCTGCTAACAGATGGCGCTGTACACTGTACAGCTCATATCAGCATATATAAGTGAAATAATCGTATGAAAACACTCTTTGCAAACAATCACATCACAATGTTTTCAAAATGTTCACCATTGGCACTACAGAGGTGGCGCAAACGAAGAATGATATTCGCCATCACATTTCGTAGTGCCTCAACCGAAATGGATTCACATGCCACAGAGATCGCCGATTCAAGTTCGTTCAGCGTGGCGGGATGCCTCGGGAATACCATGTCGTTCACTGTGCCCCACAAAAAAAGTCACAAGGAATCAAATCCGGCGAATATGGAGACCAATCGATGCTTGCACCAGTAAATTTGGGATATTCTAAAGCAATGACTCGATTCCCGAAAGAAAGCGAAACACTTGTTCGGTCTGCTGCATACTGCAGCCCACACAGTAACTTTAGGAGAATACAGCGGTTTGCCTTCACACCACTATGGCTTTTCGGAACCCCAAAATCGCCAGTTCTGTTTATTCACGTATCCATTAAATTGGAAATGTGCTTTATCTGTAAACCAAATGCAGCCAACATCAAATCCTTCACTATCAATCATTGTGAGCATGTGGCCTGGTGCGTTTGAATTTTGAATTCCAGAAACTGTGGCGATATTTTCAGGCGTAGCTGCGGTTTGCTTGCGGCCAACATGCCCCACTAGAACATCAGTTACGCTGCCTGTTCGTTGAAATTTTGCGAAGAGCGTACGGATGGTTTTCGCATCGGGTCGTTTTGGAACATTAAATCGTGCTTGAAAACTTCGCCTTGTTGCCGTAGGGCTTTCTTCTAACCTGTGGTACTCTAGCACCAGAAAAACGCGTTGTTCAATGGAGTACATGGTTTTAATATCTTCTTTCGGTACGCTAACCTCCTTTCCCGTTTCAGTAGTGGAACTGATCGCTCTGGGCTTCGGATCACTATTTATACTAGGCATTACGTATGGCGATTACAGCGCCATCTGTTAACAGCTTTTGTAACTATTATTTCAAACTGGTGTATAAACTTCTTACCGCTTTCAGAATAAACATACCGTTTACTGCATTCCTCTATCGATCTTTAATTTTGAGATATTTAATTTTGAAATCAGGGAGTCCTTTTCTGGACACCCTGTAACTATGGTCTCCTATACCTAACGCTTGAAGAAAGTGAGTTTTGAATAAGTCCATACGTAAAGAAGGGTTAAAAATGTATACATTAGAACCCGAGCACAAACTTTAATATTGCAGAAGCGGTTACCAAGCAAACAACCGCCCTCACGTAATGAATGAGCTGGTATTTTTCCCACTGTTTTTTAAGGAATATCATTTCCATTGTATCCTGACATACTCCGCTGCCACGCCTTCGGCAACGACACCTTTTCCCTGATGAAGTACTGGGCTCCTGAGTTCACAGTAGGAACAAATTAACTCTTTCCTTTAAAGTTCGAAGTTTGTTTGCACAGGAGTTGGAGAAAATAACGCGAACTCCTAACACAGACACAATTTATTTATTTAGGCGATGTATTCCTTGCCGGCCGTTGTGGCCGAGGAGACTGAGGCGCTCCAGTCACGGTCTGCACGGCCACTACGGTCGGGGGTTCGAATCCCACCTCGTGCATGGATATTTGTGCCGTCCTAGTTCGTAAGTAGTTCATAAGTAGTTTGTAAGTTTGGGGACTGATAACCCCGTAGTTAAGTCCCATAAGCTTTACAAACATTTGAACATTTGATGTATTCCTTCCTTCCAAAAAGCAGTCTCCTAGAATTAATTATGCGTAATTATTATAGGACTGAAACATGAAAGCGTGTTGTCCTTCACAATTTTTGAATGAAAGCTGTATGAAAGTGGTACTTCAGGTTTATCTATTCAAGAAATATCTATTTTCAAATCAACATTTTATGTTTCATGGCCAGCAGACGAATTTTCCTTGTGTAATAAAACACTTTCCTGACTGAATATACTATGCATAGTCTTTAGTGAGTCCTTCAATGTTGATGGTCGTAATTACAGCTCTAGGGTCACTGAATTCTGTATTGAATACATTTAGTGACCACCCAAATTTATTTTTATTTATCAGGATGTGATTCAAGATTGTTTGACTGGTTGCTTCGTTTACATACACTACGTCCCCGTATGGAACACACAGACAATACACTTTCAAACCGGCAAGTGAGAACTTCGCTATTGAAACTGGAGCTAGTTGAAACTATGCAACAGATGCGAAACTAAGAGAAACTACGCTGCGTGCGCCCCTCTCGTAGGAAGTAGATACAGTTAAAGTTAAGTGATAATGACCCTTTTTTCCTGTATGTCGCGCTTGCGTTATCCTGTCACAAAAGAGTTGAGATGGACAGATGACTTGATACAGCTACAACCTTAAGAAACCTTAGATTAAAAACTACTTTGTAGAAAAGGTCACTGGCCACGCGGGAATAGCCGAGCGATCTGGAGCGCCACGTTGCGAATCGCGCGGCCTCCCGCATCAAAAGTTCGAATCTTCCCTCGGGCATGGAGGTTTGTGTTGTGTTTAGTATAACTGATAAGTAGTTTGTAAGTTTAGGGACTTATGACCCCGCAGTTAAGTCCCATAAGCTTTACACACATTTAAACATTTTGAACAATGGCACAGTGCAGGTTCTTTATTGGAGATTACCGGTTCCGGTAAGCAATGTTACCAATCACCTGATCTCTTTCTACTTAGATTCTCCAATAAATAAGGTCGTGTAGAAGTTCTTTCCAGCCGCGGCAGAGCGGCCGAGCGCATTGAGACGCTATCCTACGATGCGCGCGTCCGTTCACCGTCGGGGGTTCGAATGCCCCTTGGGCATGGATGTTTGTGTCGTCTTTAGTATAAGATAGTTCATAAGTAGTTTGTAACTTTAGGGACTGATGACCCCGCAGTTAAGTCCCACAAGCTTTACAAACATTTGAACATTTTTGAAGTTCTTTCTATCGAAAGGATGCATTGTACATGCAATTTTTTGTTGAGACTAACATAGGCTATGCACCTTCCTTATGGAAAAAAAAGTGCTGTCCCTATTTTAGGCAATATAAGAAGAAAGACATCAGATAATAGTTACGTTGCTTACCGCAACCGGGAATTTGTATTCTGTATGAATAGCCGGGCGTCGATTTGAACCTTAATACTTTTGATGAAGATTCCAGTGTCTCTTTGCTGGGCCAACTCGTCATGTTGGTTTTCATAGGAAAACTGGAGTGGCAAATAGTTCAAGAAGAGCCCCTCGACTGCCAATTCATCCGCACCATTTGAAAATGAAACTTGCTGAGCGTAAATAAGTGGAAAGAACCATTACAGTGTCATAAGTGACTTGCTGATTAACCGAAAACGGCAATTGAATTCAAAGAAAATATCCTGGAACTGAAACGAATGTACACTGGCCAGCCTGGTGCAAGTATTTCGAAAAATTGTTTCGGATGGTTATTTCTGTGTGTCAAAAGCTTTGAATACTAAGAAGTTGTCTCCCGAGTTAGTGATCAGAGTTTAAATAGGAAAGAGTTGTCTGAATTAAATGTTCAAATGTTTGTAAATCTATCGAACCAAACTGCGTGGTCATCAGTACGTAGCTTACAAACTACTTAAACTAAGGTAAACTAACCTAAGGACAACACACACACACCCATGCCCCAGGAAGGACTCGAATCTCCGACGGCGAGCAACCGCGCGCTCCGCAGCGAGGTGCTTTAGACCGTCGGCTCCTCCACCGCGGCTGTCTGAATTAAAATTAAAATTTTTGTGTCATCCAAACTAGTGAAGGAGCTCTCTCACCTAAACATATTTATTTAATATAGTATATCATTCTTTCAGCATCTCTTTATAATTTGTAGACAAATGGTTCATGGTATGGCGTGATCGGAAAACTCAAGCTTGTGTTTATTTAATCAATTTATCAAAAGAAAATGTCCTTGTATACGATTCAGCGGCATCTGGTTGCAAAGTTGAATGCACTAAAACAGTTTCGGATTAGAAACGAATGGTAGGAAGGAATGAAGCTTGGATTATAACGTCCCGTCGACAGCGTGGGCATTAGAGACGGAGGTTATGCTCGGAAGGTTTGGGTAAGGATGTGGAAGGAAATCGGGCGTGCCCTTTCAAAGGAACCATCCCGGCATTTGCCTAGAGTGATTTAGAAAAATCCAGGAGAACCTAAATCTGGATGGCCGGAGGTAGATTTGAACCACCATCTTTCCGAATACGAGTCCAGTGTGTTACCACTGCGAGAGAAGAATGAAAGGAACTTTTATTTTCTGCAGATATTGGTATAAAATTGTTCTGCACTTTATATGCAGTGAATCGAAATTTTTCTATTAGCAGAGGAAAAGCACATTGCTTTTATTTCGTGTAGCGCTGTCTGGAACGAATTTATTGCAAGTACGTTGTCACCTCCTGCTGTTTTATTTTTTAATGTAAAGCGTGACATATTATGTGGGAAAATATTTTACGAGACGTGCAAGCGTCGCTAGTATCTCAGGTACTCTTGAGAAGTTTTATACGACTTAGATATAAAAAGAACAGGAAACGTGGTTATACTCTCAGGAGCATGTACGAAGTCACCGAGATAAAAACTTGCAGGCGGCCTAAGTTTGTGGAGTGCGGCTGGAGCTTCGGTGATATAGGAGCGCAGGCAGGGGCTGGGGTGAAATGCTACCGCCGCGCCGCGGCATCAAAAGCGGAGAGGAGGCGGACAATGCCGAAATTTGGTGTCCTCCACAAAACAGGCGACGAAGTTTGAGGGCAGAGAACAGTAGCGCGCAGGACTGCTGAAATATCTGTTCGCCAACGACCGAAAATACGTGAGTAGTTTACAAAAATTAGCTTCCAGCGAGGAATTTACTTTTTCACTTTGTGGATTTAGACAATGCTCGCGCACGATAATATTGTTTCATCATAGAAATTATGGCTCTATGGTATATATGATAAGGCGAGCAACTGGTAGAAAAATTTCATGACAGACGGAAGCTAACACTGTTAAACCACATGGAGAGTTAACTATAGACACTATACCTCAGGGAGTTAATATTTATAAATTTACGAGCAAACAACAGTAACTCAGTTACTCTTTTAGAAATTAGCTGGTATCTACACTGTTGTTGTTATGGTCGTCAGTCCGGAGACTGGTTTGATGCAGCTCTCCACCCTACTCTATCCTGAGCAAGCCTTTTCATCTCCTCATAAGAACGGCAACCCACATCCACTTGAATCTGCTTACTATACGCGTCTCTTGGTCTCCCTATGCGGTTTTTACCCCACACACTTCCCTCCAATGCTAAATTTACGATTCCCCGATGTCTAAGAATGTGTCCTACCAAGCGATCCCTTCTTTTAGTCAGGGTGTGCCAAAAATTCCTTTTCTCACCAATTCTGTTCAGTACCTCTTCATTAGTTATGCGATCTACCCACCTAATCTTCAGCATTCTTCTGTAGCACCACATTTCAAAAGCCTCTATTCTCTTCCTGTCCGCACTGCTTATCGTCCATGTTTCACTCCCGTACAAGGCAACACTCCACACAAATGCCTTCAGAAAAGACTTCCTTACCCTTAAATTAATATTCGATGTTAGCAAATTTCTCTTTTTCAAAAATGCTTTTCTTCCCATTGCCATTCTGCATTTTATATCCTCTGTACTGCGACCATCGCATGTTATTTTACTACCCAAGTAATAAAACTCATCTACCACCTTCATTGTTTCGTTACCTAATCTAATTCCTTCAGCATCACCTGATTTTCTAAGACCGCATTCCATTATTTTTGTTTTGCTCTTGTTAATGTTCATTTTATATGCTCTCTTCAACACGCTGTCCATTCCATTCAACTGCTCTTCCAGGTCCTTTGCTGTCTCTGACAGAATTACAATGTCATCAGCAAGACGCAATGATTTTATTTCTTCCCCCTGAACTTTAATCCCTATTCCAAATTTTTCCTTGCTTTCCTTCACCGCCTGCTCGATGTACAAATTGAATAACATTGTAGAAAGGCTACAACCCTGCCTTACTCCCTTCTCAACTGATGCCTTCCTTTCATGTCCTTCGAGGCTAATAACTGCGGTATCTACACTATATGACAAAAACTGTCTGGACACTTCTTTTTCGTCTCATTTGGCTTCTGACTGGTTTGATGATGCCCGCCACGAATTTATATGATGCAGCAGCATTTTCATCTCACAAGGAAAGTACTTGGCTCGAACAAACGCATATACACGAAAATCGTATGAGAGATAACGTAAAGATCCCTTATTGCACTAGTGATACTCCCGCATCTGCAGAACTCTGCAGTTGTCCGTTAGAGGCCTCTGCGTGTGCCATGCCGCATTACACTTTGACCTGTCGGTTTCCTAGAAGGAACGATGCAGTGTGCCTCCGAAGTTGCGTTTTGTGATGTTATTTGTGTGGTGAAGCGTCAGATGGGGTGGCGATTGCTAACCAATCCTGCTAACGTATTGCGATTAGTTGAGATGAAGTTACGAAGAACCCTTCTTCGTGAAGATGATATCAGTGTAGAAGATGAATCATTTGCATGCTTTCTCGTATCTGTTATGGTACAGGAATATGAGCATAAGTTAGGTACTGTTGTTAGAAACTCATAATGATGATAACAGGGATGATAATGACGAACAACTCATTACAAGCGATAGTGCTACGGTAAGTGCGGGAAGAGGCAATGGAAGCAGTGGCAGTGAATAGCAACGGTCTTCCGGGAAGAAGGTTAAAGTTGCAACTATCATCACGGCTTTTGATGGCAATTCGCTAGAGAACATCTACGATGATTATTACATAAGTTATAGTTAAGATATCTGCATTACGTACGGCGTCAACAATTACATCTACAGTGCTTTCTAGAGCATGGTTGCAGAGCTTTGCAGAAAAACGACACCCACCAGGACATTGAGCTGTACGTAGAGGTTCTGTAACCAAACGTTCATACAGATATGTTTGTTCGAGCCCGTGTACTTTCCTTATCAGAGCAGTTCTTGAGCCCTACATTCGAAATTATTTGCTGGATGTAATTGAGTATCTGTCTTCCCCTAGAGTTTTATACCACCTTAAGCTCCCTACGTTACGACAGGTTATTCTCTTATGTCTTGTCAGCATGTGTTCCTATCTCACCAATTTCTGCGGAGAATTTTACCGCGATAATATAAGTGAGTACGAAAAATGAACAACAGATTTTGAATATTAATTATTCAATGAGGCTAATGAAATATTTATGTACTTTATGTATATTCGACATAATGATGTGAAGAAATAACACGGACACAATATTTACACTCCTGGAAAATGAAAAAAGAACACCGTGAATTCGTCGAGACAGGAGAGGGAAACCTTATTGAGAAATGCTTGACAATGTATACAACACACGATCACACAGCCAGAGCCATACGTTCGAGGGTACAGTCACTAGAACGTGCAAAAGTCGATGCTAATACCATGCATACCCTGCTTTTGCATCAATGCTAGCTGCAATTCTCCCATGGAGGTGATTGTAGAGGTGTCCAATGAAATCTTGCGGAATGGCCTGCCGTGAAATTTCCATTTGGTGCCTCAGTTGGGCCAGATTTCGTGTCGATCGTTCAGACCGCGCAAGATGACGCTTCATCCGGTCCCAAACATGCTGAATTGGGGAAAGCTACAGAGATCGTGCTTCCAGTTACACTTTGAAGATCACGTTGGGTGGATCGGGATACATGTGAAAATACATTGTCCTGTTGGAAACGCTTATCGCCTGTTGGTTCCTAAAACGTAACAAGATGGGATGAATGATGATTTCATTGTATCTTGCGCTGTTCAATGTTCCCTGAACGTTCACGGGAGAATATGGCTACCTACACCATGACGCCGGGTATCGGCCCCGTGTTCCTCTGACGTATATTCTCCAGATTTTCGCGCTATCCTGCCAGACGCCAAACACGCCTACGACCGTAATTGGCACCGAGACAGAAGCGACTCGCATCAGTGAAGACGACACGGATTCCATTCGTCCTTCCATACCACTTGAGGCGGTCTTAACGATGTTGGGGCATAACCGGAAGACGCCCCAACGGCACGCATGTTCATGTAGCATGGAGTGGCGAACCATATGCTTCCCTGTCCGTTCGCCTCGTGATCGTCGAGGGAACATTGAACAGTGCACGGTACATTGAAACCATCATTCAACCCGTCATGCACCAACAAGGCGACATGCTTTTCCAACCGGACAGTCCAGATCTATGCCGTATCACTCAACGTGTTCTTCAAGGTGTACGTCAACAACAATGGTTAGTATGATCCCCATATCTGTCCCCCAATGAGCATGTTTGTAACCGAATGAAACGTCATCTATCCGCGGTCTGCATGTCAGGCACGAAATGGGGCCCAACTGAGGTACGAGGTGGAAATTGCATAGTAGGCAATACCACAAGACTACATTCCAAAATTCTACGAGAGTCTCCATGGACATATTGCAGCTTGCATTGCTGCGAAAGGAGGGTGCACACGGTACTGTCGTCGGCATTGCGCACGCTATAGTGACTGAATTCACGTGCATATGGCTCTGTCTACATAAACGTGTGTTATATACAACCTGTTGATAAAATTTCCCTCTGCTGGTTCAACAAATTAATGGTTTTCTTTTTTCATTTTCCAGGAGTGTTGAACTAAAATGGCTTTGAGAACATCAGTAATTCTTAGAGGAAAAGATTCATACAGTGGCTTCATAGTTTCCAACAGAGTGTTGTCCATTCTTGTACCAAAATGTCGTATTACTTCAATAATATTGTACCTATAAATATGGGCCTCAGGCTCTGTTCTTAACTCCCCATAAGAAAGAATAGATAATCAAATGGTTGTAAACCTACTGGAACAACACACGTACCACACCTGAGGGAGGACTCTAACTTCCAGTGGGAGCGGCCGCCCAGTCCGTAGCAAGATGCCCTAGACCACGCGGCTACTCCTGCTCGGCTCCCCATAACAGTTGCCTTATGTTGAGACATTTGGATGTGCTGTCCAGGAGACGTCCGATAATTTTCTGTTTGTGTACACAGCACGCCTGAAACTATTTGGCTGTGAGGTGTATTATCATTTTGGAACACGGCAGTGTTTGTTAGCAACATGTTAGTCACCGTGAGCAGTTTGTTTCATAAGATGGTGAGATATTCATTCACAGTTATCCGACCACTGAGGGTACTGATTGAAACAGTTGAATATCACGTTGTAATAGTAACGGAACCTGGCGGTGATTGATTGTAATAAGCAGGCATGCCGCATCGCAGGCTTCTGTTAGGGCTTCCTACACATAAACCAAATTATTTTTAGGAATTCTTCCAAAGTGTACAAGTTTGATGATCGTGGCAACAATTCATTCACTGATTTGCGTTGGCTTCCGTTTTAAGGTTTTCGCAATTGCAGCCAGTCAATGAACGTCAAGCGCCAGCCGTAGCGCTTTTATCGAAATAATGTTAATCAAGCGAGAGAACAGTTATGCAGTCGTTTTGCCGTGGTAGTTTTTTACTGTCTCGTCACAGTCGTTCTTAATGCTCTCGCTCGTGATCAAATAACTTCGGGGTTCGTCCACATCGACTCTTCGTCAATGATGTCTTAAATTGTTCTGTCATCTCTTTAGTCATTGAAACGTCACACAATGTAGCCGCTTTCGTCACAGGTGCGCTCACTAACTGAGCAGTGTAGAGCCGGCCTCTCTTGGAGTCTAAGAGATTACGCTTACCACCGAACATTTGTGTTGACCGTTAACCGTCGTATATCAAAACGTATTAATATACTCAGTGGCGGCTGCTGCTTCAGATGACTTCTTTCAGTGTCGAACCTACATCTACATGGATACTCCGCAAGCCACCCGATCGTGTGTGGCGGAGGTTACCTTGAGTACCACTATCGGTTCTCCCTCCCATTCTAGTCACGTATTGTTCGCGAAAAGAAAGATTGTCGGTAAGCCTCTGTGTTGGCTCTAATCTCTCTGATTTTATCTTCATGATCTCTTCGCGAGATATACGTAGGAGGGAGCAATATACTGCTAGACTCCTCGGTAATGTTCTCTAAACTTCGGCAAAAGCCCGTACCGAGCGACAGAGCGTCTCTCCTGCAGAGTCTTCCATTGGAGTTTATCTATCATCTTCGTAACGCTTTCACGATTACCAAATGATCCTGTAACGAAGCGCGTTGGATCTCTTCTACTTCCTCTATCAACCCCACCTGTCAGACCCCCCCCCCCCCTAACGCTCGGTGCGTCGATGTTTCGACGCCCTCCCCTCCCCGCTCGGGGTCCAAAGCGACAATTTGACACACCTCTGCGAGTAGCACTGGGGAAAAGCGCCCCGGATCACCACCCGCCCACTTTAGATATATTTTCGTTACAAAATCTACAGAACGTTTACCTAGGCTGTTTGCGCTTGCTTCGACTCGAGCTGATACGACGGCCTACGCAGCGTCATTGATTCACACTTCACTTTCAAGCTTAAAGCTGAGTAATCTGTTTCTAAAAGATACTGAACGTTGTTCATTTTGGCCCACTTTAGGTTACGGTAGTAACACTAAAAGTGGGCCTTTGCGATCGTCTGACAGCTCGAAATTGAAATGAAAATAACGGCTTAACCGTTAATCTGACACGAAAATTGAATAACCTAATTTGTAGAGGAGTAAAATTCTCTACACCTTTGCTCTCTTATGTTTTTTCATGTATCATTTCATAGATATTTGCAAAAATAACGGCAATTTTGGGATGTCTGTCTGTCTGTCTGTCTGTTCGTAACGTGTTCCCTGTTTTTAAGACGAACCGTTTAACCGATCAGCACCAAATTTTACAGACATAATTGTAGGCCGCCAGAAACCAGAACCTCCCTTTTTCAAATATTTCGAACAAAAAATACGGTAGTAATACAAAAAAAACCTTTTGTAATATAATTGTAATTGCAAACGAAACGTTCGACTGACACGAAAATTGAATTGCCTAATTGGTAGGGGAAAATTCTCCACAACTTCGCTCTATTATGTGTTTTTCATATCTTGCATCATTGCAGAGATATTTGCAAAAATAACGGCGATTTGACGATGACTGTCTGGCTGTAACGTGTTCCCAGCCGGCCGCGGTGGCTGAGGGGACTGAGGCGCTCCAGTCACGGTTTATAAGTAGTTTGTAATTTTAGGGACTGATGACCCTGTAGTTAAGTCCCATAAGCTATACAAACATTTGAACGTGTTCCCACTTTTTAGGTCGAGCTGTTCAACCTATAGGCACCAAATTTTACAGACATAATTGTTGGCTACTGGAGACCAGAACCTCGCTTTTTGAAATATTTCGGACAAGAAATACGTTAGTAATACCAAAAAAAGCAGTTTGTAAAGTAATTTTAATTGCAAATAAACCGTTCATCTGACGTGAAAATTGAATAAAGGAATTTGTAGAGGAGAAAATTCTCTACAAGTTTGTTCCCTTATGTTTTTTTCATATCTCTTATTGTTTCAGAGATATTTGCAAAAATAACAGAATTTTGACACCCTCCATCGAATTAACGAAAACCCGCCGTTCGCAGATGTCACGTGACATTCCTCGCCCAGAACTCTCTGTGGGATACGCCATCTTGCGTTGCGTATTTGATGATTTTCTTATTGTAACTTACACATTGTCATTTCAAAGCAATGGCGCACTGACGAATTAATAAACACACGCCGTTCTTCGTTAGATAAATGATAATCTAGTGCCTACCAATGCCATATTAGCTTGTTAACAACGGCCATCAATAGTATGAGATTAAAGACCACAACTCCTAGCTGTTGGCTGTAGCGTAGAGGGCAATGCGTTGGACTGTGACGCTGCTGGTCAGTTGTTTGGAACCCGCCAATATTTAAAAAATTTTCCTAAAAGGGTTTCAGACACTCTTATTAATTATTTATTATTTAGATTATTATTTTGGTCCAAAAGTTTGCAAAAACTACAAATCTAAAGTGGGCCGTAAAACACGTCAGTGCGATTTTTTCTTAGACAATATACACTAAAAACTTATGGATATTCACATGAACACTAAAACCCCTGTAAATAACTGATTATACTATTAAGTGAATGTGACACAATGAATCTGTTACGATAAAGAAACAAGCAACCTTCGGGTCAAGTGACACTGAAAGCAGCACCCCCTCCTAATCTGACGCATTCATAAACTCTGTTCTCCCCCACCTCTTATCATACAGTAAAATATTTGTTACAATGAAGACTATACATGTCATTTACCCTCAAATCGCGAAATATTTACAAAAATATATAGAGATATGTGGCAAGTAACAATACAAAACTCATTATTATTCCCGAATCTGTTAAAAAGAAGATTGGGTTTCAAAACATTGATGCAGTCGGTTTTGAAACCAATACCTTCGATACCATAAAGTGAGGCCGCTAACCACAAGGCTACTCAAATGTTCAAATGTTTGTTAAGCTTATGGGACTTAACTACGGGGTCATCAGTCCCTAAACTTATAAACTACTTATGAAGTACTTACGAACTAGGACGGCACAAATATCCATGCCCAACGGGGGATTCGAATCCCCAACCGTAGTGGCCGTGCTGACCGTGACTGGAGCGCCTCAGTCCCCTCGGCCACCGCGGCCGGCACAAGGCTATTCTTCCTAGGTGGAGAATTGTGTCTTCATTATTATTCATGAGTGTATCTTCTGAAAGCTTTTAGAGTTGATGCATCTTTAATTTATAGTTATACGATATTTTTTTCAAATATGACGTGCTTTTGATGAATCTTCTTTGCAACAAAAACAAATATGAGGGGCCGATGTTGCGTTCATGGAGGATTTGCGCATGCGCAAGGCGAGGTGCGCAGTAGCTGCACTGTCTTGCCTTGGTTCCGTTCTTGCATAGCCGCTAGCGCTCGTGTATCCAGGAGCTGGTGTCTCAACCAGCTCCAACGCCAATGTTAAAAAAGGCGTTTCCCCTTGCTCCTCCCTTCCGCGGGAGCGCCCATATGGTGCCTCCAGGGGTTTCAGAAGAGAATTTGAACCTCAGACGCGCATGCCCATTGCAACGCTACCGCCACTGCCGCCTATTTTAGCCGGCCGCGCTACGACTCGTATTCGTGGTGTCTCATGCGAAACAAAATTCTTTGAATGTGTATATAAAATGACCTGACAGAACGAAACGAAGAATGATAGTTTAAAAACAATTTTTATTTTATTTATTAATTTATTTCCTTTTTTTCACGTCGAACTTTCTTCCGGGTGTTTACTGAAGTAGTGAACACGTAGGACGCGCCGCCACCATCGGTAAAGATGTCTTAAATTGTTTTGTTATCTCTGTAGGTAGTGGAAAGTCACACGATGCAGCCGTTTTCGTCACAGGTGCTCTCGCTAATTTCGCAGTATAGAGTCGGCTTCTTTTAGAGTCTAAGAGATTTCGGATTTCACCGATTATTTGTGTTGGTCATCGCATATCAAAATGTATAATATACTGCAAGATTACGTACAGATCATCGTACGTCAACTGAGCGCTGCGGTCGCGTCTCAGTATTAACACGTTTGCAGTGGTGCCAACATGCAGCAAGCTGTCTTATACTGTATAGTGTTAATATTACTTTGGCTACCCCTTTTAATTGGAAGATACTCTTGTCGTTTACGTGTAAAACATGAAAATCTTTTGTATACGTAGGCGTTAAGAATGGCAAAAGCAAGCTGAAGCGGCGCGGCGGAGCGGCCGAGCGCATTGAGGCGGTGTGCTGCGATGCGCGAGGCCGTTCCCCGCCGGGGGTTCGAATCCCCCGTTGGGCTTGGTTGTTTGTGCTGTCTTTAGTATATAAGTTAGTTCATAAGTAGTTTGTAAGTTTAGGGAGTGATGACCCGGCAGTTAAGTCCCATAAGCTTTACAAACATTTGAATTTGAACAAGCCGATTCTTTCATATCTATCTCTGAGTTATTTCTGTATCAAGCGTTAAAAGTCCTATAATAGTAAGTGCACATCGAAATATTAAGTGCTTACAACTTCTGCATACCGAATAGGTGCTATGACACGGAAGTAATATTTTATGAAATCACACCCTCGAGAATGTCATATTCAAATCTTTAATTTGCAGTAAAATAGACATACAAGGCAACGTAATATTGTCGCGTTGAAATGGGAGCAGGCTTGACTTCGAAGGCAACTGAACACAGCACTTACACTCAAAGCGCGTTTATTACGAACTCAACATACACGCAGCACTGACTGCCTCTCAGGCAGAGTGCTCTGCTATTTATACACAGACAGAATTTACCAGAAATTAGAAGAACAGTTAACATAAGAAACACGTAGAATTTACAAGTAAACGTAAGAAATGTGTAGAACCTTCTGGAATTGTTACTTACAAAGAAATGAATTTTTTGGTGGTGGGCGGGATTGAACCGGCGACCTTCTGCACCGCAGTCCGTGACGCTATCTCCTGCGCCACGCCGGCAGTCCGTCATCGTCCTCTCTCGCGGCAATATTCTAGTTATTTATTTATTTATTTATTTTGTATTTTATTTTTATTTTCTACTTACATTTACTTCCATAACTGCTTGATCAATCCTGTTGTTAGCAATGGAAACCAAAGTATCGTTGTTTCGAAGATTGGAATGGAAGTTCTTTACTGGATTCTTTATTTTCCTTGTGTTTGGTAAGAGTAGCTTTCTTGTCAATTGCCACCGTTACCACTAACTTGAATATACTTCTGATATGGTGCCAGTTTCATACACTGAAAAAAGCACAGGTAGCTAAAGAACGCTTCTAATTACTGACTGGTTTCGACAGATCTCCCCACTATCATATCTTCCAAATAATTAAGAGTTTATGACTTGTGGGTAATGAAGCAATATCAATGGATGACATTTCATTACATTCCATGATAGTGGTGGTGGCGGCGGTTGGTGTAGCAACAGTGTTGAATAATTAAAAAATGTTCAGTCTCTGTTGCAATATTTTATTATCCAATAACGCGTTTCGCGCTGTTAGCGCATCGTCAGACTGGAAAAAGACCAATGTTTAGTTACAGTCCGTGTACCAGGCGGGCAGCGAATCTAATGTGGCTAAGATAAGTAAATTTGAAAATTCAGACTTACTTGGGCGGAGATGGAGCCACAGAGCTATCTATAGCTGTGTAGGAGGAATCTTAACAATTGTTGTCATTGGGCGCCTGCAAAGAGGTAAACGTACAAAGTACGTAAGGGTTATTTGAACTAGAATGACTAGGGATTAAAGGGGTGTGGTATGGAAATTAATGGAACGCTGTTATATGATGAAACTCACCATAGCAGCAGAGGAGTCACTGTCGCGGCAGGTCCACGTATGGTAGTACTTTTAATAACTGCGGAAGATATGCGACCGTTAAACAGAGCAGTATGGGCAGAGTTACGCCTGCGAGACTGAGCGGCTTGCCAAGTGGTATCTTGGTATTATTAGAGATATTTGTGACGTGAGGGAATGAATCTTGTGAAATGATACATGTTGGTATGAAACAATAATAAATGAATGAAAAGGAAATTATTAGAGGCCTGAGGTTGGGGCGGGAGAAAGATGTTGTGAATTGTCAGAAGGGGGTCATTTTGGAAAAAGATAGATAACATGATGTCGTAAAAAGTTTGATTTTTTTGTGATGAGTTGTTCGTTGAGACTGTGTTCTGGGGAGCTACGAGTCACAAACTCTTAATGATATCCACTTTTCCGGGCCACTTTTATTTTTCTCTACCATGAGTAACAGCATATGAGTGAATGTGTGCAGACGTTAGAAGTGGTCAGTCTCGCTGCGCCAGAATGTCAAAGGGTAGAATTGTACAGTCGGAGGCAGTGACCGGCGGAAGCCCCTGTCTGCACAATCCCTGCTCGCCGGCCGGCCTCCTCCAGCGCATTAAGAACACGGCCCACCGGGCCCCGGTCATCGGTAGCCTTCCGGAGCCCTCGAGACGCGGGCAACTCGATCCTCTCAGCGACTGCTCCCCCCCCCCCCGCCCCTTTGCCTTCACCTCCCCTCCGTCCCCCTCCACCGCTCTCTGCGGAACTTTGTTAGCGGGGTCAGAAGAGCCAGCAAATATTTGATAAGCTGCGCACCCTTTGAGAGGCACTCGCTCCGCTTCTGAGAGGCGCGCGCATGTTGCAGGCCCTGTTTTCGGCTCGTATTGCATTTTGTTGTTACTTATGTGCTCAGAAGCGTCCCGCCCTTACTACGTACGGAAAGGCTGACAGAACGAGAGAGAGTCCAAGCGTCTGTCAATATTGCGAGTCTTGCGAATCCGATATTGTCTCTGAAATCCAATAAAATGCAGTGAGTGTCCTTCTTTTACATGTAGAAATCAAGAATTCTTTCATATTTAAGTCTTTAAGCCCCTTTTCTACTTCCCTTCGAACAGTTTCTTCCATCGCTAAGTTCACGGGTAATCAAATACACTGACGTTCAGAATAATCAGAACCTATTGTAAGACAAGAAATCGGGGAAGTTCATACTGAATTTTTGAAGAAAGTATTACCATTTTATTAGTTTCTCCATCATTGGGTGGTTGCTGTTGCCGCAACTGTGGTTCAAATTTAATGAAAGTCCAGCTCCAGTTTCATTTATTGGTGCTTTATTTAAGCCCACACTAGCGGTTTCGGCCTCTATGTTAGGCCATTTTCAAGTGTGACAGACGTTATGCCGTAGAGAAAGCAACGTCTACGGCATAACGTCTGTCACACTTAAAAATGGCCTAACATAGTGGCCGAAACCGGTAGTGTGGGCTTAAATAAAGCACCAATAAATGCAACTGGAGCTGGACTTTCATTAAATTACCATTTTAATCACCTCGATCTATCATGTGAAACATTGCAAAATAGGACCAGAGACAATTATGGGCCGTGATAAGTTTCCCATCCGTGATGGTGTCTACATCTACATGGTATACTCTGCTAATCACATTTAAGTGCCTGGCAGAGGATTCATCGAACCACCTTTACACTATTAATCTCCCATTCCATTGTCGAATAGCGCGCGGGACGTAAGAACAACTGAATTTCTCGGTTCTGCCTCTGATTTCTCGCATTTTATTCTGATTACCTTTTATACCTAGGTAAGTGGGAGTCAACAATATATTTTCACATTCGGAGGAGAATGTTGGCGATTGGAGTTTTTTAAGTATCTCAGTAGCGATAAGCGCCGTTGTTGTAATGGTTCCCATGCTAGATCCTGTATCATTTCCATGACGCTGTCTCCCCTGTGTCGTGAAAACGAATTACCCTTCTTTGGACTCTTTCGAGGTCCTCCGTCAAACCCACCTGATAAAGACCCCACACTGGGCAGCAATACTCCAAACAAGGACGGACAAGCGTAGTGTATGCAGTTTCTTTTGTAGTTCTCTTGCATGTTTTAATGGTACTGCCAATAAAACGCAGTCTCTGGTTTGCCTTTCCCACGATATTATTTACGTGTTCTTTCAGTTACTACAGACTGTGTCCTTTCTGACAGGAAATTCCCTATCCAGTCACAAATTTGGGGCGATACACCATTACCACACAATTTGATTAAAACACGTTTGTGAGGTACGGTGTCAAAAGCTTTCTGGAAATCAAGAAATACGGAATCAATTTGAGAACCCTTGTCGATAGCACTTATCACTTCAGTTGAGTAAACAGCTAGTTGTGTTTCGCCTGAACGATATTTTCTAAATGCGTGTTGACAATGGGTCAAGGGTCATTCTGTTCGAGATAATTCGTAATATTTCAATACAGGATATGTTCCAAAACCCTGCTGCAAATTGACGTCAATGAAATAGGCCTGTATTTTAGTGGGTTACTCCTATTTCCATTCTTGAATATATGTGTGACCGGTGCAACTTTCCAGTCGTTTTGTACAGATATTTCTTTGAGCGAGCAGTTGTATATGGCTGTTAAGTAAGGGGTTTTCGCTTCAGCATAATCGAAATCTGATGGGTATGTAGTCCGGACCAGAATACTTGTTCTTGTTAAGTGAATTACCTTGCTTCACTACTCCGCGGATTCTATTCTGGCTTGTATTTGTATTTCGAAATTTGAAATATTGGTTTCGTCTTCTTTGGTGAATGAGTTTTTAAAAGCTTTGTTTAATAACTCATCTTTAGTTCCGCTACCATCGGCAGGACCGCCATTACTATCACGTAGTAAGGGTATTGTTTGTTTTTTGCCCCTAGTATATTTAACATATGACCTAAATCGCTTTGGATTTTCATTCATATTTCTAGTAATAGTTACGCTGTGCTGTGAAATGTATTGTAGACATCTCGCATTGAAGTCCTCGCCAAAATTCGAGTTTCTGTGTGGGATCGCCAAACTTGGGTATTGTGTATTCGTTTAAATCTAGCATGCCTTTTTCGTTGTTTTTGCAACAGTCTCCTGACCTGTTGTGTGAAAAGCGTGTGAGGCGCGAAAGGTGTCGTGGTGTAGCCAAACAGCTTACTAAGATTATAGCGCTCCCGAACACCTCCTAGCGACGCGAGTTGTAAACTAAAACTTGGAGTGAACGGCCGAATAACACTGCGAGGCTCAGAACAAAAGTCACTGCAACTAGTTCGGTGCTGTAGTCTTAAGATGGTGGTTAATAAAATATAACAACAAATTTGTAACAAATACTTTTATTTATATCCCTTCATATCAGCACAGTGTCATAACTGTCAAATATTTGTATTTAGGTTGAAGTTGAACAGAAATTTAAAATCTCTTACATTTTTGTTGTCATTTCCAGTATTTGGCCTGATGCACTGCTTACCTTTCAGCTGCCTAAATGCTCATGGAAACGGAGTTCATGTATATAGTTTAACATCATGTATTGCGTTATTTTCAGTTCGAATTCTATTGAAATAAACTGTACATATTATGAAGGATATTATTTGTCCGTCTACACAATTACAAGAAGTGCGATCTTTTTCACGAGAGACGTATCGCTCCACTAAATATAAAACATCTTCAGTAGTCTGAAATGTTTTCGTAGATGGAAATATTTACTTAAAAATTTGTAAAATGTTGATTAATTCACTTAATTTTTCGTCTGACATGAAGCGGCGACGAGATGCACAGTTCATGGCACTTTAAAAAAAAGTTGTCCTAATATATAAAGCAGGGTGTCTGGATGTTTGTGTGTACGTATTGCATACAGAGCTACAGGTGTGTTCCAATATTTTTCAAATTGTGTACACCTAAGCTTCAATCCATGAGGACGTTCGCCCAATGTAAGAATTACGTACAACATATAGTCACGAGATATGACGTCATAAGCAATGAGATGGCGGAAAACTGCTGCATTAAGCGACAATGCTGTTCATTTTCTCCTAAGCCACTGGACTGATTTCAACGAAATTTGGTACACATATCCCTTATGTGAGATCACAATTGCTATAGGAGTACGAACCACATATGACACATGGTTCAGGAGATGTAAGGCTATAAACGATAGGAGTTGAAAGAAACTGACACATAATGCGACAAGACTTCATAAATAATCTATATGAGAATCAGAGTACTTAGAGACTTGCAAAAAAATAAACATAATTTCAAACCTTTATTAAACCTTTGCGCACTGACAACCATAACAAAATTATGAAAGGAAAAAAGTTTATCACTTACTTCTTTTCCGCTGTGCAGGGGCTAAAACTACGACATTCGGTATGACGTTACAACTTATAATTTCCACACTACAAATTGTAGCGGCAGGAACAGTGTATACACATATCCATGAATGTGCCTCCGAAATGGTAACACAGTACGACACGTAGTTCATGAGGCATGAGCACATAAAAAGTAATTTTTGTGGAAAATCACCCTATCACGCACCAAGTTTTAATGTATTGCTCTTTTACTACTAATAGTATGCGCAACATATTGTACAGACATACAGCACTTATACAAATGAATATATACCTGAAAAATTATACAATTGCACAACATAGAGCTCAATAAATATGAGACAGTACGCATTTCATATTTCATTTGTAGTTTGATTACTATCTGTCTTCGTTCGGATACAGCACTTTATAATTTTGTACATTAAGCGAGACAATCTTATTTCTTATTTATTCGCTATTAAATATAACATGCTTTTAGGAAAAAGGTGACTAAAAGAGAGAGAAAGGATAGGAGAAATACTAACTCAAGGCAGGAATAAATAAATAAATAAATACACCATCAAAGCCGGATTTCCAGCTAGTAGTAAATAAAATATAGGGTATTCATCTGTAATATTTTTTTTTATTTTGCTAGTATTACAGCTGTATATCGCTCAGCCATCATGGGAACGAATCTGAAGGCTAGTAGACTGTCAGCAGAGTGTTTCCGTCCATCTTCTACACAGTGTCAGTGCAGCAAACCGACGACAAAGAGATATAAAGCAAAGAGCTTAAATTTCATAGTGACTATAGGTTCACCATATTTGAGGCACATTAAACTGCCGTCCACAATATTATTAGCGGCATCGACTAACAGCTGGTTTGCCACACCCACAACAGAATATTACCTGTTTACAGTTACACGTTTCAAATATTGATACACTATTGGATACGGATGTGCATGAAGTTACGTCAGACTTTATCCAAGCTGCGAATTGACGAGCCTGGTAGTATATTTCGTAAAAATGCAGTAATGAAATCTCACGAACCTGTTAGTAATATAGTTCAAGTTCGAAGTATAATAGTTAGCTGTGGTTTACAGTAACAGAGAAAGTGCCGCTCTGAAAATATTCGTGTTGATTTTAATACAAGTACATCGTCTAAAGGAGCTGCGAAACATACAGTGAACAATGATTTTTATGACAAATAGTCATGATCATGGATTGGCATCTGTCGTTGTGTTCTAACAACTGCTTTCCTTAAGTCTAGTGTACATTTCTCGGGTTTTACTAGACGTATTAAGTGTGCAATTTTGTAAAATTGCTGTCAAATTATTTGGTTGTGAACTTGGGTGGACATACTTGAGTACGAAGACGAAAGTGACAACTAAACACTGCAGTTAAAAAGTTCTCTTGGGACAGCTGCCACAAAAGCATTCCACGTCGAAATAACGTGTCGTTAATAACTTTCGTTGTTGCCACACTGAAATAAGTACGTATTTATTGGGAGGAACACAGACATATACAGACATATGAAAAAAAATTCTGGCTTTTACTACTCCTTTCACACTTTACACTTGCTACATGTCAACCATGCTGAGGCAGGTATTGTCAACAACAAATCTAAATGTTTTAAAGAAGGTGTAGACACTCAAAAGTGTTGTTTCATCAACATAAGAAAAAACATCCCAAAAACACACCAACACTGGGCAGAGAACAGAGCATTTTTTATGGTGTGCACTTCAAGTGATTTGTAGGATAGTTCATCTGAAGCTTCACTCTTTGGGCAGCTAATTTCCAATAGTCAGGAATTGGAGTATAGACAGACTGATAGCAAACAATGCAATACATTTGGTGTTCTTACAGGAAGAACATGTTTCATCACTTCGATTTATGCATCTAAATGCACACACTTTTGACATATTTATAACTACAACTACGTTTAGCAAGCAACATAGTAACTGAGTGAAATGTTTGGGGCAGGAATGGACTTCTTGGAGTGCTGCTTCAAACCAGTCATCAGACTAATGGCTCAAGAAAAAATCGAAGAAATTTTATAACGTCTTCAAAAAAAGTAACAAATTTCCATTTTAAGGATGTGAAAATGTAAGTTCCTATGCTTTCATGGTCGTCGGCTCTTGGTGTATTAAATAAAATAAAATAAAGTGAATTGACAACGTTTAGACCGACTGGACTGTGCATCAAACCTATTTCGAGCAATTACAGTGAACTCATATTGTTACTTCGTCTATAATATTGTTGTAAACTCTAAATTGCGTATCTTCTAGTGAAGTTTAGTGACAACAATAACACTTTCGAATATGAAGACAACTCCATTTGGAGTTCGGTGCAGAGCGACCACATTAAAATTATTAAAACAGGGAGACACTGGCTGAAATCGATTTATAATTAAAATAAAGGTTTCATTCGGCCAAAGCTGTTTCCCCCTGTTTTAATACTTTCGAATATGATACAAGTGGTAAATCAATGTTTGACTTTACAGTGACTATTGTAAATGTTTTATTGGGCCTTTGAAATATTCCCGAGGAACCATAATCTTACTGGAATATATTCTTCTTCTTTAGTTTTTTTCCAGTTGAGGAATCGCTGTTTCTGATTTTTGCCTTCCATGTCTCTCGGTCCCAAGTGCCCTCCAGACTCGATCATTTCTCTTTCAGGTCTTCAGTGATGCAGTCCATCCATCTTCTTTTTGGTCTGCCTCTTCTTCTCCTGCCCTCCACTTGTAATTCCATTGTTCTCTGCAACAGGGGTCCCCGTATCCCTTCTCATCACGTGATCGTACCACTGTAGTCTTCGTTTCTGGGCTTTCTTCAATGCCTCCACTACACTTGTCTGCCCTCGAATAAGATCACTTATTATTTTGTCCATCTTCGTTCACGATCATCCACCTCAGCATACGCATCTCAGCCTCGTTTAATTTCTTCTCCTGCACTTTCTTTAAAGGCCAGATCTCAGTACTGTACAACATAGCTGGTCTCACCATCGATTGAAAAATCTTTCCTTTTGTCTTTGGTTTTATTCTGAAGCAGATCACACCTGACACCCTTTTCCAGCTCGTCCATTATCATGTGGCTTACGTCCTTATCTAAAACTCCTTTACTGGTTTCATAGGAACCCAGGTACTTGAACTCTCCAACTCTCTCCAATATCATTTTCCAACTTAATTTTTCCACCTCTAACATCTCCACCGAACCACAGGTATTCGGTCTTCTTCCTGAAAACTTTGAGTATTCCATTTTCCATTTCCTCACTCCACCTCTGCAATGTTCTTTCTGCCTTCTCTTTGCTCTCCTCCACTATCACCAAGTCATCTGCAAAACTACCCAACCATAAGCTAGGTCCTGCACTCCTGCCGTCAACACATCCATCACTATATTGAACAGGTATGGGCTTAGTGCTGACACTTTGATGCAGTTCAACTATGAGAGGGACACTATATCTTACTTAAGAGCAGCCGCCATACTGGTATTACAAGTCAAAAATTACGAAATTTTCAAACGTATAGACATTTTCGGGTGTTGAAATAAATTCAGCGGCGTAGTTGAAAACTTATATTGGAATGGGATTCGAACCCGGATCTCCCACTTCGGGCCAGCGGTCGCCTTAACCATTTTTTTTTTTCTTCTGGTTGATCGGTCCGTTGCGGAGATTTGTTCGTTTTGATTCCTTCTTCATCGCTGAGTTCTTGGGCAATGTTATTATATTATTATTATTATTATTACAGAGAGAGAGAGAGAGAGAGAGAGAGAGAGAGAGAGAGAGAGAGAGAGAGAGAGATAGATAGAGAGAGAGAGAGAGAGAGAGAGAGAGAGAGAGAGAGAGCATTCATCCCTCTCACCCAACGCGCTGAGCCTCCACGCCTACGCCAATTAGGCTATCCTGGCACGCTTCCCATTACGCCCAAATTCTCGACTTATAGCAAACTATGATAGCAGCTATCCCCGGCCATTAGTTCCTCTTGCAAGCCGCAGTAGAGAAGCCGAGCGGTCTAAGGCGCCGCGCTGCGGAGCGCCTTGTTGCTCGCCGACGGAGGTTCGAGTCCTCCCTAGGGCATGGGTGTATGTGTTGTCGTTAGGTTAGTTTACCTAGGTTTATGTAGTTTGTAAGTTGCGGACTGATGACCACGCAGTTTGGTCCGATAGATTTACAAACATTTGAACATTTCATTTTGCTCTTGCTCGCAGCCTGTCCTGGATTTCCGCAAGGACTGGAGCATAGGTGTGCACACGTACAGCAATAATCAAGTGCCTGTTGTGACGTATATAGCTACAATTATTGGTATGGTGTCCAGTCCTTTGGACATATCAGAAAGCATAAATACCATAACAATAATTGGACAAAAAGTGCGGCGTTGCAGTACGACGGATCATCATTTCCTGGTGACTTTCTGGAACTTTATATATTCCAGGCAATGAGATAATACTATCTCGGCTAAAAAGTACATTTATAGGCCCGGTCTATGAAAGCTAAGCTGACTCGTTGTTTGTGCATGGTAGTTGATTATAAAATTAATAATTTTCAATTATGTTTTTTTCCGTATTATCACCAGAGAACCTTGTGTTTAATTTGTTTGAAAGCTTTTTGTCTCTTACTGTTTTCAGTTTTGTTAGTTTATCAGTAGACGCATGATGTTTTGCCGGCTGCGGTGGCCGAGCGGCCTGCGGCGCGCCAGTCACGATCTGCACGGCCAGTACGGTCGGGGGTTCGAATCCCCCCCTCGGGCATGGATATTTGTGCCGTCCTTAGTATTAGCTAGTTGATAAGTAGTCTGTAAGTTTAGGGACTGATTATCCCGTAGTTAAGTTTCATATGCACTACAAACATTTGAACGCATGATGTTTTGTTTATTGGTTTTGGTTTAGAAAAGAAAGGGTGTGAAATATTTATGGTAGTGTTTTTTGCTTAGATAGATTATTTGTAGAATGTGTCGTTTGTAATTGTTTAATAATAGAACAAAAAAAGTAAGGACTTTTCATTTTTTTTAAATAAGAGCTGAAAATATCAGTTAGTCAATCTGAAACGAGCAGACACGGAAATAAAATAAATAAGTGAAATTGGCTGGAAATGTTATTATTAATGCTATTATTATTGGCGTAAGTGTACCAGTTATCGGCATCTTAAAGGGCTTCACATTAAATATATGTAAATCCTATTTAATTCTACGATATTAGTTGAAACATATTGTGACATGCCCCATAAATCCATCTAATTCCGTATGGATAGTCGCTAGTCCTTGTAATAACATTCAGTTCAATTTAAAATAATTACGTAAGAAGCGCCCTTCGTACCAGTAATCGGCAGTGCAAAATGTGCCGAGACATTGTTATCTGCGCTCAGTCGTACTAGTTATCGCCAATGGGAAGTAATTTTTTGGTTATAAATGACGGATCTACTTAGCGATAAATGCGTATTTTAAATATTCCATTAAACTGCCGGTTACTCCGACAGTGCCGATTACTGGCTGGCACACTTACCCATATGCATTCTGAAGAGTCTGGAACACGGCAAATTAGAAATAAATTTTCGCCTTTTAATTTAGCAAATATTACTACGCTGTTCGTGCAAATACAGCATCATAAGGTTACGGCGCATTACTGATGATTTTAAAATACTGCAAAACAAAACGCAGTTTATCACAATTCTAAGTTGTCGTTTTCGAAAACAGGTCTATCCGGGACTTATTCTCTAAATAGCTCCATTGCTGCAAGCGTTCGCCATGGCAGTATGCCAACTAATGAATGTCCACAATATGCTGCGCGTTTTAAATAAGCGAAATGGTGGAGGGTACGTGTTCTATCCCATGTCCTGTGTACTGATTTATTAGCCGAAAAGCAGCTCCATTCTATGGTAAACGTCATTTGAACTTTGTACACAGGTCGCTTTAAATGCTCATCTTGTTGAACAGAAGATACGCATCGCAAGGGAAAACACGAACTGTAATACCCACTTAACAGTTACCGGATACTGCTATTATGGTGAATCATTTAGGGGACAAGGGGACCTGTGCCGGGCAGTTTGACCGTAACAGGAAACTTAATTAAGCAGACTTTTGAAACAAATAAGCGTGGAAGCCGCTTGGCTTGTTAACGTCCACTAGACTTGTGCTGTTAGGCGGTTAGGAGATACGTCCCTATTTCACTGACAAAAGCAGTTTTTTAAACATTATCTTTTGGCGTGTGTGGAAGGAGAAGCAGAATTTCGTAATTATAAGCAAGAGAATGAGTGACGTTATGAAAAAGGTAATTAATTTCTCCAAGTAGTCATACCGAACGAGACGACTGAGACACTTAATGGCCTTTTTAATTATTCAATGTTGCTTCCTGTTAGGGAGAGAACTGTTTCTATAGAAAGACTGGCACTATTTTCCACATAACAGAAACACTTGTCGCTGTAAATATCTTTCTTTCATAACTGCATCCAATAGTTGCCTCACTGAATCTTTTTTTAAAAACGTTTTAGCAGAAATAACGTTGTAGAATAGATACGCTCGCAACATCAAAGAATCGCTTGTGCTGCTACAAAATTAACGACTTCTCTCCTGAATTGACTATACTTAGCCCTTGTTTCGGTCAGCGCGTTTCATTCAATTGCAACACTATTACTTTCGGTGTCCCTGTTTATTATAACGTATCTGAATTTAATTCTCACAACACAATTCTTTTATTTTTGACTATAAATTCCTTATTTCACAATGCCCTCAAACTTTCCTACTTGATTGTCTCTCTTGAAATTGGCCTTACCGCAATACATCAGTTTTGAATGCACACTCATGAGTACATTGCTGTTTTTATATTGAAAATGTTATTACACCTTGCCTGAGTTTTACAAAGTACTGATATAAAGACAATTATTCAAACACAAATATGTAAAACACTTCAGCCAAGATCGCTAGTTTATTTGCTGTTTTCTGTTTTTATATACCGGTTTCGATGGAGTCTGCTTTAAACTAACGATATTGGCTGAAGTAAATGTGTTTTACATAAATTTTCGATCGCTTTCCATAAGCATAACATGCCACTTAACTAAAAAAAAAAAAAAAAAAAAAAAAAAAAAAAGTAAATAGAGTATGTCTTTCCACAACAGTACGATCTATTGTGCGGGTGTTAACTAAATTGCAGACTCCAGTTGCCAGTAAAGTACGCAAGTTAATCTTATAAGTTTGTCTGCAACGCCTGTATCTGATAACAGCACTGCGACGATGTATATCTCATAAAGATTCCAGGTGAAGTTGACACTACCTGACAGGATGTTCTATTTGGCAATCTTCATATTGCACGGAGTTTATAAATTTGTGGTTGGATAGATCGATGGTAAGGCAAGTCCCCATTATTATGTCATTTGATTGTAACTGAACGTTTCAACGGAGTAATTTTGAATTTTTGTGGAGGAAAGACTTTCATTACTTGTTCCGCAGTTCCAGCTTGTGTTTTTCTCCTTTATTGTGCTCTAATCTACTGAAATATTTCGTGGATTAATTTTATTATTATTATTACCTGTATAATCATTATTTTTATTATCATTAGTAGCAGTAGACCTAGTTCCAGTTTTGTACTTCTAAACACATTCCTAAGAACCCTACGAATGAAGAAACACCTATAACTGACAACCCATTTATTTCGTTAAGGGTTCCAATTATCGAAAAGAATACGATAGTACGCTTAGGAGAATGGGCTTTGATAGGTATAAGTAGTCGTAGTTAATATATCGATCGAGATACTGAAGCAAGTATTTTTAAGTATTCTTATCTTGGAAAGGCAATTATAATTAAATAGTAATAATAACTATTATAATGATGATCATAGTAGAATAAAGCCAAAATGATTCTAATACATAAGAAAGGTGGTATCAAAAGTATAAAGAAGTCACGTCCTATCAACTTACTGACCATATTATACAAAGTTTTCACTAGAAACTTGATTACTATATTGAACAGTACATTCTCAACCCACTGAGCAAGTTTTTTCCGCACAGGTTTTAGCACAGTTGACGATATCTTCATCCTACGAGAAATAATTAGTAGAACAAATGAGTACCAACTATCTCTTTGCTTGCTTTTATAGATTTTGAAAAGGTATTTGATTCATTCAGTCACTCAGCGATGTTTGCGGCTCTAAAGGAACAGGGCTGGCTATATGAAAACCTTACATAATATTTATAAAACATTCACAACCTTTAGAGCGTTGTCAAAGAAACACATAAATTTCCCATCGAGAAGGGTGTAAGACAAGGTGATTATCTCTCAAACTATTTTCGGAAGTCTTAGAAATAGCTATGTCTAAACTGAATTGGACGGAAAAGGGAATTCAATTTCTCGGAAACAAAAAATTTAATATTTGCCGGTGATTTTGTCCCATTTGCAAAAAACACAGAAGAACTTCAAGTATTAATTAACTTGCATTAGTATGCTCAGAAGATGGACTATAAATGAACACTGATAAGGCCAAGATAATGATCAACGAATTGACACCTGGCGGTAGTATGTTGATTGGAAATACACACCCGCAAAAAATCACACAAATATCTATGTAGGTCAACTGATAAACATGTAAGGAGATTTACAACCAGAAATATTACGACGAATTAAATTTGGATAGAAAGTTTGCGCAATAAACTCTTCAATTTTGAAATCTAAGATGTCGCCTGAACTGAAGAAAACAATGATCGATGTTTTTGTTGTGGTCTTTAGACGGATAATGATTTGATGCAGCTCTCCACCCAACTCTATCCTGAGCAAGCCTCTTCATCTCCTCATAAGATCGGCAACACAGATCCATATGAATCTCCTTACTACGTTCGTCTCTTGGTCTCCCTCTGCGATCCCCCCCCCCCCCCCACACCACACACACACTTCCCTCCAATTGTTAATTTAAGATTCCTTAATGTCTAAGAATGTCCTAGCAATCGATCATTTCTTGTAGTCAAGGGATGCCAAAAAGTCCTTTTCTCCCCAGTTCAGTACCTCTTCATTAGTTACGTGATCTACCTACCTAATCTTCAGCATTCTTCTGTAGCACCACATTTCAAAAGCCTCTATCCTCTTCCTGTCTAAACTGTCGTCCAATTTTCATTTCCGTACAAAGTAACACTCCACACAAATACCTTCAGAAAGGTCTTCCTAACACTTAATTTAATATTCGATGTTAGAAAATTTCTCTTTTTCAAAAACACTTTTCTTCCCATTGCCATTCTGCTTTTTATATCCTCTGTACTGCGACCGTCATATGCTATTTTACTACCCAAGTAACAAAATTCATCTACCACCTTTATTGTTTCGTTACCTAATCTAATTCCTTTAGTATCGCCTGATCTTCTAAGACTGCATTCCATTACCCTTGTTTTGTTGTTAATGTTCATCTTCTACACCCCTTGAAACACACTTTTCATTCCGTTCAACTGGCCTTCCAGGTTCTTTCCTGTCTCAGACTTTGAATATCAACATCAAAACGAATTTGCTTTTATTTCTTCGTCCTGAACTGTAATTCAATTTGCAAATTTCTCTTTTCTTTCATTCATAGCTTGCTTACTGTAAAAATCATTGGAGAAAGGCTACAACCCTGTCTTACTACCGGACCAACCACTGCGCCCATTTCATGCCCTTCAACTCTATATTGCCAGTAATAACATATGGGTGCGATACATGGACATTAAATGAGTTCATTATTAGGAAACTAACAGTAGCACAAAAACAACTAAGGTCACCGACACAGAGTGAATACATTGAAATGACAATCAGCTGGTCATCTGTTTCAAATAAAAGATGGTAGATAGTCTAAACAAATTATAGATTCGAGCCTAATTTATCAAAAGAAGACCTAGATGAAGATCGCCAGACAGATGGGACAGAGATCTAATGAATACAGCAGGATTCAACTGGCAACGGGAAGCTCAGGATCGGAGGAAATGGAAAAACCAATTGGTATCCTTTATTGTACCGGACTCAAACAGGCCACAAAACAAGGAATTGGGTGATGATGATGATAATGGCGATGAGTAGTAATTAATACTGGTGATGTAATGTTTTGCAAAGAAATGGAGAAATAATATATTGGAAAGAAATGTAACTTGAGCCGGCTAATGACATGAAAATCTACCAACAGAAGCTGTATGATAGTAAGTGTCACCTTTAGAATGAATTAAGGCATTTAGTGGCACAAGTACGTCAGGTATCTACTTTCATGTCTCAGAAAGTTAATACGGAGGTTCCTTTTATTTCGTGATAGGACTGACGTTTCTGTATCGCCTTTGACAAGTTAGCAGCAGCTGTGACGGTTTATATGGAAAACGGCCTGCCGCAACTGTAGTAGTAGTTTCCACAAAAGCCTTGAAACGTAAGCATTTTTGAATAGTTTCGCTAAACCTCATGTTGGGGAAGTGAACCACTTTCAGTAGGACGATGCTTGGCAATGCAAAGCAGTTCTCATATCAGTCTTCCTGTTGGTGACTGCTTTGTTTTACTCTTACAAAAAACAGCCTATATGGGATGAAGCTTTTCACATCATTTCTAAAGGACAGTTTTGGTACTGTCGTGACACTTACTTCGTTATCGAGAGATATCAGATATTTCTTGTTGTTAAATCTAGGTATCAAAACAATTTTGTTTAAACACTTGGATGGAATAAAAATGTTCTCTTTTAATTAACATCTGATTGAAGAGTAACACATACATCATGTTAATTAATCCAGGTAAACAGTACAGACTTAATGAAATGGCAGATTCGCATACATCAGACTAAATTATATCGTATGGTAAGAACGGAATCATTTTCTCAATCAAAGGAAGCGAATTGCGTTTTATAATTTACTAGTCCTAAATATCCAATTAGATTTAGTAGATTTACATACACCTTTGATGATGATATTGGTCTTCAGATTTGAAACAACGATACCCAGACGTAATTATGACAACTGTAACCAGGCACAGGAACATTGAAGCTAAAGCTATGCTTAACTGTGAGGCAGGTTAATTTTTAAGTATAATCTATGTAAGACATGCAAATCGCTTCAGTGGTCAGCCATTGTATATGAAAAAAATTCTTAGTTGGACGTCTCTCTATGATAACTCATTATATCGGCATTATTATTGTTATTATTATTATTAGCTATCTCAGCAACGACTAGTTAGTATCCTCCGCTTGATACAGGCTCCCCGCTATATCTTCCTTGCCTTATGGTTTACAGCTAAGGTCTCCTGTGCCTCATCTGGATATTTAATGATGACACGTAAACAATTACTTTTATATCTTCCTCGGTCCTTTCTTTACTTTTGATAGTTGATAGTTGATTCAAATGACATTCATTCCTCCTGCTTTGTGTCCTGTATATACTATTACAGTCACAAAAATTAAGATTTCCAATGTAATCGCTACTTTTTTAATTTTTCTATTACTGTGTGCCTTAATTATTGGCGCTATTCATCTCGCCGTTACTTGTAAATACACGGTGTCTGAATTGTAGATTCTCAGACATTTCACTAAGTCACTAAACTAAACATTTCAGATACATCAAAAACTTGTTTTACACTTATTTTTGCGTTATAACTACCTCTTGTAGCTAATTTTACTTTTCTTATCTGACCACTCAGTACGTGTCTTCAGCTGCCTTAAATGTAGGGAAACTTCAATTTTTAAAACGAGTCTACAATAGAGCCAAGAAATTCAGAATCAGTAATTCTGAGATGATTAAGTTTTCTCGTGTAAGACGTTTTCTCAAGCAGATGTTAAAGTACCGAAACGTGTAATTACTATTTTAGCGAAAATTTAAAGCAGGTAATGCTGAAATGTGAACATTAAACGTGATATAGAAAGTAATTTAAAGATCTTTTTTCCACTTATTACGAGTTGTCATCGCTGAAACAGCGCACCACGAAGGAATTTTCCGAATGAGACGGAAATCGGTAGGTAAGGTGACCTAGAAACGGACAAACGAATGATTCCAATTTCGGAAAAATTGAACGATCCAGTTGAAACAGCGCCACAAATTGAGCAAGTCAATAAACAACAATCAACCTGCGCAACTTGTGGAGGCAGTTACTGCCATTCGCGGTGACTGATAGACTTAGTGGATGTCCTTGTGAGGGACCTTGTGCCAAATTATGTCCAACTGTCACGACAGGTCGTGAAATTACTGTTCTGATTAGAGGACGCTGCTAAAATTGCTGCTAACATTATCAGTTGGGAGAGATCCGTAGAACCTGTCAAGCTAAGTTCTGGCAAAGAGGAGAAGAAACGCGGAAGACTGCTCATTTATCGAATTTAGAATGGAGTTTGACACAGTACGGCACTACAGACTGCTAACGAAGGTACGAGCATATGAAATAGGTACACAAACTGATAGAATAGAAGCCAGTACGCTGTCCTCGATGGCGAATGTTCATCAGACTAGGGTAGCGTCAGGAGTGCCCGAGGAAAGTGTGATGCAACCGCTAATATTTTCTATCTATGTAAATGATCTGACGGACAAAGTGAGTTGCAATCTGCGGCTGTTTGCTGATGATGCTGTTGTGTGCAGGAAGGTTGTGATTGTGGTAGGGTGCAGGGTGACTTTGATCAAAGTTCTAGATTCAAATGTTCAAATGTTTGTTAAGCTTATGGGACTTAACTACGGGGTCATCAGTCCCTAAACTTAAAACTACTTATCAACTACCTTATACTAAAGACGGCATACATATCCATACCCGAGGGGGGATTCGAACCCCCGACCGTAGTGGCCGTGCAGACCGTGACTGGAGCGCCTCAGTCTCCTCGGCCACCGCGGCCGGCAGTTCTAGGTGATATGAGGAATGCAACTAGAGCTAAACGTAGAAAATTGTAAGGTAATGCAGATGAGCAGTATAAAAAATCCCGTAATGTTGAAATACAGCCTTAGTAGTGTGCTGCTTGACATATTAAATACCTAAGCTTAACGCTGCATAGCAATATGGAGTTGAATAAGCTTATCAGGGCAGTCGTGGGGAAGGCGAATGGTAGACTTTGGTTTATTGGGAGAATTTTGGGAAGGTGTAATTCGTTTTTAAAGGAGATCTCGTATAAAACTTTTGTACGACCCCACCAGGTCGGTTTAAAGCAGGACGTATAGGGATTTGTAAGCGGTAGATTCTAACAATGCGCGAGTTTTACTGAAATGCTTCGGGAACTCAAAAGGATGTCACTGGAGGGAAGGCAACGTTTTTTCTTGTTTTTTTTTTCGAAATTTAGAGGGCCGGAATTTGAGGTGGAGGGACATCAGGGCTCCCACGGATGGGAATGGAACAGGAAAGCAAGTAAATAGTAGTAGTACTGAGGCACCTTCGGATGGATTGCGGAGTATGTATGTAGATGTAGATGTCCATTTATTGCAGGAGACATCTCCAGACACGTTATTGACGGCCAAAAGAACTCACTTCGAAGCGGGACTCGTCACAGAGGGCTATTCACCTCCAATGTGATGCCAGACAGATTTTGACCGACATCACTGCAAACAGGTTGGTTGGTGTACAAAGGACAATGGTGCTTGGTTTCTGTGTTTTCTCGCGCGGCGGACAAAACCTCGTTTCTCAAAAAAAAATTTGGCAATGTTTTTGCTACCCGCAAAAACTCCTTCGGTGGGCCGCATGCGGCCCGCGGACCGCTATTTGCCCACCCCTGTCCTAGAAGTTGACATATTCGATCAATCCCGTCGCAACAGAGAAGACGATATCGAGGCTTTTCAGTCCACAATGCACTCTGCCATAGCGCCAACATACAAAGCCCATGGTAACGTGCCCATTTCAATCGTGAATGCTGATTTTTTGATTTGAACATTAGCACATCGCCTGTATGTACATCTACAAAAAATACTGTGCGAGTCACATTGAAATGCATGGCTTTTATGGTATTCCGGTACAGTTCCATTCCCTAATAAAATTACTTAAACTCCGTCCCACGGGAATCGAGAGGCTCTGGATGCTGACCGGCTGCCGTGTCATCGTCCGCCCGAGGGCGTCAGTGGATGCGGTATGGAGGGGGCACGTGGTTTGCCTTCCGCACTTCCGGCCGTTATGTCGGTCTTCGTGACCGGAGCCGCTACTCCTCAGTTAGCCTCATATGGGCTGAGTACACCCAACTTGCCAACAGTAAAGACCCAGATTTATTTTGTTTAATAGTATTCGGCAGACCCGGTTATTGCTCCCCTACACCAAATGTTTAGAGCTTATGGGACTTAACTACGGGGTCATCAGTCCCTGAACTTACAAACTACTTATGAACTAGCTATGAATGGCAATGGGTTAATCTTGAAAAAAAAAAATAGAAAAAAAGACAATTTTCTTCTTTACTGTCACAAAAATAAAGAAAATTTTGCCTGCAAGACTAGTGCATTTCAACCGATTGTCGTATGGACAATAATGGACAATTATATTAAAATTTACGTGCACTGTAGCGAACAACTGAACCTGAAAACCAGTCTTCGTTAACAAACAGAACATGGGAGGAGCAAAGAAATAAGTCACCTCTCTTGCAGAACAAAAATTAGATATTTAGAATCATAACTGCGATTCCACAGCATTCTAATGAGTGTCACACAAATCAGTTTATAAAAAGCATCCTCCATCGAGAATACACACGATTACATCAGATAGTTCCGTACTGTTTCTGGAATCACAAATGAAAGCAAACAAATGTCACAGTTCAAAAACAATGCAATTTCAAAATACGAAGTATTAGCACAGTCCAGTTTGCTCTCATCTTCCCCTTGTCACTACGTCACAAACTCCACGACGAGTTGACAATATTATGAAAAACAATAGTGAGACATACTTTTATGAAATTTTGAGAAGTCTCTTGATAATGTATGTGTCCTCTAATATACTGATGTTGATCCCATAAAAACAGGAGGAAATGGGTAGCACCGGTAAGTTCCAGATGAAAGATGACATACGTCACATGCGCGACGATCCAGGTAGTGGCCGCCCGTTTACTTGCGGGGAACGGGTTGAAGTCCGGAACCAGTATTGTAGTGGCATCAAAACAGTCAGGGATATTTCGATTGACGATGCGCAACATCTCACGAGCAATATCCCACGTCAGTTTGAAGCGGATACACGCAACACGGTGTTCCACAGTGCCAACTCCACCACAGGTATCGCACAGGTCGGACGGAGAATGGTTGATCGTGTGCAGCCGAGCTTTAGTCGCGATTGGTGTATAGACTTGGCATGCGGGGAGAGATATAAGGCCGAGATGTTCTCCCACGCGATCTTCCATATTCGACGTGGGTTGTTAGGCGACGGTCTTCCTCTAACTGCTTCGTAAAATGTTTTTGCTATCCTACTACGTGGCTCGAAGTACTCAGGTGGAATATACCTCTTCTGCATGAAAAACTGGCGCACGTACATTAGTCGGAAAGGAATTGCCATCGGGTTAAGTGGAGCGACCTGTGATTCCGGTTGATGGATACGGAAGAACTCAGCCGTAGGGCCGCGGGGTGTTTTAGACAGAGGGCGAGTGTCCGGTCCACTGACAGCGCGCGCACTTAGCCGGCAGGTCGATCAGTCCAAGTCCTCCCTCTGCCGGTGGCAACGTGCAGGTCGCGTGGGAGACTTTGAAGATCTCTCCTCTCCAAAGCAACCAATACACTGCCTGCACGATTGCTCTGCCTATTTTCTTAGGTACGTGAAAAACTTGCGCCAGAAACCACGCCTTGGACAACAAGAAACCGTTCATGAGAATCACTTTTTGTCCGAGTGCGAGATATCTACGGGAATGCAACTTTGCTGTAGCCCTGATTGAGTTAAGTGGTAGACGCCAGCTATAAGACGTCGTCCTATGAAATTTGGCTTGACACTTCTAGAAGTTCCAACCATTACGATTTATGATTACGATTTTACGTTTGGAGTTGTTCGAAATCCGATTTTCAGGTATAAATACCAATTTGTGTCTTTTTTCGTGTTGGCAAAACCTTTAGAGTTCGGTCGTGTGACTCATCGACAAAAATAAACTAGTTATAAGCAGCACCTTCTATCATGTTCTTGTGGAAATCACCAGTAATGACACGAACTCCAAAATTGTGTAATACGGCATGTGGGATGAATCCATATAGGTGTTCCATTGATAGAATCTAGCAGCAGCCAAAGAAAATGCGTCATGTCACTTGACTAGTAGCTGTGTCCCTACAGGAAAAATCTTGAAGTGTATGGGCAGTAAGAAACAACGCTCATCATATATTCTAGTTCGTTAATCTGTGTTCATAAGTTGTTGTTGTGTTTGTTTTAATTTATTGCATCGTAACTACTAATACAGCGACTTCGTGTGTGTCATGCGCTGTGCCGAAGCGTGTACAATTAAAGTTTTAAGAGCTCCACTGTCACTTCGAGTTCTCTTTCTCCTAGTGATGGAACTTTCGTGAATGTTCCTTCAGTAAAAAAAACCGTATTGATCGCAAATTGTTTTATTAATGAATGATGCGTTTCGCCCTTAGCAGGGCATCTTCAGATTATCTGCGTGACAGAATTTATACAAAATTACAAGGCGGAATTACAAATGGGTATAATGGTACATAGGCTTATTTTGTGTTAAGAAGACAGTATAAATAATAAAACAATTTGCAATCAAGACGGTTTTTTACCGAAGGAATATTTATTCTCACTGATTGCCGTACACCATGGTCTGGAAATCCTTTCATGAATGTATCAAAAATGGGGAAAATGATTTCATTAGGCCTAGTAACAGGCTAGAAATAGAGGATGTAGACAGAGACATCATAATCTGGCCACTTCTTTAACTTTCTACCTGCACAGTCACCGAAATATCTTAATTTTATTTTATCCTTTAGAAAATGGATACAACCTGATGATTTTACACTCTATTTCTGTGCAATTTTTAAAGTATAGATTCTTATATATAAATCTGTAAATCACGAAATATAAGATGTTCGGTTCAGAGGAAGAAAATAGTTATTAAGTTTTCTTCCCCCCCCCCCCCCCAACCGACACACATTACTACTGTACATAACAGAATTCTAATATGCTGCTGATCCTATCTCAGCTGAAACCTTACAGACACTGTTTTCACAGTTTTAATGATTCCTTATTCACTTCTTCTCCTTGGATCCCTACGTACCCCTCTCCTTTCGTGCTCATACACATTAGGTCGCATTATTATTTGCCATATTCAAAAGTTGGAACCTCTGCAGTTCTCATTATTTACAATCAATTGCCAATTTTTACACCATTTTTATTTTTTATTTATTATTTAACATGCCCCATTACATAGTAATATTACATGTTTGATGGTTAGATTCAGGCGGTTACATCAAATATTTTTGCAAACGCAAGTACAGTATATAAGTTGACAAAGGAACAAACAATTTTATACATAAGGAAATCTGATGAATTACAAAAATTGTAAAAGTCTGTAGTGTATTTATGTACTAAGTCATATTTACTGACGGGCCATCCTCCTCCTTTGGCAGCTATTTTTTCCTGAGATGGCCCCTCTCTTTCAATAAATTGCAGCAGTGAAAAAGCACGTAGTCAATAGTTTGGACAGCACTGTTACATGTGTACGTTCTGTCTTCAATTGTTTTGAACCGATGATAGTAGGCTTTCAGTTTCCCATGACCTGTTAACATAGCTGTAAAATTCGGAGATATTGGAAGTTTAATCATTAAACGTTGTCGGATAGTAGGAAAATACGGTTTAGAGCTTCCCCCATTTTTTGTTCTGTGCCACTCAATATCCCATTTCTTCCTAAACTCTTCTCGAAGTTTCTTCTTTACGGCACTTGTAGGTATTTTGTTGTAGCGTATTGATTGTCGTGATCGAGCTGCTCTTTTAGCAAGGTTGTTAGCTAGTTCATTTCCCCATATCCCCTTAACCCCTTCGAAATGCACAAGCAACCTTCTGATTTTACATCTTATTTCTTCAATCAAGAAGTTGTGGTTCTTCAGATTGTTTGTGCATTCATTAGACAGTTTTAGCTGTATCTGATAAGTAAGCCTCTTATTAACAAATATTGCAATCCCCGAACCCACTCCGTCGTCTGACTTGCTTCCATCTGTGCATAATTCAACAGCGTAGCTTTTGCTGGCGTCCTTCTCAGTTATCCTTGTAAGGTCTGCCGGGCGTGCCCAGCTTCTGTACTCTAGGGCGATGTCGATTGTCTGTTTGGCGTCTTTGGTTTTGAACAGGTTATAATATTTGGCTATTTCCTGTATCTTAAGTGTTATGGGCATGAGACCTGATAAAACACAAAGTGCTTCGCTGGATGTCGTTCTTTAAGCTTTGACCATTTTTAAATTGATTAACCGTTCGACTCTATTAATTTTGGTACGTTTGTAATGTCGCTCCAGTGCGTCTATCCACATCGTTGAGCCGTACGATAATATAGGCGTATACAGATATCTTATTTAGATCGTCCTGCGGTTGGTTTTCATCTTCAGATGAGTTTAGTAGACGATAAATGACGGCGTCATCAGCAAACAACGTAAGAGAGCTGCTCAAATTTTCTCCCACATCGTTTATGTAAATAAAGAACAATAGAGGACCAAAAACACTACCCTGTGGAACGCCCGATATCACCTCTGTTTTAGTAGATGCCTTACCATCAATTACTACAAACTGTGTCCTCTCTGACAGGAGGTCCGCTATCCAATCACATAATAATACAGTTACCGGTACTCATACGAGTTGACTACATGGCGGGTACTTTCGTCGCCGTTAATCAGTCGCCGCGGTCAGCGATGTAATCAACGCAAAGTCCCCCGCAGTCGCGGCGCCACAAATCACTGCTGGCCGGCGGCCGGCGGGTGTTGACCTCCAGACCGCGGGCCACCCGTTTCTCATCAGGCCGCAGTCCGCAACGGTCGCAAAACGCGGCGCGCGGCAAGATTTTGCGTAATTTGAACCGGCGACCGCGTGATTAAAAAGCTCGCTCGTAGATTACCCGACAATTATGTACTTAGCGCAAACATCATTAGCGCCGCCGCACGAAACCAATTACGGGCCTTTGATGGTATTCGGCGGCTGCGCGCGCGCGATATTTGCAGTTAATTCATTAGCGGTCAATCGATAGGGCGGTGGAGGCGCCGCACCGCTGCGGATCATAAAGGCCGCTCTGGCGCGTCGCAAAGGAAGCCCGCCTGCTCGCCGGCTGTTTGCCGGGGCCTCACAGCGCCACTGATAATGGAGCGAGCGCGGGCGAAAGCGACGGTGAAGCGACGTACTGGAGGCGTAACCGAATATCATATGCAAACAACCTTGTTTAGGAGCGTACCCGACTGTTTTCATACTTGCTACGTAACTACGTCACTTCTACATTTATCTTAACTCCTCAAGGATTAGCCAGTACTCATATACCGACTACACATAATGAACTCAGTTCCTTTCTCTTCTTTGTAAAGGCCGTTACTCCTCAAGGACTAGTCAATACTCGAATTGCGACTTTACATAATGAACTCAGTTCCTTTCTCTTCTACGTAAAGGCTGTTACTTGCTCACGACTTTACCAACAAGCTCGATCACGTAAGGTAGCTACATAAAACATTTACCGAATTTTACATAACTGTCAATGTTCCACAGTGAACACTATTGAATATCTGACATCGCAGCGCAGCGCGGGGATGGCCACGCGGTCTTAAGAGCCATGTCATGGATTGCTTGACCGCTCTCTCCGATAGCTCTAGTCCTCCCTCAGGCATGGGTGTGTGAATGCATGCTGTTCAAATCAAAAGTTTGTAAAGCTGTGAGACCAAACACACGGTAAGGACAACACTCACTTGCCTGAGGGAGGAGTGGAACCTCCGATGGGGAGAAGCTGCGCACCCGTACCAATGCGCCTTAGAGCGCGACACGTGTGTGCTCTCGTTAGCATAAGTTAGTGTAAGCAGTGTGTAATTTAATGACCGATGACTAGAAAAAATTGGTCCCTTAGTTTGACAAATTTTTAAATGAAAAACCAGCATTATCAGGATGATATCTTCGATTCATATCTTCTTCCATCCCCCCCCCCCTCTCTCGCTCTCTTTCTCTCTCTCTAATAACTATCTCCTACCTTTTTCACTCAGAGGGGTGAGCAGTAGTGATCACACTGAATTTGGATTTAGAAGGATGGCTGCACGGAGTTCTGTTTACGATGATGGCGCCAGATCGCTCGAGGAACCGCTATGTATGGTTGCTTTTAAAAGCTGACTGGTTTCATTACCCATCCTATCAACGTGTCCTTATCTTTTTTATCTACTCTCCCCTCCAGCGCACCCCTTGTCACTCATTCACCCTCTCTCTCAATCACAATCTTTTCGGTAACCACAATATGTTTTATTTTCAAATCGAAATAAAAGTCCCACGGTAACAATCCATGTAACCGCTGGACACGTAGCCGATTTATTTCTTTGCATGCATCAGAGGAGCTTTGTGAGATACAGATGAAATCTGTTCGGCTGACATGGATATGATGTATTGGACTTAATGGTTGATTTAAAAACGGACACATTCGTAAGTAAGACATTGACGATTATTTAAAAGTCGTTTCACTGTAATTCTGTCTTTGCCTATTCACTTAATAAGTTGTCTCAACTTTTCCCATTATTCTCACATAAACAATAACTTTCCAGTTTAGTGCGGAAGTCAAACATTTATACAGCGTGTTCCACTTAAACTTCCTCGCCCAATATCTACTTGGTCTAAGGTGTCACGTTACGGACTTGGCGGCCATTCCCGCCGGAGATTCAAGTCCTCCGTCAAGCATGAGTGTGTGTTGTGCTTGGTGTAAGCTAATTTGTTTGTAAATCAAATGTTCAAATGTTTGTAGAGGTTGTGGGACTTAACTACTGGGTCATGAGTCCCTAAGCTTACAAACTAATTATGAACTATCTTATACTAAAGATGACACAAACATCCATGCCTGAGGTGGGGAATCGAACCCCCGACGGCAAACGGCCTCGCGCATCGTAGCACAGCACTTCAATGCGGTCGGCCGCTCCGCCGCGGCCTCAAATGCTAAGTGACTTAACTTCAGGGTCATCAGTCCGTAAACTTACAAACTACTTATGAACTACCTTATACTAATAACGACACAAACACCCATGCCCTAGGGGGGTTCGACCTCCGACGGGGAACGACCTCACAAATTGGATTATAGCGCCTCAATGCGCTTGGCCACTCCGCCGCGGCTAAGTAGTTTGTATGTCTAGAGTCCAATAGATTTACATACATTCTAAGATTTCCTAACCACTTACACTTTTCGTCTCAAATATGGAACAGCAATAGATATTGAAACTCAAGCGTTTACCGAAGGTTCCCGTAATCGAACGCTTGCTTTGCGCTTCATATACCGGCTGGTCATATCTGACCCTTGTCTTTTAACGCGTTATAGCTGGGAAACTAAGTATCGTATGAGTACAAACTTGGTAGCATTAACGAGTAGAGTATGGTATGCATGATTCGCACGCGTCAGATCGCCACCGACTAGTTCCAACTATGGCCAACAGGTGGCGTAATCACTCAACATGATTCTGACACCGACAAGACGCAGTGCACTTGTGGACAAATCAAATGATATTGCTACAGCTGCACTAAGAAAATACCGGCGGTTGAAGAGGTGTGCGGATCAGCTGGAGAACTGTGCGTCGCTCCGAGAAGAGGCCGACGATCGGTTGCACCACAGGTGGTTGAAGAAATCGCTTGTGTTATAGTGGACGACGCTGCGCGCGATTCTCGGTAGTTACGCAGTTCGCGTCCTGTCTCCCGAAAGTTGAACATCATACCTACGGACATACACCGTTCTGCTTTGCAGAATGCAATCCTGCTCTTTCAGACATGTGTATACTCATAGGTGTCATATCGAATCCGGCTTGTAGCAATGGTGGTATCATGTAGCGTAGTAGCACTTAAAAATGTTTCAAGTGTATTGAATCTTTATATTTGTCTTTTATTTGTCCTCGAAAAATTCGCAAAGTAATTAGATTTCGTTTTGTAACGTGTTAAATAGTAAAAGTGTATAATCAGCCGATATTACAAGCGTCAAGTTTGATTTTCAATATCTCGGGATGTAACTGACGTATTGCGATGTAGCCAACGCAATTCTTTTTCTATTTTTCATGCTATTGATTGCATAAGAAATTATGTGGGTAATCCATTAAACACCGGTTTGTGTTGAAAATAATATTTTTTTTTATTTGTCTACGTTTCACGATGTCTCATATATACTTTCATAAGCTCTTTCCGTAAGTTCATGCCTTTGAATGCTGTATTTCGATATCTATTGTTGTTCTCAGGAAATAGACATCAAAAGAAAAAAACTACAAAGAACAAAACTTTTCTAGCTTGAAGGGGGAAACAGATGGCGCCATTGTTGACGCGCTAAATGGCGCTGCCATAGGTCAAACGGAGATCAACTGCATTGTTTTAAATAGGTACCCCCATTTTATTACACATTCATCTAGTTCGTAAATAAATATGAACGTTTTATTTAGAACACTTTTTTTCGCTTTGTGATAGACGGCGCCGTAATAGTCACAAATGTGTAAGTACGTTGTATCGCGTAACATGCCGGCCGCGGTGGCCGAGGGGACTGAGGCGCTTCAGTCACGGTCTGTACGGCCACTACGGTCGGGGGTTTGAATCCCCTCTCGGGCATGGATATTTGTGCCGTCCTTAGGCTTAGGTAGTTCAAAAGTAGTTTGTAAGCTTAGGGACCGATGACCCCGTAGATAAGTGCCATAAGTTCTGTAAACATTTGAACATCGCGTAACATTTCGCCAGTGCGGACGGTATTTGCTTCGTGATACATTGCTCGTATTAAAATGGACCGTTTATCAATTGCAGAAAAGGTCGATATAGTATTTATGTTTGGCTATTATTATCAAAATACCCAACGGGCCTGTGATATGTTTGTTGCTCGTTATCCTGGAAGACATCATCCAAGTGTCAGGAACTTTCGTCTGATAGTTACGTTATTTAAAGAGACAGGAAGTGTTCAGTCACAAGCAAAACGTCAACCACGACCTGCCACAAATGATGACATCCACGTAAGTGTTTTAGCTGCAGTTGCGGCTAATCCGCACATCGGTTGCATATAAATGGACCTAGAATCGGAAATCTCGGTGTTGAAAATTCTACATCAACATAAATTTCATCCGTACCATATTTCTATGCACCAGGATTTTCATGGCGAAGAGTTTGAATGTCGTGTACAGTTTTGCCAGTAGGTACAAAATCAATTACGGGACGGTAACAGATTTTTTCAAGAGTACTATTTAGTGATGAACGCCAGTCACAGAGGTCTGCCTTAGCCACAAATTTATGTGATAATCCCACTTCAGATAACTCCTTATAGCTACACCCAGATATTTCATTGAAGTAACTGTTTCCAATGAATATCCTGCCGCTTCGTAATTATATTCTATAGGAACTTTCTTTCCATGTATTGACAATAAGTCACTTTTTTCTAAGTTGCGAGTCAGTTCCCACTCCATCCACAAAGCGTCTATGTGCTGCAATTCTTCCTGCATTTCTCTACACCTGATTTCATGATAAAAGGTTTTTGGGGCACAGGAAGGTTTCAGATTAATTTGTAATCATAAGACACAAATTACGGAACCTCGTTTTAAATTATACGATATATCCAGAGACAGATAGACTCTGACCGTAACTCGTTTGTAATGAGCTGTTCATTTAAACTGCAGAAACTGAAAATCGTAGACAAGTAGAGGAAACCTGGATAAACTGAAAGAACATTGGGTTGCTGAGAGTTTTGGAAGAAATATAAGGAAACGGCTGATGGAATCGTGGCAAGTAGCACTGTAGAAGATTAATGTAGCTTTGAGAGATGAAGTAGTAAAGGTTGCAAGGAACATATCGGTAGAAAGACAAGACGCCACAGTAAGATATTGGTGGAAATACTGCACTGATGAAAGAAGAAAATGCAGCAAGTGAAGTAGGCAAACTGGGGGTACGGACTGTTGAAAAATGAGGTTGATCGGAGTTCAAATGTTCAAATGTTTGTAGAGTCTATGGGACTTAACTACGGGGTCATCAGTCCCTAAACTTACAAACTACTTATGAACTACTTACAACTAAGGACGGCACAAATATCCATGCCCGAGGGGGGATTCGAACCCCCGACCGTAGTGGCCGTGCAGACCGTGACTGGAGAGCCTCAGTCTCCTCGGCCACCGCGGCCGGCTGACCGGAGTTGCAAACTGCCTAAGCAGGACTAGTTAGAGGACAAATGTTAGTTAGTGGAGTTAGGGGAAGGTATACACCGCTTATATAACGATTAAAGAAATGTTTGGATGAAGAACTAATAATAAATAATTAGGGAGAAGCTGAAAGGTGGAATATATAGAGGGGTGTACAGTGGTTGTCAAGTACGTACACAGTCGTGTTTTTCCCCCCTAATCCCCAGTCTCATGATTGCTTTGACGCGGCCTGAGGATCGCAAATGAAAATGAAGGGGTGCTTCCTGCCAGCCGGCAGGTTTTTTGCGCCCCTCGTCCTGCCGGTGTCAACAGGTTGAGTGATAAATGGCCGACGCGCCGAGCCGCGCATGCGCAGAAGCACCGGATCGCCAGTAATAAAGCTGTTGACGGAACACCCGTCGCCCGTCACTCTAAACAGGTTAGCACGAGCCTACGCAGGCAGTATTTTACAACGCGGCTGCTCTACTCGTTTTTTTCTGCAGTAAGAGTTCGCAGTCTAAAATACGTCCGAGCTACGAGGTCAGCTGATAGCTGCAACCCTTCCTCAAACAGAGCGTACGACAAATTTTTTTATGATGACAACCTTTATATCGCACTGTGACGATACAGGAAGTATGAAATGGTTTGGATCGAGAGAAAATAATGACGTAAATAAGACGTTACTTGCCTCATTTTGTATGCAGCAAATCTACGCAGTACGTACCTAGAGGTCTGTCTACTTTTGTAGTTTTAACCTGTATAAGACGGTTCTCAGAAATTTCTACGTAAGATTTTTTTTGCGATCTATCACGACTGTCTGCTAATACTCGTATGTATCTTAATTTATTCAATTCTTTCGCCTTAATAAGAAGGACCACTTGAAATTACTGTCATCATTTGCACTAGCCTTGCTGATTTACTATCTTTACGTACTCTGAGTCAGATCAAAAATTGGGTCTACAAGTAACAGTTCTTACTTTTCAGTACCGAACTAGCTGGCGCAGTACTTATCACACTGGACACGCATACTGGAGGACAGTTGTTGAAACGTATTCCGGTCATTCAGATTTCGGTTTGATTTCTCCTAACGGCTCCAGGAAAATACCGTGAATTTTCCTTTCAAAGAGCACTGCTGATTTCCTTTTCCATTCTTAACAGAAATGATCCTGCCGTCTGCTCGTTCTCTAATGACCACTTTGGGAAGTGGACATTAAACTCTGATCTACAGTCCTTCTTTTACATTTATGTATTAACTGGTATCTTAAGTCATCTCTCTAAATTTTATTACGTATGATCTAATTTTCGCCTTGATCAGTTCTAAGAGTATCGTACTCCGTCCTACTAAACTACGGGGCGTTGTAAGGTTTAAACCTGCTTAAAATGAGTAATTCTATTGCTTGTTTATGAGCTGTAACTATTTCTAAACGATTGATGGACAGTTTTATTAGTACATTATTTAAGATACTTTCAGTGCTTTAATAGTGGCTTCTTCAGGCTGTCTTGCACTAACTCATATCTACATCCAAACGTATACTTATTCTATAAGGAACCAACTTTTGCACTTGTTTCCATAGACCTCTCGGGCAAGATAACGTGTAACATTAACTGTCAAGTTCTAGGTGTTTCGAGCTGGGATGTATCAAACCAGACGTAATAACTGACGAATCAAACGGAGGAGATGGAGATTGATGACGTATATTGGAATACTCTTAGTCACTTCGCTACTGGGACCGTTCAACACACTATGTACACAACAAAGAACGTATTTCTGAGCGAATTATTTGATAATGGGCATAAATCCGAAACTAATCATGACAGACTCTAAACCAATAATTCTATTTTTTAATTAAGCTTAAGGGACTTAACTACGGGGTCATCAGTCCCTAAACTTACAAACTACTTATGAACTACTTACAACTAAGGACGGCACAAATATCCATGCCCGAGGGGGGATTCGAACCCCCGAACCCCCGACAGTAGTGGCCGTGCAGACCGTGACTGAAGCGTCAAAGATGTTTCACTGACATGTATTGCCCTGTAGTTACTTCTATATATCGTCGCAGGGACAATAAAATGGCAGATGTTGAAAAAATGACGGAGGGACCGAAAAGCAATTGAATTCGAAGATAGGCTGCTCGACTAGATGGGATACCAGTTCGATTTTACACAGAGTATGCGAATGACGTGCAGCTCTTTTAGGAGCGGTGAACCACAGCTTCTTGAGATGCTTCAATCGCTTGCAAAAAAATTGAACGTTATATGCTCGGCTACTATGTCGTGCAGACAGGAAATCTCCTCAATAGGAATCGACATGGGTTCCGAAAGCGGCGATCACATGAAAACCAGCTCGCGCTATTCGTCCAAAGGATAGTAAATGCTGACTACCAGGTAGCTGGCGTATTTTTTGATTTTCGCAATGTCTTCGATATGGTCCAGCAAAGTCACCTCACTACGTACAATCAGACCAGCTGTGTGATTTAACTGAAGGTGTTCGTGGCTAACAGGACGGAACGTTGCATTTTGAAGGGAAAGGCGTATTCGGACAGAAAAGTGATTTTTCTATTGCTCCGTGGGAAAGTTGTAGGAGCGTTCCTTTCACAATACAATACAGTGCAATGACAACATAGTAAGTAGAATGAGCCAATTCGTGAATGATACTGTAGTTTATGGAGATGTCGCTACACTGACAAACAGTCGCGAAATGCAAGAGATCCGGAGAGTATCGAGGAATGGTGGTGATGACAACTGACTCAAAATGTAAACGGATGGAAACATCGTCATTTTATAACCACGCAGTAGTAATATAAAAAACTGGAAGCTATTAGTTATATTAAGTATCTGGGAATAGGTATAAGGAGCGATTTTAAATGGAACGTTCATATAAAGGTAATTGTGGGTAAGGGAGACGGCAGATTGAGATTCATTGGAAGAATTCTTATAATGTGTAGTGCATCAAAAAAGAAAGTAGGCTACAGGAGACTAGTTCGGTGGATGGTTGAATATCGTTCATCACTGTGAGATTCGTATCAGGTAGGGTCGGTGGACGTGAGAAGATACAACAGAGTGTGGCAAGCGTCGTCAGAGGTCCACTTACGGCCGCGGTGGCCGAGCGGTCTGCGGCGCGGCAGTCACGTTCTGCACGGCCACTACGTTCGGGGGTTCGAATCCCCCCTCGGCCATGGATATTTGTGCCGTCCTTAGTATTAACTAGTTCAAAAGTAGTTTGTAAATTTAGGGACTGATGGCCCCTTGGTTAAGTCCCTTAAGCTCTAAAAACATTTGAGAGGTGCACTACGTATGTGCGAAAGCGTCAATGATATTAATCGGCAAACAGCTGTTGGAAAAAGCTGCAAGAGAGACGTTCTGTATCGCCGTACGGGCTTTTGTAGATGCTCCAAGAGCATACCTTTCAAGAAGAAACAATCAATATGTTTCTTCATTCTACGTATATCTCGCCCATAAAGTTAGAGAGTACCAAAATGATTGGACCAAGGCATTCTGGAAGATAATGTATTGAAACCAAGATAGAATTTCAAACGAGCAAATCCGTTCACACAGAACATGGTTCTTCGATATATTCCAGGATCTATTATAAACACAGTGAAGCTCATCGGGATACTGTTTGTGACCTGTATCCAAAGGTGATTAATACTACCACTGCCTATGTGCTAGTATAACAGCTCAACCACCCACACAACTCCACATCTTCCCTAGCCTTTCCATCTTTTTCCTAGTTTTCACAGTATATTGTACAGATACGATAGTATCAATTGCAAGTACATTATCTTACATGTACACCGATATTGCAACAAACAACAGTCGTACATAATTCGTACTTGATGTAAGATGCCTTATTAAGTTTTGCGACTAATATTTGAGTATTTTAAACACTACAGTCACCAGTCTTAACGAAATCTATTCCTACACTTGGAGAACCGCCTAACAGTGATCTGATTATGTCAAACGGTTTATTCTGTTTTAACATAAATATTACTCTTCGTTTCCCCTATCAGGGGGCTCAGCATAATTTGGTTAGTACGGGATTGGCGAACCCGGGGCCCCGACCTAAGGACTGCGTCACGCCAACAGTCCTCCACAACGTAAGCTCTGAGCGGCCTTCAGCGACCACCGTAAGGCGTGATTGTGGAACGTTGTACAGTACAGGGCCCGGGGATCGTGGCTTCGTTGCCTGGGTCACGAGGAAGGAATAGACATGTAAAAAATCTTTCAATCTCGAGACGATTTGCGCGCTGAGGAGACAGTTGAACAGTCACTAGCAGACACCCTATGGGGAACCTACCACACCCCGGGTGTATTTCGCCTACCCAGGCAAGCGGGTCTATACTTGGGTGGGCGTTTAATTTCCTATCTGCTCGTGGGACCACAATGAAACGAGTTAATGTAACTTTGGAGGACGTACAACCGCCGTCTCTAAGAGAGGTAAATTTAATGCTGTCCAATATGAAACCTTGGGAGGAACGTCAGGCTGAAACTCGATGTGAAACGTAGTCACCAAAGCATTTGGTATGTACACGAACGGTTGGGGAATACTTTTCAAACACCAAACCTCAGTTATTTGTCGAACACCTTGAGGACAAGTGGTGAGTATGTCTAGGATGCGTGCTGGGTCCATTCTCACTCAGACAGCGCCCCAACGCCCCAGCGTCTCGCCTGTGAGAAACTGGGCGATATTCTTGTCTCCATCACTCCCAACAAGAATCTGAATATGTAATTAATATAATGTGACATAATGTCAGGAATGCAACGGGAATAATTGATATAGTAGGGAATACAAATGTATTCCAGGTCACAGTTGCTTGTTGGAAAAAGATTTTTTTAAATACTTCATATGTAATGCATTACATATGAAGGATTAAAAAAAAATCTTCTTTTTTCAACAAGCAACTGTGTCTTGGAATACACTTATATTCCCTATTATATTCTGAATATGGTTTAAGAGATTATATTTAATCGTGATCTATTACCACAGACTGTGACGAGCTACGTGCAAACTTGGAGAGGACAACATAGTTGCTACAATTGCATTTATCCTGGTCTTCTAGAGTGATTCATTACCTGAGAAGGTCAAAGTGATGATCTACCGACGCAACGTCAGGCCTTACATCCCTCCACCTGTTCTTGATGTTGGAGGTTCGGTCACATGTCTTCCAGATGTGATGGCCACCCCAACCCCTATCGGGATTGCGGACGAGCCTTCCATCCTAACATGCCATGTACGCCACCTTCTGTCTGCGTGCTGTGGGCACCAACACGCCCTCTGCACGCCGGACTGCATGACGCTTCATACAGAGAGAAAGATCATCGAGTACAAAACCTTGGACTGACGTACACATTCAGACATCCTACTGATGGTCTCTCTGTGGGACTGACTGGTCACCTTACACCTCTTCTGTTTTGGTCACAGCCCCGCTTTCCACAGTTGACCAGGTCACTGTAATTACTGTTTCTGCAGCCAAGGTAAGTTCGCTGCTCTTCAGGTTTCATCCGGCGGAAGTCAGTTGCCTGGTAGACACCTGAGATAGCCTGAGGCTATCAAGAGCCGTCGGCGAACCTTTCGGCGACATCGGCGCCAACCTTCTATGGAGCATCTCATCCTAAAAAGCAAACCTGTTGGGAAAGGTACATCGCCACCGTTGGTTCACACGCCTTCTCATCTTGCGTGTGGCCGTAAATGCGGCGCCCTTTTCGCTTTCGCGCTTCAGAGGGTATATCCTGTCTCTCTATTGGTGGTCCCCTTTGTACTGTCTTAGTGGCCTTAGCTAAACACCTGGCAGAGTACTACACCCACTATTCTGCAACACAGGCTATAGTGCGGAATTCCGTGTCCTTAAAAAGCTAGTGGAACTTAAGCTGTTTTTTTTTCGCAACATATAAATCTTCATTTAGTGTGTGGGAACTCCAATGTGTCCTCACAGCTTGCCCCGACACCTCTCCTGTACTGGATCGCATCCACACAAAACTTCTCCGCCACCTCTCAGCAGACTTTCAGGGTCAGCAGCTGCTCTCCCTCTTTGACAGCATCTGGGTAGAGGGCATTTTCCCGTCCCAATGGCGAGGTAGTATCACCATCCCAGTGCTGAGCCGCTGGAGGTAAATAGTTATCGCCGTATCAACCTCTTCAATGTAATGTGTAAACTCCTTGAATATATGGCGAGTCAGCAATTCATGTAGATCCTTGAAGCTCGGAGCCTCCTGGCTCCACAACAAGGTGGCTTCTGTCAGGGCCGTTCAGCAGTTGACAATCTTGTCTCGTTGGAATCAGCTAATCGTACAGATTTCACTCGGTGTGAGCATGAATAGGGCTTACATAGTGCCCTTTCTAACTTCCTCCTGAACTTTTTCTCTTTATATACCTTTCATGTTAGTGTTGGTACTTGTGTCAGTTCCCACCATATACAGGACGACAGTGTTCCTCAGGACCCTGCCCGAAGTGTCCCCCCTCTTTTTGGTGGCAATTAACTGTCTTGTAATTGCGCATGGCTCATCAGTCTCCAGTCCCCGTTTGCTAAAGACTTTGCCTATACTTTCGCTCAACCAGCATCAGTGCAAGGCACTGGCATGGGTATCAATTCTATAGATCTAAGACTCGCGTAATGTATCTCTGTCGTCGTCGGACACGGTTTACCTGAATCTGGAGCTTTGTCGACGAACTTGTATAGGAGACATATCGCTTTCTTAGTACGCTATTCCATGCATGGATCACTTGGACTCCCCACCTTTGCCAGTTTAAACAACAGTGCTAGCGACACCTCAATATCCTTTGTTGCCTAAGACACACTTTTGGAGCCGCACGCTCTTTTGCATCGAGGTTCACACAACAGAACTCCGCATTGGTCATAGTCATACATGGTTGATGCACAGCTATCTTCTCGCTGTGAGACCCCGCCCAAGTATCACTGTGGCACTGTGCCCAAAGTGATCCGTCTTTTGATGGACTATCCCAGTTTAGCCCGAATGCGGCAGCTTTTTAATCTAATTGGTGCGCTCCCTCAATGGCTAGTTCCGTTTATGTTTAATTCGCGCAGCCGAGTTTGGGTGTTTTCACCCGGTTTTTCAACCCCCACTCTTACCTACACCTGTGTTGGCAGTCTTCATTGGCAATGTGTTGTGTCGGCGCGTCACCAAACTCTCCATCTGGAGTTCTGTTTTACTGTGTACTTCAACTATCCAGCCATTATCTGTTGCCTATCAGTGTAGTGTACAACTTGTTCTGCTACTTCACATATTCACTAGGATCTGTTATTACGGTTGTTTTCACCCCAGTACAACTGGGAATTTTTTCCTCTGGGTGGAGAGGTCCATCTTCAATGAAGAAATACTTTCCTTGAAAAACCTATTTTCCCTTGTTACAAGAAAAAGTTACTATATTGTGGGGCGCTGTTTGTTTGTGACATGGAAATTGTTTATCAATCTCCGCACAAATTGTTCATGAAAATCATCTAAATCTAAGGCCTTTTTCTCTTTATTCCACTTTTTCACAGAGTAGAAAAGTTTCAGAACGACCACTAATTTTGCTCTCTCTTTTATTTTACTTATTTCATTATTGTCAGAAGTGAAACACCAGTAGTAGCCTGCAGTCTTTGAAGAACACATTAATGGGGTTTTTATGTCCTCTTTTGCCTCCTCCGATCAATTTAATTACACTGAAAATAATCAATCGTGCATTTTAATGCAGACCTGTTCCTGCAGCTATAGCGCTTGGAGACTGTGCTGCCACGCCGTTTATAGCGGTGCACACACTCGATGTGCACCGGCCGGCAGGTGGAAGAGGACTTACGCGGCCTCCCCTTCCGACCAAAGGAATGAACTCGCCAGGCGCTTCGGACAAAAAGTCGTCTCTGCGCATCGGCCACCTTATCCTGCTCGAACTTCTACTGTCGCCCGCCGCCACACGTGGCTTACGGAGTATGGCTGCAGACGCAGGCGCTCGGGAGAGGGGTGTGAGCCCGGCACCTGGGCTGTTAGGCGGTGTACGCTGGACGGCCCTTGGCGTTGTTTCGCGGTGCGGCGGCACTGTGGCGTGGGCGCGTGCTTCGATAACGGCGCCTCGGCCGCGAACAGATGCCGGCGGCAGTTGCGTTTTACGAGCGCTCGTAACGGCGCGGCAAAGTGCTGCCGGGGGCCGGGGTCGCCCGCAGGGGTGACCAAACGCCGCCACAGAGCAGCATGGCCCTGCTCAATGGCCCGGCCCAATCTGGGTCGCCGTGGCGCACGGGGTCACCGATTCACGGCGCAGGGGCTGCTCCTCTCAGACTTGACACTTTTTGCACCCCGCCTCGTTTCGGCACCAGCGCGCATTACGGACACTTTTCGCTATATCTGATTTATAGCTTACACCGCGTCAGTCTTAGGGAACACCGTACTGCACATGTGGGTGAGCCGTGGCGCCAGTGAATTCTGTGTGTTTGCCACGATCGATCTTGTCGGGTTGCATGTTATCTCTGTTTTCCTTCCCTGCGATGTTGACAGCCGGGCGGAGAGGCCTGTGACGTTTGAGGAGGAAAGCGGAAAGGTCAGTCGTCTCTCCTCGGGACGTGCGGAGCGTCGAGCTGGTTGGTCCGGCTGTCTTGTAGCGGAGAGGACTGGTAAACAGCGATCCTGACGTCTCGCGTTTTCTGTCCAGCTGGTGTTTGTATTTGGTCCAAGTTATATTTTTGATGATAACTGGATTCCAAGGATTTCCTGGCGGTCGCAACTGGTGGCGAAGTGATGCATGAAGTTGAGTGTTTCTTGTTCAAACATTATTTATGAGACTTGAGATATTGTTGACTTAATTGAATGCTGTTGTGCCACTTGCAGATTACTTTGGGTGCGCTGACGTTGCTACTGTCAGACAATAGTTGAGGCCTAGCCAGTTTATTAGTCATCTCCGCTACAAGATAGCCGGCCCAAGCAGCTCAACGTTCCGCACGTCCCGAGGAGTGGCGACCGAACTTTCCGCTTTCCTCCTCAAACGGCACTGCCCTCTCCGCCAGGCTGTCAGAATCGCAGGAAAGGATAACAAAGATAACATGATTGATGATAACAAGATTGATCGTGGAAAACGCACAGAACTCACTGGCGCCACGGCTCAGTTGGGAGACGGTATCTCCTGAACACGTTGTCTTATTCTGCGGGACCTACAATCACCTCAGAGAAGCATCACCAGCACTACATGCTCACACAGAACAACAAATACACGAGGCCATAAGACAAGAGGACCAATGGACCACACTCAGTATACTAATAGATAAAATCTCGCACGTGGTATATGACGAATACAAACGAAATAGACAAAACAGAAAGCAACAACGTATGCAGCGAGCAAACACAGTGCATAGAGTGTACTAGCCAAGGAACCGAAATCGAGAACAACACGGACACGGACGCGGACAGTGATCATCATTTAATAGACAATATTAGCGTAACTATAGCAGTAAGAACAAATATGAAATTAGAATTATATATTTTTGACGAGCTACAGCGTTCAATGAAAGAAATAAATCGCAATTTGCGATCAGTTATGCCTTCACTGTACTAGGTTTGGATGGAATACCAAACTGTGGCGAATGAAAATTTGTGCCTGGCCTGGATTCGAACCCGGGATCTCCTGCTTACTAGGCAGACGCGTTGACCACTCTGACACCGAGGACACAGTGACCAGCACGACTGCAGAGGAGACGTGCAGGGAAGAGTCCTCTGCAGTCGGGCTGGCCACTGTGTCCTCTGTGGCGGAGTGGTCAACGCGTCTGCCTAGTAAGCAGGAGATCCCGGGCTCCGAATCCCGGCCGGGCACAAATTTTCATTCGCTACAGTTTGGTATTCCATCTAAACCTAGTACAGTGAAACCATAAATGATCGCAAATTGCGATTTATTTCAAATATGAAATTGTCGCTCTTTGTCACCGGCAAGACAGCACTTTAAACCTGTTTAACTGTTATACATAATACTAACGATGGTTAAGGATTGACGACTTGATGAGAATGCCAAGTCCTTGACCCTCAAGCATCACAAAGTGACGGACTCCATCCCCTCCATCTTTCTCTCTCCTATCATCTTCTTCTATTAAATAAATTCATGTTATTCATTCACTGTGATTTTCAACATAAACGTCTGTACTTGCTCCAGTCTTTACTTTTTCTTATTAAATTGACATGTATTATTTCATTTTTTCTAATTATTACTTATAGTTTTATTTCATAAGCTAGTTAAGCTGTATATTGTTAAATTTAACTAGTTATAAGAAGAAATTATTCATTGTAAAAATCAATTTCATGTGCAAAATACGACCTTATTTAGCATCTAGATAACATGTCATTGTAAAAGACAGCAAAGTAAATAGATAAAAACAAATTTAATTTATAACACCAAACGAGGTGATGCAGAGGTAACACACTAGAAGATGGTTCAAATCCACCTCCGGTCATGCAAATTTCAGTTTTCCGTGATATCCCTAAATGCCCCAGGCAAATTCTGGGTTGGTTTCTCTGAAAGAGCACGGCGTATTTCTGTCGCCATTCTTCACCAAAAATCCGAGCGTAAAATTCGTATCTAATGCCTGACTGAGCCGTGGTGTCAGTGGCTGGTCTACTTGTCACTTCCCTGCCGCCACTTGCTCCTTCTCTTAAGTTCGATTTCGGTTGTCGCTGCCATTAAGATATTTGGTGCTTCGTGGCTTGGCCCGGATGTACGGCGGCAGTGAGTGGCAGCTACGCAACGGTGCAAGAGGTCGGCGTCTGCAAGGCCTGTGCGGTAGGTGCTGTGACACTTCCTGGTGGCAGACGCTTCGGGAATAGCCGCAGTGGACGTCGCGCGCAGCCTGGCTTGCTGGCACGTAGAAGGCCTGGAGTTTTGTACCGTATGCAGCCCCTTACTGAAGGACTGGAACACCCATTGGATAATGGAAGCATTTCTTTCGACATACAACACTATGAAGTAAATATGTATAGTGGATCAATTTCTGTGAACTGCATTTCTGTGTTATTAACTTGATTGGCCACATTGGACCAGTTGAGTCGATCCAGCTCACTCTTTCTTTGAAGGTTGCAGTGCTCGGTTCTTGCGTTCCGCCCAGTAGTTCTTCATTCGCTCCGATCGTGGCTTCCTCAGTTCTTCTGAAATCTCCGCAGGGTTTCTGTGTGTCATTTCTGCTGGACATGGCTCTACATCTACATGGGATACTCTGCAAATCACATTTATATGCCTGGCAGAGGGTTCAACGAACCACCATTATACTATTTATCTTCCATTACATTCTCGAATAGCGCGCGGGAAGAGAGAACACTTGAATCTCTCCGTTCGAGCTCTGAATTCTCGCATTTTATTCAGATGATCATTTCTATGTAAGTGGGAGTCAACAATATTTAAGAAGAGTGTTGCTTTCTCTTTGTCCTTAGCATCTGCAATTTTGAGGCCAATTGCTTCAGATCCTGTTGAATTTCTTTGACTCATTGTCCTGTCGTCTTTCCGAGACCTCTCATCACTAGTTGTCGTAAAATTCTGTTCTCTGACAGTCTTAAGATGTGGAAGAAATATGAGATTTCTTCGTTACGCTGTTGTTAATTTGGATATTTTGTCTTAGTGGTATCTTCCCGAAGTTCAGTATGTTGACTGTATGAAGTCTATATGCAATTGTACCTGAAAAGACAGTAATCTTTTCCTAAAGCCGTGCATCATTGCCTGATCAGTGAGCCGGGTGTTTCCAGAAGACTATTGTCATAGGTACCTGCAGGTGAAGGTTATTTATTTATTGGTTTTTTCTGTTTCATAGCACCCAACTGAGAAGTGAGAGTCCATAGACACGGAACAAGTCAATACATTAATTGTTACACAAGAATGGTAATAGAGAATTTTTAAGTAGTCCTTTGCACACGACAATCTTAAGACAAAGTAAAAGAATCAATAAAGAAAAAAATTAATTAGCATAATTGTTTAACATTTCTAGGACTTCTTCGACAGAATAAAAGGAGTGAGCCATAAGGTTACTCTTCAATTCAGATTTGAAAGCGTGTGGATTAGTGGTAAGATTCTTTAGCTCTTGTGGCAGCTTATTGAAAATGGATGCCGCAGAATACTGTACCAATTTCTGCACAAGTGTTAAAGTGGTGTGACGCAAATGTAGATTCGACTTCTGTCTAGTATTCACCGAGTGAAACATACTAACTCGTGGGAATAAGCTAATATTATTAACAACAAAATACATTAAAGAAAAAAACCTATTGTGACGCCAGAGTCAAAATTCCCAGACTACTGAAAAGGGTTCGACATGACGTTCGCGAACTTATACCAGATATTGCTCGAACCGCCCGTTTTTGCGCCAGAAATGTCTTTTTTGCATCAGGCGAGTTACCCCCCCCCCCCCCAAAAAAAAAAAAAAACAAAAACAAAAAAAAACAAAAAAAAAAAAAAAAACAATGCCGTACGTCATAAGTGAGTGAAAGTAAGCGTAAAAGACTACTTTTCGTGTTGAAAAATCCATTATTTCAGATATTTTTCTAATGGTAAATATAGCAGAATTTAGATTTGGAACAAGATCCTGAACATGGGTTTACTGTCTATACTGTCTTACTGTCTATATGGACACCTAGATATTTGAACTGTTCAGTCTCACTTATCACATGCGCATTACGTGTAATAAAAAGTCAGCTTTCGTCAAATGATGTGTTAGAAATTGTAAAAACTGAGATTTACTGTGATTTAACACCAAATTGCTTTATACAAGCCAGGAACGCATATCTTGAACTGCATTATTTGATACTGTGTCAATATTACGAGCAGCATCCTTCACTACCAAGCTGGTATCATCAGCAAACAAAAATATTTTAGTCACCTGTTATATTCGAAGGCATATCATTTATATAAATGAGAAACAGCAATGGTCCCAAAACAGACCCTTGGGGCACCCCACACTTAATTGTGCCCCATTGGGATTGTACGTCATAGCCATTTTTTACACTGCGGAGAATTACCTTCTGTTGTCTATTATTAAAGTAAGAGGTGAACCAGTTGTGAGCTACTGTTATTAGCTCAAGGCTACCTGAAAATCGAACATTAGTAAGTTCACTTTCTGAGGTAGTTTACCTGGCCATATTTCTGTACTTATCTATAATACGTTTGCTGTTATAGTAGATCAACTAGTGGTATTTTACCGGTATCTGTTCTTATGTCTTTGATATAGTCTACCTGCTCGATCTTAGTTTCTCTGGTTTTCCCAAAATCGGTTGTATACTTGTTGTGAGAAACTGTGCTATTTGATTGTATGTTTACAGGATTTCTTGGCAGCTTGCGTCCCGTTTCTCTATCTTGGGCCCTAAGCAGCGACGTGTGCACCACCTGCGGTGTCGGCATCCCGTCGATGCGCGAAGACTATGTGACGGGACCTTTACCGGGGGCTGTTGCTGTTTTGCCAGTAAAGTAACTTTCGTATATCGTGCCAAGATGGAGTGTCGTAACTATCCCAATTTTGGCGCTAGCTAAATCTGGCCGGTTTAATGTATGATTTCCTCTCTTTGTTTCGTACTTTTCACCTCTATCAAATTTACCGGGTATTTAAACAAGCTGCAGCAGCGATTATTATTGCACCTAGTTTAAGTACTGTATTGACGCTGTCACCTTAGTCCCCTAACTTCGCAGTTATTGTGTGGTCGGTAGTAGGTAATTACTGTGAAACACAGACATTGTTATTGATATTTATGTAGCTGCACCTCAAGGGGGGTTCGTTAGCACGCTGTGTTTTTTCTTAACTTTCATGGGGTAAATTCTGCATTTAAGAAAATTTGCCAGTTGGACATTGAGTTTTTCAAAAATGTTCAAATGTTTGTTAAACTTAAGGGATTTAACTGCGGGGTCATCGGTCTCTAAACTTACAAACTACTTGTGAACTACCTTATATTAAAGACGAAACAGATATCCATGCCCGAGGGGAGATTCGAACCCCCGACCGTAGCGACCGTGCAGACTGTGACTGGCGCACTGCAGACCGCTCGGCCACTGCGCCCGGCCATTGAGTTTTTAAAGAATTATGTTTTCATTTGTTTATTACCCCTACTTGTCTTGCAACTGATAATTCCAGACTGTAACTATCGTAGTTAAGTGGTGGCTCCTGTCAAATATTCCTTACAATGGTGGGTTTCATTGACAATTTTTCCGTCATTACATATTGAAAGGATTGATGAAAGCTCCGGGCCACAATTGTAATGTTTAAGTGGCTACAAGTCACGACGACGTCTGGGGTTCCTATCTCACACTTGTCACCTGAATTATATCAGCAGCTAAGTATGAGGTTATTTACTTATTATATAAATCTTTTTTTACCTAACTTTAAATTTGAAAATCAAATTCTTGACGTTATTTAAATATATTGTTATTTTATCTAAGTGATTTAACTGTAATTAAACAAATTAATGCTTGCTGGTTTATGAAGTTCTGTCGATCCTAGTGCCGTCACTTGTTGGTTTACTGGACATTGTTATTGCCTAAAATCATGTTATTCATGTTGGTTTTAAAAATTTGTTATTTTATCTAAGTCTTTTAATTGTAATTAAGTTACTTAATGTGTGTCAATTTATTATGTGCGATAGTTATCTGTTGTTGTAAACCGTTCTGGTTCAACGAGAATGGAAAATCTATTTGTTACCAGAACTTGTTATCTTCCTGGCAGTCTAAGTGTTATAACTTGTTTATTTTCTAGACGTTATTTTTGCTGAACCAACTTCCTTGATGTTTGTTTACTTTTTTTATCTGATAATTAAATGAATCAATGCATGGCAATTGACATGATATACAATAAAAAAGGGAACGGGAATTGACAAACGATTTACTTGTGGGTCCTACCTTCTTCCTAAAAGAAAGTATAAATAGGGGAAAAATCAGATGCCGGCTACAGGAAAATAAAAGAGAAATTTGGAGAAAAGAAAAGCAGATGTATGAATATAATGAACTCAGTTGGAAAACAATTTCTCAGCAAAGAAGGAAAAGCTGAATGGTGGAAAGAGTACATAGGACTGTACAACGCAAATGAACTTAGAAGCAATATTGTAGGAAGGGAAGATGAAATAGGAGGTACTACACTGAGAGATTCATTTGACAGAGCACTGAAAGACCTAAGTCGAAACAAGGATCCTGGAGTGGATGACACTCCCTCAGAACTACTGAAGTCTTTGGGAGAGCCAACAATGACAAATATTTTACATGGTGTGTAAGATATGAGACAGGTGTGAAAATTACAGAACCATCAGTTTAATAAGTCATGGTTGCAAAATTTTAACACGAATTATTTACAGAAGGATGGAAAAGCTGGCAGAAGCCCACCTCGGGGAACATCAGTTTGAATTCAGGAGAAATGTAGGAACACGTGAGGCATACTCACTTTACGGCTTATCTTAGATTACGGAAAGATAAACCTACATTTCTATCTTTTGTAGATCTGGAGAAAGCTTTTGACAATGTTGATTGGAATACACTCTTTCAGGTCTTGAAATCAGTAGGAGTAAACTATAGGGAATGGAAGGTTATTTAGAACTTGTACAAAAACCAGACAGTAGTTATCATAGTTGAAGGGCATGAAAGTTTGCAGAGGTTGGGAGGAGAGTAAGACAAGCTTGTAGCCTTTCTCCAATGTTATTCAATTTGTACACTGACCAAGCTATAACGGAAAGCAAGGAGAAATTTGGGGAAGGAATTATGTTGAATGTGAAGAAATAAAATCATTGCCTTTTGAGGATGACGCTGTAATTCTATCAGAGACAGTGAAGGATCTGGAGGAACAGTTGAACGGAATGGTAGGTGTTTTGAAAGGTGTGTGTAAGATGAATATGAAGAAGAGCAAAACAAGGGTAATGGAGTGCAGTCTAAGAAAATGAGGCTATGCAGAAGATATTAGATTAGGTAACGACACAATAAAGGTGGTAGTCGAGTTTTGTTACTTGGGCAGTAAAATAACTGATGATTGTCGCAGTATGGAGGATATAAAATGCAGAATGGCAATGGGAAGAAAAGTTTTTGAAAAAGAGAAATTTGTTTACATCGAATATTAATTTCAACGCAAGGAGTTCTTTTCGGAAGGCATTTGTGTGGAGTGTTGCATTGTATGGGAGTGAAACAGGGACGATAAACAGCGCGGACATGAAGAGGATAGAGGCTTTGGAAATGTGGTGTTACAGAAGAATGCTGGAGATTATGTGGGTGGATCGCGTAACTCATGAAGAGGTACTGGACAAAATTGGGGAGAAAAGGAATTTCTAGAAGAAGGGGTCGATTGGTAGCACACATTCGTAGACATGAAGGAATCGTGAATTTAGCGTTGGAGGGAAGTGTGTGAGGTACAAATCTCAGTGAGAGACCAAGTGATAAATACAGTAAGCATATTCAAATGGATGTTGGTTACCGTTCTTATGAGGAGATGCTTTGTCAGGACAGAGTGGGGTGGAGAGCTGCATCAAACCAGTCTCCGGACTGAGGACCACAACAACAACAACACCAACGTTCCACTTGAATTTTTTTTTAACCTATTAACCAGTCTCAGGGACGTTAAGCCCTTAGCTTCCTTCCTGATTTATAACGGTTGCCAGTAACCAGTCTTTACAATTGTACACCACGTCTAAATTCCTTACTTCTGGAAACAGAAGCTCCACAGAGACTCCATTCGATCATACAGATGGCGACTACCTAGCGCTCGCGTAGTTTTGCAAGAGACGCAGGTTAAAGAGATGCGCCTCGATCACATCTCTCAAGCGCTCGGATAGAGGTCAAGATTGCCACAGAAGTTGCCGCACGCCTTTGCGGAGCATGCTGTGTTTCACGCCCAGACTGTGGGTGAGCTTTATCCCGTAGGAAAAACGCATAACCGGTACATCGTTCTTCACTAGCGAGTTTTAATTAAATTACGTTCCTATGGAGTATCTGGGATTCGTTTAATGGAAAAAACAGCATCTGGATAGACGATCCCTCTAAGCAGCTCCAAGGAATGGACCTTCCCAGGAGAGAATGGTCTTTGATCAACCGCTTCCGTACTGATGTTGGTCGCTGTAACTATTGGAAATTCAAATGGCGACAGACAGAAGACCAGTCATGTGACTGTGGAGCAGACATACAAACAATGATCCACATAATTATTAATTGCCCATTACGATCATTCTCAGGAGGGATGACCGAGCCGGCCGCGGTGGCCGAGGAGACTAAGGCGCTCCAGTTTCGGTCTGCAAGGCCACTACGGTCGGGGGTTCGAATCCCCCCCTCGGGCATGGATATTTGTGCCGTCCTAGTTCGTAAGTAGTTCATAAGTAGTTTGTAAGTTTAGGGACTGATGACCCCGTAGTTAAGTCGCATAGACTATACAAACATTTGAACATGTTTTGAGTGATGACCGAACTCCATATAGTCAGTCAGGAAGCTGTCCAGTGGTTAAAGGAGTTGGACTTGGCTCTGTGACAGAGATATGTTTTATCTTATTAATTAGACACTAGTATATTTTACTAAAGTATTAGATGTAGCTGACATTATACCATACGATATATCGTCAAAGTTGTGTGACTGGATCCGAGATTCACTGTCAGAAAAGTCACAGCTCAAAGTAACAGACGGGAAATCATCGCCTGAGGCAGCAGTGATACCAGGAGTCCCCAAAGAAAGTTTCACAGAAACTTTGTTGTTCCTAATCGATAAAGAATTAATTATGAGATAATCTGAGCAACGGCTATAGATTTTGTGTAGTTTATGTTGCCATTTACCGTATAGTAAAGTCACCAGCGGATCAATACCAATTGAAAAAGAGGCAACTGACCATTTGTAAAGAAAAGTATGGTGATATCCACACAAGTGCTTAGAGACATCCGTCACATTTCAGTTACGCGTTAAATCGCACTATCTCAAGGCTACCAATTCAGTTAAGTACATAGGCATTTCAATTAAAAAAAAAAAAAAAATGTAAAGACCACATAGATACCATTGTGGGGAAGGAAAAGCCAACACAATACAAGACAAATCCAGTAAAGATACTGCCTACACTAGCCGAGTACCCTCTGCTAGAGTACTGCTGCGACGTGTGGGATCCATCCGAGATAGGATTGATAGAGGATACCAAAATAGTTCAAAGAAGAGCAGCAAAGTTCGTAGTATCGCGTCATAGGAGAGACAGTATCTCGAAAATGATAAACGAGTTTGAGGTAATCATTATAACGAAGGAGTATTTTGTGATGACGAAACATAGCTACGAAATTTCAACGATCTTCTAATCTTTATAGTTTATAGATTTGAATAAAATTAAAATTTGAATAAAGAGAATTTCACAATAATAACTGCAATCCATAATTTAAGAACTCGTTAAAGATTTACTTTCGTTTCCTTTTTCTTATCTGCCCCACGCTGTATTTAACGAATATAATTTAGCAGTTATCTACAGACGAATGAAAAAAAACTGGTAGATATAAAATGCAGAAGGGCAATGGGAAGCAAAGCATTTCTGAAGAAGAGAAATTTGTTGCCATCGAATATTAATGTCAGTGTTAGGAATTTTTCTTGATGGTATTTGCTTGGTGTGTAGTACTGTGCGGAAGTGGAACATGGATATAAAGAGTTCAGACAGAAAAATTATAGAAGATTTTAAAATCTAGTGCTACAGGAGAATACTGAAGATTAGATGGAGATATCACTTAAGTAAAGAGCATCTACTGACAGAATTGGAGATAAAAAATATGGTTTGCTAGGCAACGGCGCGTCCTACTGAACCCCCAGAAAGAAGATCGTCATGAAAGAAAGTAAATAAAAAAATGGAAAGTCATTCTTCGTTTCGTTCATTTATCGGATAATTTTATATGCACATTCAAAGTATTTTTATCGCATAAGAAACTTTCACGTCACGGAGACAGCACGTATACGAATCATAGCAAGGCCGTTTAATACAGGACAGTGTTCGCAGCATTGTAATGCGCATGCGCGGATGAGGTTCAAATTCTCTTCTGAACCCTCTGGGGGCAGCATATGGGTGCTCCCGCCGCAGGGAGTGGCGTAGGGAAACGCTGCTTTCAATATTGGCGTTGGAGCTGGTACGGACACCAGCTCCGGGTTACTCGAACTCTGGCAGTTGCGCACGAATGGTCCCGAAGAAAGAAAACGGAGCTACTGCGCACCTCGTCTTGTGGGTGCCCAAATCCTCAATGAAGATATAACCCGCTTTTGTTACTTGTTTTGGGCACATTGAAGATTCATAAAAACACGCCATAGTTGGTAAAATATAACTATAAATTAAAGACGTACTAACTGTAAAAGCTTTCAGAAGATCCGATCATGAATAATAACATAGTTACTATTCTTCACCTAGCAAGAATAGTCGTATGGTTAGCAGCATCGCGCTGCGCCGTCGAAGGTAGTGGGTTCGAGACCAACTGCAAGCTATTTTATTTGAAAGACAATCTTCTCTTTAACAGATAAGGGAACAACAATGACTTTTGTATTGTTACTTGCCACATATCTTTGGACGTTTTAACAAATGTGTCGCGAGTCTCAGGGTAAATGACATTTATACTCTTCGTTGTAACAAATATTTAACTGTTTGAAAACATGTGGGGAGAGCAGAGTTTGAGCATGTGTAAGGTTAGGAGGGGGTGCTGTTTACAGTGACACGTGACCCGAAAGTAACTTGTGTTTAAAGTTTTGTTCAGCTTAAGGGGTCATCAGTCACTAAGCTTGAAACTATTTACGAAGTACCTTATACGGAAGATGACACAAACATCTATGCCTGAGGGGGAATTCGAACTCCCGAAGGGGAACGGCCTCCCGCATCGAAGCATAGCGCCTCAATGCGCTTGGCCATTCCGCCGCGGCCGAAAGTTGCTTGTCTCTTTATCATCACAGATTCATTTTGATACAGTCATTTAACCGTGTAAGTTGCTTGCCATATGTAGTGTTCATGTGCATATTCATATGTTGTTAGTGTTTATTATCAAAGAAAAAATGACCAACGTTCAGTATCTTTTAGAAACGAATTCCCCAGCTGTAAGCTTGCAATAAAAGTGTGAAATAAAAAAGCTTGGCAGGCCGGCGCTTCAGCTCGAGTTGAAGCAATCGCAAACAAGCTGGGGTAAGATATTCTGCAGATCTTTGAAGAAAATAATTCTAAAAAGGGCGGGGGAAAATCTCGGTGCTTTCTCCCGGAGCCACTCGCAGAAGTGCGCCAAATTGTCTCTTTGGTGACCGAGCGGCGGATGGGTGGTGGGAAGTGGATGGGAAAGGGGGGGGGGGTACCGAAACAAACATGGATTCTCCGACACTATCATGATACGACACTCAAAGAAGTGAACCCACAGTCATCTGAAGCTCCAGCCGTCACTGTTGCTAGGATACTTTCTTAAACATCAAGCAATAGTCAATCTATCATTGGAGGGAAGAGTGTGTATTTGAAAAGAGGCGGAGATGCATAAAATCCTAGAGAGCTACATAAAACCAGTCTTTGGACTAACAAGGAAAGTACTTGGGCTCGAACAAACACATATACACCAAAATCGTATGAGAGATAATGTAAAGATCCCTTAATGCACTAGTGATACTCCCGCATCTGCAAAACTCTGCAGTCGTCCATTAGAGGCCTTTGCGTGTGCCTTGCCGCATTGCACAATGACTGCCGGTACGCCACTCGGCACCAGTAGGGACGGTTCAGTGTGCTATGAAGTTTCGTTTTGGGACGTTATTTGTGTGGTGATTGGTAATCAATCCAGTTGATGTATTGAGATTGTTTGGGATGAAGTTACGAACAACCCTTCGTGAAGATTGTATTGGTGTAGAAGATGAATCATTCGCATGTTTGCCATGCGATCAACATGCATTTCTTCACTGTGCATTTTTCAATCATTCATATTGCTCGGAGCATTTGATTGAAATTCCCAATTTACATTTATAGGCAAGATTTCTGTATGCGTATCACGTCTACAAGTACATCTACAATACTGTCAAGAGGATGGTGGCAGAGGTTTGCAGAAAAACGACACCCACCGTCACATTGAGGGTTATGTAATAGTCCTGTAAACAAACGTTCATACATATATGTTTGTTCGAGTCCAATTACTTTCCTTGCAAGACCACAACAACAATAAATTAGTAAGAATGGAATATGTACTCAATATGTATTTGTAATTGGCTAGCTTCACATTTGTCAGCTACAATCTGTGGAAGTGTGACAACTGCTTCCATATTCGCTACCAGCAGCAATAATATGCGTATGTAGTTCAATTGCTTATTTCAGAAAGACCTATTCTGTTCGCACACCTCCAACGGTCACTGCCGTCGCTCCCCATCAAACCGTTGTTAGCTGGTGCGTTGCGCGCCTGTTGCGGACAACGCGTGCTCCGCTGCCGGCTGGCAGCCACTCACCTGTCAGCGCGGCCGTCAGCAGCAGCAGCAGCAGCAGCGGCGGCGGCGTCAGCGGCGTCAGCACGCCGCGCTGACAGTCAGCCCGCGGCAGCGCCATCACCATATGCGGCCGGCACCTGCAACACAGGCACGCACGCGCGGTTAACCGCAGTCCAGCACCACGCCGCGCTGAACAGCCGTGCGTCACGTGTAGGACGCCCAGCTAGAGCCAGCTGCATTCACTGCAGCTAAACTACTATTTCGATAATATGATCAGGCTAATATGTTACTCACCGCATGGACGCAAGTCCAGCATTAGAAAAGCCGGAGATTATGGCTTTGCGTCAGTACATGTGTAAATGTGTGAATGACACTATGAGACTCTTTTTTGTGATCAAGCGTAGTGGCCTAAAGTTATGTGTGTATGAATGTCCTTTGAAAGTACTTCACGAGGTTTGTCATAACTGTTTAGAGGTGATTTGTATAATATCCGCAGTATATTCTATATCCATACTCCGCAAGCCATATGACGGTGTTGCGGAGGGTACCCTGAGTACCACTATCGCTTCTCCCTTCTATATCCAGACGACGCGCCATTTCTTTTAGCCTGCTAGTCTCACGAAGCACGAAAAAAAAAAAAAAAAAATGTTCAAATGTTTGCAAATCTATCGGACCAAACTGCGTGGTCATCAGTCCGTAGGTTACAAACTATTTAAACCTAGGTAAACTAACCTAAGGACAAACACACACATCCACGCCCCAGGGAGGACTCTAACCTCCACGGCGAGCAACCGCGCGCTCCGCAGCGAGGCGCTTTAGACCGCTCGGCTACTCCACCGCGGCCACAAAACACGACGAACAACCACAGCAACCGTCCTACTTGACGTCTGCGCATTCACCAAGACTGCGACACACAGCGGGCTTCTTCGGCGAGTTAGTGCCGTCAGTTTGATCCGACCTCGTATATCGTGGCGTTCAACTGTTTCTATAAATGGTGGGATAACTGTGGATGAATATGACATTATCGTCAACAACGAATCAATATTCACTGACTGGTCTATCGGTTCTTGACAGAATATTTGATACATTATGAATGAAATACACAAGATAACTGTGATTTATTCTGCAAATTTATTGGTTTAAGAATTTGGCTCTTACGCCATCTTCAGGTAAAAGTTACAAGTTTAAGTTTCAAAGCTATTAAGTTGGTACATAAATAACTTTCAAAGGAGACTACTGCTTTGGTTTATAACTAACATGCGGAAAATTATTACAATTCAAGTTGTGGTGTAAATTCCTGTCATTGATAAAATATGTGACAGTATAATAAATTATGTCGTTTTGCTAAGAAATATAAAGTGAAACAATGGAAATTGACTGAAAAATATTGATCAAAAAATTATCTTAACCAGGTCTAATGTCTGGAAACAAGCAAGCTTTGAGAATATATGTTAAAATTTTAACTGGTTACATTAAATTTAACAAAAAATATCTTAAGAAGAATGTGACAAAGTTGGATAAACATCTGTAAATATATGTTAAAATTTTAACTGCTAAATTAAACTATGGTTACCAGTAAAATAAGACATTACAGCTTATATCACATATGCAGTCGAAACAGTTGTGATTAAACAATAATTTTATAACTAGTAAAATAAGGCATTACATTTCATATCTGGTAAACAACCAAACAGTTGTGATAATGGCGTAACAACCGAAAACCGTTTCGTAAACCAATAAATTTGAAGAATATCTCACAGTTACCTCGTGTGTTTCATTCATAACAAATAACTAATATTAACTGCCACGTTCCAAAATGGTAACGTGCCCCCCCATCCCTCCCCCCCCCCACCCCCCACCCCCCACCCCCAACACACACAATCAAAACGTTTCAAGAGTGCTTAGTAAAGCATCAGTAATTTATCAGTGCTACCCCTTGAGTAGCAGATTTTTCATATCTCAACATAACCGTACGGGAAATTCTAGAGCGGTGAGTGAGGACCAAATTTATATTTCCTTCTTCGTTGAAGTAACTGGATGATGCTTTGATACAAGAACGGACAACAACGCTAGCTGTTGATATTACTTTTTCCACCCTTCTTAGAATGTGCTCTCGATAGCTACTGCACAGTGTGAAACGAGTAATTGAAGGGTTTGGTGCAAGAAGAACGCAACTCCACTTTTCCCTGTTTGTGTCAAACTGTAAAAAAAAATGTTTTAAACATCCAGGTTTCACCAAAACGAAAAAATTGTCAGCCTTGTTTAGGCTATGGGGGTATCTAATACTACTGACGAGGATACACACAAATGCATGCAATCAGGTACGTGCAATAAAGTTTTAAATTTTGGAGCTGCCTCCGTTTTACTCCAAAGTGAATGAAAAACTGTTTGTAGGATCATTTTCTTCATAATTAACCATATTTCTGTTACAAGAAAGTACAACATTATTGGCATAATACATTAATTCTACAGTTCTTCTCCAGTCTTCTAGGTCCCCTTCAGTCGCCTCAGGATAGTTTGAAGCATCTGACGTCAACCTGTCGTAAAACAGCATTTCGCTTTGCCCAACATACTTTCTCGCCAGGTCTTTGACATCTTTATACGTTTGTCCTTTAACAAAAAATGTTCAAATATTTGTAGAACTTATAGGACTTATCTACGGGGTCATCAGTCCCTAAGCTTACAAACTACTTATGAACTACCTAAGACTAAGGACGGCACAAATATCCATGCCCGAGGGGGATTCGAACCCCCGACCGTAGTGGCCGTGCAGACCGTGACTGGAGCGCCTCAGTCCCCTCGGCCACCGCGGCCGGCTTGTACTTAGTGATTAAATACTTAGTGATTAAATATTTTCTTCTTTTATTGTTCGATAATGATACGTAAGGGTACTTCACAAAAAATTTCTTCAACGTGTCAACAAAGATGAAAATAATTCTCTGGTCCACATCAGTGAAATGAGATTAGGAGCTGGTTCTTCAGATAATGCGAGCATAGTCGACTGATAGAAACACTCTTTCCATCTTCCTCAAACACTTTTCTATATTATCGAACGCTCTGTCGCATGGCATAAAGCAGTGGCCTGATTCTGAGAATCTATGAACGATCTATTGGATTTAACTATTGGGTGGAACTGACTCTTTCTTGCACCAAACGAAGTTTTTTTTTTTTTTTTTTTTTTTTTTTTTTTTTTTTTTTTTTTGTGCATGAGATACAATGTTCAACTCAATAGAGCCAAAAAGTGGAGGTGCCTCCTTCTTGCGCCAAACCCCTCAATTAATTTTGGCTTGCAAGACGTTCGTACCTGTTCACGATATGTGGCCACCTCAGTATTATCAGGACGTTAAAAATACTGAAATATAGTTATTTGTGCCGGAATATCCTGCTGCCTGCAGGAAGCAGAAAAAACAGCGCCGGAGCGGCACAGCTCGGCCGCGTGGCTTGAGAACACATGCACGCACGCCACGTCCGCCCCTGTGCATTCGGGTTCGCTCCGCCGTGTATTTTTAACGGGACTCTCCATGTTTGTGCTGCTCCGGTTTATTATTTCTTCTGCCATTAATAAATAATGCGCTAATTAGCGGGTTTAAATTTTTAATGTAGTATGCTCCACATTTGTTGACTTTTCTGCGACGGGATGTTAGCGTCGCGGGCAATTTCCTGTTTTTATTTTATTTTATTTTTTATTCCGCTCCAGAGGTCTGCGCTGGTAAAACATTGGTTTATCCACGTCTTCCGACAGATGGCTAAAGCGAAGTAAAGCAATAAAGCGAATAGCACAGAGGGAACGGGAAAGAGCGAGCGTATGTCTCTTTAAAATACAACCCTGAGGACAACCCCTCTGGCTTTAAAAGCACTCTGCAGATAAATAAATTTCAGGAAAGGTATTCCGTTTTTCTTGTAATATTTACTTTCGTGGCCATTGAGCTCAGAAAATGCTGCTGCAGGTGCATTGACGACATTGGCATCAGTGTTATCTTACTGGGGGAGATGATCGTTAGAACAGTCGTAACGTAACAAGTAATTGTCGTCTGCAACAGTGTCACAAGTAAACTGCATTGAAAGTTTCCGATGGCGGGGCAATTTAATAACGGGATTGCGCGCCTCTTATGCCGACGCATGCACTGGAATACAGTTGACATTGAACTTTCAATTCCACTCCGCAGTTCGCTTCGACTTTGTCTACAATAGTTTGGTTTTTGTTGTACATGACGTTCTGTGGTACAGTCGCAGGCATAGAGAACTCAGAAATACAGTAGTATTAACATCAGACTCCTTGTGAAGTTCAATAAGTGGTTACCCAAATGTTTTCGTATGTTAAAACAAACGAGGCGGTGAAATGACTAACACACTGCACTCGCTTTCTGGAGGACCGTGGTTTAAATTCGTTTCCTGCTGTTTCACTGATGATCGCGTTGTCCCGGGGATGTTAAACTCTAAAAGCCAATTCACACTGTCCGTCAGGTCACGTCACGTCATGTCACCATTCGTCAGAACATTCAACGAAGTATTTCTAATGGCGGCAATCACACTGTTCGACACCGGACCGTCACGTCACGTCACGTCAAGCTTTCTCGAGAAGAATGTTTTGACGGAACGGTCGTTACATCGGAAATTAACCTATTTTCGTCACGCGATTTTCATGCTGTAGTCGGCAGTTACACGGCTTACATGAAAATGTGTTTTATTAATCTTTATTATATTATTACACTTTGGTTTAGCGGTAAATTCCAAATGTTTCATGACGACCTAAAAATTTTTTCTCAATTGAGTGTGCTCTTAAAAGCGAGGTCGGATATCTGAAACCGAAAAGAGGTTTATATTTTGCAATATAGTGTAACAGAAAAGAATAAAGCAAATTGTTTATTTGAATAAGATTGTAATTTGATGACGCAATTATCATTAAATAACATTTAAAATGAAAAAGTTATTGCTAAAGAAGGACGAAAATTCAGCTGTATGCGACGGTGTTAACAATTTCAGCGGGCAAATCGTAACGGATAAAGTAAACAGACTATTTATGCTCTCATAAATATTGTTTGATGTGTTGGTAATTCGTATTTTTTTGGCTCGAAAATAGATGTCGATGTTGTGAAGTGTTTCAGTTCCCAGCAGTTTCCCACATTAAGCTGAACAAAAACATACATTGTAAATTTGATTTAGGACGTCAATAAAATTTAGCGTTGTCGTTTACTCAGTTCCAGTACTGACATATGACTTTCAACATCTGGGACTGGGAAAAGCGAATTGACGTGACGGATTGTGGCGGACAGTGTGAATACAACTTGACGTGATGGTTACGTGATGTGACGTTGACGTGACGCACAATGTGACTTAGCCGTAATCTCCCTAACTCTTTTTCCGGATGTTAAATCACGTGTTTTTCAATAGTGTTATGCGTCTGTTTCTACATAAGGCTAACACTTTCCAGAAGGCTAATCTATGAAGGCACTGACCTTTCCATCTGACTATAGAGAAAATGTATTAAAAGATATGGTACTTAGTTTACTTAGTCTTTGACATCTGTTTGCTTTCTATGTGACTGCTTGTAGTACAAAGTACAGCACACAGTAATGCTTTACAGTGTACAGTGTCCTCCGTGCAGTGTTTGGCCTGTTACGAGTTACCACAGGAGGCTTAGCAGCGGCGTGGGCAATCAGGTACCGAAATTTAAAACTGTATTCCTCTCTGTCCCCTTGTGAAAGATGCTAATCTCGGAACCTACACAGCAAATTTGCACAGGGTTTTCACAGCAAACTTGTACGTGACTTGTGTGAAGATACGTGCTACATATCATCACCGTCGAACCAAGTCAAATAAAAAATAATCACACTGTAAAATATCAGGTGGCCACCCCGTCGAAAAGTATAACACAGTACACAAAAACCCAGTAGACGGATGTTAAATTCGTAGTATTATTATACAGCGGTCTTACTGTTCTTTATTTAACAGTCACTGACAGCGGTTTGTTCAGAAGCTTATGTCAACAACAGAATTAAGTGACACACTTTTCTCTTTTCGAATTAAAATGAGTCTGCCTCTTTAGGCCTGTGTGTTTGTCTCTCTGCACACCCATTTTGTCCCATTTGGCGGTCAGAATTAACATAATTTTATTAGCATACATTATTTGTGAAATCAAGATATCTGCAGTATATGTCAGATGATATTCGTATGCAAAGATTAAACAGTAATAATCAGATAGGTTTAAGTTCAGATTCTTTGGTCTGAGAGCAGTAATGATAAGCAGTATGTGGAGAGGTTGTGGTACGCAGTTACAAAAATTGGAAGCTATTTGCCCTACTATGGGAGCAATATATATTTGACTGAATTTTTGTAAATAGTATTTTCATAAGACAGATAGCATTTATGTTATTCTGTGGAAGAACACTAACAATTTTCTTAGAACATGTAAGGTAAACCAGTGTAGTTTTGTATATGTAATTTTGAACTTACAATAATCAGTCAGTTTTGCATTAATAAATGTGTGAAGAAAAATATGTTTTGTAGTTGTGATGGTAAGAAATGTTAGAGAAATAATTGAGTACGGGAAATAAGAAAAGGTTTTTTTTTTTTTTTTCGATCAGTTGGAAATAATAAGGGACCACAAAAGAGGAAGGCGATACCTACAGAATCAGGCACAATAACGATCTCCACGAACATCAGGAAGACATAGTCAAATGTACGACAAAAAGGTGAATTTTACACTGACAGTCCATCCTGCATCCTGTCTCTCACAAGCAAGAAGTGTACGGGCACCACCAGGCCTAAATTGACGGATTTAAGGAAGAAGGCTCAGCCAGAAAATGAAGGCATACTTGGCCAAGAAAAAGCAGAGGACCCTAGTTAAGACAAGCCCCGTGACCCCTAGTAAGCCGAAACTGAAATTAAGTAAATAAATAAATAAATAAAAATAGTGGTGTCAATACAGGTATTGTTAAGGTTTTAACGATATAATTAGTAGACTTTAATTTTATATCAGATATTAATATCCATTTACTACCTTTCATTACTTATTATGATTTCTAATATCCACAATTTACTATATTTCATGTGTTGTCGATTGATACCTTGTGTCATTGAAACACGCAAGTTCGTATATAAAATTTAAGTAGTTTGATGAGAATCAGCCGCGTCGGATTAGTCGTGCGCACTGGGGCGCCGTGCAGCGGTCGCACTAGTCGTAGCTTTCAGGGGTTCGAGTCCCCCCCCCCCCCTCCCGCCACCCTAGGGCATGGGTGTTTATGCTGTCCTTAGGTAAATTTAACTTAGTTTAAGTAGTTTGTAAGCTACGGACTAACAACCACGTAGTTGAGTCAGATAGATTTACAAACATTTGATAACAATTACAGCAAAAAATGTTTGAATACGATAAGTTGTTTGACAAAACGAGCGTTTCCTTGTGCACAGGCCACCAAATAAAATAATGACTGTTAAGTCTCATATTCATTATAAAGTGCACTAGTGTTCGGTTACATTTGCAAAAGAGAAAATTACAGTGTTAGTTTTGTGATTACGTGTTCACAAAAGTATTTGCATTTAATTTTCAAAATGGTACGATGCATACATTTTGAGTTCATTTTTTTCATATAATTACGTTTTTTACCATAGTGATTGTTGAATACTGGAATGTTGAATTTCAGGGGACTTGATGTGAAACACCTTCCATTTTTAATGTGAATCATTTTGGTTTCATAATCAGAGTACTTGTAATTCAATTTCAACAAAGCAGTTACAAAGGAATTACATTTGTAAGATACCTGCTATGGGACGGTATACATTTCATATTCAAATGTACTGCGAATTTGAGACCAGTGTCAAGCTAGTCAGGCATGGGTCATTTATCTTTGTTTGCTGTCTCCATTAGAGATTTATGAGACGTGGTCATACTTATGCACTTGGATAAACTTTAGAGTCTTGACCACTAATTTAAATTTATTGAGGCCTTACTAGTTTCAGCATTCCGTCATTATCGAAGGCATATCTTTTAAAACTTATTAAGAAGTGAAACTAAACATTCCTTTGAAAAATGACTGTCAAAGACATATGTCAAAAATAAAATAAATTTAAAATTTAAAGTTCCTGCAGAACATCCCTGTAGGATGGTCAAGTGCATGCCTTCGATAATTACGGAATGTCGAAACGCGTAAGGCCTCAATAAAATTAAATTAGTGGTCAAGACTCTAAAGGTTATCCAAGTGCATTTATCTTTGGTTGCAGACTTATTTTTCGATGGCAGTACTATCGATATTTGAGACGGTGATAGTACTGTTGCCGGGAAGTAAGGTTTTGATTATTGAGAGTGCAGACTTTGCTAGGCGCGCGGATGAGATTGCAGAAGCGTGGGGACCGTGGTTGTGCGCAGTTGTCGTTCCGGCGGGATAGCCGAGGAGATGAGATTTTGAGACTTGAATGCTGAGCCAAGCTGTTTGTTTAAGATATGGGGACGAAAAGGAATAGACGACGTTGGAGAAACGAACTTTTGAAGTTTTTATAAGGTAAAGTTTTTCATGAAATACTTGGCATGTTTCTATGGCACAACTTCGCATTGTTAGGCTGAACTGGTGGTAACAGTAATGGTCGGGAATGTTCTTGCTGTTAGCTTGTGGTCTCACGATTCATGCTAGGGACCCCTTTCTGTGTTAGGAAAAGTATTTGTGCAGTTAGTTTGGTGTTGCGCAGATTTATGCAGTAAGTGAAGGTGAAAAAAGTATCAGTTTTTGTCAAGCTTAAAGTTCAGTATGATTTACAGATGTCAGCGTAGGACAATTCATACAGTATTCCGGTTAACAAGTGTTTGCACCGAGTCAGATTACATTGATAAATATTGTGTTCGTTACAGTCCGTTAAAGATTGTTAGTTCAGTCAGAAACACGTTTGTAGGGCCAGAATTATTAACACAGTGATTTTTATTATCAATAATTTTCAGACAGTTTTTACGACATTTTCATACAGAAACAATCAGCAATTTGTGTCTCATTATAATAAACATTACGCAGTCAGATAGGTTTTGCAATACCTTTACAGTCCCATAGAATACAGTTAAAATACGCAGTCAGGTTAACATAACGTTGTACAAAGGCAGTCAGCAAGAACAAGTTCAGACACACATCAGACGGAAAAAATGTAAAAGAGAAGGAGAAGCGAGAAACTTTCACACTCTCGATGGCGAATTCTGTGAGCTACTGACCAGTGTGCATTTTGCGTCGTGGTGCATTATCTTCTCGTATTTCTTTTTCAAGCGTTGCAAAACTAGTAACTGACATGATTCACGAGAAAATACTTTGAACACAAATCAGTATATAAATTTCAACAGTTCAAGCATAAAAGTTTCAGAAGCACAATAATTTAACGAATAAAGTCATTTACATATTTTCTTTTGTGTTGCACAAAACGCGATAGTAAGCGAAAACCTTTCCTTATATTCCATTTCATAAGCCGGCTGTATGAATTGCTATTGATATATGGAGTAACACCTCAACATTTCGTATTTAATTTCGTATTTTCTCTTTATTTTAGTTAAGATGCCAGCAAAACAAAAAAATATGTAGTTACTGTTAAGTATAATAAGATATAATATTATAATAAGATCGAAAACCTAACTCTTGTAAAACCTTTACATATCCATATTGTCTCAGATGACTGGCGCATGATTGTACAATTATAAATAGACCAACACACACACATTCAGCCGATTGTGGCCGTTGTTAATTCGTTAGACATGTATGAAAGCTGCGTCTACTTACTTCATTATCTAGATCGACCCTGGTCATGGTAATAGTCAACTAAACAAAGCTCTGCAAATAGTAACAATGATTTACCTAAACTAGTAAATAAAGGATTTACAACATAAATAGCTGAGGGTGAGTTAGTCTATTAAAAAGTCTTGTAAAACCAATCAATCACAAGTATACGGACATTTGGGAATAAAAGCGAATCTATTGAAGATTATGGAAGTTACTTGCATTAACAATATATATTTTTTCTTAGTTTTTATTTTTTCCTTCAGTAAGGTGTACGAACGTGAGTCGGTAGATAAGTCGCAGAGGTAGACAACCCAGGAACCAAATAAAAGTTCGGATCATGAGCTCCAGGTTTTTAAAACCTTCTCGAACGATGGGACGAGTGTTTAAATTTACAGGTGGAGTCAGCTGAAAAGTCAGGCTTGTGAACGCAGTACTGGCGTGTCTACCTCAGTTTGCGACGTATTTACTGACTCACCACCGTATTTGAAAACTTCCTTTATTTACAAATAGCCGGTTTCAACAACCTGGCATCTTCAAATCTTGTGGAATAAATTATGCAATATGCATCTCACCTCCATAATTAGAGCAAATCTCGATAGTAATATCGCAGCCCCACATAGGCTTGTGATTAGCATAACCTCAAATATGTGAACGACCCATAGCGGCAGCACTTAATGTTACGTGACATATCACATATTACAGTGACGAGCACGCCTTTATAGACAGACACAGAGGACGCTATGGATCTTCAAATATCTCATTAAATGTAGATGACAGGCTTGTTTAGTGCTGCTGTAAAGGCATATAACGCTGATGTCCTTCCAGAAGGACAAGAACGGCAGCTTCCTTTTTGTTATTGTCTGGAAGAATTCGTGTACAGAGTCATATTTTATTTCTTTGAATCGACTGCTCTCATTGTAGATCAATTTTAGCTTTCATTGCTGATTGCAAAGTGATCGGATGCAGCTGCAAAGTTAAGGTTGGTACAGAAGATACTGAAAACTTCCTCTTAGTTGGCTTTATATTTATGGAACTTCCTCCAATTTTTGAGACATTTATATGTATATATTTTATCTTACATGATGTTTTAATAGTAATGATTCGTCAGATTAAAATTATAAAACATTCATTTTGACGTCATACCAGAAAGAAGGGCAATACTGCAAAACAAATGGCGTGATTGTGGTAAAAAATCACTTATAACGATCTTGTGTAGTCAAATGAAGGTAATAGCTTCTGAGAAACAAATAAACCAAAATAATTCCGTGCTATCTGGGTTAATACTGACATGTGCTCCCATTATGGAGATGAGATGCATATCATCACATAAATACGCTAACACGAAAATTGTGGTACAGATTACTAATTTATTCGTACAAGAAGGCCAATGAAAGTTACATAATTCGAAATATTGTTTGTCGTAGATTTCACGCATATAAATATTATGTGTGTATTTAGCTATTAAAAGTGGTAAAAGGAAGTAGAAATTTTCCTATCTACAGCTTGGATCAAGTACTACATTCTCCAACAATCAGCTCACTGATAGGCTATTCGCCTCGACCAAAGACGCTGTAATGCAGTGCATTTGCAATATTAAAATAACGTATTAAAATAAGTGAATATGGAAACATGGAGTTCACCCAACTCACTTTCTTGTCCCGTTCAAATGCTTTATTTTCGCAGTGATTAAGAGTGGTTAAAGGAAATGGATGTTTTGATATAAATGCCAATATAGAGGATGATGCGGCGGGAGAGGCATCTAGCGGTGCTCGGGTGGAAATACGAAGTCGAGAATGCCGATGTCAATGATGATGCGCCGGGAGAGGCATGTAGCGGTGCACGGGTGGAACTACGAAGTCGACATGTTGTCAGCTCTGGAATTATGAATATCGCAGTATCGAAATAACATTATTTCTTGGTGTTGTATAAATATACGAACACCGAAATTGCGGTTCCATTTCAAATATTAGGCTAATGAATGTTATATAATTCGAAAATGGCATGAGAAGTATATACTTCCGTTTTTATTTGTTGTTATTGTGTTAGGAATTTTCCTTAACACGTAAAAGATACCGTTTCATACCTCCCAGTGCCGGTTAAATTTTACCAAATATCCCAGCGGCGTCCTATGATAATTTTGGCAACAGATGCTGAATAGTGAGAATCCTGTGACTCTTCATTTTAGCCAATCGCTTGACAACGCTGATGTTTTCTCGTGGAATATTCGCTTTACGAGCCGGCCGCGGTGCCTGAGGGGACTGAGGCGCTTCAGTTACAGTCTGCACGGCCACTACGGTCGGGGGTTCGAATCCCCCTCGGGCATTGATATTTGTGCCATCCTCAGTTGTAGCTAGTTCATAAATAGTTTGTAAGTTTAGGGACTGATGACCCCGTAGTTGAGTCCCATAAGCTCTACAAACATTTGAACATTTTTCGCTTTACGAGGGCAATTATTTTTACTGAGCGGACGAGGGTACATCCAAGAACCTGTAAACCATAAAGGAGGAACAGCATTATTTGTTTACTTCATGGTCTGTACGATACACTAATAGAGTCATTCTATGTGGTTCGAAAAAATAGGCATGGATTTTCTATCGTGTTGTTGATGTTGCCAACATAATCACGCAAGACCGCCGACATGATATGTAAAATTTTACCCCAGTGACCATTGTAAACACAAGTAGTCGATTTTCAAAAAATGTTCAAATGTTTGTTAAGCTTAAGGGACGTAAGTACGGGGTCATCAGTCCCTAAACTTACAAACTACTTACGAACTAGGACGGCACAAATATCCATGCCCGAGGGGGGATTCGAACCCCCGACCGTAGTGGCCGTGCAGACCGTGACTGGAGCGCCTCAGTCCCCTCGGCTACCGCGGCCGGCAGTCGACTTTCGACCACAGACAATACTAGTTTTACAAATTACTCCACAAATCTGAAGAAACTGGCTATGTCAATGTAAATGAAGTTAATAAATAGAAGCGATCCCGGCAGATGAATACTATTAAAACTAATAACTTATTTCAATAAATGGTTCTAACGCTTGAATCTGGTAGCGTGAAGTGTCATGGGGAATAAATTCTGCTGTGAACAGGATCCAGTGACGCGTCTCTGAAATGTCAGTAAAAATCACCCAAAGAGCGCGTAGCCGCGGAATCGGCGCAGGTAGCGGCGGAAGCGACCTGTTAAGCAGGCTGCGCGCAGACAACGAGGTGGCGGGGACAAAGGCGGGCCAACTATTGTGGGAGCGCAAATGTAGCGCTCGGCGTTGGCGGCGGCGGTGGCGCATTTTTGGCACAATGGGCGACTTGGCGCAGCGGGCCACGCACGGCCAGCCTTTGTGCCGCCGCCATTCACTCGCGGGCGCCATCGGCAGGTATTTAAACATCGATCCCCGGCCCTTGTCCGCGCTGCCGCTGCCCGCTGCCGGCTAATTGCGCTGCAGCTTGTGCACCGCATGCCGCTCTTGTTCCCTGAACGGCGGCCAACCCGCGCCACTTCACTGTCGGCCGGCTTGCCTACACGCTAGGCGCCTCTTGCCGAGCTTCGGCAAATTAACCCTGGCAACATAGTGACGGAGTGGAGGGGGTGTACTCATTCTTCTGAAAATAATGACATCTACATTATATTTTACAAATCTTAAAAATATTTTCTGTTTCAATTATGTCTCCTACCTGATTAGATGAATTTGACAGAGCTCTTGTAACGTTTCTGCTACGTTGCACGCTTCCTACAAAATCTGTTACCGACATCACAAACTCGAAATATCAGACACCTAAATAAAACTTCGCTACCGGAAATGTAAAATATCACGTTTTCGCGTTCAGTTTGAAATATGTTTAACACTATTAGTAGTACATCTTTATGAAATAGTACGTTGATTTTAGCATAACTTTGGCTGAAACTTCTTGGCAGATTAAAATTATGTGCCGGAACCGGGACTCGAACCTGGGACCTTTGCCTTTCGCGGTCAAGCGCACTACCGACTGTGCTATCCAGACACGACTGACGATGCCGCCTCACAACTTATTACGCGGTTACGCTGCTCCTGGTTACTGATCAGTAAACATCATTGTTCTGTTGCTGATTTGTTGCGCATTGTGCAACTATGTGTCAAGTTTCATCTTCTTTTAAATGCAAATAAAACAGTTATTCAGAAAAGTTTAAATAAGTGAGTTCATCATTTAACGTCAGCCACCATTTCATTTATGTGAATGTAGCTCCGAAGTAAACATGGATCAACGGACTTCAACCATAACGCAGACCGGACAACACTTCGAACACCTGAAGCCTCCTGTTAATAGAACTGAGTCATGTAATACAGACACATCTCGTCTGGACCATCTTGGGATCGGCAACAGCAGGATTCATCACACACTGAAAGACCTAAGGCGAAACAAGGCTCCTAGAGTTGATGACATTCCCTCAGAGCTACTGAAGTCTCTGAGAGAACCAACCATGACAAAACTGTTTCACCTGGTGTGTAAGACGTATGAGACAGACGAAGTATCTTCACACTCTAAGAAAAATGTAATAATCCCCATACCAAAGAAAGCAGGCGCAGACAGATGTGAAAAATTACAAAACTATCAGTTTAATAAGTCATGGTTGCAAAATATTAACACGAATTATTTACAGAAGGATGGAAAAGCTGGTAGAAGCCGACCTCGGAGAAGATCAGTTTGGGTTCAGAAGAAATATAGGAACACGGGAGGCAATACTCACTTTACGGCTTATCCTAGAAGATAGATTAAGAAAAGGCAAACCTACATTTCTAGCTTTTGTAGATTTGGAGAAGGCTTTTGGCAATGTTGATTGGAATAAACTCTTTAAAGTTCTGAAGCAAACAGGAGTAAAATATATGGAGCGTAAGGTTATCTACAACTTGTACAAAAACCAGACAGCGGTTGTCAGAGTTGAAGGGCATGAAAGGGATGCAGTGGTTGGGAAGGGAGGAAGACAGGGTTGTAGCCTTTCTCCGATGTTATTCAATTTGTACATTGAGCAAGCTATAAAGGAAAGCAAGGAGAAATTTGGAGAAGGAATGAAAGTTCAGGATGAAGAAATAAAAACATTGCGTTTTATCGATGACATTGTAATTCTATCAGACAGCAAAGGACCTGGAAGGGCAGTTGAACGGAATGGACAGTGTGCTGAAACGTGCATATAAGATGAATATTAAGAAGAGCAAAACTATGGTAATGGGGTGCAGCCTAAGAAAATCAGGTGATACTGAAGGAAGTTCTCCTATTAGGAAGTTCACAAAAAACATGTTCTGAATTTAAAAAAAGAAAAAAATAACAATATTTTTCTTAATAAATTTAGAAAAAAAGTATTTCTAAAAAATATAAAATGGATAAAGGAGATTTTGGTATAGCTGACTGTTAGCACCCTTTAACCTACATTAAAAATATTAATATCCTGCACCAAATATTTTTTTTCAGAAATGGATCAAATATTTGCCTAAATTAACATAGATAGGGTGTGGCCCCCTTTAAGCGGGTGCAATATAGGAAAATATTTCAACAGTCCTTCTAAGACTGATTCTAGATATGCGAAAATTTGGATTTGGAACCATGGTTAGATTTAAAAAAAGAAGAAAAAAAAAACAAAAGAAAAAAAAATGTTGCGGGATGTTTTGAATTCTGCCATCAGTAGTGCACTAGGGGGTGGCAAGTTGTATCAAAATATTTGATTTGGAAAGCATTTTTAAAGCTAAATCTATGAAAATTTATATTTAGAAGTAGAAACAACCAATGCAGACCATCCAGTCTGAGCGTGCGAAGCAGCGGGAATTAAGCTAGCTAGTGTATATAATAAAAATTGTTTCAGTAGTAAATGTGACACATGTTGTTGAAGGTGGCAGGGGTGTATATAAGGGAGGGGCAGGGGCCCTACCCCCCCCCCCCCCCCCCTTCTCTTCTCCCCCAAAAAATAAATGTAAAGAAGAAAATAGCTATATTTCTATGATTACTTCAAAACAAGAAAAAGGTTGTTCTCAATAAAGCAATAGGGTCTTCAGCTCAAAATATCCTCGGAATATCAGCCACAATCCTGATACTTTGAATTTTAGGGTACCTACTTAAAATTCCTTATCTCTAATTAATTACGTCTGCCCTACACCTATACACATGATGTATCGAAAAGGATGGCGCAAACGTACACGTTAATACAGGCAAAATGTCGCAGTGAACACGAGTATGCAAACGAGCCGTTTGTGAGATATATACGTCTGTAAGGTTCCAAGCCGCACTGACGTCATTGTAAACATCGTCCTTGTTAGTACAAATTAATTTAAAATTTAGGCTTTGTTATTAACATTTACATCGCTTTTAGTTCAAATTTCACTGACTTTATTGTAATCATCGACCTGGTTATTGAGATAGAACTCCGGCAGATTTTGTTGCTGCTTTGAGACGGCATCTAACGCGCAGATACAGCCAAGGTCGAGGAGGACCTGTTCCTTGGGCTCCAAGATCACGTGATTTAAATCCATTGAATTTTTGTATCTGGGGTCATCGCAAAACCGAAATGTACAGCACACCAGTTAACACGGCTGAAGAAATGGAGCGAAGAGTTGTACACGCTTATCAATAATTCCGATATGATACAAGGATATTCGAAAGAATTCGAAATTCACTGCAGGGACGAAGAAAGTTTTCCATCCAGAAGCAAGAAAGACACTTCGAACACCTCCTTTAACGGGTAATACATACGTGAAATGTGAACAAAATGCGATGTAAAACCTAATAGCAAAGTCTAAATTTCAAAGGAATTTGTACTAACTAGAGCGATGTTTTCAATAAAGTCAGTGAAACATGAACGAAATGCGATTTATCTTAAAAGTAGAGTCTAAATTTCTAAATTTCATATTAATGTGTACTGTCGAAAACGATCTTTATAATGTTCGCAGCGGCGGCTTGGAACCTTACATTCGTAATTATCTCGCAAACAGCTCATTTGCGGACCCACATTTATTGGGAAATTTTTGCTTCTATTATCGTGAACTTTCAACGGTGTAAGTTTTAGCCGTAGTTTTTGATACACCCTAGGCTAGTTCTAGTCTCTACTTTCACATCGCTAAATCCATATAAAAATGTGTGAAAGCCTTACCATTCCATTATTGTCGTGTGGTACAGCATCCGTTTGAAGCGGAATATCTTAAACAAAATGCTTTGCCTGATGAGAAAATCGGTTTTTATTTTGCTATGACGCGTTTCGCTCGGAGACGCAATAAGAATACAAGAACAATATGATCAAATATTCAAATGTTTGTTAAGCTTAACTGCGGGGTCATCAGTCCCTAAATTTACAAACTACTTATGAACTACGTTATATTAAAGACGGCACAAACATCCATGTTCGAGGGGGGGGGGATTCGAACCTCCGACGGGGAGCAGCCTCGCGCATCGTAGCATAGCGCCTCAATTGGCTTGGCCATCCCACCTCGGCAAAAATATGTTCTTGCGATAAATCAACAACTAATAAATTCTGTATTTTTTCGAGTTTTTTAAGAAGGGCATAAACCACCCCGCCTCCTGCCTCTCGGGAATCCGCGTTACGAAAAATAGCCATATTTTCCGTCGCGAATAACGTTATATGATTTGGTCTGAGTTTGCTATGTATCTCTAGCTTCTAGGAAGGCAGTTATGAATCTCCGCTATCTAACGGAAATAAAAGGGAAACATCAACACACTTCAATGGGATTAGTCGACCGATGAAAACATTAGACTAAGTAAAATAGTGCAAGAGGCTTTGAAAATCCTAAGAAGGTGGGTATGAAGTGTTGGGAAATCTGATACAGTATGTACTAGGAGGAGGGGAGAATGAGACCGGAAGTAAAAACGAAAGGCTCTATAATAAAGGGTGTCAAAATGGGATTTACCTTTCACTCCTCTTATTTAAACAATCACTGAAGAAGTAATGACGAAAAGGAAAGAAAATTTCAGGAGTTGAAAGAAATTCGGGGTGAGAGAGAATCAGTAACAAAAGTCTCTGATTTGGTAGCCGCCCACAATGAGGAATATGTTAAGCAGCTATTTGCCAAATGCACGCCGTCATTGTTTCAGTGTTTGCTAGAGACGTTTCATGGATTGTGTGCTGCATCTGTAACAAGAAGTAAATTGATTTTGTACGTTAACTAGACGCTCGTAATATCTTACTATAAAATTAACAAGTAGCTCATACAAATATTGATATGTATTTACACCTATTAATTGCTCTCATCACTGAATCTACATGTTACTAGGTAACTAGACGCTCCTAATATCTTACCATAAAATTAACAAGTAGCTCATATAAATGTTGATATGTATTTACACCAATAAATGGCTATCATTTCTAAATCTACATGTTATCCACTAATTTTAGTCGAATAACTCTGTTACTCAACGTGACCATTTAGAGTAAACCGCTAATGTTTTGTGAAAATACGTAGCGGGCCGTATAGTCAATTATCGATGGGCCAATCATACAAATTCACTTTGTGTACTGAGGCAATCTTACAACGGACGCACCAGTTTGATATCCAACTGGTGTTATACGCTGCATCGACGCCCTGAAACTGAACCGGTTGCATTGCCCTTTATAACTGAATGTTACCACGCTTTTTAGATTTAGGACACCCTTACAAATAGGCTTATTACCTTGGTAATGGTAATTCATTAGTTTATAACTTGAACAATTATTACTCCAAAATCTATTTTCTTGACAATCATAGGTATCTGTGCCACTGGACGATTCTTCGTAGCAGGTAACATGTTACGTGCTGCAAGAAAAGAAATTTTCATTGTCAATTCTATCCATATGAATTTCATTCCGTACGAAACACAAGAGCAGGTGAAACACGCTTTGAGATAATTCAATTCAGAAAGAGCACAGCTGTTTCGCGTGACAACGGAAGATGAAACACGAGTGCGGCCATCGCGACAGGGATTGCAGGAATTGGATGTGAAGCCTTTCTTGGTGCCCCCCGTACCACCCGGGCCCAGCCAACCATACGCCGGCCACTACAAAGGAAACTCATCACCGCCGCCGCTTTGAAAGTCTGCAGTCTCGGCGGGATTCCGCGTCTCAGGAAAAGGCCACGGGATTTTATCGCGTCAGAATAGATGCTCTCGTACAAAGAGCAACTGAAGTGGTCTTGGATACCATGTGTCACGGTTGTATCATTTTAATTAGAGGGTAAAGCTAATTAGCGCATATGGTCTTACAGAACAGTAGGCCTATATCCTTTCAGAGGCAGTCCACTGGGCGATAAATATTTGAGATGGTACCTTAATTTTCCTGACTCACCACTACTTTACACAGTAAAATATGCTTCATACATTTATTTCCTAGTTTCTGTACCCATTACGGATCAAAGGACGGTGCTTGAACCCCACCGGCGGCGTTCCAGATTTAGGTTTTCCATGATTTCTTTAAATCACTCCGGACCAAAACCCGGCTGGTTCTCTTGAAAGGCCGATTTCTATTCACATCCCTGACAAAAACTATCCGGCGGAACGTTTAATCACGTATACAGTCGCGACACTCAATGGTGTGAAAGTTGTTACTAACTGACAATTACAATGGCACTAGCGCTCCTAGCGGTGGGCAATATACCGAAGAAGGAATGCCTTTTTATAATTACTTTTTTCGTAATTATCGAAATAGTATAATTTTTGCGTTACAAACACTATTAAAATTTCAAAAGACATAATCGGGAACTTAAGGTAAAAAGAACCTAATTTCACTGCTTAAAGAACAAAGTCGTTTTCTACATTTACATACATACTCCGCAAGCCACCCGACGGTGTGTGGCGGAGGGTATCTACCACTATCGGTACTCCCTCCTATTCCAGTCACGTTCGCGGAAAGAAAGATTGTCCGTATGCCTCTGTGTGGGCCCTAATCTCTCTGACTTCATTCTCATGATCTCTTCCGGAGATATACGTAGCAGGGAGCAATATATTGCTACACTCCTCAGGAAAGGTATTTTCTAGAAAATTCGACAAAAGCCCGTACCGAGCGTCTATTGTTGCAGAGTCTTCCACTGCAGTTTATCGATCATCTCCGTAACGCTTTCACGATTACTAAATGATCGTGTAACGAAGCGCGCTGCTCTCCGTTGGAACCTCTCTACTTCCTCTGTCAATCCCACCTGGTACAGATCCCACACCGGTGAGCAGTATTCAAGCAGTGGGCAAACAAGTGTATTGTAACAACCAACTTCCTTTGTTTTCGGATTGCTTTTCCTTAGGATTCTTCCAATGAATCTGACATCTGCTTTACCGACGTGTGATTTTATATGGTCGTTCCATTTTAAATCACTTATAATGCCTACTCCCAGATAATTTATGGAATTAACTGCTTCCATTTGCTGACCTGCTACAGTGCAGTTAAAGGATCTTTCTTTCTATGTATTCGTGTCACATTACACTTGTCTACAATGATATTCAATTGCCATTCTCTGCATCATGCGTCAATTCGATGCAGATCCTTGGTCACGATGAGGCCAAGATCTTCCTCAACCACTCGATATCACGGGCGGAGAACGTCCATGGCCCGTCGACCAAACGGAATCATCACCTTTTCCTTCGGATTGATAATGGCGCCCGACGCACGTTCGTATACACACAGAGTGGCCCGAACAATGTCTGCAGCTATGGCCCTAGACAGGAACAATCCAACATCGTCGGCATACGCCGCACACCGCATGGAGGCGGTATGCACCTGTGCACCGGGAATGCTAGCACCAGGACTGGCCTTAGCCATCCAGGCGACTCGTGCGAGTCACCCATTTGGCGCCCTTTTTTACATATAAATAGTTGCTTTCAGTGCGTTGCAACAGGGTATTTGGATGTTTTCTAGAAATCATATTAAATCGATAATTACGCCATCTTATGCTCAAAGGATGTCTTTTCCTCGTGTATTGAAGTATTTTACAAAAGTCCTGCTGAGACGCATCCATGCGAGACTTCTGTTGCCTGTGATATCACTGTCCAACATGCTGCTCCCGCTGTCGTAACATTCAATATGCATAGTGATAAATTATTTTGGCATTAATGTTTTGGAAAATTGTGTAAAAATATTGCGTTGTACTGTACCGTTCAAATACATCTATAACAACTGCAGAAAAAAATGTTTTGCATGTTCCAAAGAACGAGGGGATGTGTAATGTTCAAATGTTCAATGTTTTTATAGTCTATGGGACTTAACTACGGGGACATAAGTCCCTAAACTTACAAACTACTTACGAACTAGGACGGCACAAATATCCTTGCTCGAGGGGGGATTCGAAGCCCCGACCGTAGTGGCCGTGCAGACCGTGACTGGAGCGCCTCAGTCCCCGCGGCCACCGCGGCCGGCGGAGATGTGCAAAACGCCGTCGAAACACGCTCGCAAATAAGATAGCGATCGTTTCATGCGATTATTTCTGTGAGGATCATTTTGATGTTGTATTCGTTTACTGTTTATTATAATGCTCTGCAACTGCAATGTTTTAAAATTTCATTGTGTATATCTTAGTAAGTTTATGTTTAAATTTGCAAAACAGTTTTTCACGATATGCAAATCATGTATCGGAAGACGAAACTATAAAAAAATGAACTAAAAGATAAAAATGTTTTTCGGACTTCTTGGACTCATAGCCACGACACTCGTTTGTTACTATTACCCAGACCCGAAAACATGACCCTGCCTCCGACTCTTACTGACAGTTACAGACGGGGGGATGTAAATGGTTGTGCTGCCAACTTATGCCATGTAACAAACATCGTGTGGCGCTGTATTACTCCACTACCTTTGGGGACCACTCTCCCTGATTGCGGTACATGCACTGTGAGGTCTATTAATTGCTGTAGGTGAGTCATTAAGTCAAAATATTCCATATAAATACATTCGTGTTAATTAAATCATAAAGTAATGCCTATTTCACAGTCCGTGTTTTCTTTCATCTGGACCGACAGCCAGTTTCTGTGGTGTACAAGAGTTGGTCGGCTGCGTAGGATCTTCCTTCTTGCAGTTCTTGGAATGAAAGGCACTATGTTAGTCTCGTTCCCACCTAGCCGCTTGTGACGTCATGAGAAAAGTTCGCGTAAACCATGGATGGATGTAGGCAATAGGAAGCGTGCATGCATCGCGTCTTCTCTTCTGCTACCTTGAATTCAGCGCCCAATCATGAGATTAGCGACGGATGTTGAATGAGGCGGAATGATATTTTAGCTCCGCAAAATCTACATCTTCATAAATATTCTGCAAATCACATTAAAGTGCTTGGCAGAGGGTTCATTAACCACTTTCATGACCTTTCTCTACTGTTCCATTCTCTAATAGCGCGCGAGAAGAGGGAACACCTACATCGTTCCGTTTTCGATCTGATTTCTCCTATTTTATTGGGATGGTCAAGTCTCCCTATGTAGGTGTGTGCTATCAAAACATTGAAATTTCGCAAATAGATCTCGCCGAAACGAATAAAGGCGTTATTTTAATGATTTCCACCTCAAATCGTGCAACATTTCCGTGACATTTTCCCCCTGTAACGTGATAAAACAAATCGAGCTGCCCTTCTGTGAACCTTCTCAATGTTTTTCGTCCCACCTGGTGAGGATCCCTCACTGGGCAACAGAACTCAAGGAGAAGACGTACAAGTGTGATGAAGGCAGTCTCTTTGGTGGAACTGTTGCATCTTCTAAGCGTTCTGCCAATGAAACGTAACCTTTGATTCGCCTTCCCCACAATATTTTCTATGTGTTATCTCCAGTCTGTTGTTCGTAATTCTAACTCCTAGGTATTTATGTTATTTGACATGTTATCAGGGAGGCGGTCTAAATATTTTTGATTAAGTAGACAAAGTCTATAGTCTTGACCGGTTTCAACGCATTTCTGAGTCATCCTCGGTTCAGTTTTCATGTTTGCCAATAGTTGTATCTGCTATCAGACAGTAATAATCTTCCAATCATCAAATTATAATTTATGGGAGCCAAAAAATACAATAAAACATTTGAAGGAAATCAGATTGGTTGTTGCACATATATGATACTAGTTGGTTAAAATATTTTGGAAGAGCAGTAACTGGAATTAGGTATTGCTGGTTAAAATTCACTGACAATGTCTTGTACATGAACCACATGGTGTTTAAAATTACGTTTCTGATTTGTAGCTCAATGAACTGTTGATGATAAGTGAGTCACATGGTGGCTAACGCCATACCTAGGTATTTGGTAGAATTTACGACCTTAAGGTTTGACTGATTTATCGTGTAACTGAAGTTCAGCGGATTTCTTTTAGTGGTAATGTGTATTACTTCACACTTTTCATTATTTAGTGTTAATTGTCAATTTTCGCACCATGGAGAAATTTTGTGTAAATCGCTTTGAAGTTGATTGTGCTCTCCTGCTTCTTTACTAACCAATAAACGACAGCATGATCTGCGAACAGTCTAAGGGAGCTATTCAGATTGTCTCCTAAATGGTTTATAAACACAAGGAAGAGTAGGGGAGCTATAACGCTTCTCTGGGGAACTCCAGATATCACTTTCGTTTCACTCGATGACTTAGCGTCAATTACTACGAACTGTGTCCTTTCTGATAGTAAATCGTGAATCAAATCGCACAATTGGGGAGATATTCCATAAGCACGCAATTTCATTAGAAGCCGCTTGTGGCGTACAGTATCAAAAGCCTTCCAGATATATGGAATCGATTTGAGATCCCTTGTCGATGGCACTTGTCACTTCATGTGAATAAAGGGCAAGCTGTGTTTCGCAAGAGCGACACTTTCTGAATCCGTGTTGACTTTTTGTTAATAGGTCGTTCTCTTGATGGTGGGTGATTGTAAATTGTAATACTGATGTAGCAGTGCAAGTGGTTTTATTTTTACGCAGACATACAGGGTGTTTCACTAAGTGTGTTTGCCTCTGTAACTTATAAAATAAAAGGTGACGGAAAATTTTAATGCTGTAGGTCAACACAAGAAATGTTACTCTTTCTGCGGAGCTATGAACATAGTTTATTGTATCATTTTCCAAAGATATAATATTTTTAATAGAACAATAGTTTTTTTCTATCGTGCATTGGATTCGTTGAAACCAGCTGCGTCCAAATCAATTTAAACCACATTCCTATCACTGTTAGTTTGGGAGCTACAACCCTTCAAAGTTTAGGGGGCGGAGGCTAAGACAGCGTACCTGACTGGCTGGTGGTCATGAGACAGTGGGCCGTGCCCAAGGGGATAGCCACTTGGCCAGTCAGCTACGCTATCGCAGCCTCCTCCCCCGGAACTTTGAAGGGTTGTAGCTCCCATACTAACAGTGATAGGAATGTAGTTTAAATTGATTTGGACGCAGCTGGTTTAAACGAATCCAATACACGATATAAAAAAAACTATTGTTTCATTAAAAAAAATTATATGTTTGTGGTGTAACTCTTTGGAAAATCATACAATAAACTATGTTCATAGCTCCGCAGAAAATGTAACACTTCTTGTGCTGACCTACCGCATTGAAATTTCCCGTCACCTTTTATTTTATAAGTTCAGACGCAAACACACTTAGTGAAATACCCTGTATGTTGCGTCCCTGGGCCCCGGCGCTCTGGTCGACTGCCTGGATCGTCCCACCCTAAAGCCGGCGCTGTATACGGGAGGAATAACAATCTGCACAGTGGAGAGGGGTCCGTCACGTAGGCGCGACCGCCTCCGTTGTGCGGTCGGTGGGACCGAGCGGGAGAAATCAATCCGCCCTCTGGCAGCCGCTGGAGCCCGTGCTAACGACGGCAGCATTAACAGGCGGCCGGCGGCGGCGGCGGCCCCTCGTTAATATTGACGATCGACGGCAGTAGCGGAGCGAGCGGCCGATCCGCCGTCTCACATCGCCGAAACGTCAGGCGTCACGTCACGTACACCCTGTCGAAACTCCTGTCGAACCTCGTGCGTCCGCTGCTGATTCAGTGATTAACGTGTGGCGTTTGGTAACTGCAATTCCAAAGGAAGCAAGTACAGATTGCTGCGAAAATTATCTATCAATCAGCTTAACCCACTTAGTGCTGCAGAAATATGCCGCGGCTTTCCACCTAGCCGTGGGGCCTATGGACGCCGTATGCCGCTGCAGTGGTATTTCCTGCGGGCCCTGCAGACGCCATTTCCCGCGCGGCCTGACCGGTACCTGAGCCCTAAAGACGGCATATGCCACATCTGTCTCCACTGCCCGTAGGCCTGAAGACGTCAATAGCCGGTCAGGGCTGCTGCTTGCATACTGACCGCTACAGCGTTCCGAGCACTTAGAATATTTGTCGATTCTGAGAAAACTATTCAATGAAAAATTTTCATTTTTTACATCTGATGGTGAGATATATTCGCTCGATAATGATCTAACATTCTATTCGTTATTCCTTACAGTTACTGTGCTACATAAAATTAAGTAAACTAATGCACAAAACTTTGAAGAGTTCGCAGACGAAAAATCGCATTGCATAGACTTTGCATATGGTCTATATTTAGCACATACAAAGCTATGGTTGAAATGTATTTTATTTATGGTTGAGAACAGAACGATAACTTATTTCATTCTCGAGATATAGTGTGTTATGTCCGACGGACAGATGCGGGAGGTGCGCGCATATCTGTCCATGCAGACCTGGCTGCTCTACGAAATAATTGTCATCCAATTTTAAGAAAACAGTTTCTCGTTAGTACTCCAGATCGTAAGAGTTCACTCTAAATTCGGACTGTCAAGCAGTGTAGCCGAGTATTCATACAGACCTATAACATTTTCCTTGTCGGAGCAAAGTATAAAAATTAAGAAAACAATTCAAATAACGGACCATTCATTGATGATTATTTTCTTGCGAATTTCGTACTTAAACTTCACATGAACTACGGAAAATACAAGAAGATAGCCACTGCAAAACTCTTAGCAAAAACAGAGCAGTGCCTATACAATACGATTTATGTCTTTAATATTTTTCTTCCATAAATTCTTTGTTTCCTGTAATAACAGACTAAACACATTTACACTAATGAGAAAACTTTGCTTCAGGAACCGTATATTAATTTCACATCGGAACGAGGATCGATTTAGTTTACTCAATTGTAAGTAAAAATTTTTGTGTGTTTCAGTGAATACCTGCAAGTAAAGCCTAAGACGCACAGATAAGTTAACCTCGCGATATTATGCGGGAATTCATAAAATCTTGCAAAATAATTACGCAAATTATTCACAGTCGAATGGAGAAACTGGCTGTCCAACCTGGAGGAAGACCATTTTGGATTGAAGAGTGATGAAATACAACTAGACGCAAGTCACCATACCATTTAGTCCAAAATATAGATTTCGGCTAACATACAGTTATAGTGTGTTTCCTTAATTTCTTCTGGCGAATAACAACTTCGAAAAACGTATGTGTATGCAGCCAGGTATCAAATTCGACGTTGGCCGATATTTCGGCAGGAGACCACATTTTAAGGTGAAACTACAGGCATCTTCAAAACCTCGGTTATCAGTGAGTAAACAGTAAAGACAACACACACTGAGCAAGAAAGCACACAGCGGCGACACGACCAAGGACGAAAACATTGGTGGAAGGAACAATCATCAGCTGTATAACAATTATTTATTTAATCATAAGGAGAGGCATTGATTTAAAATTTACGCTGTGGCCGGAATTCTAACCCGGGGGTTCCTACTTACTAGATAGGCGCTTTAGACCACTCAGATAACACAGCGTTTGTAGCCAAAGCGACTATACAGATTGTCTTAAAGCACGCCTCCCTCAACACCATATACTTTAATTCTGCCTCATGTTCCCAGTGAAATGCATATCAAATTGCCAGGGCTCACCTACATTGGAATAGCACCCCATCAAAGAACGAGAATAGTAACTATCCCACCTTGTTCCTCAGACTGAGGTGATATAAATATCATCAAAAAATACAATTCCTTGAGACAACGTTGTCTCGTTATACCAAAGGTATTAAACATAAGAAAGGCACTTCCTACTTACTAAGTTAGGTGCTTTAGACCACTCTGTAGTCCAAAAAGAGCCCTGGCAATTTGATACACATTTCACTGGGAACATGAGGCAGAATTAAAGTATATGGTGTGGAGGGAGACGAGCTTTAAGACCGCGTAGTCGCTTTGGCTACAATGCTGTGTTAGCTGAGAGGTCTAAAGCGCCTACCTAGTAAGTAGGAGTTCTCGGGTTCGAATCCAGGACACAGCATAAATTTTAATTCAATCCCTCTCCTTGTGTTTAATACCTTTGGTATAACGAGACAATGTTGTCTCAAGGAATTATGTTATATGATGATAATTATTTATTTAATTGCGCAACCGGTTTCGGTATTACAATAACACCATCTTCAGGCACCCATTGTGCACATTTAGAAACGGTGGCCGTTATTACCGTTAGCCGTAAAAGCCCAACGAGTCTTATTGTAGTATTTAATTCAAAATTATAACGGTCTACATTATAATAATTCATTTATTTTAAATTTGTAACTGGTTAGAGCCAAATAAGGGTTTATTTCAGGTGCCATGGGGGCTCGCAGTGGTGGTTGACGCAGCTTGTATCGTGGACGCACAAACGTCAGCTGTTGCGTCCACCACATGTGTTAGTGAAAGATTACGGTCGTTATTTCGCCGAAACCGGTTACCCGCGTATACTGACATCTAGTACATTATTATCTCGTAGAAACTGTCGATATAAACCCGTCCATTTGATTGTAGTGTCACGTGACGAGATGTAACTGCTAGTCAGACATACTCACGGGGCGTGTAAGCCTGCTGTGCATGTATAAAATGGACAAGAGACATCATCTGATTTTCACCGAGCACAAATTGTGATAGCTCGAAGGATCGGTACGAGCATTTCGGAAACTGCACATGTCTGGAGTCTGAGGTGTATTCTCGAAGTGGAGAATACAATGCCGAACCAACGAAGCAAACCCAAATTTACCCTTGGACAAGTGGAAGGACTGGATGGGTTGCTAAAACAATTGTTACTTTCCAGAATGGAACTTCACTCTGCAGAGGAGTGTGCGCTAATATGAAACTTCCTGGCAGATTAAAATTGTGTGCCGGAACCGGGACTCGAACCTGGGACTTTTGCCTTTCGCGGGTAAGCGCAGTACCGACTGTGCTATCCCGACACGACTCACGATGCCGCCTCACAACTTTACTTCCGCCAGTACCTCGTCTCCTACTTTCCAAACTTCACAGAAGCTCTCCTGCAAACACGCAAGACTAGCACTCCTGGAAGAAAGGTTCCGGCACACAATTTTAATCTGCCAGAAAGTTTAATATCAGCGCACTCTCCGCTGCCGAGTGAAGTTTCATTCTGGAAACATCCCTTAGGCTGTGGCTAAGCCATGTCTCCCCCATATCCTTTCTTCCCTGCTCGAAAGCGTACTGGCCCATTCGATTGCTTATCGCTTAGCAATACTGCTCCTAGATATTTAATCGACATGACTGCGTGAAACACCACACCCTACTGGTAGAACTTTGCAGACTGATTGGAGTGCTCACTTCCATTGCTCCACGTTAAGAACAAGCTGTCATTCACTTAAATAGAAATTTTGTTAAAGTTGTACCCTTTTACAGTAATCAATGAAACCTTCCAGTAAACAAAAGCAATGTTCTATGTTTGTTAAGCTTAAGGGACTTAACTCGGAGTCATCAGTCTCTAAACGTACAAACTACTGAACTATCTTATACTAAAAACGACACAAACATCCATGCCCAAGGGGGGGGGGGGGGCGGATTCGAAGCCCCGACGGGGAACGGCCTCGCGCATCAAAGCTTAGCGCCTCAATGCGCTTGGAAACTCCGCCGCGACAAACAACAGCATCATAAGCAAACAACAATGCCCATTCCGACATGTCATTTATCTATATGGAGAATAAAAGCGGCTCTTTCACACTTCGTCCACTCATTCCTGTCGATAGTACTTTCTGCTATGATGAACACTCGCCGTCGACGACAAGATATTGAATTATGTTATTGAAGAAGTACTCGAGTAGTTCGGATGTATGGGAACCTTTTCGGTATGCTCAGATAATCGTTAACAGTCTGCACTGCAGTACTCTTTGATCTTTCCTTTTGTCTAATTTAATAGCAAACGATTTCGAGGTATCTACTACTGTGCGACCGAACGTTTTTTCGTTGAGACCGTGCTGAGTCCTCCACTACCTGTGCGCTGGTTTTGAATTAAAATGACATTCACTATATGTGAATTCCTAGTAATTTTTTCTGCTGTTATCCATTGATTCTGAGAAGGGCATTCGGGTTTTTCCGGCATTAAATATATACATTCTATCAAAATTCGAAAAATCATCATCTTCGGCAGTTTCAGAATGTATTTCTGGTATCATTTTGAAATTGTGAACCCTTATCACATTATACGATTGAAACATAGACAAACAGAGCTAAAACCGAGGAAAGTAGTGTCAAAAAATGAACAAACGAATGTCCGGACTGCATATATAATGAAAAGAATGAGCGAATTCTTTTGGAAATATACTCCGATGTATCGCTTTCAGGTGTTCTCGCGCCAAAGTGCTGAATTAAAAGCGTTAATTGAAACTATCTTTTTACTTTTTTTTTTAGTGGGAACCGTAAACTTACGTTTTTACCTGATAAACAACGTCGAATGCTGCGCGACGTAACAATAAGGCAGACGTGCGGTAAGTTAAAGTTTTTGCTTTACCGCCCTCGATATATCTGCTTTTAATATTAAAGACTTTACGGATAAGTGATCTGCGGTTACGTATGTGTTACGCGCTCGCCTGTTTGTGCACCTGGTATTTACTCATCTAAAATTGTTACCCATCACGGATGTGAAACTCTGTGACTGTATTTTTGATCGTATCATTGCATCTCTCTCTTCATTATGTGTTGTATTATTTATCTTTGTGTATTTGATAAAGCACATGGCATATATTTTACTTTAAAAAAATATTGGCAAGAATTTGCCTGTTTTGTCAGTAAACAGAGTATGAGCGGTCGATGTATTTACACAATCTAACTAAAAATTGTGAAGCCAGTTGCGTTGTGGGCAATTCTGTGGTGCCCTGCGTGAACGTAGGACGCACAAATAAAACGTTAATTAATTAATGAAAGCATTCGAGTGCGGCAGGTCCAATTACATATGTATAAAAATAGATGAGGTTTACGCAGCAGCAGGAATGAAATACCGATACAATATAATTACACTTATTTCTCAGGTACCATTAATTTCAGCGTACCACAGTATTTTATTATGGTTACCCATCTGTGAACATCACAAACGTAGGGAGTCCAGTTTGAAATTGAACTCTCTTATTGCTAAATGTATAATTAATGAAAACTATAATCTGAGGGAAGCAATAATTGCGGAATGCTGTTATTCCTAACGTGTGTGTGTTTTATAGTTTCTGTTAGTACAGGATCGCCTTTGTAATAAGAAGTAATTATCTGAAGGATTGTCTTGTCGAGTGAACGATAATGGTCACCAGAAAGTTATTTGAAATAGCAGAAGATTGTAGTGACAAAACATCTTAATAAATATCTTCATGTTTTGCAGAGTAGTTATGGCAAATTTTTCTAATGTAACAATCTGGAATGGAGATAAATGTTTAGTGATTCTGTAGCTAGGTTAAGATCAGTGTCTAGGTATGTGAAGATAAGTTCACGTTAGTATGTGAGAATTTCAAACAAACTGCAATTTTGCTCTCCTTGACTTAGAAACAAGAGGAAGATATTGTATACACAATATTTGACGGTTCGTCGTGGAGGGTATGTATTTCGACAGTGTCTGACCGATGAGAACGAATAAGGTGCATGCCAGAGAGTATCTTGCAGTAAACATTGTTTCATCGATATCCATAAAAGTTGTCAGGTATATACACCACCGATCATAAATTTCAATACACCGAATAATTGGCATCTAGTTGTCCGTAGATAAGAACGTGGGTACCGTTGAGGAAGCAAAGGAATAGTAGGCCTACAGCAGTTTTCCACATGGCATGATTTTGTTTGAGGTCATTGAGATACAACAATATCCAACAAACAATGTTGTGTACATAAACATTATGTAGCTATCTGGCACGTTTGTTTATTTATTTGCCGAGGGATGCCGCATTTGCTGCACCTGTGTTGTTCCCTGTAGTGATGTGTCCGCAGCGAACGTCAAGCACTGCTACGATACATAACATCTGGTCCCAGCATGTCAGTTCCTTGATGATAGTTGAAGTGTAGACACCGCTAGTATGACTCCACGAGTGGAGATATCCATAGAAAAGCCAAGCAGGTTTATCAATTCGTCAAATTGCGAAACAGTGTAATGTGTCTATAAGGGTAATGCAATACACCCTTCGCCGCCAGATGACCACAGGTAGCAATGCGGACATACCACAACTAAAAGTGATGATCAATATATCAGAATTACAAGTAAAAGAAATAGATTCAAAACAGCGCCCCAAATTCGTGCAGAATTGGTAGAAATGAACGCGACAACAATATCTGTTGCAACAGTAAAATGGAGACAAACAATAGCCGTCTTGAAAGGCTGTTGCACTGAAAGAAAACCTAAGGCCCAAAAATAAACAGAAGAGACTTCAATATCTAGAATACATATCTGAAGAGTGGACAGTGGTGTTATTCACCGATGAATCGAAGTTCGAGAGTTTTGGAACCAGAAGAAGAACATCTGTTCGCCGATTTGTAGGAGAAAGGATAGCCCAGCAGTGTGTTCTACCTACAGCTAAACACGGTGGAGGTTCTGTTATGGTTTGGTGATGTTTTGCAGCAGATAGAGTTGGCGACATTATGAAAATAGGATGAATGGATCAGAAGCAGTACCACCGCATACTTCAAAATCATGCTATATCAAGTGGATTGCGCTTACTAGGGAAAGGGTTCACCTTACAGCAGGATAATGACTCAAAACATCGGTCGGCATACTTAGGAACTACACTGCATCGAAGGAAAAACAGAAAGTACTGAAAGATATGGTATGGCCGTCCAAATTCCCAATGAAAGGGCGTGGGATGAAGTGAACAGACGGATCAGGGCAGTTAATTTATCCAGCAAGGAACATCTCTGGAATATTGTTAAAAAAGTGTGAAATCATATAGATTCACGATACGTACAAAAACTGATTGACCGCATGCCTCGAGTTTGTGAGGTGGTCATTAAATCCAAAGGAGGATACTTTAATTAAACTAAAATATAATGATTGTGATTGTATTATATTTGTGTAAGTTAATATAATTATATTTTGTGAGAAATAACGTTTGATTTGTATTGTAAATCTGAAATACCAGAGTGTATTGAAATTAATGAGAGGTACTGTATAATTTTTCATACAGGGTGGGGGAGATGAACAGAGACAGGAGGGGAGGAGATCTATAGATTACGTGAAAGAGGAGGACTTGGACAGGAGGAGGACTTATGTAAGAAATGTGAACTCTATTTACCACCTCTTACATCACAAGGAGGGTCGTAGAAAGTGCATAAAGATACAGAGGGGAGGTCTACAACTATACAAGTATTCTGCAGTTCACATTTAAGTACTGCCAGATGGTTTATCAAACCAATTTCTGACCATTATCCACTGTTCCATTCTCAAACAGCGTGCGACAAAAGGAAGTGCACTAATCATTCCATTTGTGATGTGATTTCTGCTGCTTTATTATGGTTCATGTCTCTCAGTGTAGATAGGTACCAAAAAGTATGTGATAGAAATGGGAGAAAGGTGAGCATGAGGAGAAGGTGGAGGAGTGGAAAGGAATACATGGAGCGATATGGAGAGAAAGACAGAGACAGAGAGAGAGAGAGAGAGAGAGAGAGAGAGAAAGAGAGAGAGAGAGGGAGAAGGAGGATGGTGGAGGTGGCAGAGAGGGAATGAAGGGGAGAGAGCTAAGTGTCGACGGGGTGAACTAACAGAAGCATCTATGTGCCAGTCGTAATGGAGGTTTTAAGATTCCGCTGATGAGGATCGTGCCACGAAAAAAATTGGTCTCCTGAATGTTTTAAAATTTCAACAATTTGACTTATAAAGTTATGGTCCTGTTATTCAGTAAAGTCTTTTCCTTCGTCAGTACGGCGACCTTTCGTCTCGTAACACTACTGACTCGAAGTAACCAATAAAATGTATTGTTTATTGGCCACGGAGACTCGCTGCATTGGCAGAGGTTACGGAAGAGTGACTTTGAAGTGGGAACTCGCAGAAGTCGGCAAAGACGTTAGAAAGAGAACGCGCTCCGAATTTTTCTTAGTTAAGAACAGCTTTATTCAGTTTTCAGGGCCATATGGAGAGTCCAGTAGTTCTAGAAACCGTTTCGAATATATCCAAAATTGTCAAAATATTTAAATTAGGAAAATTAAGAGGAAGAGAATTCGGCTGTTAGTGGCGTGATGTACCGACCGGGCGACTCGTTGATCCACGATTCGCGTTGATTCCGCGCTCACAGCATTCGCTGCGTCAAGATGGGAAATCGTAAGGGCCTTCTGCGGGCTAGCTCCATAAGCAACAATTCACAATGACCGATGCGTTTCGAAAGTGTCATCACCTACATTCTCCCGCGTAAATGCAAACGAAGGCTTCCGCGGCTGTTGTCACTATCAATAAAATTCTTCTGGGTGGTTATATTATTTCACGCCATGGGTGGAAAACCAATAAAGGCAAACCAACGTCCCCCTTCCTTTCCTTCATCCTCTGCTATATAAACCCCAATATATCGTATATTCAGAAGTCAGACACAAACCCCGATGAAGGACGCCTGCAATAGTGGCCGAAACGTCGGTGGAATTTATAAAATGACGACGCGGTTTCATACCCAGAAGAATTTTATTGATATTCTCCTGCGTAGTTAGGTCTATCACCGTTCACCGCCTATCCTGTTTATTAAGCGAGCGAACCTTCAAGTGAAAACCTGCTCGCAGTTTCAACGCCCGACCCCTAATGTTCACTACAACAAAACTGCCGAAAGTTTCCCTTCAGTTGACGATCCATAATAATCTTCCATTTATCGAAATCTCTTTTGTCAGACGGTTTACCAATTGTTGGCCCTTAGAGTCGCTTTTATGTTTCCCTATAAATGTTCAGTTACGAGTACGATTCGAAAAGTCACGGGCGCTGATAACCTCGCTGTTGAGCGCCCTAAAACGCCAATCATCATCATCATCATCATCGAAAAGTCAGATGAGTATTTCTTTCGGAAAATATTGCATGCCCTGTTTTCACACACCAGTCTACAGTATAGCCCTTTTCAACACAGTTTCCAAAAACAAACATTTGTCATAGCACTTCACAAGCTTCGAAATGCATTCAACATAAATCTGTCTTCAAGAAGTGGCGACACCAAGGTGAAACCATGTCCCAACGTCCATATTTCCTTTGGAAACTTACTTTGTTGTGGGTCCTTTCAGCTGTTTTTCAAGATAATTTTCAAACACAGACATTTGCCATAGCACTTCACACGTTTCGTAATCCTTTATGCATAAATCTGTCTTCAAGAAGTAGCGAAACCAAGGTGAAACCATGTCCAAACGTCTTGGTTTGGGCGGCCACCCTACGTTAAAGATGTCGGTAGTCGTAGCATGGGCGGAATGGTAACACAGCACAGGTATGTGACGATACGTGATTTGATTTTTTTTACTAATTAGTTAAAGAACGGAATATAATCCAGCTCACCTTATTACTTTTATTGATGTATATTTCAGGTTGAATATGTCATGAAGTTTAGTATAAAATTCCACTTAAGGTCGGAATCGGCCCATGATGTATTTTGTTTACTATAACAGTGTAAGTCCACTCTCATGAACCACAGACATTGCCGAGGTGGGGTGGATTGCGTACCTCAACGATACAGATAGCCGTACCGTAGGTGCAACCACAGCGGAGGGGTATCTGTGGAGAGGCCAGACAAACGTGTGGTTCCTGAAGAGGGGCAGCAGCCTTTTCAGTAGTTACAGGGGCAACAGTCTGGATGATTGACTGAGCTGGCCTTGTAACATCAGCTAATGTGGCTTTGCCACACAGCTACTGCGAACGGCTGAAAGCAAGGGGAAACTACAGCCGTTACCTTTCCCGAGGACATGCAGCTCTACTGTATGAACATATGATGATGGCATCCTCTCGGGTAAAATATTCCGGAGGTAAAATAGTCCCCCATTCGGATCTTCGGGCGGGGACTACTCAGGAGGATGTGATCATCAGGAAAGACAATACTGGCATTCTACGGGTCGGATCGTGGAATGTTAGATTCCTTAATAGAGTAGGAAAATTAGAAAATTTAAAAAGGGAAATGGATAGGTTGAAGTTAGATATAGTGGGGATTAGTGAAGTTCGGTGGCAGGATGAACAGGATTTCTGGTCAGGTGAGTACAGGATTATAAATACAAAATCAATTGGGGGTATCAGAGGAGTAGGATTGATAATGAATAAGAAAATAAGAATGCGGGTAAACTACTATGACCAGTACAGTGATCGCATTATCATTGTCAAGAAAGATACGAAGCCAACACCAACAACAGTAGTACAGGTTTATATGCCAACTAGCTCTGCCGATGATGAGGAAATCGAAGAAATATGAGGAGCTAAAGGAAATTATTCAGACAATTAAGGGAGAGGAAAACTTAATTGTTATGGGAGAATGGAATTCGGTAGTAGGACAAGGAACGGAAGGGAAGATAGTAGGTGAATATGGTCTGGGCAAAAGGAGTGAAAGAGGAAGCCGCCTGGTAGAATTTTGCACGGAACATAATTTAGTTATAACAAACACCTGGTTCAAGAATCACAAAAGAAGGTTGTATACGTGGAAAAGACCAGGAGACACCGAGAGATACCAGATAGATTTTATAATGGTAAGACATAGATTTCGGAACCAGGTTTTACAGTGTAAGACATACCCAGGGGCAGATATAGACTCTGACCATAACTTGTTGGTTATGAACTGTAGGCTGAAACTGAAGAAACTACAAAAAGGTAGAAAAATAAGGAGATGGGACCTAGATAAATTGAAGGAACCTGAGGTTCTTAAGAATTTCAGAGGGAGCTTTAGGCAACAATTGACAGAAACAAGGGAAAATAAAACAGTAGAGGAGGAATGGGTAAAATTGACAGATGAAATAGTGAAAGTAGCAGAGGACAAAATAGGTAGGAAGGCAAGACCTACAAAAAATCCTTGGATATCACAGGAGATACTAAATTTAATCGATGAAAGGAGGAAATATAAAAATGCAGTAAATGAAACATGTAAAATGGAGTACAGACGACTAAAAATGAGATTGACAGGAAGTGCAAAATGGCTAAGCAGGAGTGGCTAGAAGGCAAATGCAAGGATGTAGAAGAATGTATAAATAGGGGAAAATAGATACAGCCTACAGGAAGATAAAAGAAACATTTGGAGATAAGAAACACAGCTCTATGAATATCAAGGACACGGATGAAAAACCAGTTCTCAGCAAAGAAGGGAAAGCTGAAAGGTGTAAAGATTATATAGAGGGGCTCTACAAAGGAAAGGAACTTAGAGTCGATGTTGTAGGAAGGGAAGAGGATGTAGATGAAGATGAAATAGGAGATACTGTACTGAGAGAAGAATTTGACAGAGTCCTGAAAGACCTAAGTCGAAACAAGGCCCCTGGAGTAGATGATATTCCCTCAGAGCTACTGAAGTCTCTGGGAGAACCAGCCATGACAAACCTGTTTCACCTGGTGCGTAAGATGTATGACACAGGAGAAGTACCCTCAGACTTTAAGAAAAATGTTATAATCCCCATCCCTAAGAAAGCAGGTGCAGACAGGTGTGAAAACTACAGAACTATCAGTTTAATAAGTCATGGCTGCAAAATATTAACACGAATTATATACAGAAGGATGGAAAAACTGGTAGAAGCCGACCTCGGGGAAGATCAGTTTGGGTTCAGGAGAAATGTAGGAACTCGGGAGGCAATACTCACTTTACGGATTATCCTAGAAGATAGATTAAGAAAAGGCAAACCTACATTTCTAGCTTTTGTAGATTTAGAAAAGGCTTTTGACAATGTTGATTGGAATAAACTCTTTAAAGTTCTGAAGCAAGCAGGAGTAAAATATATGGAGCGTAAGGTTATCTACAACTTGTACAAAAACCAGAGAGCGGTTGTCAGAGTTGAATGACATGAAAGGGATGCTGTGGTTGGGAAGGGAGTGAGACAGGGTTGAAGCCTTTCTCCAATGTTATTAAATTTGTACATTGAACAAGCTATAAAGGAAAGCAAGGAGAAATTTGGTGAAGGATTAAAAGTTCAGGGGGAAGAATTAAAAACATTGCGTTTTGCCGACGACATAGTAATTCTGTCAGGTATAGCAAAGGACCTGGAAGAGCAATTGAACGGAATGGACAGTGTGCTGAAAGGTGCATATAAGATGAACATTAACAAGAGCAAAACTAGGGTAATGGAGTGCAGCCTAAGAAAATCAGGTGATGCTGAAGGAATTAGAGTGGGAAACGAATCAATAAAGGAGGTAGATGAGTTTTTTTACTTGGGCAGTAAAATAACAAATGATGGTCGCAGTACAGAGGATATAAAATGCAGAATGGCAATGGGTAGAAAAGCGTTTTAGAAAAAGAGAAATTTGTTAACATCGAATATTGATTTAAGCCTAAGGAAGTCCTTTCTGAAGGCATTTGTATGGAGTGTTGCCTTGTATGGGAGTAAGACATGGACGATAAACAATGCGGACAGGAACAGGATTGAGGCTTTTAAAATATGGTGCTACAGAAGAATGCTGAAGATTAGGTGGGTGGATCGCATAACTAATGAGGAGGTACTGAACAGAATTGGGGAGAAAAGAAATTTCTGGCATACCTTGACTAAAAGAAGGGATAGATTGGTGGGACACATTCTTCGACATCAAGGAATTGTGAATTTAGCATTAGAGGGAAGTGTGTGGGGTAAAAATCGCAGAGGAAGACCAAGAGATGGATACAGTAAGCAGATTCAGACATATGTAGGTTGCCGTACTTATGTGGAGATGAAGAGGCTTGCTCAGGATAGGGTATTGTGGAGAGCTGCATCAAGCCAGTCTCCGGACTGAAGACCACAACAACAACAACAGTGTAAGTATTTGTAACAAGAAATGACTATTTACGATCATCTGTTTGCCAATCGTATTTTTATTATTATTAAGAGTAATTGTATTCACAAAATACTTGGAATGACTCAATTTAACACAAATAATTACATATAGGTATTATATGTAGCGTAATATGCTAAAACCCTGAGATTAGTGTGTCATATGACGTGACGTAATTATGACGTAAACTGTGTTGTATATAGGTACTCTGGTACAGCGAGCATTGTCTGTGTCTGTGTTATGTTTATATGCTGAACTGATACAACCAGTGAATAAGTGGGAGATGTATTTCGTCAGTATATGTATTTAGTCAAATGGCTTACGCGCTCAATGCAGTGAGCGCTTACCTGATGTCAATATTCAATACGAAAACTATTCTGGACGGAGGTAAAATCTTCTGGAAAGGAGGTCAATTTAAAATTGTAATTTGGACCAAAGAAAGAAGATAATTTCGATGTACGTACTATTGGTATTTAAATAAATGTTTTGTCTTCTGAAGAACATTTATGAGTGCAGTATGGATACAAGAACCTGGTAGTTATATCCCTATTTATAAACATTTTGTAACAGTTGACTTTTTGTGAGTGTTTACAGTTTATTTGCATGAAGTGTTCAGCTTACACTCGGAGACATTTCAGACGGCGGACTGTGGCGGAACTAACAGCAGGCATGAATACTGTGCCAAGTATGTTTGAACAGGCACTGCACCGAGCACTCCTAACAGTGGGCGTCTGTAGCCGACAGCCCATGCGTTAAGGCAACATTAACACCACGACGTCGACAACTACGACTGAAAACGGCACGTGACCACCTTCACTCGACGTCGCTTGAGTGACAGTTTTGTAGGGTCTGATGAATCCCCGAACCTTCTTCATCACTCCAGGAGAACGGCTCCCTTCCTTGCACCTGTACTGTAGACAAGCAAAGGGGAACATGTCCTTGCGCGTCCGTGGGTCAAAGTGTAGCTCGTGAAAGACTTCATAACGGCTAAGAACTACCATATACTAGTTACAGACCACTTATAAGCTTTCATAACCATCACATTTCCCAACGACAGTGGCATTTTTGCAACAAGTTAATGCACGATGTCCGGAGATTAGTAGTTTGATGGTAAGGCGAACTGATGTGCTGGTCCCTCAACTCCCAATATCTAATACCGATTAAAAAATCTGGGCGTGATTAAACGAACGTCAGGGTTCGTAAGCCTCTAAAATTTATAGTAATTCGATGTTTTCGGTGTGCAGATGAGATGACAGTTTCCTCCATCGACTTACGAAGTCTCGTTCATTTCATGCTTAGAGGCGTCACCTCCTTTATCCTTGAAAAAGGTGGTTGAGCCTATTGACCCAACATATACGAGGTATGCCTACAAAGTAAGATTGGTTATGTAAAACAAACATGTAATGATACAGAAAAAATATTTACTATACAAGAATTTACAACTGTTAAACTACTTTTCTGCATGGCTTCCGAAATTTGGTAGGCACTTGTCATAGCATGACAATTTTTTGTATGCCTTGATCATAGAAGGTTGCCTTCTGTGTATTGGACCTTGTGGTAACATGTTTTTCTTGCGGCTCCGTAGCACAATGGTAGAGTGTCAGACTACAGATCCAAAGATCTCGGGTTCGATCCCTGCCAGGTCCTGGGATTTTTATCTGTCACTTCTTTCACCTCTGGCAGTGTTGGTGATGTTAAAAATACCCAGTAGAACCGTGGTTCGGAACCCACGTTAAACTGTAGGTCCCCCTATAACTGGCTGGGTAAGTCAGTTCGAAGGTCGGAGGAAGGCAACGGCATACCACCTCCAAACAGAACCATGCCTAGTAAAGCACTGTGGTGTTCATACCAACCTTCGGATTGTTGACTGCTTTACCTTACCCTATCTGTAGGGCAAGTCGACGACTGGTACTATCACTAACAAAAACAGGCCCAACTACTTTACCATCGTTTTCGAAATATTGACCACCAAGATTTTAGGTGTAAGAAGAGATGAAAGTCTCTAGGAGCGAGGTCCGGGCTGTACGGAGGATGTTCAAACACGTCCCAGTGAAATTCCCGTAAGAGAGTCATTCGCCGTGTGAGGTCGGTCACTATCGTCAAAAGAAAAAACAACACCTTTTGATAGTAACCCTCGGCACTTACTTTGTATTGCACGGTGCAATTTCTTAATGGTGTCGCAGTAACCATCCATACTACTGATTGCCGTTTTGTTTCAGGGGTGTTGTACGATACCCAGGATTTATCCCCCGTGACTATCCGAGGAAGAAAACCACCCACCGCCTTCTTTAAAAAAAAAGTTCAAATGTTTGTATAGTCTATGAGACTTAACTACGGGGTTATCAGTCCCTAAACTTACGAACTACTTACGAACTAGGACGGCACAAATATCCATGCCCGAGGGGGGATGCGAACCCCCGACCGTAGTGGCCGCGCAGACCGTGATTGGAGCGCCTTAGTCCCCTCGGCCACTGCGGCCGGCCCGCCTTCTTCACTGTAGCAGAGGTGCCCCGAATTTTGGGTACCCAACGTGATGAAAGTTTTCGAAATTTCAGTTTTTCAGTAACAATTTCGTGAATTTGTGATCGTGAGATTTTCGGAACTCCCATAGCAAGAGCACTAAGTTTAAACTTACGGTTGCGCTTAATCTTCAATTGTGTGGACCAGCTCATCAGTAACCACAGACGGGCGGCCACTTCGTTCTCCATCGTGCCCTTGATCACGTCCTCGATTGAAGTCTGACCCACCTTCTGACCATTGAATCACTTATAGCACTTTGTCCGTAAACGTCGCAGATTTGTCGATGAATTTCCTGTGGTTTAACTCTTTGAATCTATAAAAAAATATCACAGATGTGATTTCACACGAGGCGGCATTTTCAATTACGGCTGAAGAAGCACTACAAAGCACACGTCAGCAGCAGCGATCTGAAAGGAGCACACGTAGCTTTTCATTGAGTCAGAGAAACTGCGGCGCATGCTAAGAAACTGCGATCGTAGCACAGCCGCGGATAGAAATAGAAACGGAACTTACTTTGTGGACTACTCCCGTATTTGGCGCTGGTCGACGGCCATGTTTCAAGATAATGCGTGACGACAAGTGTCACGCATTACTAAAGACTTCTTCGTCGCTCATCGGTCTGTATTGCTGTCTTCTTGTTCTCCCGACCACGCACCTATTGGAATCGTTTGGTCGATGTTTTGGAATACCTGGGCAGGTATTTTCCACCAGCCGTTACACCGGATTAGCTGTGGCAATATATGGAATAGCGTGGACTGCTACACTTTAACAACTTCTCCACAACATCTTTGCTTAAATTTAGAGGGTGTAACAAAAGTTATAGCCATCAGTGGGCACCGCAATATTGAAGCCGTGCTCTCTCTATCACTAGGCCTGTAGTTTAAATTGTGTGATATTTGTGAAAAGTGTTATCTGTCAAATTTGGAAGTGATATATCTAGTTTCTCTTCGTCTTGGAATTCGGATGGTCAGCAGCGCATAGTTGGAATGAATAATCCTATTAAGACCAGTGTTAAAGCTCGTATCTGTTTGTATTATGACGTCCCCACTCCCTTTCCCTTTTCAATGCACAGCAATCAATCCGCTCCCTAATTAATTTCAATATTTTCCTGTGTCTACTAAAAATTCAATACACCGCCAGTGTAAAGTTCTTGTTAACTAACTAATCGCACTTAACTTTTGAATGTTTATCACAGATTATGCTGGAACGTGCTCACTCCTTATCATATCTGTTCACCTAATGATTAAGCCGGCCGCGGTGGCCGAGGTGACTGAGGCGCTCCAGTCACGGTCTGCACGGCCACTACGGTCGGGGGTTCGAATCCCCCCTCGGGCATGGATATTTGTGCCGTCCTAGTTCGTAAGTAGTTCATAAGTAGTTTGTAAGTTTAGGGACTGATGACCCCGTAGTTAAGTCCCATAAGCTTAACAAGCATTTGAACATTTTTCACCTAATGATTAACATTATCCGGCGCACACTTCTGAAACGCCGGCCGCGGTGGCCGAGGGGACTGAGGCGCTCCAGTCACGGTCTGCACGGCCACTACGGTCGGGGGTTCGAATCCCCCCTCGGGCATGGATATTTGTGCCGTCCTTCGTAGTAGTTATTTCATAAGTAGTTTGTAAGTTTAGGGACTGATGACCCCATAGTTAAGTCCCATAAGCTTAACAAACATTAAGTAAGTAAAACTTCCTGGCAGAATAAAATTGTGTGCCGGAACCGGGACTCGAACCTGGGACCTTTGCCTTTCGCGGGCAAGCGCTCTACCGACTGAGCTACCCCGACACGACTCACGATGCCGCCTCACAACTTTACTTCCGCCAGTACCTCGCCTCCTACTTTCCAAACTTCACAGAAGCTCTCTTGCAAACACGCAAGACTAGCACTCCTGGAAGAAAGGATATGGTGGAGACATGGCTTAGCCAAAGCCTAAGGGATGTTTCCAGAATGAAACTTTCACTCTGCAGCGGAGTGTGCGCTGATATGAAACTTCCTGGCAGATTAAAATTGTGTGCCGGAACCGGGACTCGAACCTGGGACCTTTGCCTTTCGCGGGCAAGCGCTCTACCGACTGAGCTACCCTGACACGACTCACGATGCCGCCTCACAACTTTACTTCCGCCAGTACCTCGCCTCCTACTTTCCAAACTTCACAGAAGCTCTCTTGCAAATACGCAAGACTAGCACTCCTGGAAGAAAGGATATGGTGGAGACATGGCTTAGCCACAGCCTAAGGGATGTTTGCAGAATGAAACTTTCACTCTGCAGCGGAGTGTGCTGATATGAAACTTCCTGGCAGATTAAAATTGTGTGCCGGAACCGGGACTCGAACCTGGGACCTTTGCCTTTCGCGGGCAAGCGCTCTACCGACTGTGCTACCCCGACACGACTCACGATGCCGCCTCACAACTTTACTTCCGCCAGTACCCCGCCTCCTACTTTCCAAACTTTACTTTAAGTAAGTAAGTAACACTTCTGAAACGCTTGGTTCTGTTTACGGGGTAGCAGAATTCCTTCGCTTCGTCTGCTGCGCGATGCCGTGTTTTGATAAGATCATCACTAATCTCCTTAATTCTTCTCCGTAATTATTTTCGTCTTTGTTCCTCTCTTTGTTCATATTTTGTGCTCGTTAGTCTGTTCATTCCTTAACACGTTCCGTAAATCTTCCCCACTTTCAATAACGAAAGCTCGTTACCTTTTCATTTCCAATTTTAATTACACAGTCAAAACTGCCTTTTATTTCCGTGAAGGTGTCTTCGATATAGAACAGAGAAAAACTACGATCCTTCTTCCCACTCTGTTTGTTACAGAACTTTTCCCTTTGTTGGTGATTATTTTTCTGTTTTCAATCGATGCCCCCCCCCCCCCCGTAGGTTGTCTTAATTGGAAAGTACTGTCGCACATCCAAACTGTTGTACGGGACATCATCAGGTATCGGGTGTTGGATCATTAAGACAGGAGCGGCTCTTTTGACTGTTTGCTGAGTGATACCCACATTTTCGACAGCGGCCGCCTCGCCGACACGCCAGACGGAGGGAGGAGTTTGTGGATACGCCCACCCCCGCCGCCCCCATTACCACTCCATCCCCCCTCCTCCCGAAAGCGACTCTCGTGCAATCAGACAGACTTCATTACGGCCGTAACGCGATAGCAGCCCTCGAGCCTTAATGCATTAGCGACACAGCCGCGCCTCTTGGCCTTGCTCATTTACAAAATTTTTCCTTAATTAAATTTGAAAGTTTATTCGCGTCGGGAATTTCAATGAGGATCAATTTGGCGTCACAAATACTTTTGGAGAGGTTCGCCGGGCCGAGGCCGATGCTCAGACGCCATTTGCAGCTCGGAATTCGTGTTCAGCAGAGACACGACACTTCCATTTGCGCGTAAAACATGGCTCCCAAGCTTCTGTGAAAAGTCTGCAGGGAGTTTTAATGGTTCTTTTTGTATCGTTCACAGAAACGGAGAAAGTGCCTTTAAAAGATATTTTCTATCGTATTCCTACTTGACTGGCACCCGACACACCCTTTCGTCCAACCTCTCAAAGAAATACACACACACACACACACACACAGTAGGGAGTATGGCACTTAATAAGTGCAGCCTTTTATATCGAAAATTATTCAATGTATCGAAACGACGTTTTCGACATATTGGGTATTGAATTAATCATCGTCAAAAAGCACATGATTATTCTCCTAAATTAGGCGTGGTCTGAAATCATGTATGGTAATTACTTCAGTTTGACTTTGAAGGACTCACAATTTAAACTAAATAATAAGAGAAAATATAGTGTGTCAGGTCGAGAAAAACTGACAAGGGGAATTTTGTAGCTGATGTCATTGACATTCTGATAGAGCGGAATTTAGCGCCAACGAATGACACTAAGACCTTTTTTTCTGATTCGCACGTTAACTTTCCTTACTCCCTGTTTTTTTTTTCCAGTCCTACCACAAAATGAGACTTGTGAATCGATGTCATACTTGTAGAGCTAGACATTGAGATTTCCCTTGTGTGTTGTGTGCGTTGTTAATCAGTGAAATTTACGCTGTCGAAGACGTTCTACTTACACTTGCCGGGATGTGCATATCCTCATTTAGCAAAATCACCAAGTGTGATTAACAACCATTTCTATCTGCAACTGGTATTCCAGCCTGTCATGATCAAGCCTTATCACTATATAATTAAGTAAATGAATTGTCATGCATTTGCCCTCCTACGTTTTCACACATGCATACGATAAAAAAATAATAAGAAGAAAGTGAAAAGAAGTGTACGACACCTATGTTAAGAGATACGGCTGAGCAATAAGGGGATCCCATCGCAAGAAATATCCAGACATATGAATAAGAGCACTTGAGTACTTAGTGACCTGTAACCTACTTCAATTGTAATTTCAAACCTTTACGAATCATTATTTCGCTGACGTCTCCAAGAAAATAATGGCAGCAAAAAGATTCATTGCTCACTTCATTTTCGTTATAGATGCCATAAAACTGCCGTGTAAGTAATAATGTTTCATTGAATCAGTTCGTTTGTAGTAACTCTACTGTCAATGTTATTTCCATTATGTACAGGCAAGTATCACTACATGAACCAGCAATTGTAGCACTGTAGGAGCACGTTGAGATACCTTCAAATGCTTCAGGCATCAAGTTTCTACTATTTTACTACTAACGTTATTCGAAATTCGTTTCACATATAATTAGTAATAAAAGTACGTAAGTTAATGGGTGTATTCTAAAAGAATCGAGTGGGTCAAAATTTCAGAGCAGCAGGTAGAATTCTTTCGAAAAATTTTGATTAGGTACTTTTTTTTTTTTTTTTTTTTTTTTTATAGCAAATCTCAAGAAGTTCTTGATAAGATAATTTGCAATTTTGACACAACGTTGCTTTCCAATATGATCCTTGAAACGCAAGTAAAATATAGGTAGTGCAGAATATTTGTATTTGCAACGATTTGTCAAAGAACGCTTTATCATATTTTTTGGAAATTAAAGAAGAATCCTAGAGTATACCATGTTGTTGCAAGACAGTTATTTAATAGAATAAATTAAATTAATGTCTCTCAGCCCACTGTTCAAGTTCATTGAAACGGTAATATTTACCTAAAATGCATTAGATATAGATATCAATAATGAAGATTATTCACTAATACTATACATGAGACTCCTTACGTATCCGACGTGTTATATAAGGCAAACAAGGCAGGCCTCCTCAAGTATATATTAGGAACATCTCTTCGGAAGGAAAAAGGCACTAACATTTACAATAAGTGAGTAGCCCATTTACAAAACCAGCCATGTGCATGACAAGCAATGTGTGAGAAAACAAGAAAAATAAAACGAACTAGAAATGTGGTAGCGGACTGATTTTTCTACACGCAACAGCTGTACATGGTTTTAACCAAAGCTCTGAAATATCTGATGAGTGGGAAAGAATTTATAGATATTTAATTTGCATATAACAGGTTTTGCAACTGTGTTGTTCACATAGCAGGATTTGAAACTTTTCCTACAGCCATATTGACTGGGCTTTGTCTGCAAAACCAGTTAAAATTGAAGTGAGGAATATGAACATTAATCACAAACGCTGAAAGCATGTAAATATTTAATGATTATGTTACAATGCATACATTTGTAACGATAAACTTATTGAACAAAGTGGATTATACCAAAATGTAAAACACACCTTAGAACTTTTACAATTTTGTTTTCTGTACGTGTTAATATTCCATAATATTACTGGTACAACCAAATAACAGATTTAGGCTATGTCTGTTTCATCAGCTTTCATTATCTGAAGTCCAAAGTGTCATTGTCATCATCAACTTCATCATAATGTTGAAGAATGTAATTGTGTTGCTATTCTCTCTCTTAGGATACCGATAGAATGTATCGTGAATCCTTCTTACATCTTGCAAAGACAATTTCTTGCACCGAAATGCACCCAACGGATGTACAGTAGTCGGCATACTTTGGGGCGATACGTGACATAATGGGAGCTAGTAAACAACGAGAGAATTATCACTTAATTGACATTTAACTCTGCTATAAATATTGCACGTAGAGGAAAGTAAACCTGTTCCGCAATACTAGGCTACTATATCTTAGAAAACATTAAAAACAGAAAGTTAAAAAACAAGACTATAATACTTTTAAGTGCATATATTATTTCCGGGAAAGCAGTACCGGAATGTACATTAATTCCAATAAAATACTGTTAAACATACCTAGAAACTTTAGCTTCGTTCCTTTTCCATGTCGAAGGACTTCTCTTCCTCTATCTACGTGGTTCAGTCTACGTAATAAATTCTGTATCGATGTCAGTATCGGTATCTTCTCGATTTGTTCGATTATCTTAGTACATTTTAAACAAATAAAGCCGGCCGCGGTGGCCGAGGGGACTGAGGCGCTTCAGTCATGGCCTGCACGGGCACTATGGTCGGGGGTTCCAATCCCCCTCAGGATATTTGTGCCTTCCTTAGTCTTAGCTAGTTCATCAGTAGTTTTTAAGCTTAGAGACTGATGACCTCGTAGTTAAGTCACATAAGTTCTACAAACATTTGAACATTTGAACTTTTGAAACAAATAAACTGCAAATCTCTATAGGAACGAGACGTCAGCTTGTAGGCTATATCCACATCAAGGAACTCAGAAGAAACTGCCACGTGAGTGAAACAATTGCATGAAGAATTTCACAGATGTGAAACAACAAAGAAAAAAAAAAACCTAACTGCAGTGGTCATCGGTCCATAAACTTAGAAACTACGTAAACTAACTTAACCTAACAACACCACACACACCCATGCCCCTGGGAGGACTCAAACCTCAGTCGGCGAACGGCCACGCGCATCCCAGCAATGTGCCTTAGTGCACACAGCTATTCCGTCGGCATCGCCGCGTTGGAGTAGCCGAGTGGTCTAAAGCGCCTCGCTGCGGAGCGCGCGGTTGCTCGCCGTGGAGGTTGGAGTCCTCCCTGGGCCATGGATGTGTGTGTTGTCCTTCGGTTAGTTTACCTAGGTTTAAGTAGTTTGTAAGCTGCGGACTGATTACCACGCAGTTTGGTCCGATAGATTGACAGACATTTGGACATTTGAACTATTCCGCCGCGGCTTAAAGATAATCATGGATCTATATTTATACATGTTCATGTGTAAAAATAAAAGTTTGTCTTATCGCATAGCGATACTAGTATTTAATTTGAAATAGCATTCATACTGTCGAAAAACTTTTATATGACAGGCAGCTGTAACAAAATATAGTTGCTAGATGTCGCGACCTGTTTCGCGTCCACATTGTGGCGCTTCCGGAGCACTATTTGTTCGCGCCGTCCATTTTAGTTGTTTCAGTTCATTTCGGCGTTTTGTTAACACTGTTAACGGTTTGCAACGCGGTCTACAGTTTACTATATCGGGATAAATCTCGAGGTCACGATCGCATATTAATTTCAGATGGTATATGTGTTTCGACTGGCCGGCCGCGGTGGCCGAGGGGACTAAGGAGCTCCAGTCACGGTCTGCACGGCCACTACGGTCGGGGGTTCGAATGCCCAAATGTTCAAATGTTTGTTTGTTGTTTGTAATTCTATAGGACCAAACTGCGTGGTCATCAGTCCGTAGCTTACAAACTACGTAAACCTAGATAAACTAACCTAAGGACAAACACACACACCCATGCCTCAGGGAGGACTCGAACCTCCACGGCGTTCGAATTCCCCCTCGGGCATGTATATTTGTGCCGTCCTTAGAATAAGCTAGTTTATGAGTAGTTTGTAAGTTTAGGCACTGATGACCCCGTAGTTAAGTCCCATAAGCTATACAAACATTTGAAAATTTGTTTCGACTGCAAGATTATCGATATGTTTTCAAAGCAAATTACACAAAACAATACACCCAAACACATTGTAAAACTACTTTCACATCCTTTAATGGTAAAAGAACATATAGCCATGAAGCAGGCTAATCATGCAGCATAAAATACCTTAACTAAGTTAACCCATTCATTTCCACATTATGAATTCAGCTTTGGGAAAATAAAAATTCAGTGTTTTCTGTATTAATACAGTGCACTTAAACATCAAAATATGTGTTCCAAATTTTTTGTGGAACTATTGTTCTTTAATCTGATATATTTTATGCACAACACATACGTTTATATCGAGGCATTTTATTACTTGAGACGTTATTTTGTTGATAGTTAACAGTGTCATGTCAATCTTCGACACAGCACCAAAGACAAGACAATTCACTACTGAAATAAAATAACACTATCCACACTCACGCTCACACTCACAGCCAATTACAGACGGATAGATTACTGCCACGGAAGTCGTTAGAGACCGTACAAAAACGGCTAAATGTCGTATTAGAAGCATGTTGTTCATCAACAACAATGCGACTTTAAATGTTCAAATGTTTGTTAAGCTTATGGGACCTAACTTCGGGGTCATCAGTCCCTAAACTTACAAACTAGTTATGAACTATCATATAGTAAAGACAGCTCAAAAATCGATGCCCGAGGGAGGATTAGAACCCCCGACGGAGATCGACCTCGCGAATCGGAGCATAGCGCCTAACTGCGCTTGGCCACTCCGCCGCGGCTGCGAATTTAAGGACTGATACACAAAATACGGTGTAAATCAGCTTTTAATACATTGTTGTCGAGGAACAACACTGGCAAAGAAAGTGTTAACCTATCGTATATTAAAATGAAACTTCCTGGCAGAATAAAATTGTGTACCGGAAGCGGAACTCCAACCTGGGACCTTTGCCTTTTACGGACAAGCGCTCTACCGACTGAGCTATCCCGACACGAGTCACGATGCCGCATGACAACTTACTTCCGCCAGTATCTCGCCTCCTACTTTCCAAACTTCACAGAAGTTCTCCTGCGGAACATGCAGGACTTGCATTCCTGGAAGAAGCTCGCTCTTTAAAAAACTGGTCACCAGCAACATTCCAGCAGTGGCCGGAGTGTCTGAGTGATTGCGTGATTGTATGAAGACCGAAGTCGTGTGGATGTGATTCTCTATTTTCGTGTCTGTCAGCAGCTCAGCGAGCCTCTTTACGGTCAGTTGCTACCTACTCTGTAGTGTTGATATTCCTATCGGATTTTCCATTGTTAAAATTCGTAAAAAAAAAAAAAAAAAAAAAAAAAAAAAAATAAAAAATAAAAAAAAAAAAATTGTTTTGGGCCTCTTTAGGCTACGGCAGTAACATTAAATTTGGGACTTTGCGGTCTCCTTTAGACAGCTCGAAATGAAAATGCTAGTAACGACTTATATTTCATCTGACACGGAAATTGAATAAACGACTATCTATATGACAAAATGCTTCACTACTTTACTCTCTTTTTTTTCATATCTCATATCGTTTCAGAGATATTTGCAAAAATAATGGCGATTTGGCAATGTCTGTCTGTCTGTCTGTAAGATGTTCTAAATTTTTAGGTCGCGCCTTTCAACCGATCAGCTCCAAATTTTACAGTCGTAATTGTTGGCTGCCATCGACCAGAACCTCCCCTTTTCAAATACTTCGTACAAAATAAGTTAGTAACACTAAAAATGGAGCGCATATGATGGCTTTTTGACAGCATGAAATTTCTTCCTGGTGTGCAGCCGGATCGCGTCGACATTCTGCCACGATATTTCGGCCCAGAGATGTTCGGCCATCTTCAGATAAGTAAAGAAGTACTGAAGAGTCCAGGTGAAGTCTTGATATTTATACTGGTTCTTGCACTTGCCGGTAGTCCTGGCGTCGGTTTGCTTTTGTCGCCAAATAAATATAACAATAAGAAGAAACGCACAGAGGACACTGATGACAACTATAATTTCCTTACTTCTTTACGCCGGAAATACGTCCACCAATATAGGCAGGTTGCTTGCAAAAAACAAAGCCAAAGTCATCTTCCGTCCACCAGCGAAGAGCATGGCCGTACTAGGATCCATGAAGAAAAGCGGTTTTTGTAAAATTCCCTGTGCGTGCAGTTCTGCATTTACAGGCCAAACTATAGGAACTGTAGCGGAACGATGTGTAGAACTCGAAAGACGCATCCGTCTTCTGCAACCAACAAACCCAGCATTTCTATGGGACACGCGATGGAATAGAACAAAACAAAACTTTTATCTCCAGTCTCCAGTCTTTTTGGATTCAATTATTAAAGAATCTGTAGGAATATGTCTAGCGGGCAATCTTTTTCATCGTTATGACGGCTTTCAGCTGGAATAAAATTGAAATCCTGCGATTAATATTATCCAGTCACAGCGAAATCTTCCACTACGAAAGGCAGCACATACAACTTAGCGGTACGGCTCATAACACCACCTAACGCATACGCAAAGTGACGCATGCGCAAGAACCAGTATAAATATCGCGACTACACCTGGGTTCTTCAGTACTTGGTAACTCATCTGAAGGTGTCTGGACGTCTCTGGGCCGAAATGTCGTGACAGAATGTCGACGGGATCCGGAAGCACACTTGAAAATTATTACACGGGAAAATACGCCGGGAAAACATCAGAGGTCGCAGCAGGAAATTCAATTGGAAATAACGCCTTAACACTTTATTTCAGATTAAAATTGAATAAACTTATTTGTAAAGGGGAAAATTCGCAATAGCTTTGCCGTGTTACGTTATTTCCATAACTCGCACCTTTCCAGAGTCACTTGCAAACATAAAGGCGATTTGACACTGACAATTTTACGTAAACCAATAAAGCGAAAGTAAATAAACATGAAAAAAAAAAAAAAAACTAACTAGCACGACAAGACAGGTGATAATATTCTAATGGAAAAAGATAATGGAAAATGTAGGAGAGATATTAAAATAATAGTTTAAAGAGGTAAAAAATGAAAAAGAAAAGAAAAAAAAGAAGAAAAGAAAAAAAGGGGTCGAAGCTAAGCTCAAATATCAAATCATTTTGGCTGTTTGTTAAAATACGCCCAGAGAGAATATTACATTCTGAGTGCATAGATATTATCACAATAGTAGAGTTATAATCGTGTCGTTCATAATTTTTTATTACTTATTATTATTGTCTGAAACCCGCTCGGTTAGCCGTGTGGTCTAACGCACCGTTTTCCGAGACGGGGAGGCGTACCGGCTCCAGTTCGAATCCGCTCGCGCGAATTAACGAAGGGGATCGGAGTGCCGGCCAGCCTGGATGTGGTTTCAAGGCGATTTCCCAAATCCCTGTAGGTGAATACCTGGTTGGTCCCCAAGTCCCGCCTCAGTCACACATTTCGCAAACATTTTACACTTTCACACATACTATACATAGAAATTTGGGGTTCACATTTCCTCCCGGGGGGCAGGGGCGTCAGGAAGGGCATCCGGCCACCCCGTCAATACCAACACGCCAAATCCCAATAACCAAAGCCGACCCTCCACGTGCGGGAAAGGGCTGAAGAGAGAGAAAAAATATATATATATATATATTTTGTCCGAAATGTTAGCAAAAAATCAAGAAAGTACAGGAAACCCGAAGTGGCCCATAAAACACGATAGTGCGATTTTTTTATATATTTTTTTAAATATCAGTATGCATTGCATTTTAGTTGACTTTAAAACTCTAAGAATGATATCTTTAGTTGGAACCGTAGTAAATATAACCGTTGAAAGGATCGTAACCATTGGCCTATGATCCATAAATTTAAAAATCCTGCACGGTTGCTACCTGCACAGCAATGTTTAAAACTGGAAGAATTTAAAATGACGTGGACTCCATAGAAAATTTTTTTTCGCTGCGTCGTCTTGCTTAATGAAGTACCCACGAGAAGAACATCTCAAATACTTCTTAAGGAATTTCCTGTCTGTCGCATCCGAGAAGATTCCGCCTTCTTATATCTTTCTAAGAATTCCTCATAATAAGACTGCCGGGGGGAGGGTTGAGCTTTTAACCGCTGTCCCGGTTTGGGGAATGCTGAGGGGGGGGGGGGGAGGAGATGGTCGGAGGGTGGTGGAGGGGGTAGGGGGGACCCGGGCGCCATCTGTAAGAGAGACCGCCCTGGGCGAGTAACCGAGCGGGTGGGCGGAAGCCGAGGAAGAGATGCGTGACGTCTGCGCCTGCGTTGCGGAATGTGCGCGGAAGCCTGATGAACGCGCAGTCTAATCTAGCGGCGAGCGCGCCGGCGCCGGAATTCCCGGCACGTCGGCCAGCTCGGCGACTTCGTGAGGCGGCGCCGGAAGCTGGAGGCTGCGGTTCCTGTATGACAGCGACGCGTCCAGGGGAACAGCCACCGGCCTGAAATCACAGGGAGGCTTCCACTGTTTCGACTTCAGTACCAACATAACTGATTCGTGAATTTGATCGAACAGGGTCGTTGATCCAGTGAAGGAGGAGCACTCCGAAAGTAAGCTCCGTATTTCTTTAAAAACAGACAAAAGCGTTCCATGAAGAATTTTGTGTCCCAGCCTCGTCGCCGCTTTTGTGTCTCGTCTCCGCCGGTTTTCTTGGGTGTCGGTGGCCGAGTAGAAAGAGACCGACACAGGAATAAAGGACGCACGCGTTTGCAGGTACGGAGGTGACCAGCCAGTGGGACAGCAGAAACTAGAAACACTAGAGTAAATTAGAACGAGATATATATTTCATAGAGACTTAGTAATACTTAACTTTTACATAGTTCTTGACTGTAGAATGCTGATACATAGATTATATAGAGGCCTGCCTACTGATAATTCCTAGAGCCTATCCGATAGCCAAGTCTTTACTGGTGCCTTCAAATGTTTGTATAGCTTATGGGACTTAACTACGGGGTCATCAGTCCCTAAACTTACAAACTACTTATGAACTAGCTAATCCTAAGGACGGCACAAATATCCATGCCCGAGGGGGGATTCGACCCCGACCGTAGTGGCCGCGCAGACGGTGACTGGAGCGCCTCAGTCCCCTCGCCCACCGCGGTCGGCTTGCCTATCTGATTCCCAAGTGTTAACTAGTTCCTATCTCAGTCCGAAGTGGACGATGCAGCAGGCGTGGCCACGAGCGGAGTTGCAGCAGAAGGCGCTCGTGGCTGACGTCGTAAGAACGCCGCGCCGTGCGTGCATGGCGGAGCGCGGCGAAAGTAGGTGGCGCGCACTTTATGCTTGTGCGACACCACAAATAATTTAAAAGAAAATTAAAAAATAAAAAGTTTGTTAACCTTATGGGACTTGACTGTGGGGTCATCAGTCGCTAAACTAACTTATACTAAAGACAGCACAAACATCAATGCCGAGGGAGGATTCGAACCTTCGACGGGGTTTAGCGGAACGGCTATGCAGTGCCTCGTAGGGATGGGTCGGAAATCGCGTATCTATTAAGAGTCACAGTGACTTAAAAGTCGCAACTAAGAGTAGCAAGAAGCAGTTTACTCTCTCAATGCAGTCTGCCATCTGTTGGTCGAATTTTGTCTAACACCTTTGCATTGGGCAGGCTATAGAGTCTACCTGCGATTTCAGTGACAAATCGCAGCCGCGGTGGAGTAGCCGAGCGGTCTAAAGCGTCTCGCTGCGGAGCGCGCGGTTGCTCGCCATGGAGGTTCGAGTCCTTCTTCGAGCATGGGTGTTTGTGTTTGTCCTTAGGTTAGTTTACCTAGGTTTAAGTAGTTTGTAAGCTACGGACTGATGACCACGCAGTTTGGTCCGATAGATTTACAAACATTTGAACTTTTTTTTTTTTTTTTGTTTTTTTTTTTTTTTTTGTTTTGACAAATTGCGTTTAAGAGTCGCAAGTAGCAACTAAGAGGCGCAGTTTAGATCGCGCCTGCTGCCATCTGTTGGCCGAAATTGGTACTTCTAGCTGTCTGTCGTCTGCGTCGTGTATGTGTGGAGTTGTGTGTATGTGTGTGTGTGTGTGTGTGTGTGTGTGTGTGTGTGTGTGTGTGAAAAGTCGCAACTAACAGTCACAGGTAGGAGTTTAGATGGTGCGAGGCGTGCAGTCTGTTGGTCGAACGCCATCGGTTCAAACCATTGAGCTCGAACGCCCTCACTGGTCCAAACTGCGATTTCAGTGAAAAGTCTCGACGTCGCAAGTAGCAGCTGAGAACAGCGTTTAATATTTCGCTTTGTGCAACCTTTTGGCCAACTGCTGTACTTTTACTCGTGTTTTGTTTATGGATGTAATCGAATTAATAAGTAAGAGATAATTTGCTTTTTGAAAATGTTTACACTTAGTAGCACTATTTTACCTGGCGGAAGCACTTACATGTTTTTTGTGAAGCAAAGCCTGGCATCTATGTTTCTAGGTTATAGTTGGAAAAGACAACGAATGTGAATGCCAAATAAAGATTGTGTTACGGACTTGATCCTTGTTTAAAATCATTTGTCGTCATAAAACCTATAACGATTATGTGAATTCACAATACGTATCGAAAATTGCAAATCTGGATTCGACGAATATTTTGCCATGCATTATACTTTGTACATGAAATAAAAATTCCAAGGGGATGGGATCAAGTGGTCAAATAAGTAATTTATGTTTAACAGTAGGCCAACTCTATTTTCAGTGTGGACTGTGTTAAGTACTGCGATACAGGAGTAAACTTATATCTTCTTGGATTTGATATTTACACTTGAAAATACAAAAGTTTTTCGCCTAATGGAAAGTTTTATTTTATCAGGTTTGTTTTAGGTTTAGGAATGTTGTTTCCCATCTTTTTCTTTTTTGTACATCCCCTCCTGTGATGACATGAGTGAAAGACGCGTGGTATCGGATTCCTCAGTATTATTAAAACTTTTGTTTATTACAATGGTGGCGTAGTGTGCTTATGTTGGCAACGACCGATGAGTGACCTTAGAAAACTAAATCACATAGAATGATGCATATAATGTTTTGTTTACATAAAATAAACAATTGTTATACTTGGTCTGTGGTTGTAAGGTTTCTTGTGTGTAACCTTTTATAGTCAGTAAATTAAATATTCTTATAAAGTGAAGATTAAGTTGCCAACATTAGCACACTATGTCGGCACTTCGATAAGTAAAATATAACGCAAGCTCTTATAAACAGTTATTTGGCAGCATATGTAATGACACCGAAAGGTTTTAAAGGGAAAAAAGAATTTATAGAAGTCACTCACGGGGTATTTCACATTTACTTATCATCTCATTCAAATTTGTAATCTATTCAAAAATTCTACAGGCAAGAACATAGCACTTTAGTTGCACTGACACAGTTGCTGTAATCTACCGAAGGTATAGGCCTACTTGCCAATTCCTGTTACGTACTACTTGCGAATAACTCAGTTTCAACTATACATACACCAAACACTGAAACAGCTTTTAGAACGCTAATTGAAATTTGCCGAGGTGTAAATAATCCGAACATTTCATACAAATGGAGCATCAATGGTCTTTATTTGTATATATTTATATATAGGACGAGGTACCTTTTATGGATGATATATTATATCATTTGCCACACAAATCGCGTAATCATGGAAATCGCAGAAGTAGCAATAGCAGTAGCAGAAATCGCAGAAGTAGCAACAGCAGTAGCAGAAATCGCAGAAGTGGCAATAGCAGTAGCAGAAATCATAGAAGTGGCATTCAGAGTCAGGGAAATCGCAGTTTGAGTGCGGAGGGGGACATGTTGAGTATTTTTAAATTGCGATTGTAAACAGTGACAAATCGTAACTAGGAATCGCAGATACATAAAAGTAGCAGTCACAGAAATTACTAATATCGTAAAATCGCAGTTTAGCCTATCCCTAGTGCCCTGTATCAGTTTATATCTCAGATTTTGTTTCGCTTGCTTTGCGGCACCGACAGACCGTCGTCAGACGCTGTCTACCGAGTTCGACTGAAAATATCGACCGACGGCATGGTCACACTGCATCCGATATAATTTGTCACTTGGTCCGGTTAAACAAGAAAGTTAGATTAGGCTTGAATGTATTCTGTGTCTGAAGTATATTAGATTTCAATTACCTGAGGTGCAATCGATTCCACCGACATTTTTATGCTTCGAAATTAGTGCTATATTGAGACTTTTGTGATTAATAAAGACTTCGAATGTATAAGAATGAGTTATACCTTTTTCTGCATATAGTTCTGGAAAGTTCGTAGTTTTTGATGGGCGTATATGGAAAGCGAGGTTAGCGCGGACTTTCTCTGTGATCTCATCGGTTACCAATATCTTTACCCAATCAGATTACTGCACGTTTGCTTTGGTGCAAGAGAGAAGTGGGAGTTTATACACGGAATTGTTAACATTTCCATGATTGTGCTCCAAACTTAACGGAACTATTTTGCAAATCGTGCTTGCTTATTGTATTGCAAAGTACAACAACATACGTAAAATATCGCCGCGGTGGAGTATCCGAGCGGTCTAAGGCGCCTCGCTGCGGAGCGCGCGGTTGCTCGCCGTCGCAGGTTCCAGTTCTCCCTAGGGCACGGATGTGTGTGTTTGTCTTTAGGTTGGTTTAGCTTAGTTTAAATAGTTTGTAAGCTACGGACTGATGACCACGCAGTTTGGTCCGATAGATTTACAAACATTTTAACATTTTTGAACGTAAAATATCGTATCGACAATCCAGTGATGAAGTTCCGGTATTTTATGAAAAGTATGATATTATGCAAATTTGAAACCGCGTGGGGTGTTACGCTAATCAAGAATGTGTGAAAATTTATCCGGACTTATTGCGTAGCATTTTGCGAGCACCTCTTTTAGAACATTTTTGCTGGCAGGGTAAATTAATTACCATAAACTGGCTTTACTAGTGAGTGTGGAGTGTGGGTGTAGCTATTGCGTCATTTAGCACGGGCTTGGGTGTGAACTGTACTCTGGAGAATGCTTTAAATAATAATTACGTCGCAACAAAATCCCGTGCTAACATCATTTTAACGCAATAGATCCATCATTCATAAACAATTTAAGACAATTTAAATGTATAATCAACACTTAGTTATTCTGCACAGCTTTTACAGAGGAGCCGGCCGAGGGGACTGCGGCGCTCCAGTCACGGTCTTGTTCCGTCCATAGTCTTAGCTAGTTGATAAGTAGTTAATTCCCATAAGTTCTACAAACATTTGAACATTTTACAGAGGAATTACGGTCCTCGTTTTTAGTCAGGTTAGCACTGGATGGATTGCTGAAGAATAGAACCGTCACGAGATGAGTGAAACTATGAATTGATGGTTTGTCAGTGAAACCAACGAGGTTCCTGAGTTGCAGGGGAATGGCCTCGTGCATTGGAGCATAGCGCCTCAATGCGCTTAGCCACTCCACCGCGGCGAAGTTCTTTACTGGCAGAAGGTACATCAATGTCTGAGAAAGAAATGAGACACTTGTCGTATCGTGGGATCAAGTTTTGCACACCTGTGTCGTAAATATCTGCCGCTTGTGAACAGAAGCGGCGTGTCGTGTGACGTTCGTCTTCAGCGCACCAGCGCTGTCAAAGCACATGGCCGGTACGCGTGCCATCTAAAGAAAGCGACATGGAATGCTTACTGTGTAGTTCCACGATAAGGCTCGAAACTACACGGCTCTGTGCACGCCAACAGGGAATAAGTTTGATCATCCATCATATAGTTCTGATATTGCTCTCAGCGATTTCCATTTCTTCATATAGCCGTCTTATGGTACAGACGTAAGTGAGTAATTACACTCTGAACAACAGTGCTTTAAAATCTGCTGGCGTTGAACACATATTCTACTAGTTTATAAATCGAAAGAGTGCTGATGTGAGCAATGGTCAAGTGGTTAAAACAATGTGGAAGAGATCAGTGGCAGTTATTTCATTATCAAACATCCGTCTGTATTCCCATTATTTTTTCTGCACCCACGTATAGTGTTGTAAACTTGAAGAAAGACAGGTAATAGAGGAAAGCAAACGGAAAGCTGAAGTTCTAAACTTAACCTTTAAGAAATCTTTCAAGCAGGAGGACCGTACCATCATTTGATCAACGCGCAAACTTTCCGGTGTAGAGAAGCAGATGAGAAACCTAAATACAGAAAAGTCTCCTGGTCCGGATGGAAAACCAATTCGGTATTACAAAGAGTATTCTGCGGCATTGGCCCCTTACTTAGCTTGAATTTATCGCTAATCTTTAATTCAGCGCAAAGTTCCTAGTGACTGAAAAAAGCGCAGGTGACTCCCTTTTATAAGAAAGGTAAAAGAACTGACTCACATAATTACAGGCCATCTTTGACATCCGTTTCCTGTAGAAGTTTGGAGCATATTCTCAGTTAGAAAATAGTAAACGTCTTTGAGACGGAAACGCTTCTTTTTATGAATCAGCACGGGTTTAGAAAATATCGATCATGTGAAACTCAGCTTGTGCTTTTCTCGCATGATCTCTTGCGAACCATGGATGAAGGGCAACAAGCAGGTTGTGTTTTTCTCGATTTCAAAAAGGCATTTGACGTGGTGCCACACTGCAGACTGAAGATACGAGCATATGGAATACACAGATTTGTGACTGGCTGGAAGACGTCATAAGTAACGGTTTTCTCGACGGCGAGTGTACATCAGAGTGTATCGTTAGGCGTGCCCCAGGGGAGTGTGATTGGACCGCTAATTTTTCCTATCTATATAAATGATCCGAGGGACATAGTAACTTGTAATTTGCTGCTGCTTGCTGATGAGGCTAAGGTGTATGGGAAGATGTCTTCTTTATTGGACTGTAATAGCATACAGAATCACTTAGACAAAATTTCTAGTAGGTGTGAAGAATGGCAGCTAGCTCTAAATGTAGAAAAATGTAAAGTAATGCACATGAGTAACAATAACAATCCCATACTGTTCGAATACAGCATTAGTAGTGAGGTTCTTGACGCTTGGTACAAATATCTAGGCGCAACATGGCAGAGTGACATGAAATGGAACGTACTACCATGCGCAAAAATATCCGAACGACCTGTATTGCGTTTCGCCTGATGTGCATGCAACCCAACTAACGTACGTGTGTTGCGGGTGCTCTGCTCGCTCCTAGGTATAGTTGTTCGACTATTCAAAATGGATCCACTACAGACAACTGCTCTTTATGGCAATCATTCCAGTTGTAAATTAACAGCACGATTTTGCAAATAAAAGGAAACATGTTATTAAGTTCTTAACGTTTATTAAATCCAATTTATTACAATGACATATCTTAAGTATTATCACACTTATTACAGTCTAATATAACAAACTCCGTCGCATAAAACATTAATTAATCCTTAAACAACATTTAATATTGTTACAAACAACAGATTTTACTATAGTATCGGAAATCCTAAAGTCCTGTAGAAATTCGAAGCACTTTTGTTCTCTAAATCGTTTTCTCACAATTGCGAAACGTCCTTCCGCTGGCGAGCGGATTTTTATTAACTGATTGTTGAACTAACCAGATAATAAAAACTCAATTAACAGCAGCAAACGCTCTATATTAACGGCGTATCACCAACATTCTCTCCGTATTCATACCTGAACAAATATTTGTACACATCTTTGAACTTGAATTGATATGACAAACACCTTGTTCTGGAATCAAACCAACCACCTGTAGCCGTAGCTAACCAAGCAATGCACTCTTGTCTTATAGATACTAGATTATGCCTAAGATTGTTACATCTGACGAAGCATAAAGATGTGTGAAATATTGGAGATTTCCTCACAAATATCAGAACGCGCAAATCAAAGCATATAAAATGCCAATTCTTAAAATATTTTTATTTATTTATTTATTTTTTTACTGAACCAGGAATTTAATAATCACCGTTATATCCCTAATCACAAGTGCCCAGACTCAGTTCTGTGAGGGACTTACATACGAAACTGCTCCTACCGGAGGCTCGAGTCCTTCCTCGATCAGGGGTGTGTGTGTTGTCCTTAGATTAGTTTAAGTAACAATATTAAATGTTGTTTAAGGATTAATTAATGTTTAATGTAACGGAGTTTGTTATATCAGACTGTAATAAGTGTGATAATACTTAAGATATGTCATTGTAATAAATTGGATTTAATAAACGTTAAGAACTTAATAACATGTTTCCTTTTATTTGTAAAATCGTGCTGTTAATTTACAACTGGAATGATTGCCATAAAAAGCAGTTGTCTGTAGTGGATCCATTTTGAATAGTCGAACGACTATACCGCGGAGCGAGCAGAGCACCCGCAAGACACGTACGTTAGTTGTGTTGCATGCACATCAGGCGAAACACAATTCAGGTCGTTCGGATATTTTTGCGCATGGTAATACATGTAAGGACAGTTGTGAGTAAGGCGGACAGCTGGCTTGGGTTGATTAGAAGAATTTTAGGAAGATTATCTGTAAAGGAGACCGCGTATAAAACGCTTGTACGACCACGTTTTGAGTATTGCTCAAGAGCTTGGGACGCGCAGCAGGTCAGAAGCAGTTCATAGGCGAGCCAGCTATGTTGTTCGTTACTGCTTCGTGAACTCAAATGGAAATCTCTGGAGGAAAGACGACGTTCTTTTCGAGAAATTCTGTTGAGGAAATTTAGAGGGCCAGAATTTGAAGCTGAGTGTAGAACGATCTTCCTGCCCCCCACTTACATTTCGCGTAATGATGACAAAGACAAGAGAAATTAGGGCTCGCACAAAGGCGTATATTCATTATTCCCTCGTTCTATTTGGGAGTGGAATAGGGAAGGAAATGCTACAGTGAACCCTCCGCCACGCACTTTACGGTGTATTGCGGATCATATATGTAAATGTAGATGACGTTGACAGACTCATATTATCGTTTGAAAATGTAATTAGTGACGCTTTTGATAATCTACTACATTAAAGTAAGAGTGAGTTTTTATTTAAAAATGTGATTTTAGTGAGGCACCTCATTCTTTCTTGAATAACCGGACATTTTCTTTGAATAACCGTACATCACCAGTAGGGATTTTTTGTGATCTCTCAAAGGCTTTTGATTGTGTAAATCATGGGATTCTTCTAGATAAGCTTAAGTATTGTGGTATGAGTGGGACAGTGCACAAATGGTTTAAATCATACTTAACTGGGAAAGTGCAGAAAGTTGAAATTAGCAGTTCACATGAAGTAGATGATACAATTAATTCTTCTAACTGGGGAGTTAACAAAAATGGGGTCCCACAAGGTTCGGTCTTGGGTCCTTTGCTGTTCTTAATATATATTAATGACTTGCCGTTCTACACACACGAATATGCTAAGCTAGTACTTTTTGCTGATGATACAAGTATAGCTATCACACCTGACAAACAGGAATTAACTGATGAAATTGTAAATGATGTCTTCCAGAAAGTCATTAAGTGGTTCTCTACAAATGGACTCCCATTAAACTTTGATGAAACATAGTATATTCAGTTTCATACGGTAAATGGCATGACACCATTAATAAATTTAGACTTTGAACATAAATCTGTAGCTAAGGTAGAATATTCAAAATATTTAGGTGTTTTCATTGACGAGGGACTGAATTGGAAGAAACATATTGAAGATCTCCTGAAACGTCTGAGTTCAGCAACATATGCTATCAGAGTCATTGCAAAATTTGGTGATATAAATCTCAGTAAATTAGCTTACTAAACCTTTTTTTTATTCACTGCTTTCATATGGGATCATATGCTGCCACAAAAGTCTTTGGTCACTTACCAAGTAGCATCAAAAGTCTGACAGATAGCCAACTAGTATTTAAAAAGAAATTAAAGGAATTTCTGAATGGCAACTCCTTCTACAATTTAGATGAATTTTTAGACAAAACATTTTAAAAAAATTAAAAAAGTAAAAGATTAAAAATACCTTAAAATATTGATTGTCAAGTATAGACAACATTTATTAAACTGACACGTTCCACATCATTGCGAAATGTCGTATATATGATCTATGGAACAAGTATTAATCTAATCTAATCTTAGAAATATCGATTATTAACCCTCCGTGTCTGTGTACTTCAATTAGGATCAATTACTGCAAACATTTTTGGTGGTGGGAACTAGTATTTCTGGTGAAATTTTGGACGTCTGGAATCGCCGGGTGGGAGCGGAATCATAAAGGGACTCTCTCACGTGGCAGAAACGCACGCCCGAGAGAGCATCGTTGTGGTGCGCCAAGTGAATTCGGCGAGCCGGAAGCGAGGGCAGCCCAGAAGTGTTTCCCTCAAGAGGCGTGTCTTCTCAGAAAGCTATTATGCCGCCACGGTCCCATATCAAAGGTTACGTGGGCACATTAGTAACGCATGAGACGGTGCGGGGCAGTTTTCAGAGAACCACGGCAATGGTAGCCGCTCCTTCCCTTGGAAAACAAAATTTCAGGCGGTAGACCATTTTTCCCGCGCGAGCACTGTAAGAAGGCGTATGATTCGCCAGACGCATGAGGGTGCTAGCTAGCGTAAAGTTCGGAGATTTAGACGAGCCTTTATAATAATAATAATAATAATAATATGGTTCTCTGTTACGCGGAACCTAATTGAGGAGTAAGACTCCATGGTCATGGAACAAGTTTAACACAAAAATGGTAATATAAAATTTTTAAGTAGTCCTATTCACACGACAATGTTAAGACTAAGTGAAAAGAATCAAAAATGAAAAAAAGAAAAGGAAGTGGCTTAATTGTTTACTTTTCTAGAAGTTCCTCGACAGAATAAAATGAGAGCCATGAGGTAGGTCTTCAATTTAGGTTTGAAAGCGCATGGGTTAGTAATAAGATTCTTGAGATTTTGTGGCAGCTTATTGAAAGTGGATGCTGCAGAATACTGCACACTTTTCTTCACAAGTGTCAAGGTGGTGCGAGGCAAATGTAGATTCGACTTCTGTCTAGTATTCACCGAGTGAAAACTATTAACTCGTTGGAATAAGCTGATATTTTTAACAACAAAATGTGTTAAGTCTTATAAAAATATATAAGACACCAATTTAAATACATTAAAATTACTAATGGGATATAGCGCATGACAAGTGAGGCCTGGGAGGGCCAAAGGATGGGATTGGGCGTTGCTAAATACAGCACAAACCACATGATAAATGTTAAAAAGTACGCAAGCTAGACCATAGACCATTGTGACGTTACAGTCACATAGCTGCTCATCATATGTTACAAGTTACTATTGTAGAAAAATCTATCACGAGTCCTACGTAGATAAATTAGGTGAAAGGACAATATGTCATTTAACACTTATGTGCTATGATGACGAGACAACAGACAGAATCTGACAATATGAGTATAATCAAGGTTTGAAAATCGAAACTAATGACAAAATAGGCAGTATACAAGTACCATTGAATAATAATAAATTCTCGTAGAAGAGGTGGGTGGATACGGTGTGGTGGAGTTTTCCTTTTTTTTTTTTTTTTTTTTTTTTTTTTTTTTTTTTTTTTTTTTTTTTAAGTTTATTATTTACAAAAATACATGTTACATAAAGCATAATATATGTTGTATGATACAATGACCGATAGTATACATGTGACATATCTAGTGGACAGCTGTGTTGAGGCATACATTTGAATAAGGTACAATTCTAAAGACTATAGTAGTCTCACATCTTACATAATACATGTTGTAAGATACAATGAACAATAGGATACATGTGACATATCTAGTGGACAGCTGTGTTGAGGCATACATTTGAATAAGGTACGATTCTAAAGACTATAGTAGTCTCACGTGTACCTGGCCTCAATCACATCATCCATATGTGTAAATTTATAAAACTGATCATTGTTAAAGCAGGGAGATACTTCTGTATCCCATCCTCGTCGCCACTTTTGCGTCTCGTTTCCGTCGTAGGTGTCGGTGGTCGAGTAGAAAGAGACCGACACAGGAATAAAGGATGCACGCTTGTGCAGGTACGGAGGTGACCAGCCAGTGGGACAGCAGAAACTAGAACACTATGCTAAATTAGAACAAGATATATATTTCGTGGAGCCTTGGTAATACTTAACTTTTACAAAGTTCTTGACTGCGTAATGCGGATACATAGTTTAGATAGAGGCCTGCCTACTGATGATTCAAGTGCCTATCCGATAGCCAAGTCTTAACTGGTACCTATATGATTCCCAAGAGAACGATGCAGCAGTCGTGACCACGAGCAGAGTTGCAGCAGAGGGCGCTCGTGGCTGACGTCGTAAGAACGCCGCGCCGTGCATGCATGGCGGCGCACGGCGAAATTACATGGCGCGCACTTCATACTTGTGCGAAACCACAGATACTATGTGGGGCTAGTATTTGAAGAAGAGAACAATAATATCAAGCACAATTTCAAAAGAATAATCATACATGGATATAATCTAAAATAGATCAACCATATGTCATAGATAAATGGACCTGTGTTAAAAAGGGAGAAAGGAAAATTGACTAGCAATTGGGTAAACACCTGGTGGTTACAATAAAATGTAAAACTAATTTCCAGATTACAAAATTATACCTGTGGTGCAGTCAGACACTAAATAGAACAGTATTAAAAACAGGAATACGAAAGAGCATTAAAAATGCATAATACCTGATGGTAAGAAGAAATGTAAAGGTATTATAAGTTACAGGTTATACCTGTAGTACAGTAATATTCTTATTTGGATATAATCTAAACATAATCTAAACTGAACATTCATAGTCATGGAATAAAATGGCCAGTACATAAAAGAAAGACTAAAAATTATATATATATATTTTTTGACTGGACAATAGATACTATCTTAGTGGTTATAAGGCAATATGGAAGGTATTATAGATTGTAACTTATACCTGTGGTGCTCAAGACAAAGAAATATTGAAATATATATCGAGAACCAGGGGCTGAAGGACGCAAACTTGTGTATTTCACTCAGCTCCGGTCAGAATAGTATGCATCTCTAAGACTTTCTAAACTCAAGTCTTCCTCAGTATTGTCCTGAATGTGCTTCCCAGATAGATGTCTGTTGTACTATACAAGATGGGCTCAATTTATGCCGACAGGCATTTTGTCACCTGAGTAACTTATGGAAATTTTCAGCTCTGTCGTATCATTGCAGTGCCACAGACAGTTAAATGTGGATTGCCCTTCCAAAACTTCGCAGGTAATATGACCATAGGCTATTCAAAACAAGGTTAATATGAAATAACCAGCCAATCGGTATGTTATAAATTTCTTACAAACATGCGGTATATTCTTTGACAGTAGAACTTTATATCAGATATCAATTACGTTACATTCGCTACTGCAAAGATTTTGAGCTCAATGGTTCGTAAGATATCCAAGACCTAAAGTTTCATAACAGATGATGACTTATGTCCGATCCCTTGCGGGGAATAGAGATCAAGCTGCAAGCTAAACTACGATAGTAGTGTAGGACAAGTTGAGAATTTACGTGGTAGGAGAAGTGTATTCGAATGGCCTGATGGTTAAGGCGACGACTGGCCCACGGAGGAAACTCCGGGTTCGAGTCCTTGTCCCGTACAAATTTTGGCTTTGAATTTAATTCAACGTCCTGAAATAGGCGCGATATTGAAATATGTCTAATTCATCAGTATGTGAAGTGTTCTGTTTGCAGAAGATAACAGTAATGTAGACCCAGCATAAACATGAGCCATCTCATTGCTAGGAGTAACATAGATGTTCAGGCTTTAGCCTCGGCGTATATATATATAGCGGGCTATATATATATATATAGCGGGGAACTAACACTGATCTATCGTGTTTATTGCAGTAGTGGAAACAGAGAGTGAAAATAAACTCATTAATTAGTTTATAAAGTGCCACTTCAGGATTTAGTGTTATTATCGGATTCTGGCATTATCCAGCTTTAGAAGCTGTATCGTTTAATTACATGTTTTGCTGCTCTTTAATGCAAATTTGCTATCCACAACAAACACAATGGTGCATCGGATTTCGGAATGTAATAATATAACAAATAATATGTAAGCCAGTGATTGTATATAGATATTTCTGGACAAACTTCAAAGGTATGGCTATTGTATGCAAATTATAGAAAACATTTTTAAATTGTTATTCGTACAAATAATTTTAAATTTTCCCGCACCTGTGAGGAAAATGTGGTACTTATTTCAATAAAGGGAAAAAAAGTTCACCAAAAGAAATTTTTATACTGCTGCAAAATTTTATGAAGTGATATAGAAATTAGAAGCACTAATGGCGCATACCATAAGCCTCACAAGCCCTGTTTTAAGCCTCACAATAACAATGGGGGAGGAAGGGTACTTCGTTATTGTTCATAAACGTAACAATGGCTGTATCTCTTATCTGATAATGTATCTCAATATTACAAAATAAAGATCCTAAGTGCACTTTTTTTTCTTTTTTCATACTAAAAGTTATGTTTTTAATAACTTTCAACCAGTCCAGTCATTCCAACGGCGTTTCTCTGCTTTTTAATCTTACAGGCTTGCCTTGTGCAGACAGAAGACCGTCATATGAATAGGAAAGAACAGATTACCTAAAATTGGGCTTTGAGAAGCCGCATAAGTGATTTCTTTGTGGTAAGTAGAATCTCCCATTACATAGTTTGAATAATTATGTGCAAATATCATCTTTCATTCGTTAACAAACGACATTACAAATTTACTCGATTTTAACGCCCACTACGTACATGTTGATCTCCAACCTACATAAACTTTGAAAAAATCCGTAAGCCAATTCTTAATGATAAAAACAGATAAAGATTGAATGTGAGGATTTAAAAAGACACAGCGCTAAATAAATTATGTGAATGGAAATACAAATAGAGATATTTGAAATATGAAATACCAATAGAACTCGTGTTATAGTTATTAATTAAAAAAATTGTGAAAGACTACTATTTATGAATTCTATCATTTCTGTCCAGGAATATACAGTATGATTTTATGACCCCTTTTCTGCTCCGAGTGTTCTTATCGTCTATGAAATCTATCATCATCATCATTTGAGGCTGACTATGCCTTTCGCGTTCAGTCTGGAGCATAGTACCTCTAATAGAATTCCTCCAAGATCCTCAATGCTAACATTGATGCCTCATCTGATGTTATGCCTTTTACTTCAAAATCATTCTTCACCGAATCTAAGTACTTTCTTCTTGGTCTATCTCGACACCTCTTACCCTCCACTGCCGAGCTCATGAGTCTCTTAGGTAACCTTGCTTCTCCCATGCGTTTAAAATGACCCCACTATGTCAGTCCGTTCGCTCTAACTGCTTCATCTATGGTGTTCATTACCATTTTTTCTTTGATTTCCTCGTTATGGACACCTTCCTGCCAGTGTTCCCATCTATTAGTGCTATGCAATTCTTGCTACTTTCATATGTGTAACCTCTACCTCGTGAATAAAGTAACCCATATCCATCCAACTTTCACTCCCATACAACAAAGTTGGTCGAAAGATAGAGTGGTGCACTGCTAACTTAGTCTTGGTACTTACTTCCTTCTTGCAGAAGAGAGTAGATCTTGGCTGAGCACTCGATTCCAGTTCTTTCACTATGTTGCCATCCTGTGAGAAAATACATCCCAGGTACTTGAAACTGTCTACCTGTTCTAACTTTGTTCCTCCTATTTGGCACTCAATCTGGTTAAATCTCTTTCCCAAAGACATTACTTTCGTTTTGGAGATGCTGATATTCATAACATAATCCTTGCACCCCTGATCGAGCTCTGAAATAATCCTTGCACCCCTGATCGAGCTCTGAAATATTAGTTTGCTACCTTTCAATCGAATCGGCCATTACAACTAAGTCATCCGCATATGCGAGGCTGCTTATTTTGTTTTCACCTATTTTAATCCCACCCTGCCAGTCTACTGTTTTCAACATATGGTCCATGAATTGTATCAACAACAGCGGTGTCAGGTTAAGCCTTGTCTTACCCCTGAAACTACCCTGAACCAAGAGCTTAATTTGCCATCTACTCTAACTGCTGCCTGACAGTCTACGTAAAGCCCTTTAATTGCCTGCAGAAGTTTGCATCCTATACCACAGTTTTGTAGAACTGACAGTACCTTCCTCCTAGGAACACCGTCATAAGCCTTTTCTAGATCTATGAAGCATTGGTACAATTCCTTGTTCCACTCATAGCACTTTTCCTTTACCTGCCGTAAGCTAAAAATCTGGTCCTGAAAGCCTCTAAGAGGTCTAAAACCACACTGATTTTCATCCAACTTTTCCTCAATTAATATTCGCACTCTCCTTTCAACAGTAGCTCAGATTTTATTTTATTTTATTTTTTTTTTTTTTTATTTTTTTTTATTTTTTTTTTTTTTTTTTTTTTGCCTGCAACGATAATTAAAGAGACACCTCGATAGTTAGTACAATCTTTTCTGTTTCCATGTTTGAAAATTGGCGTCATTACCGCTTTTGTCCAGGCAGACGGAACCTGTCCTGATTCTAAGCAAGCCGCGGTGGAGTAGCCGAGCGGTCTAAAACAACTCGCTGCGGAGCGCGCGGTTGCTCGCAGTGGAGGTTCGAATCCTCCCTGGGGCATGGGTGTGTGTGTTTGTCCGTAGGTTAGTTTACCTAGGTTTAAGTAGTTTGTAATGACCACGCAGTTTGGTCCGATAGAATTACAAACATTTGAACATTTTTTTGAAGGGCAGCTCGTTTTGTTTTATCACGTTACGGGGGGGGGGGGGGGGGGAAAGAGTCACGGAAATGTTGCAAGAATTGGGGTGGAAATCATTAAAAGAAAGACCTTATTCATTGCGGTAGTGATCTGTTTGCGAAGTTTCAATCACAGACTCTTAGTTCTGAATGTGAAAATATTTTGCTAGCACCCACCTACTTAGGGAAACATGACCATACCAATAAAATAAGAGAAATCAGATCGAAAACGGAACGGTTTAGGTGTTCTTTCTTCCCGCGCTATTAGAGAATGAAACGGTAGAGAAAAGTTATGAAAGTGGTTAATGAACCCTCTGCCAGGCACTTTAATGTGATTTGCAGAGTATCTATGTAGATGTAGATGTAGATGCAGAACAATATTATAGGACTCATGAAGCTTCGAGGATCTCTTATGCAAAAGAGACCAAATAAGAATTTGAAATCGGTCCAAATTCATCATGACAATTTGAAACTCCACACGTCTTTGGCCACAAGTTAGGAGACCGGCAAATTTGGCTGGTCAATAGTACTTCAGCCGTCGTACATTTCAGATTCAGCACCTTTTGCCGGCCGTGGTGGCCGAGGTGTCTGAGGCGCTCCAGTCACGGTCAGCACGGCCACTACGGTCGGGGGTTCGAATCCCCCCTCGGGCATGGATATTTGTGCCGTCTTAGTTCGTAAGTACTTCATAAGAAGTTTGTAAGTTTAGGGACTGATGACCCCGTAGTTAAGTCCCATAAGCTTAACAAACATTTGAACATTTAAGCACCTTTTGACTTCTACTTGTTTGCCCCTACCGAGGACAGTCTTCGTGGACGACAGTTTTAGGACACAGATGAGGTAAAAGGAAGGAAGGAAGCTTAGTGTTTAACGTCCCGTCAACAGCTTGGTCATTAGAGACGGAGCTAACGCTCGGGGTTTTACGGTAAGGATTGGGGAGGAAATCGGCCGTGCTCTTCGAAAGGAACCATCCAGGCATTTGCCTGAAGTGATTTGGGAAATCACGGAAAACCTAAATCTGGATGGCCGGAGGTGGATTTGAACCACCATCCTCCCGAATACGAGTCCAGTGCGTTACCACTGCGCCACCTCGCTCGGTGATGAGGTAAAAGTGGCAGTGAAGCTGTGAGCACGACAGCGCAAACCTGTATTTTTTCCGAAGAGGATTCGATGGCAGAAATTGATCGCTTGTAATGGAGACTATGCACTGGTTTCGGGACGACCCGCGGTGTGCGGTGTCTGCCCCGGCTAGTGGCTGAGGCACACCACTGGCTCGCTGCCAGCCCCTCGCCGCCACGGCGGGCTGGCGGTCGCCACCTCGCTCGCCCCGCAGGACCGCAGCAGTCAGCACGGCGCTAATGGAGGGCGCTTGTCCCCCACCCCAGGGCTTGACCCGCGCACCCCGCAGCTGCCAAGGAGGTTTTCTTCGCCCTTTCTCCCTACATACCGACTCTGAAAGCCCGAGGCCCGGCCGCGAGTGGGCTAATCTTTCTGCCGCCGTAACAGATGTCCCTGCAGTCATACGTCACATTCCGCGTTCCCCTCTACTCACTTAGAATCTACTCCATATATTACTATTTAACATTAGTACAAGTACATACGAGGGTTGGAACTTAAACAGTGGCAACACTGCTCTGGAAACACTATGCAATGGAATCTACTATTGTTGCTGATAACACCTACCTTACCTCCTATCAAATGGATTCATCTACATCCATACACTGCAAGCCACCCGATAGTTTGTGGCGGAAGGTATCTTGAGTACCACTATCGGTTCTCCCTCCTATTCCAGTCACGTATTGTTCGCGGAAAGAAAGATTGTCGGTATGCCTCTGTAGGTCCTAATCTCTCTGATTTATCCTCATGATCTCTTCGCGAGATATACGTAGCAATATACTGCTAGAGTCCTCGGTAAAGGTACGTTCTCGAAACTTCGACAAAAGCCCATACCGAGCGACAGAGCATCTCTCCTGCAGACTCTTCCACTGGAGTTTATCAATCATCTTCGTAACGCTTTCTCGATTACCAAATGATCCTGTAATGAAGCTCTATACTTAGGTCCACTATACTCAGGAAGCGGCTACACGGGTAGCGGGGGCTGTGTGGCGTGGACTGGGCGGTTTTTTAGGTTAGATGGCCTCGGAAATACACAAAATGGGTTTCAGTCTCAAAGGGGACAGGTCAGACACGGGAAGAAAGCAGACCTAGAAACCATTAGTGTAACAGTTGTAAATTGTCGTAGCTGTGTTGGGAAAATTCCAGAGCTCCAAGCGCTGATAGAAAGTAATGAGGTACAAATCGTTATAGGTTCTGAAAGCTGGCTGACGCCTGAGATAAATTCGGCCGAAATTTTTTCAAAGGGCCAAATGGTCTTCAGAAAGGATAGAATAAATAAAACAGGGGGTGGCGTGTTTATTGCTGTTACAAACGGTTTATCCTGCAACGAAATTGAGGCAGATACTTCCTGTGAATTAGCCTGGGTAGAGGTTATACCTGACCACCGGAATAAATTAATAATTAGATCTTTTTATCGGCCCCCTGACTCAGACGATGGGGTTGCAGAAATGTTCAAAGAAAGCTTGAATCATATTTCAAATAGGTATCCAAAGCATACTGTTATAATCGGTGGCGACTTTAATTTACCCTCGATATGTTGGCATAATTACGTATTCAAAACCGGGGGCAAATATAAGACATCTAGTTCTGAATGCTTTTTCTGAAAACTACTTCGAACCGTTAGTTCATGAACCCACTAGAATAGTACGTGGTTGCGAAAATACTCTTGATCTCCTAGCAACAAATAATACCGAGATAGTAAAGAGCATCAAAACAGATACAGGGATTAGCGAACATAGAGTTGTAGTAGCGAGACTAAATATCGACATTCCCAAATGCACCAAAAATAAACGAAAAATATATCTATTCAATAAAGCAGATAAAAATTCGCTTCACGCTTTCCTGGGTGATAGTCTCCAGTCCTTCAAAACTAAAAATGCGAGTGTAGATCAGTTGTGGCTTACTTTCAAAGACATAATATCAGTAGCAATCGAGAGATTTATATCAAATAAATTAATAAAAGAGGGGGCTGACCCCCCGTGGTACACAAAACAGGTCAGATCACTGTTGCAGAAACAAAGAAAAACGCGCGCAAAATTTAAAAAGACACAGAATCCGCAAGACTGGCAATCATTTACTGAAACTCGCAAACTAGCGCGGACTTCAATGCGAGAATCTTATAGTTGTTTCCACAACGAAATCCTGTCTCGTAATCTTGCAGAAAATCCAAAGAAATTCTGGTCATATGTGAAGTACACTAGCGGCAAAACACAAACAATACCTTCACTACGCGATAGCAATGGTACTACTACCGACGACAGTACTGCTAAGGCAGAATTACTAAACACAGGTTTCCGAAATTCTTTCACCAAAGAAGACGAAGTGAACAGTCCAGTATTCAATCCAAGAACAGCTGCCAGCATGTGAAACTTAGAAGTAGATATTCCTGGAGTAGTAAAACAACTTAAGTCTCTAAACAAAAATAAATCTTCCGGGCCAGATTATATACCAACTAGATTCCTCTCAGAGTATGCTGATGCAATAGCTCCGTACTTAGCTATAATTTACAACAAATCACTCAGCGAAAGATCCGTACCCAAAGACTGAAAAGTTGCCCAAGTGACTCCAATATTCAAGAAAGGCAATAGGAGTGATCCCCAAAATTACAGGCCTATCTCATTGACGTCGATTTGCAGTAGGATTTTGGAACATATACTTTGTTCTAATATTATGAACTACCCCGAAGAACGACCTATTAACCAATAGTCAGCACTGATTCAGAAAGTATTACTCTTGCGAAACACAGCTTGCCCTTTATTCATTTGAAGTGTTAAGTGCCATCGACAAGGAATCTCAAATCGATTCCATATTTCTGGATTTCCGGAAGGCTTTTGACACTGTACCTCACAAGCGGCTTCTAATGAAATTGCGTGCTTATGCAATATCTCCCCAATTGTGCGATTGGATTCACGATTTCCTATCAGAAAGGACACAGTTCGTTGTAATTGACGGTAAGTCATCGAGTAAAACAGAAGTGATATCTGGCGTTCCACAGGGAAGCGTTATAGGTCCCCTACTCTTCCTCGTGTTTATAAACGATTTAGGAGATAATCGGAATAGCTCCCTTAGACTGTTCGCGGATGATGCTGTCGTTTATCGGTTAGTGAAGTCAACAGAGGATCAAAAGCAACTGCAAAGCGATTTAGACAAAATTTATACTTGGTGCGAAAATTGGCAATTGACTCTAAATAAAGAAAAGTGTGAAGTAATACACATGGCCACTAAAAGAAATCTGCTGAACTTCAATTACGCGAAAAATCAGTCAAACCTTAAGGTCGTAAATTCTACCAAATACCTAGGCGTTACAATTACGAACAACTCTGACTGGAGAGAACACATAGAAAATACTGTGGGCAAGGCGAACCAAAGGTTACGTTTCATTGGCAGAACGCTTAGAAGATGCACCAGCTCCCCCAAAGAAACTGCCTACATCACACTTGTGCGTCCTCTCCTGGAGTACTGTTGCCCCTTGTGGGACCCTCACCAGGTGGGACTGACGGAAGATATTGAGAAGGTTCAGAGAAGGGCAGCTCATTTTGTTTTATCACGTCACGGGGGGGAAAGCGTCATGGAAATGTTGCACGAATTGGGGTGGAAATCATTAAAAGAAAGACGTTATTCATTGCGGCGTGATCTGTTTGCGACGTTTCAGTTACCGACTTTTAGTTCTGAATGTGAAAATATTTTGCTAGCACCCACCTACTTAGGGAGACTGACCATCCCAATAAAATAAGAGAAATCTGATCGAAAACGGAACGATTTAGGTGTTCTTTCTTCCCGCGCGCTATTAGAGAATGGAACGGTAGAAAAAAGTTATAAAAGTGGTTAATGAACCCTCTGCCAGGCACTTAAATGTGATTTGCAGAGTATCTATGTAGATGTAGAAGCGCGCTGCTCTCCGTTGGATCTTTTCTACTTCCTCTATCAACCCCACCTCGTACGGATCCCACACCGGTAAGCAGTATTCAAGCTGTAGGTGAACAAGTGAACAAGTGAACTTCCTCTGTTTCCGAACTGCATTTCCTTAGGATTTTTCCAATGAATTTGAGTCTGGCATCTGTTTATATGGTCGTTCCATTTTAAATGCACTCCTAATGCCTACTCCCAGATACTTTATGGAATTAACTGCTTCCAGTTGCTGACCTGCTATAGTGTAGCTAAATGATATAGGATCTTTCTGTGTATTCGCAGCACATTACACTTGTCTACATTGGGATTCAATTGCCATTCCCTGCACCGTGCGTCAATTCGATGCAGATCCTCCTGCATTTCAATACAATTTTCCAGTTTTACAACCTCTCTATATACTACAGCATCATCAGCAAGAAGCCAGTAAACTTCCTATGTTATCCACAATGTTATCCAATATATATATATATATCGTGAACAGCATCGGAACCACGATACTCCCCTGTGGCACACCTGACATCACTCGTACTTTAGAAGACCTCTCTCCATTGAGAATGACATGCTGCATTCTTTTATCTAGGAACTCCTCAATCCAATCACACAATTGGTTCTGATAGACCATATGCTCTTACTTTGTTCGTTAAACGTGTGTGGGGAACTGTATGAAATGACTTACGGAGGTCAAGAAACACAGCATGTACCTGAGATCCCGTGTCTATGGCCATCTGAATTTCGTGGACGAATAGTACGAGCTGGGTTTCACACGATCGCCTTTTTTGAAACTCGTGCTCATTTCCACAGACCAGATTTCTAGTTTCCAGAAATGTCGTTATCCTCGAACATAATACATGTTCCAAAATTCTACAACTGACCGACGGTAGAGATATAGCCCTATAGCTCTTCACATCCAATCGATGTCACCGGCTAGTTCACAATAGAGGTAAACACAATCACTTGTGAGGGAGCCGTCTCACGTAACTGTGTCACAATGTGTTCGAAACAGGAAAAACCGAGTTGGATCAATATTGTATGTGCCAGAGGTCGTACAGCACGACAGTGTCATCAAAGTCTTCAAAACGCGTGCTGGAAATTGGCATTACCATACGGAACAGTGGCAAAGTTCGGCAAACTGTGGCAGAATCCATCGTGCAGGTCGTTCTAGCGTCTCTGAAGCACGTGCATACTGTTGCAGCGTTAGTGGACAGAGACCGACGTCAGACGATTCGTGAGCTCGTCCACCGGATTAGCGCATACGACTGTGCTTCACATCCTGAAAGAATGCATGGTGATGCAAAAAACTATATCACTTTAGGTTCCGTATGAAATGACAGAAATGCAGAAATGAGAACGTTACGAGGCTGCTCAGATGCATTTGAAGCGCTATGAGCGCGAAGGAGAGGCTTTTTTTATGCCGTATAGTAACATTAGATGAGACATTGGCCATATAGTATGGGCTAAAACTGAAACGTAAATTCCAAAATGGCGTCATTATGGGTCGCTGCCAAAGTCGAAAGTGCGTCAGAGCCCTAGTATGGTGAATGTATGGCGATACTCGTGTACGACTGTGATGGTTTTATCCTAACGCGTTACTTTTCTCCACGGCAGACCGTCAGTGCACAGTATTGCTATTCGTTTTTGGAGTATTACCTGCGACCAGCAGTGCTAAAGAAGCAACAACAGTTTCTGCGCAACCCGCCCATCATTTTGCACGACAATGTGCGGGGGCATACAGCGCAAGCTGTGGCTGCTCTGTTCGGAAGTTACGACTGGGAAATACTGTGCCATCTACCATTCTCCCCGGACTTGAGTCCTTGTGAATTTGATTTGTTTCCGAAATGCAGAAACCACTTCACGGCATTCGCTTCAGAACTGTTCCAGAAATTCGAGAGACTGTAGACCGCTCCAATCGCACCATCAACAGAACAGGCTCTGCTAACGGTACACTACGCCTTCCACATCGCTGGTCAGTGGTTCTACACAATGCTGGTGCCTACTATGAAGGACAGTAACAGGTGCAAACATGTAAAGTTTTTGTATCGGTTGTAAATAAGTAGCTGCCACTATTTAAGTTCCAACCCTTGTAAATACTTCGCAGTGAAAGACAGTCGCTTGGCGGAAAGTACCTTGTACCGCTACTAGCAATTTTCATTTCTATTCCAGTCCCAATTAGAACGAGGAAGAAAAAAATGCCTGTGTTCTTCGGTACAACTCCTTCTTTCTCATTTCCTTGTGACTTCAAAGTGCTCGCTATATTGTTATCCAGCATGGGAAATATCTAAACATACCATACAGTAAATGAAATCACCTAATACCTGTTAATAACATGGAAATACAGTACCTATGTTGACGCCTACTAATATCAATCTACCTATCCAAGGACTGTATCACCACTCGTAACTGCATGTACAGTTTTTTCTTTCGTGTTAGTTTTTGTTAGTAATTTACCCGACAGGCGGAACACCACCCATAAGCCACACTTGTCTAGACTGTTTTGGGATTTGTTTCCATGATATTTTCAAATCATTCAGAAGTTTCGGAGTTTGTGTTTCTCATATTACAGTAACTATGCGAATAACGAATTCCGTTCAGTACATATAACAAACAATTATAAGAACCAAAATAGTTGTCCTGCATCTTGTTGATAAATAAAAAAAAAATGCAAAAGTCGACGTTTAGCACTAAGTTGGCAGAGACCCACAACGCAACGTTTCAATATGATATGTGATAGAATAACTGCGAGTATGCGGTGAGCATGGAAAGAGGGGGTCATAGGTATTTAGAAAGAGACAGTTTAATGTTTAATCATTATCTGTAAATAAAATTTTATCCTCGCAGCACACATACGAAATATCAAAACAGGCCAACTAACAGTTCACGCGCACGTTCCATCCTGGATCCATTCCTACTACACTGAATCAGACGACGCTATCACAACATAGTATTTGCTCTGCTCCATATTCCAACTTCGTAAATGGACGATGTTTAGGTCTACTTTAACGACAAAATGTTTGTAGAGTCTATGGGACTTAACTACGGGGTCATCAGTCCCTAAACTTACAAACTACTTATGAACTACTAACAACTAAGGACAGCACAAACATCCATGCCCGAGGGTGGATTCGAACCCCCGACCGTAGTGTCCCTTTAACGACATGCAACATGCACTTGTACCATACGTCCAGTTTATTTACCTTATGATAGCCTAATTCAAGAAGATCTATGATACAGAATGGCTATGGGAAGAAACGCGTTTCTAAAGAAGCGAAATATGTTGACATACTGTATTAGTTTAAATGTTAGGAAGACGTTTCTGAAAGCATTTGTCTGGAGTGTAGTATTGTTTGGGACTGAAACGTGGACGATGCGAAGTTCAGACAAAAAGACTATAGAAGCTTTTTAAATGTGGTGTTACAGACGAATGACGGGCAGATCACGTAACGATGGGTACATGAGGAGCTGTTCAGCAGAACCGGGGAGAAAATGAGTATCTTAAGATTTTGCATAAACAGGATAAGGGAAGAAAGTTAGATCTGCTAGAACAGTTTGAGATTACAAGAAACAACGCTAAAAGCGACGTTTCATTAAACGAACAAGTTCAAGGCAATACATGCAGCTTTTTTTAAGAACTTTGTGGACCTATTATAATAAAAGTCGTTTATTTTAAATTTAAACCTCTGTCTTACTGTGGAAACGATTTCGCGACACCTGAATGTACCCACTACCTTGTGGATGATCTTTGGTATTTAGAGGTCTTTGTTTTCATGTGCATATGTGCGCCCCACTCGTGTTGTTGACTCCGTGCATTTCACTAGTGTTATGCGCCGCCAGTGCTGGGATCTGTTTTGAATCTTGACGAAGCACAGTATGCTGATTTTCTGATGGGATACAAATCAACTTTTTTGTGTGTGCGTCTGTGAGTGTGGACGCTTTAGCACATTGGAATACGGTAGCGTATGTTAGCAATACGTTAGTTACCGCAAACAGTTAGCTGTCGACTATGGTGAGATGTTCATCAGATTTATGCTACCAGTGAGGGTAATTATATAAACAAATGACGCCGCGAAGTGGCCGAGCGCATTGAGGCGGCGAAAGCTTAATTGTCATGATGATAATAATTATAGGAAACATTATTAAATCGTACTGAAACTAAACTCCGTCCGATAGGCTTAGAGAGACCCACTGGGCACTGACCGGCCGCTGTGAGAAGGGATGCAATATGGAGGGGGCGTGGTCAGCGCCCTCGCACTCCCCGCCGTTATGTCTGTTTTCGTGACCGGAGCTCCTCTGTTGGCCTCAATAGGGCTGAGTGCATCCCGCTTGCCAACAGCACTCAGCAGACCCGACGGTAACCCAAGTGGTAGTCATTGCTGAACTTAGGTGATCTAGTGGGAACCGATATGGCAGTAGGAGACATTTTAAACGATAATTCATTCGACAAGGGAAGTAACCACGATTTCTTTTATTACGTTTTAGATTTTTATTATCTCGGGTTTTAAGATTTTTGTATATTTTATCTGATGATGAGGGCTTGAAGCTTGAAACGCGTCATACTTTAGTGTTTTATACACAAACTATGTGGTTGAGCCTACTTGACAAAATAAATAAATGTATCTCGCATATCCTGAGAGCAGGAACAAACATCAAGGAATCGTCAACTTAGGATTAGAAGAAAGTGTGTGAGGTAAAAATTGTGGGCACCGAAGGACGAATACAATAAGCAGATTTAAAAGGATGTCGATTGCCGTACATATTCTCAGGCGAAGAGGCTTGCACAGGACAGGGTAGCGCAGAGAGCTGCATCAAACCAGTCTGCGGATTGAATACCATAACAGCAACAAACAACTATTTTCCAGCAAAATAAAAGATTAACTCTTAACTTGCTTAAGAAATACGATAAAGGAGCCACTGTTTGTGTCAGCGTTCCACAGCAGCCAGTATTTTCTTGTCTTTGGCAGCCAGTGAGGCAGGGTGTGCGCGGCGAGCGATATTCTGGAGGCGGCGGGTAGTATCGGCCGCGGGGCTTCATTTCCTGGGACGACACGGCGGTACACTGCCCGCCCACACGGTACACCTTGTTATGCACAGGCCACTGTCCTCGTCCCTGTATGTGAGGTGCACTACAAACAGCCCAGTCCTGCAGGCGCCCGAGGCTCCGAGGTGACGTATGTTTTATGTTCATTACGCTGGTCAGCTTGGTATGCGTACCTGTGTACCTCAGTATAGTACCTGTGTAACACAGTATACAGCAGCAGCACGCCACTCTGAGTGGCAGATTCAGCGGGCACTCCGCCCAACCACTACAGCACAACCTGTGGAAACAAATGAAAACCTATACCGACGCACTCTCGGGGAAGGTCGCGCGCATTTTGAAGAAACACCAGGTTGGAACTGTCTTTTGTCCGCCGAATAAAATTCGTGCACTGGTGGGGAGCGCCAGAGATGATCTCGGTTTGAGGAAGGCCGGCGTGTACCAGATTCCGTGTCAGTGAGGCAAGTCATATATTCGACAGACGATGCGTACCGTCGAGGATCGATGCGTTGAACACCATGGGCACACACAATTGATGTATCCGAGCAAGTCGGCGGTCGCTGAACATTGTTTGTCGGATGAAAAGAGCGTATGGCTTTCTTGGCCGGGAGAACCCTTGCGGGTTTGTTCGGCCGCCTTAGTGTAAGTCTTTTTATTTGAAGCCGCGAGGGCGACTTACGTGCCAATGATGAGATGATGATGATTAGAACAACACACAACACCCAGTCCCCTACCGGGAATCGAAACGGGGCCCCCTGCTTGGTTGTTTGACGGAGAATCATGCGATGGACTATGAAGGCACTAGGATTCTGGTACAGACGTAGAGATACTGGGACTGCGTCGTTAGAGAGCCCATTGAAATTCGCACTAGTGACGACCTCATAAACCGTGACTATGTCTATAATCTTAGCAAAGCTTGGGAACCAGCGATTGGGTTAATTAAGAGTAAATCTAGCAAACGTAACGAAATGACGACCACGGCGGACAGAGCCCTCACACCGACGTCATCTCAGACGCAGGCGCAATCGGTTGCACTGCGCGGCCGCGGCGCGGGGCGCGGACCGCGGAGGGGTCGCTCCGCGGGCCGAGGGTATTTAAATCGCCCGCTACCGGGCTTGAACCCAGTTCCCTTCGAGCCGCCGTAGCGTACGAATCTCCGAGCCGGCGCGTTTCCAGGAGCTCAGTCCGTCAGATCACCTGATGATGGCGACATGTATGATCGCCGAAATATTGTGCCCGTTGGACACTATGGACTGGCAGTACACCCATGGATATTTTAATTATGATTTTAATGATTCACCTAGACGATACTCAGATTTTACCTTCAGCGATCCTTCCTCAGAGTTTTCTTCTTGCCCTTTTAATCTCTTCTTGTCCTCAAGATTTTTCTTATGAGAGGAACTATTTAAATCACCTATTCTTGGCCATATGGATTCGTCTTGTTAAGGTTGCGAAATAAAGGGAAAGGATAAATAATGATGATTTGTTTTAGAGGTGAAGTAGAGGGACTGAGAGGGTTCATTACTTCGATGATTGTTACCTGATCATCACCTGTTCCTTCCTTTATGGTAATGATACCTTTCCTTCTCCTGCAAAGTTGGGACGTAAAGTTTACCGCAGCCTACTTGCAAATAGTAACATTCTATTTGTATTTCTCAAATTTACTAAAATTAATAACGTTACTTTATTTTTAGGATTATGAGAGCTATCGAACGTAAAGTTGGAATTAGTCGAGGCAATGAAAAATGATTTCTGTAACAGTGCAACAACTGCACAATTAAAGCAGTTTTACTCCTTTACACTACACTTTACTACTGTAGATAGTCAGCTCTGAAAAAGTGAACAAAATTTCAGAAAACCAGTTACATTAAAATGGTTTATATACATAAAACTTTACCCGTGTTTCAGCAAAAGTAATTTTGCCTTCTTCGGAAGATTTTCATTTAGCTCCTTTAATGTGAGATAAATGAAAATCTTCTGAAGAAGTCAAAATTACTTTTCCTGAAACTCGGGTCAAGGTTTCGCTACATAAACCATTTTAATGCAACTGTTTGGCTCAAATTTTGTTCACTATGTGGTCGTGTTCCACCGCTGCTGAACTGCAGCCGTATTTAATATCTTTTAGTCAGCTGTAAGTTACTGTTACCAAGAGTCGCAACAAACAACTGTGTAGACCTACCCGACTAAGAACAGCTACCCTCAATTTTGTTAATACATTGAGCTAGTCCAAACGGATATTCAAAGCTGAATACAAAACAATATGAACACCTAACATAGATAAAACATGTATTGGTTTACATTGCCTTACCATTGGCATTTTCAATAGCTACAACTCTTCGAGGAACAGATTTGTAAAGTATCATTATAGTTCCCAATTTATTTTTATCGATCCACCTATTACTTCATCGAAGTCAGTAATGTAAATCATAATCGTACTATTACGTTGAGACATTGCGATTTTTCTGTCTCCGAGAGAAGTTTGAAAATTTTGTGATGCGGTACAAATCAACTTTTTTGTGTGTGCGTCTGTGAGTGTGGACGCTTTATCACATTGGAATACGGTAACGTATGTTAGCAATAGGTTTACTTACTGTAAACAGTTTGCTGTCGACGATGGTGAGATGTTCTCTCAGACTTATGCTACCGGTGAGGGTAATGATATAAACAAATGCTGCCGTGAAGTGGCCGAACGCATTGAGGCGCTATGCTCCGCTGCGCGAGGCCGTTCCCCGTCCTAGGTTCGAATCTTCCCTCGGGTATGGATGTTTGTGTTGTCTTTAATATAAGTTAGTTTAAAAGAAGTTTGTATGTTTAGAGACTGATGACCCCACAGTTAAGTCACATAAGCTTAACAAACATTAGAACCTCCACCACGCTTGACTCTAGAAAGCAGGAGTGCCGTAGCTTAAGCTTATTTTGTGCTTTTCGAGTAATGAAACCGGTTCATTAATTACAGTTTGCCACGAGTATTGGCCGCATGGTCCAAAACGTCATAGTATGGATTGAGCGACCGTTCCCGCCGGAAGTTGAAGTCCTCCCTCGGGCGTGTGTCTGTGTTTGTGTGTGTGTGTGTGTCTCTCTGTGTGTGTGTGTGTGTGTGTGTCTCTCTCTCTCTCTCTCTCTCTCTCTCTCTCTCTCTCTCTCTCTCTCTCTCTCTCTCTCTCTCTCTCTCTCTGTGTGTGTGTGTGTGTGTGTGTGTGTGTGTGTGTTTGTTCGTTTGTTTGCTGTTCACGGTGTAAGTTAAAGTAATTTGTAAGTCTGCTGACTAGTTACTACAGCAATTTGGTTTACAAACATTTGAACAATTTTGAATTAAAATTTCTGAAGTGACGTTTCGTTGCATACTATAGTCGACGTCGGAAGATGCTGACAATGAAACGTCGAGAGTAAGAAATTTCACTAATCGAAGTTTGAATCAATGGAGACGCCGGCGCTGAAAGCCTACGTGTCACGATGAAACTATTTATAGGAAACATTACTAAACCGAACTAAAATTAAACGCGTTCCGATAGGCCTCGAGAGACCCACTAGGTACTGGCCGGCCGCTGTGTCATCCTCCGCCCGAGAACGGCAGGGATGCGGTATGGAGGGGGGCGTGGACAGCGCCCCGCACTCCCGGCCGTTACGTCAGTCTTCGTGACCGGAGCTCCTCTGTTGGCCTCAATAGGGGTGAGTGCACCCTGCTTCTCAACAGCACTCACCAGACCCGACGGTAACCCAAGTGGTAGTCACTGCTGAACTTAGGTGATCTAGCGGGAACCGGTTTGTACATTGCGGCCTATGGCAGTAGGTAACATTTTAAACGATAATTAATCCGACAATACCATATATTCTAGTCGTCAGGTGAACAGGTTTCATGATAGTGGCATCCTTCCATCAGAGCTTTGCGTTGTATTCCATTATCAATGGTGCAACAACTGTGGCCCTTCCATTAATATTTTGCAGCAGACGTGTTGTATTTAGGAAAACAGAGTCACTCAACAGAGTGTTAACTTTTGCATTTGCTTCTGCCGTGATAGTTTTATGCTGTCTGGACATAGTCGTCGTTAATGCTCTTTGGTCGTGTCAGTTGACTTGTGTTTCGCCAACAATTCCTTATTGCCAGTGATTGTTTTGTGTTAGTTGTCATTACCGAGGATGCAGTCCTTACTGAACCGTTAGACCCTGCAATGTTTTCGTCAAAGATTCTTCTTCAAACTACCGACCATCGAGATAGCCTGTTCGCAGAACAAACGGATAAAATACTGTAAGCTAACGTTCTTGACTTCATACATGAATTATGGTCGACGCTCACGTCTCACAAGTAAATCTACACAAGTGCAGTCTAAAATTTTTACGTATTTTTGGATATAACACGTGAAAATTCAAGAGACGCGTAATATTTATTGCGGCGGCAAACCGTATTTAAGGGGTTAAATGATCCCTCCAAAATGTGAGCTAAAACGAATATATAACTTAGATATCAGTACTATGATTTCCGTTATGATAGTATCTTTTGACAAAAGACGAAAATCAGTCAAGATATCTTGGAGGCGAAGTAAAAATTAGATGGCTAACTACCCCGGAAGAGGCCAACCTTTGCTTCAAAAATTAGTTTTGATTTAATCTTAGGACAACCTATTAAAATTTCAAAAGAAAGGCTAATCAAAAAAACACGTATTCGTTTAATATATAAATATATGTGGGGTAAGCATCACTTATACTGCCGTGCTCGTTTGATCCTGCCTATGTAACAGCTTTGAACTGTTTCATCTGTTTAACATACTGATAAAATTGGTCAATCAGAACCTAAAATCAGATTTTCAAAATTCAGTGTGGCTGATCGAGCATGCTGTAATTGTGAATGAAAAGGCTACTCACGCAAATCAAGCAGCGGGAAGATATTGTAAATCTGACCGTTGGACCTCCATGCGTTGTAACACCGGCAACGCCGAAGCCGGCGGTTAAAATAAAAGAATAAAAAAAAATGAATAAAAAAAACATTTTATAGTTTTTTATTTTTTTATTTGTTATTGCTTCAAAAATGTATTTTACATTATTTTCATATTCCAATATCGAGTTACTGTTTATTGAAGCATTTTTTTCTAGTTTTCGTCCGTTATGCAGAATCAGCCACACTGAATTCTGATAATATGATTTCAGATTACGATTCTGCAACTTTAACCACCAACATATTACAGAAATGAAACAATTAAAAACTATAGATCCACAAAATGTTTCATCGGCAACATCAAACGTGAGCAAAAATGTAAGTGTTGTTTAACTGTGAAATATTTACCATACATAAAAATATTCCGTGTTGCCGCGGTGGAGTAGCCGAGCGGTCTAAAGCGTCTCGCTGCGGAGCGCTCGGTTGCTCGCTGTGGAGGTTCGAGTCCTCCCTGGGGCATGGGTGTGTGTGTGTTTGTCCTTAGGTTAGTTTACCTAGGTTTAAATAGTTTGTAAGCTACGGACTGATGACCACGCAGTTTGGTCCGATAGATTTACAAACATTTGAATTTTATTACGTTTTTATTAATTAACCTTCCTTTTGAAGTATTAATTGATTCCGCTTCCATTAAACCAAAAGCAATTTTTGTAGTAAAATACTAGTCTCTGTCGGGTTATTTGGCCCCCTAATTTTCATTCCCCTTTTCAATACAACAAAGCCGATTTTTATCTTTTATCGAAAGATACTTTCATAACAAAAATCACTAAATTCGTTTCACTAATAAATTTTTCAATTTTATCCCTAATTTTGGAGAGATCTTTTCACCCCTTAATATATTCCAGCCACGACGGAATAGCCGTGAGCACTGAAGCGCCGTGCTGCGGTGCGCGCGACCTTACGCCGTCGGAGGTACGAATCCTCCCTCGGGCATTGGTGTATGTGCTACCCTTAGGTTAGTTTAACTCAGTATTAGTGCTTTGTAAGTTAGGGACCATATACCCAGAAGTTAAGTTCCATAGATTTACAAACATTTAGACATTTTTAACATGTTTCACCTCGGAAAAAAAGTTTCCCTTTATTTTTTGTGTATCCAAATTTCAGAAAATCGAATAGTGACATTTCCGTTGGTTTACTTGTCAATGTTAACAAGTACGCAGTGACGCAAACTTTATACAAGAAGTAGTTAACTGAATGATAATATAAACTCCCCTGTAGATGTGGCATGCTTTATATAGGAACAACGAAAAGAAGTGTTAATACCCGCATTTTGGAATATAAAAGGAATTGTCGACTGGGTCACATACTCAAGTCAGCGGTGGCAGAGCATGTCTTTACACAGTGTGATCATGAAATAAAATTTAGTGAAACGAAGCGTGCTAGCCAAGACCTCGCATTATTATAGACACATATACAAAAATGCTATAGTAATACAGAGACACCACAATAATTTTAACAGAAAAGAAGAAGATTTGAAATTAAATAAGATATGGAAGTAGACTTTGAACCAACGATATGACAATCGATTACCTGTAATCGCTGAAGCTGGTCACAGATAGCTTCATAGTCGGCAGCACGTGACAGGTGGTGGCGCCATCTATTCCCGCTATATAAGCAGAACATCCAGCGTCTAGTAGGCAGTCGTTAACGCACCTCTGAAGATGTTACCCACATTAAGCAATGACACGTCGGGAGTAAGAAGCTTAATTGATGGAACACGGCATCTTAGCTCGGAAGCTTTAATTAATGAAGACGCCGGCAGTGAAAGCCTACACGCTATGATTAAAGTGATTGGTGTGATCCTTCAGTTTCTCCCTGCGTATTTGATAATCAAAATATCCACGGGTGTACTGCCGGTAGTACACCCGTGGATATTTTGATCGCCCCCAGAATATTCTGCTTCCTTGAAATTTAGTAAGAGAAGATTTGCAGAAAATCGATTAAAATACATTTATGAATACCGGTATTATCTAATATTTCTGCTTTAGCTGTGTGATAACAGTGTAAGATACCTGCTATGGGAATTTCATATATTCAAATTCAAATTCATATTCAAATGTACCGCGAATTTGAGACCAGTGTCAAGCTAGTCAGGCATGGGTCAGTTATCTTTTGCTAGGCACGCGGATGAGATGGCAGAAGCGTGGGGATCGTGGTTGTGTGCAGTTGTCGTTCAGGCGGGATAGCCGAGAAGATGAGATTTTGAGACTTGAATACTGAGCCAAGCTGTTTGTTTAAGATATGGAGACAAAAGGAATATATGACGTTGGAGAAACGATCTTTTGATGTTTTCATAAGGTAAAGTTTATCATGAAATACTTGGAATGTTTCTTTGGTACAACTTCGCATTGTTAGGCTGAATTGATTGTAACAGTAACTGTCGGAAAAGATCTTGCTGTTAGCGTATGGTCTCACGATTCATGCTAGGGACCCCTTTCTGTGCTAGGAAAAGTATTTATTGTAATAGTTTAGTTTTGAAATTGCGTTATTTATTAAATAGGAATTTCATAGGTAGTGTTATTGAAATATGTTATTGTTGTAACACTGTTTGTGTAAATCGAGGTAAATTTATTACAGTATTCTTTGTTTAAAAAGAATTTTGTAGGCAGATTAAATATCTGAATATATTTTTCTCTGAAAGATTTTAAAATCATAAAGATGACATTGTTAGTAATTTTCATTAAGTTACATCAGTTAGAAAATAGACCAGATATTTCATTTTTAATAATTAGTTCGAGCTTCTTATACAGATTGCCAGTTTATGCCTCCTCACATTTTTATGAAAAGTGTTTTGTGTAGTTAGTTTTCCAGTAGTTAGTACAGCAGGAAGCAGTTTGGTGTTGCGCAGATTTATGCGGTAAGTGAAGATGAGATAGAATCAGTTTTTGTCAAGCTTACAGTTCCGTATGATTCCAGATCTCAGGGTAGAACAATTTATACAGTGTTCAGGTTAACAAGTGTTTGCACTGATTCAGATTGCATTGATAAATATTGTGTTCGTTACATTCCGTTAAAGATTGTTAGTTCAGTTAGAAACAAGTTAGTAGGGCCAATATTATTAACACAGTGATTTCTATTACCAGCTTGCCCTTTATTCACATGAAGTGTTAAGTGCCATCGACAAGGGATCTCAAATCGATTCCATATTTCTGGATTTCCGGAAGGCTTTTGACACTGTACCCCACAAGCGGCTTCCAATGAAATAGCGTGCTTATGGAATATCTCCCCAATTGTGCGATTGGATTCACGATTTCCTATCAGAAAGGACATAGTTCGTTGTAATTGACGGTAAGTCTTCGAGTAAAACAGAAGTGATATCTGGCGTTCCACAGGGAAGCGTTATAGGTCCCCTACGCTTCCTCGTGATTATACACGGTTTAGGAGACAATCTGAATAGCCCGCTTAGACTGTTCGCGGATGATGCTGTCGTTTATCGGTTAGTGAAGTCAACAGCGAATCAAAAGCAACTGCAAAGCGATTTAGACAAAATTTATACTTGGTGCGAAAAGTGGCAATTGACACTAAATAAAGAAAAGTGTGAAGTAATACACATGACCACTAAAAGAAATCCGCTGAACTTTAATTACGCGATTGATAAGTCAAACCTTAAGTTCGTTGATTCTACCAAATACCTAGGAGTTACAATTACGAACAACTTTGACTGGAGAGAACACACAGAAAATAATGTGGGGAAGGCGAACCAAAGGTTACGTTTCATCGGCAGAACGCTTCGAAGATGCACCAGCTCCACCAAAGAGACTGCCTACATCACACTCGTGCGTCCTCTCTTGTACTTGGGGGACCTTCACCAGGTTCAGAGAAGGGCAGAGAAGGGCAGCTCGTTTTGTTTTATCACATTACGGGGGGGGAAAGTGTCACGGAAATGTTGCACGAATTGGGGTGGAAATCATTTTAAAAAAAGACGTTATTCATTGCGGCGTGATCTGTTTGCGAAGTTTGAATCACCGACTTTTACTTCTGAATGTGAAAATATTTTGCTAGCACCCACCTACTTAGGGAGACATAACTATCCCAATAAAATAAGAGAAATCAGATCGAAAACAGAACGATTTAGGTATTCTTTCTTCCCGCACTATTAGAGAATGGAACGCTAGAGAAAAGTTATGAAAGTGGTTAATGTATCCTCTGCCAGACACTTAAACGTGATTTGCAGAGTATCTATGTAGATGTAGAAGTAGAAGTTTCAGACAGTTAACTTTGTAACAACATTTTCATACAGAAACAATTAGCAGTTTGTGTCTCATTGTAATAAACATTACGCAGTCAGATAGGTTTTGCAATACCTTTACATTCACATAGAATACAGTTAAAAATACGGAGTCAGATTAACATAACGTTGTACAAAGGCATTCAGCTAGAACAAGTTCAAACACACAGCAGACGGAAATTTTGTAAGAGAAAAGGAGAAGCGAGAAGCTTTCGACAGTGCAATCTCATTTGCAAAAAGACTAGTTCTCCTTTACTATATTCGAAAGAATAATAATGGTGGACCAAAGAGGAGCTTGTAAGTGATTTCTCGCCTTTCATAATAACCACAGTTGGCGTTGGCCCCCCACTTAGCAGCAGTAACCCTGACTGGAGTTGGTGAAACTTCGTTTACTCGAAGAGCCGTTGAATGTGCAGCGCGGACTGCCGCATCTTGTGAGGGCGGTCGCCGGGCTCTGGGCGAGTAGCCAGCCGCATACATTAGCCGCAGCTGCGCGCCGTCCCCCGCAGCTGCCGCCGCACCGGCCGGGCGCTGCGGTCGCGCGGCCTCCCAAATAAAACCACTCCCCTGCTGGCCCCGCACTCAGGGCGCCGCCCAGTGGCGAGCAGGCAGTCCGCGCGCTAAACGCGCAGTTTGCGCTCTGCAGATACAATAGATATTCTGCAGCCACTGGTAGAGTACTGGGAATAGTTACTGCAATAGCCACTTCTTTCCTATTCCTACTGCATTGTGTAATAGTATTCTTTTAACTTAGAAATTATCCGTTACATATTTAATTTCCCATTTCTTTTTCAGTACATGACGGCGGTCCTAGAACAAAGGCAAAAGTATTTTTTTAATGTACAAAAATCGTGAAAAATTAACCGTAGGACTACTTTTAGATATTTTTGTAAAACTGATTAAAATTCATCCCTTCCGAAACAAATGTACTCAAATCTTTTATTTGGGTATAGTTAAGGAACTTTTCACACAGTTAAAATGAAGGTCTTAAAATGAAATTGGAGTTTTCTAAGTGAAATGCCGTCGGTCCACTTAAGCTGTTTCTTAATAGAGTCGTGGAGACCCGCCAAACCGGTTTTACAGCTTTATAGTTGCATCTTAAGGTGCAATTACTGTACAAAAATGTTGTTGTTTTAATAAAATGAAAATTTAGATTTAAATGTTACGCATTTAAAAAAGCATATATCAGAACTATTTGTGTATCAGAAAGTTAAATGTATTTTCTTTTTGTAATCCTGTAGGCTAGTTATTGCAATAATTATCTTTTTTATTCCTTACAATGTTTTGCATATAATTTATGGGTTGGATAAAGGGGATTAATGGTCAGGTCCGACCGCTGGCAACTTCCCTCAGCTCGGCAGAAATAAAATCAGTTGACCATCCGGTTCGTGTCATTTTAAGTAAAATATTAAAACTTGGCAATTAGTTTGGTTATTTTGCTGGTTTGTCATTTAAACGAAATGATGTGTGGCCCTGCAATCAAACAACTATTACAGTAATTATTGAGAAACACTATTGATAGATTTTTCCACGTACAATGAGAACACAAAAGTTAAACTTACTGGTTGTCGTCGAAGTACTGAGCTTCATAGCTCAATCAGGATGGTCAAAAGTTGCATTTCCGTCCTGTGCGGAAACGCCTTAGCTGACAAACCGTCATTTGTACCAGTCGCCAGGGTGAAGCCGACTGGCTGTGGTTCGAGGGGGCGCTAGGTGTGACGTCGAGACTAGTTGCGGCGGTTACCGACCAGTGAACCTCGTTAACCGTTTTACGAAAGTATGTTTGATAATTTGTACAACGTGATCATGTGCTTGACTTAAAAGATATGTTCACAATACAATTACAAATGAAGTTTTTTTAAATATAAAATGCATCATGCGCAATTAAAAAATAAAACAAACATAAATTACAATTTTGCTGAAGCTGGTTGATTAAGAGACATAAAAACTTGTTACACTTACTGTGAGGATAATACCTCGCCTATACAGGACCACATGACCGAATAAACCACAGGTCATTACTAAAACAACTGTGTTACTCAACATTTTAATAGTATACAATCATGATGTTTCCCTATTATAACTGCATTGATTACAGGAAGTCATAATTCGCCAATGATTTATTATGTTTTAGATCCGTCCGATAGCTGTGCAATGGACCATTTTATGTATGTTTCCTCTAGAGCATTCAGAACAGTACCTTCACTTTCAATGTGCAAAATATTTAAATTAATTTCTGGGCTTGTAATAGAATGTCGGATGTCTTTTAAATGTGGAGTTAATGCAAAATATTGTAAGTAATATAAAAGATAATTATTGCAATAACTAGCCTACTGGCTTACAAAAAATTTCCATTTAACTTTCTGATACACAAATAGTTTGGATTTTTTTAAATACTTAACATTTAAATCAATATATTCATTTTATTAAAACTATATTATTTTTGTACAGTAATGGCACCGGAAGATGCAACTATAAAGTTGTGAAACCGGTTGTGCGGGTCTCCGCGACTGTTTCTAAAAAAAACAGCTTAAGTGGACCAACGGCCTTTCACTCAGAAAACTCCAATTCTTATTTTAGCACCTACATTTAAACTGTTTGGAAGTTCCTTAACTATGTATAAATATTTTAGCTGTGGTTGCTCTTCATATAAAATTCTCTTTGGTCTCACGCACAAGTGAACACCTCATTCGGCATTTGTTCCTCGAGTGCCGCCTACACAGTAGGAGTATTTAGGAGTAGGCAGCGGAAAGTAGAAGGACCAGGAAGGATCGTGGGCGAAGGTGGGGGCACAGCTGTCAGCGTTATGGATTGGTCGAAAGAAATGTGACATGTAGCGTTTTAAGACATTAAGGAAAGGTGGGTAGAGGGGAAGCTAGTTCGAGAGAAGCAGAAAGAAAACTTGTTCTTACAAGCTGTGATGTTTTAATTTATGTATTTTTTATATTTTGACTGAATGTTATGTTGCGCATATTATTTAATCTCCATGTTTTTAAAAATAATATGACCAACTTATAAAATTTGATATGACCAGATGATGGTGGCATAGTGCACAGAAACCGGTTGTCATTAAATAAATATTTTGCGATCATGACGTTTCACTTTTGAAGAAAATCAATCAGATCGCCTCCACAACCTGCGATATCAGGTAATCTCAACATTCTGTTCATATTAATATACCCAAATTCATATTTTCTTATTACTTAAACTCCAAGCTCCCTTCCTTCCTTCTTATTACTTATTACCCTTCTCCTGTAATATCACCAACTATGTTGTATTTATAACACGGTATTCGCTTGACTGGAAATCCTGTTGAAGTTTTCCACGAACTTCAGTAATATTACTTCACGTACCTTCAGCCTATCCATTCCTTGTTTATTAAATTTTCAATCTCCCCACCGGATGAACGGACCTAACATTCCATGCCCCTAGTCCTAGAATGCTAGTGTTTTCTTTCCTGACGAACACATCCTCCTGAGTAGTCCCAGCCAGGAGTTACGAATGGGTGCTTATTTTAGCACTGGAATATGTTACCCTATAAGATACCATCACCATATTTTGATATAGTACAGCTGAATGTCCTCGGTAAAAGTAATGACTATGGTTTGCCCTTCTTTTCAGCCGTTCCCTGTAACTGTATGACAAAGCCGCGTTAACTGTAACCACAACGCCATTTCAATTAACAATCCAGACTGTTGCTTCTGCATCTAATGAAAATGCTGCTACTCCTCTTTAGGCACCAAACGTTACCTGGCCTCTACACAGATAACCATCCGCTGTAATTGATCAAACGATCTGGCTATCTCAATCGTTAAAGCACGCAAACCACCCCACCTCATCTCTGTATGTGGTTCATGGGGTTAGAATATTTATCAATGACAAATATTATTTTGTGCTCAAAGCAACCCGACGAGATAAAACGAGAAGAAATAATATGGAATGAGCAATACAAAACAGATGTTCAGCAAGTAGGATAACAGAACAACGAGGAAGTAAAGTGTAACAAATAATTAGAGAAGTTAGTGTAATGTTCATGAGTAAAAGAATGTTTCTTCGGAGAACATGGATATTGAATGTCGAAAAAAGTATTTCAAAGAAGCAACTGGAGATGTGAAACAAAGGGCAACAGGTAATTTCCTGAAGCATTTGATGTATGATGCGGGAGGCCCCATTGAAGATGCGGAGGAGACAAAAAACCACCAATTAGGATGTACTGCAAAGAGCTTGCGAAAACAATTCATATAGAAGAAGAAGAAGAAGAAGAACAAGAAGAGGAACAATAGAGTGAATGAAACAGTTACGCGTTGTGAATATAGTAAAACATCAACATAGAGCTAAACAAGTTTCATGATCATCTGAACAAATTGCACAAGAAGATCCAATTTACACTAGAGATCGCCGAATGACGATTCGCATCAAGTGATGAAGACAACAGAACAGCTGAGTTCAACAAACTACAAACAACATTTCTGGCCAGTGGCTACAACCATTGAGTGATTCGCACCGCCATGGAAACAAATAAGAGAAACAGCAGTAGGCAGGAAGTCAATAAAAAGCAGCCAGCAGCACGCTTACCGTATGTAAAAAACGTCACAGATCTGATTGCTAAACATCTTCGCCGGTTTGGTGTTCAGCCTATCTTCTATAGCCTACGTAATTATACGAACATTTCATTTTCAATGTTGTAATTATGAAAAAGATGGTTGTTGTTGTGGTCTTCAGTCCGCAATACCCCATCCTGAGCAAGCCTCTTCATCTCCACATAAGATCGTCAACCTACATCTGTCTGAATCTGCTTACTGTATCCATCTCTTGGTCTTCTTCTGCGGTTTTTACCCCACACACTTCCCTCCAACGCTAAATTCACAATCCCTTGATGTCTAAGTACGTGCCCTACCAATCTATCCCTTCTTTTAGTCAAGGTATTCCAGAAATTTCTTTTCTCCCCAATTCTGTTCAGTACTTACTCATTAGTTACGCGATCCACCCACCTAATCTTCAGCATTCTCCTGTAGCACCATATTTCAAAAGCCTCAATCCTCTTCCTGTTCGCATTGTTTATCGTCCATGTCTCACTCCCATACAAGGCAACACTCCATACAAATGCCTTCAGAAAGGACTTCCTCAGGCTTAAATCAATATTCGATGTTAACAAATTTCTCTTTTTCAAGAACGCTTTTCTACCCATTGTCATTCTGCATTTTATATCCTCTGTACTGCGACCATCATTTGTTATTTTACTGCCCAAGTAACAAAACTCATCTACCTCCTCTATTGCTTCGTTACCTAATCTAATTCATTCAGCATCACCTGATTTTCTTAGACTGGTACAGATGAGAAATGTGAAAAATATCATCTTACTGCCTTACCCCTTTCGTGGTTGTTGGGACCTCATTTGTACCACAAGGTGGCGAGTTGTGTAATTCTGCATAGTGCTGCCATCTGTTGGTGGCCCTTCAGAACGCGGCAAAAAATCGAGTCACTGAAATTCTCACAGAGTAGAAGACTGTGACTGTTTATATGGGCTGCCGCGTGAATTTTGGCGCCGTAACGATTGTCTATTGTGCCTTGAAGCGGTTTTCGTCATTTTCTCGCTACCGAAAATGTCTGAAGTATGTATACTTGCTATTTTATGTTTCTTAGAAGTATACAAACAACAATTACGCTTTCTAAAACTCATTTTACTTCAAAAGCTTTTTTCAGTGAATTTACAATTAGTGGGACGAATGTGTCCCAGTGACCATTGTGTAGTCCTATAATGCCTTTATGTTGCGATATTATAGTACTCAGTTTTTCTGTAAATTATTAGGATAACATAAGAAATTATTTTAAAAAGTCTTAGGTAAATCGTTGCCAGAAATGATCAATGGGACGTATGTGTCCCACATTTTTTTTTTTTTTTTTTTTTTTTTTTTTTTTTTTTAGGAATAATGGAATGTGCTAAAATTTTTTGAGTGTCATATTTGTAATCCTGACCCAAATCGGACTCTGTAACAGCTGAGATAACTTAAGATATTCTAAAAACTGAGTAAAAACCACGAAAGGGTTAAGCTGCTGAATTTTATTCGTTTCATAGGATTGTCCGCATTATGTTTACAGCAGATTTGTATATTCGAATGCGCTCATATCGTAACCAAATAACGTGGAGTCACCTTGCCCAAGTTAAAGTTTGAATGCGATGTCGACGTAAACGTGGTTCCCGTTCCCTGCCCCCCGGCTCGGGAAGAAGACAGTCGGCAGCGTCTCGGCGCCGCAGCTGTCGATCTGCTTGTGTGCGTAGGCCCCATTTTTCATTCATGCGCCGCTCCACCCTGCTCCTCGGCGAGATGCTTTCGTCAGAGGAAATGTATTGGCCACAACTCCCGTGCCAGCGGAAGAGAACCGATAGCGCCTGGATTTATGGCCGGTGCACTCCGGCGTCGGCCGCGAGGCAGCGCTGAGGCCCTCAATATGCCTCAATACGAGAGCCATTTCTCTCAGCGCGACCCGTTCCACGCCAGTGAAGTGCTGCCGAGCAGGGATGTCGCCACCACGGCGCCGACACACCGCAAACAGCCTTGTTCCCAGTCAGAGAAGAAATTACAATCGCGGTGCTCCCTTTTCTTTTATCAAACAGTCGATATTCTCTCCATTTCTGAACGATACCTTTATAAATTCATGAGGCGTTTCTAGCTAAGAGAAAGTTTTCTCAACAGAGACACGTCTTTAGACATTAATGATTGTAAACGTAGCCTGTCTGAAGCAGCAACTCTATTTTAACGTAAGAACTGTTTGAAAATACAGCCGCACAAGTTGGTTTAAAGTAATAGAATTTTATCCCGATTTCGACCGCGGGCATATCGGCAGCTCATAGTGGCCAACCCCCAGAACGTTTTCGCCCACTTTAGGTTACGATAGCCGGCCGCGGTGGCCGAGAAGACCGAGGCGCGTCAGTCACGGTCTGCACGGCCACTACGGTGGGGGGTTCGAATCCCCCCTCGGGCATGGATATTTGTGCCGTCCTTAGTGTTAGGTAGTTCATAAGTAGTTTGTAAGTTTAGGGACTGATGACCCCGCAGTTAAGTCCCTTAAGCTCTACACACATTTGAACATTTAGGTTACGATAGTAACAGTAAAAGTGGATCTTTGCGATCGTATTTTGACAGCTCAAAATTTAAATGCAAATAACGACTTAACCATGTATCTGACACGAAAATTGAATAACCGAATTTGTAGAGGAGAAAATTCTCTACAAATTTGTTCTTTTGTGTTTTTTTCATATCTCGTATCGTTTCAGAGATATTTGCAAAAATAACGGCAATTTTGGAATGTATGTCTGTCTGTCCGTCCGTAAAGTGTTCTTTGTTTTTAAGACGAACCGTTCAACCGATCAGCAACAAATTTTGCACGCATAATTGTAGGTCGCCAGAGACCAGAACCGCCCTTTTTCAAATTTTTCGGTAGTAATACCAAAAAAGGCCGTTTGTAATATAATTGTAATTGCAAACGACCCGTTCATCTGACACGAAAATTGAGTAACTTAATTGGTAGAGGGCAAAATTCTCTACAACTTCACTCCATTATGTTGTCTTCGTATGTTGCATAGTTGCAGAGATATTTCCAAAAATAACGGCGATTTGACTATGTCTGTCTGGCTGTAACGTGTTCCCACTTTTTAGGTCGAACCGTTCAACCGATCGGCACCAAATTTTAGAGACATAATTGTTGGCTACCAGAACCTCGTTTTTTGAAATACTTCGGACAATAAAGACGTTAGTAATACCAAAAAAGCCGTTTGTAATGTAATTTTAATTTCAAATAAACCGTTCATCTGACGCGAAAATTGAATAAACGAAATTGTAGTGGAGAAAATGTTCTACAACTTTATTCCCTTATGTTTTTCTCATATCTCGTATCGTTTAAGAGATATTTGCAAAAATAACGGAGTTTTGACACCTCCATTAAATTAACGAAAACCAGCCGTTCGCAGATGTCACGTGACATTCCTCGCCCAGAACTGTCTCTGCCATACACCATCTTGCGTTGCGTAGTTGATAATTTTCTTATTGTAACTTACACGTTGTCATTTCAAAGCAATGGCGCAATGAAGAATTAACAAAAAGACGTCGTTCTTTCTACAATAAATGATAATCTAGTGTCTACAAATGCCATATATTCGCATCAGTTAACAACGGCCATCAATAGTGTGAGATTAAAGAACGCAATTCCTAACTGCTTGCTGCAGCGTAGTTGGCAATGTGTTGGGCTGTGACGCTGAAGGTCTGGTCCGGAGCTCGCCATCACCTATTTTTTTCCTACAAGGGATTCAGACACTGTTATTAATTAATCTTTTACTATTTAGATTATTATTTTGGTCCAAAATGTTTGAAAACTTATAAAACTACAAATCTAAACACGTCAGTGCCATTTTTTAAAATTTTTTTTAACCGTTCAGACTGCTAGTTTAAAACATGTGCACATCTAACTGCTTGTGTAAACTTCACATGTTGTAGTTTTATTTCTAATGAAGACCCCCGTAATGATAGTGGGAATTGAGATAAATTTCTTCCAGGAGTGCTAATCTTGCAAGGTTTTTAAGAGAACTTCTGTGAAGTTTGGAAAGTAGGAGGTGGGGTTCTGGCAGAAGTAGAGTTGTGAGGACGGACCGTGAGTCGTGTCGGGATAGCTCAGAAATGCTGACCCGCCACCTGGCTGGCGTGTACTGGGTACGAGAAGGTGATTTAGTGATAGTTTAAAGAATATACAGACCAAGTAAACGGATCAGACGATCACCCGGGAACACCGACCTGATGATGAGAGCTAACAGAAGAGGCCTCACATTAGTTTACATAATATGCCTTTAAGTTACGATATGCCTCGAATGATGATGAATGCTGGAAGTTACATCATTTGTACAGTTATTTCTCCCTATGGTGAGGCACATTCTGTTTTAGATGACAAATTTCTTCCAGACAGACGGTTAAAATGACTACATAGCAGGCAGGTAGCCCCGAATTCTAGTAAACGAAATACGGGAATTAGTACATAGTGACTATGAATTTGAGTACTGTGGGCAGAGTAGAGCTGGAAATTAGTATCTGACGGGAGGCGTGCTTAGGTAGTCCTTGCGGTGATCACTGTGTCCCCAGTGTAGGGCTCAGCGCAACTCCTAGAAAGCGGGAGACCGGCGTTCGAATCCCGGCTGGGTAGACATTTTCAACTTTGCCCATGCGCAGGTCATGTCATGTATTCTATGAATATGAAAGAAAAACAACTGCAGATGGTCGCCACACACACACACACACACACACACACACACACACACACACACATATATATATATATATATATATATATATATATATATATATGAGTGCAGGCAAAAGCAAAAGTCCCAAGTTCGATTCCCGATTCCGACACACAATTTCAATCTGCCAGAAACTTTCTCAGAAGAACACACTCCGCTGCACACTTCGTTCTGGAAAGTTAAATTACTTTAAAGCAACGCGTAGAGCTGCATTTCCGCAAACATTAAATTTAGACATTAAAGTGATCCCTCGCGTACTCCAGGGGAGCATTGAAATATCGTTGCATTTAACAATACATATGAATGACCTCATAAATAACATTTGAATTTCAAATTAAGATTTTTGTGTATGATGCTGTGATTTATCAAGAATTCGCAACGCTGTGAAAGGGTAGCGAAATGCAGGAATATCTGCAAAGTATTGACGCATCATGCGGGGAACGGCAATGGTGTCCCAACATAAAAAAGTTTTTATATCTACGTTTACACGGAAAGAAAGATCCTCTATTACATAAATACGCGACAGAAGGACAAACACTGGAAGTAGCATCCATGAAATATTCGGGAAAAGACATAAGGAGAGACTTGAAATGGAACGACAGTATAAAATGAATAGTCGATCAGGAAGGTGCCAGACTGAGGAAGAAACCTCAGGAAGTGTAGTCCGTCAACAAAAGAAGTAGGTTACATTACTCTCGTTCGGCCAGTGCTTGAGTATTGCTCATCTGTGTGTAAGTTAGTGTAAGTAGTTTGTAAGAATAGGAACTGATGACTTTAGCAGTTTGCTCCAATATCATTACAAACATTTGAACTACTTAATACTAGAATCTTATATCTTAGAAAAACATAGGTGGATCCAACGGAAGGTGAGAGGGTGGGGCGGGATGTGGGGGGGGGGGGGACAAGGGTCGTTGCCCTCCCCCCCTCGCGAGCAGCTCTCTCTATCTTTTTTTTTTTTTTTTTTTTTTTTTTACTGCGAATCTTGCGTGCTATCACTACACTGATTCTTTAAAACTGTGAGAAGTTGAAAGCCATAATATTTCATTTCGCCATTGTGTGGACGGAGACAGACAAATACCTAAAAGGTGCAGAAGACTCACGAAAATCAAAACTGGATGTACGCGGTCATTTTGTCCTTTTTTTCGGTATTATAATTGATTCGTGTTTCCTGTGTATAGAAACGTGACGAGAATAGTAGCTAAATGTGCAACTACATTTTAACGTATTTGTATTACAAAGATCTCATTGTAATACAATAATAAAGAAGAAAGTCGAAGTTTTGCTCAGAGGTACCCTAAAATCTAAAACACAAGACGAAACGAAAAGGACATTACTTCCGAACTACACGACCAAGCTTTTTACGGTTGAAACTATTTGTGTGTGCTGAAGTACATTATTTTGGCTTAAATGGGAAAAAACTTCAAACATAATAGATCGGCACATATTCACCGTGAGTAGATGCTATATTTCGTCATCTATTTTCCCTACACTGGTGTGTATTTAGCATCATCTTTCACGTCAGATATTCTACTAGTGCCCTTTAGAGTAAAAGAAGATAACTATAACGAAATTACGTAGAAAAAGTTGGAAAATTGTTATCCGTACAATGTATATGATGGTTGATTTTGTCCATTGTATGTATGGATACTGGAGCTTCAGCCGGATACATTGTAATGAAAACAATGAAAAACACCACCATCAGCTGTATTTTTATGCTGTCACTTACTGGCAATCAGTTTCGATAGACTACATCATCATCAGGCCCTCAAAATAGGGCAAACTGTATTTTGCTGCATTACAAAAAGCAAGAAAAACAACTGGTGTCTCACTTCATGGGGCCTGTTGTTAGGTCCCATGAAAGTGCGACCCCAGTTGTTTTTGTTGTTTTTTGTAATGCAGCAAAATACAGTTTGTTCTATTTTAAGGTCTTGATGATGATGGAGTGATCTATCGAAACTGGTTGCCACTAAGTGACAATATAAAAACATAGCTGATAGTGTTTTTTTAATTGATTTTATTACAATTTATATGACGTTAACAGGTGGCACTCTCGCTCACCGCTTGGAGGACTGCTTGGATATTAAAAATCGGTACTTCAATTATCTTGTTGCATTATCAGGTGAAATATAAAATTTCAAGGACCTTCTTAAAGCACTGACTGACTTTAACGATGCGTTACAACAAGCGCGCCGACTCGAAAACAGTCGCGGCTTTTGCAGCGTCGGCCTGTTCGCTCTGTAGGCAGGTTGCGTCCTGTCCTCTCGGCGGGGCGCTGTTGTCGGCAGATAACGCTGATTTACGAGACGCCGCGCCGTCGCGCCGCAAAACTGCGCCAATTGCGCGCGTGGGCCGACCGTTAACGAGCGCTAAGCGCCGACGCCCGTCGCTGCAACGTCACCCTGCGTACAATCCCTGTTTACGCAGGCGCAGGCGCTGAATGGCTGAGTGCTTCACTGGGTTCGGGGGGGGGGGGGGGGAGAGGGGGCCACTAACGTGCTCCACGACAAAACTTAGTACCTACTGTCACAAATACACGACTGGATGCAAAAATTGTGACACTATGGGGGCAAGCATGCATCAAGCATCCAACTGGCATTAAACCTACCAATGAGGCAGTTCACTTGCAAACAAGACAAACGAAGAAGAAGAAAATAAACTGTTACTTCAAATGAAATCGCAGTAACTTCATTACATATATCCTACTTCATAGAAAAATGTTTGCCGAAGCAATTCTGCGACCACATTTTTAAGTCTATAGCTCAGTACCAGTGGCGGTGCGTCGCATGTGTTCACTCTTCTCTCTTCGTTTCTTTCTTCAATAAGATTATTTTATATGCACATTCAAAGTATTTTTATCGCATGTGTAAGTTCTACGTCGCGGAGACAGCACTTGTACGAGTTGTAGCGCGGCCGCTTAATATAGGCGGCACTGATCGCAGCGTTGCAATGCGCATGCGCGGCTGAGGTTCACATTCTCTTCTGAACCCCATGGAGGCAGCATATGGGCGCTCCCGTGTCAGAGAGGCGAGGGGAAACACCGTTTTTAACATTGGCTTTGGAGCTGGTAGAGACGCCAGCTCCTGGTTGCTCTAGCTCTGGCGATTAAGCACTAATATTGCCGAAGGAAAAGCAATGCTGCTACTGCGCACCTCGCCTTTCGCAACGACAAATCCTCCATTAAGGCAACATCCACTATTCATATTTGTTTTTGGCGCAATGAAGATTCATCAAGAACACGCCATATTTGGTAAAATTATAATTTATAATTTAAAGACGCACAACTGTAAAAGCCTTCAGAAGATCCGATCAGGAATAATAATAAAGTCACTACTCTCCACCTTGCAAGAACAGCCCTGTGGCTAGTGGAATTGCGTTGCGCCGTCGCAGGTAGTGGTTTCGAATCCGACTGAAAGCAATTTTTTTCACCCAATTTTCTTTTTAACATATACGGGAACAGCAATGACTTTTTTATTGTTACTTGACACATTTCTTTGGACGTTTTAGCAAATGTGTCGCGATTTTGAGTATAAATGGATATAAAAAATATTATTTTTCCCACTTGGTTCATAAAAACATCCATTTTTTGGGACAAACGAGCATACGTTGAGATGCCTAATTTTTTTTAATGTCTTTGTCGTGATATACTTCATTTTACCATTACGCGATTCAACACACTATCATCAGATAAAATTATTTAAAAATAATAGGAATTCATGAATACTTTGACTAGACGTCCACGATTGTGGATTATGAAAAATGTTTGTAAATCTATCGGACCAAACTGCGTGGCAATCAGTCCGTTGCTTACAAACTGCTAAAACCTAGGTAAACTAAGGACAAACACACACACCCATGCCTCAGGGAGGACTCCAACCTCCTCGGCGAGCAACCGCGCGCTCCGCAGCATGACGCTTTAGACGGTTCGGCTACTCCATCGTGGATTATGATTTTATTTATGCATCTTCACTAAGATGTATTTGAATTCCCATCGTTTTAAAAACAAGTTTATCTTATGATGATATGTCGAAACGCGTAATGGTAAAATAAAGTATATTTCAACCAAGACATTTAAAACATATTTAAATATTTGAAAAGATGTGAGGGAGAGCGACCTTTGCGCATGCGGAAGGTTAGGAGGGGCAGCTGCTTACAGTGTCACATGCCCGAAGGTAGCTTGTTTCTTGATCATAACAGATTCATTTTGTTGTCATTTAACAGTGTAATCAGTTAATGTGTTTTAGTGTTCATAAGTTATTGGTGTTTATTATCAGAGATAAATGAACAAGCCTTTCAACGAAAATATATCTAAATGTGGAGGAAGGGGGGGGGGGAGGGCAAACCGGGGCGCTTTTCCACTGCGCCACTCGCAGAGGTGTGCAAAATTGTCTTTTCGGACACCTAGCGGGGGGGGGGGGGGCGTCGCGTCGAGCGAGGGGGGGGGGGGAGAGGGGATGGGCAGCGTCACCAACACTCAAAGAAGTGGACACCCAATCCTCTGAAGCGCCAGCCATCACTGGGCGTTACTGAATTACTAGCTATCGACCCATGCCGAAACTTAGCATTAGTACAAAGTGTAGCCTTCACAAGTGGCTGATTCCGGCATCCATCGATCATACATATGGTGAATACTATTGTGGGATGCATTATTCCACGTGTCTACTTAGTTCTTCGGAAGCTGTACGTTAACGAGTCGCATGTGTCAATTGTCGTCCCAACACATGCTACACATGAATGTCAATACTTTGCACATCTTCCTGCATTTCGCTACCCTTTGCCAGTGTTTCGACTTCTTGATAAATTACAGCAACATACACAATTGTATTCATTGAAATTCAAATTTATCTATGAGGTCATTTATATATATTGTGAAGTGAAACGGTATTTTAATGCTCCCCTGGAGCACGCGGCCAGGTAAGTTGCTGGACTTTTTATAGTGAGTGGGCTCGCAGTGAGTGGGCGCGCATTATGCTGTTGGAACAAGACTTCACCTTCCTGTTGCAAGAATGGCAAAACAATGGGTCTTAAAACCGTTTGCACGTTTCGGGTGGTGCTAATCGGCGTCCAGCCTTGAAACGCACCAACTATGGCGCCCTACGAGACAGTGTTGGTCAGGTCTACGTCTTACGTGCAAACGACCATCACTTGCTTGCAGGCAGAATTTGCTATCAACTCTGATGGCCACAACACGCTATTGTATTTTCCAAGTGTTGTTCTAACGGCATGTACGTCCATTTTGTGGCGTGAGTGTTTGACGGTCTAGATGTGTAGGTGCCCGTAGACACACCGCAAGTAACTGGTTACCTGTAGTTCGTGTTGACTCATTCTGGACTCACAAATCCTCGAAACTGAGCTGCTGCAGCTGAAACACCAGCTACTGCTGCCCTTACAATACGATGTTAGTGTCAGACTTCTGTGCTGTGTGGACGCCCTGAACCTCGTCTAGGGGTCTGCGAAAGTACACGTGACCATTTCCACCAGCACGGTTACACAAATGACGTAGCACATCTATCGTGTGTGCATATACTCTGAATGGACCATCACGCCACACCGAAGTCCACAATTTGAATGCATTTCAGACGATCTCCTGTTGGCAGCAGGGAGCACGAGCGCCTCTACGTGACATGCGGCTTGTTTGCTTCACACATCGATATTACACTGAGCCTTATGGCTATTAACATTCCCTGAAACTATTTCACTACCCTGACGGTAAACGATGTTCAAACCAAGAATTCTTTTCGGGTGATCAGCCGAGTGGTGGTATCGTCGCAACGTTTGTATGGGTTTCGTACCCATCATCCTCAGGGGAGTAGGCGATACGTAGTGCTGCACAGCTCCATATAGTCGATGGCCACTCTCCGCTCCTTCAGGCTGGCCGATCACGAGCCTTCGTAAGTGGGTGGCGCATCGTTGGCGGGAGTACATGCCTCGTCCAGTGGTGGGGGATCATAGCGGGCCTATATAGTCGGCGTCACCTACGAAGGCGGCCAAGTCTTCAGCCGTTCAGTAGACAAGTAGTAGTCAAACGGAAGATTAGTTTGAAAACCACTGTGATTTACTAGATATTGCCCTTACGTAGGTGGTATGCCGTTGCCTTCCTCCGATCACTGAACTGACTTACCCAGAGATTTATCAAGGAACCAGCAGTTTACCTCAGATTCCGAACGACGGTCCAAACTCTGTATTTTCCCACCAACAAAATATTCAGAAGAAAAACTGTAGAGTCCTATAATCATTGACTAGGGATCGAAAGAAACTCCTATGAATTCATAGTCTGACACTTTACCACTTCTTTAACCACACATTTCTGAATTTAAAAATTGTCTTAATTTAATAAATGGTCTCATTCCAGCTCTCCTTCAGTGATCCACCGAGCCACAAGATAAAATCCAATATATTTGTGGAATACCACATAAAAAGATAGTTAAAGATAGTTTTTTCTTTTTTTTTTTTTTTTTTTTGGGGGGGGGGGAGGAAGGGAGATGTTGTTTATCAGGCAGCTCTGCTATTTGCGTCACTAGCCCTGTACCTGTATTTTTTTTTCCTAGAAGGGCTGTGAATTGATTTTGTATTTTTCCAATGGTTTATTGTGGTGCTTACTTCAAACTTTGTCTTACGTATAAAGTCAGGGCGTACTCCGTGTGTAGAGACTCACTAAGCTCAATAAAATCCATTCTTCTGTCGCGTTGCTGAAACTACCCTACCTCTAAGATCTTGAAGACTTTCAAGTTACGCTGACCCTACAGTCGCTTGGCATACATTGAGACGCGTGATGACAAGCGTAATTTCAGTTACGAAAACGAACTGGATCCAAAATCTGCACCGTTGCCTGTGCGCTGATGAAAAATATCCCGCTACACGATTTGTCAGGTGTAGGGAAAGGCCATTCGGCTTTAACGAATATGAATTATTTATAAATGGTAACTGAATTCTAATCAGTTGCACACCCACACAAAATAAAAATTGCTTTTCATGAATTATTAAAAAGGTACGAATTATTAATCTGTAAATGCGCTTAGCGAGTGGCATGCATATCTGCTGCGCCCGTGACTCTCTGAACTTCATTTGAATTGCACTTCGGATATTTGTATCATGTAGAAACACGGCTTGGAAAAAACTGAAAGCCGTACATCTCGCACTGTATTTGCAATTACATTTTATCGCGCACCAATAAAAGTAGGAAGTTGTGGATAAATACAAATTGAAACCGAAATAGGAACGCCCTTTGAGCGTGGTACTTTGAAATGAAATTTACTGAGTAACGGTTTAAATAAAATTCTATGTGATTCTTGTAAAATATCGGTAAAAATATTTGGTTAAGCTACTACAATTTTTTGACATTTCCTTATCAAAGCAATCAGATGCATACCTTCTCACTAAATACTAATCCTTTGCATACTTGCTACATGAAATGGTTAACGAAGAAAATTTTAATAGTGGCATTCAAGTTTTTAGGACATGATTGCTATTTGTGTGATCTGGCTTCTATAACAAGAAACCCTTAATATAAATAGACACGAGGAGCGTGGTTTTGACATTGATTTGTCTACTTTCTGAGGGCGCGGGGATCAGAAAAAAAATAGATGACAGAAAAACGTATCGGGAGTTACGTTATCGATCATGTGATCGGCCTTAGCGTCTCCATGACACCTTGTTCTGTGTGCTACCGCTTATTCATTCACGAATGGTTGAAAAACAATTTATTGTCAGCACAAAATAATATTTCTAATTCCCGACCGACCCTTCGCCAAATCCTCGCACGTCTCTATCCATGTGTTGTAATTTACAGCCCATCCACTACTACTATGATCGTTAAAGGGATACCCTAATTATAATGTTTCGTGGGAATCGTATGTTTTACAACGAAAATTAACGTAAAAGAGTTTTATGATTCGCTCCGATGTTGCATGACGAAGAGCACCATAGACTGATTTATTCATCAGTTACTGTAGATTCATAGTGGAGTTTCGTGTTGTTCTCACACATGGGATATAAAAATTTACATCAACAGCTTAGAGAAATATAAACGCTAGTACCGAAAACAAAAATAAACCTTCGAGAACATAATGTCATTGAGCAGAACAACCACCACAACGATTCGGCTAGAAATACGAATGTTTTGGTCCTGTTCATTATAAAAATGTTGATCTATCGTTCAACTCTGTGATAGAGTCCGGAAAATACTTACACGTAAATCTTTCCGTTCCAGCTCTACGTTTCTTTTTTTTTTTTTTATTCAAATGTTCAAATGTTTATATAGCTTATAGGGACTTAACTACGGGGTCATCAATCCCTAAACTTACAAACTAATTATGAACTAACTAATACTAAGGACGGCACAAATATCCATGCCCAAGGGGGATTCGAACCCCCGACCGTAGTGGCCGTGCAGACCGTGACTGGAGCGCCTCGGTCCCCTCGGCCACCGCGGCCGGATTTTTTTTATTCTCCCTAAGTAGGTGGGAGGCAATAAAATAATTTCGCAATTCGAGGTATAAAATTGGTATTTGAAATTTCTTAAATAAATGTCGCCACAAAGAATTATACATTTGTTTTTCTGGCAGTGGAAGTGATGAGAGCAAGAGTCATGGTAGAAGAAAACTAGTGGTAGTAAAAAAGTTAAATACACGGAGTAACCGTGGAAGAAGAAAAGAAAGGGGACGGTGTAATTTAAAGACAGATGAAAGCTTTGGGAGACTGCAAAGAAAGATTTTGTCCACATTCCCTCGTACCCTATGCAGGGTGTCCCAGTTATGTTGCTCACACAAAATATCCCTGGAACAAAAATAGCTAATCTAATGCGACTTTCACCGGTATCAATATAAGACAGGGGCTCATTAATGAAAATATTCTGAAACACTCTAAAACTAAAGCATAAGTGTTTTTTAACATAAATTAATGTGTTCTCCAATGGACACCTTATATTATTTCATCGGCAATATATAGCATGACAAAACAATGGTGTTGATTGCATCAAAATACGCCAATTACATCCAGGGATATTGCGAAGCGAAGTTAACGTCCGAGACCCAGCCGTGAGTTTCGGGACGCGCTAGATGCCATCTTCATATGTTTCTAACGCCAACTTCGCTTCGCAGTATCTCCGGATGTAATTGGCGTATTGAGATGCTATCGATTGCTATAGGGCGTCCAACACATATGTTCTTGTTATGCTTTAATTTCAGAATGTTTCAAAATATTTACATTCGTGATCCCCTGCCTTATACTGATAGCGGAGGAAATCGTTTTACAATAGCTGTTCTTGTTCCAGAGATATTTTGGATCAACAAGGTAGCTGAAGACGTGCTGTATATACATCTGCATCTACGTACATACTCCGCAGTCCACAGTAAGGTGCGTGGCGGAGGGTACACTGTACCACTGCTAGGCATTTCCTTTCCTATTTCATAGAACGAGTTACTCGGTGGTTATAGAAAAACCTAGCCACTATGGGCTGTACGCCTGCAAGGAGGCATCATACTGATGCCTCTGATGCCTTCGTGCAGGCGTTCAGTCCATAGTGGCTAGCTTTTTCTATAATTTTCTTTTTATACTTTGTGACGTACGCTATACAGCTGAATAATATATTTTATTATGTAACTCGTTTTGTTTTATATTTTCCGATGAAGGGAATCTTAGTCGTTGCCAAAACCTTTATTCACAAGAAGTGATGGGTGCTATCGACAAGGAATCGCAAATCGATTCCGTATTTCTTGATTTCCAGGAAGCTTTTGGCACCGTACCTCAGAAACGGCTTCTAATCAAATTGCGTGGTTATGGTATATCGCCCCAAATTTGCGGTTGCATAGGGTGTAAGAGTACACCTGTCGCTGTATCTTACAGTTTGATTTAACGTAATGTATATATTGTCTTAAATTTGTTTATTTCATGTATTTTTCATTTCTTGTATGATAGATATATTTCTTATGTAACGTCATTTTCCATATTGAATCATTTAGTGTAAACATGTACTATATGTGTAAACCCGCATGAATGCACGGACATTCTTATACTGTAAGTTAGCAATGCGCCAGAGAAAATGTTGAACCTGTTGTAAAGACTGTCTTTGGTACAGAAGTAGTAGCTGTGAGTGTCGCGCTGCTGAAGCAGTCTCGGTACGGACTCGCCAAAGTAAAGACATAAATGTAGTCGCGGAGCAGACTCGCTATAGTTAACACATGGATGTTTTGTTGGTGGTGCAGAGGCACGGTAGGCGAGTTTGATGCAACTGCAATAAGCTTGAGAGGCGTACTGTTTAATGTATTGAAGGAAGTGTGAAATAAGTTTATTTATACTCGAAAGTGATCAGAGTAATGTTTTTTCATGTGTGCAAGAAAAGTAATTTTTTTTATGAAATACGTTAAATGCCAAACTCTGCTCAGCCAGTTACACGCGTACGCTACCCAGGGGTAGTTTTATTGGTCCTCTGCTGTTCCTTATTTACATAAACGATATAGGGGAAAATCTAAGTAGCTCTCTTAGGTTTTTTGCAGATGACGCCGTCATTTACCATCTAGTAACATCATCTGAAGATCAAAACCAACTGCAGAACGATGATATCACTATGGTGTAAAAATTGGAAATTGACTCTAAATAATGAGAAGTGTGAAGTGGTCCACATGAGTACCAAAAGAAATCCGTTAAACTTTGTTTACAAGATAAATCAATCAAAAGTGAAGGCCGTAAACTCCACAAAATACCTAGGAATTACAATTACTTCTGACTTAAATTGTAAAGAACACGTAGATAATATCGTGGCAAAGGCGAACCAGAGACTGCGTTTTATTGGCAGAAACCTTAAATCATGCAACAGAATTACAAAGGAAACTGCATACACTACGCTTGTCTGTCCATTTTTGGAGTATTGCAGTCCAGTGTGGGATCCTTATCAGGTGGGTTTGACGGAGGATATCGAAAGAGTCGAAAGAAGGGCAGCTTGTTTCGTATTCTCGCGATACATGGGAGTCAGCGTTACGGAAATGATACAAGATCTGGGATGGGAATCATTACAACAACGGCGCTTATCGCTGCGGCGTGGGCTATTTGCGAAACTCCAATCGCCAACATTCTCCTCCGAATGCGAAAATATGTTGTTGACTCCCAATTACATAGGTAGAAATGATCATCAGAATAAAATACGAGAAACCAGAGGTCGAACGTAGAGATTCGGGTGTTCTTTCTTCCCGCGCGCTATGCGAGAATGGAATTGGAGATAAATAGTATACGGCGGTTCCATGAGCTGTCTGCCAGGCACTTACATGTGATTTGCAGAGTATCCCATGTAGATGTAGATGTAGAAATTTGTGACTGAGGGCTGCTTGTTTATCCATTGAGATTTACAAATATTTGAAGATTTGAATTTGCCTCCATAAAAGCCTGCAGCCCCTAGCGGCTTTTTATTTTTATTTTATTTTATTTTATTTATTTTTTTAATTGATGACGTAAGCTTTACCGCTGATTTGTAGCTTTCTTTTATCATGTGACTTGAAAGTACTGCTTCAAGGCTCTGCATCAAATTAGTACTGACATTCTCCTTTTTTTATAAAAACTAACAGTTCTATAATTTTTGCAAGCTTATTTTATAGGTTATCTCTATCTATAAATGTGACTGTCTGTTCGGTGTACGTTTATCACGTCTGAACCACAAGACATAAAGAGCTAACAATTTGTACAGATAGTGATGTCTACCTGGGGAAGGCTTTAGGCACGGTTTTATGGCGATCGGATAGCTATTTATCTACATATATTAATGTGAATGTCTGTTCGGTTTACGCTTATCACGTCCGAACGACAAGACTTAAATATTTGTACAGTTACTAACTTGTACTTGAGGCAGGTTTTGGGCACATTTTTATTGCGATCTTATAGATATTTAGTAATTTGAAGAATATAACGCGAAATGAGGACCAATAATTACTCTTTGAAAATTGTATTCACTCTTTGAAAATGGTTTTATTGGTTCCATTGTTGCTTGAGGTTTGATAATGAGAAAAGAGTGGAGTATATTGGGATGCAAAGTTATCCGTTTACATAAAGTTGTACGTGTGTATGTGTGTGTTAGTATTTCGCTCTGCGGCGTAAACTACAGAACGAAAACGAATGGTCTGTGTGTAATTGTTGCCCGAAGTCTCTCGCTGTACATCACAGCAGTTCCATGCCGATACCTATAAGGGTGTGGAAGGTATGGTGCTTGGAAGTTGTCAAATTATAAATATACTTATTCCACATCGCATCAATAGGTTCTACACAAACCTATAGTTTTGTTTTGATATTTATGAAATTTTGCACACTCTACCTCAAAAACAAGAGGAATGTCACCGTCTGTATAAAATTTCGTTTGGTGCATGGTGGAGGGCACTTACGGAATTTTAGCAAATGCATAGTTTTGCTCCAATCTTTATGAATTTTTGCACCCATGACATTTGAACCAAGAGTAAGATCACTGGGTACATAAATGATTGTATGTTACATGACATAATGGTACCTTTCAGAAAACTTCGCCGAGAGAGGGAAAGGTGGAAACGAACAGAGAGATGGGAGAGAAAGAGGTGGATGCAGAGAGAGGGCGGAAGGGGATGTGGACTACGAGAGCGTAGGATAAATAAACACCCGGGTAACGCCGGGTTTACAGCTAGTAACTTATATTTTCTGATGAAGACTATCCGAGTTATTGCCGAAACCAGGTTAAGTAATTTTATGTTCGCGACCGAGGGTTGCACTTGTATCCTTTGGCTGTAAATATAGGAAAGGTTGGGGAAATGCCAGTCGACTACATTATAACCCCATACTGCTTCAACAAGCCTGTAAATATAACAATTGAAAGTAGGAAGCAGTTGGAGAAAATAGTTCGACACCGTACGGGGGATATTGTCTGGTTCACTGACGGGTCAAAATCAGACCAAGGTGTTAGGGCCGGGTTATATGGGGTGCAACCAAGACTGGAGGGCGTCATCTCTCTAGAAAAACTGGCCTCAGTATTCCAGGCCGAAATCACTGCCATGAGAGTGTGTGTGGAGGAGAATTTGCGTAGGTGCTACAAAGATCGTAGCATCTATATCTATTCAGACAGCCAGTCAACTTGAGATCACTGGCAGCTCCTGCAACAAGGCCTAAAATTGTTGCAGAATGTCACAGGGTTCTGGTGGAGCTAGGGGAAAGCAACAGAGTAAACCTATTGTGGGTCCCTGGCCACTCGGGGATCAGTGGCAACGAACATGCCGACAGATTAGCCAGGATGGGGGCAGAGACTCCATTTTGGACCAGAACCTGTCCTGACAATCACCAAGGCAATGATCAAATTGAAGCTACATAACTGGCTCAGAAGACAGCACGTAGAATATTGGACCAAAGTCCATCAACAAAAACATGGCAAGACAATGATGCCAAAGCCATGTTTTAAAAGAAGCTACCGGCCGCGGTGGCCGAGGGGACTGAGGCGCTCCAGTCACGGTCTGCACGGCCACTACGGTCGGGGGTTCGAATCCCCCCTCGGACATGGATATTTGTGCCGTCCTTAGTTGTAAGTAGTTCATAAGTAGTTTGTAAGTTTAGGGACTGATGACCCCGTAGTTAAGTCCCATAGACTCTACAAACATTTGATTTGATTTTTAAAAGAAGATCTGCAATCCTGGGTCTGAACAGGAGAGATTGTTGTTGTTGTTGTTGTTGGTTTTTGAGGGGACTAAACAGCTAGTTCATCAGTCCCCTAACAGGAGAGAGATTAGACTCATGGTTGGATTGCTGACAGGCCATGGGAATTAAAAAAAAACACCTACGTACAATGGGAATAACAGAAGAGGACCCTAAATGTAGGATCTGTGATGACGGTGATGAAACTGCATCACATCTAATCTTCGAATGCATTGCATTGGAGAAAAAAAAAAAAAAGGCACAGAATATTTGGGACAACCAGACCCGAAAAAATTGTGTCTAATAAAGAACTGGTAAAGGGACTCCTTGCACTGTTCAAGGGCAGTGGTTGGCTTTACTAGATATACAGGGAGCGATACCGCACAATAAACTTAGTTTCGGTGCGGGCAGTGGCGGGTTGGACCAAGACTGTTTTGGCTTCCCTGGAAAAATCAATCAATCAGTCAATCAATCCTTTGGCTAGGAGAGCAGTATGTATGAGGGGCGACAGTTGCTAGGTGTGTGGCGCGGTCCCTCGCCACCCTGGGGTTTGAGCGGCCCTGCCAGAGGCGTCGCCGGCAGCCGCTGATCCCCTGACGCCTGCCCGGCTGTACGGCAGCTCCCGGTCCCAGCGGGGCTGTCGGCGCTCGTCGACTGCTATCGCGGACGGCGTGATTCCGCGCAGGCGCTCAACTTGCTGCAAAATGCAAATCAGCCTGCGCTCCAGTGCAGCGGAGGGTTTGCTAAGCGGCGAGGCGGCTGGCGCCCGAGGAGCTCGAGTCCCCTACCCACTGCTTCACCTCGCCCCGCGCACGCATTAGCGAGTTGTACCTGCAGAAACACTGCAAGGCTAACAAGGAGACCTCACGGGTATCGAATTTAGGATTTTTAAACATTAGTGGTACGTGAAGTTCAGAACTAAAATGACTATCGGCCAAAGCCATCCGACGCAACTAGGAAAAATTATAAAGGAAATCCTTCAAATATTACCAGAAATATGATTTTCACTATTTTATTATATTCTCAACTACGTTAACCTTAAAGATAACGGTGAAGCACTGAATTAAAATTTGTGATACGACCGGTAATCGAAACCGAGCCTCCATGATTACTAGGCAGACGTCTTACCGCTAGACCACCGCATCATTATTATCTATTTAGACTGATATATATTTATCTTATTATTCATTTAAACTTTTTGAGTTTGTTTATATTCCAGGAGGCGATCCATTTATGATATTGTAGAAAGATATAAAAAAGCCAAGCTCGCTAATAATCAATTTTTATTTATGACGACCGGTTTCGCTGAACTATGTCAGCATCATCTGGTCCAATAAAATCATTTTACAAGACCAAATTGACATACAAGATTATGACCTCGTAAAATGATTTTATTGGACCAGATGATGCTGACATAGTTCAGTGAAACCGGTCGTCATAAATAAAAATTGATGATAAGCGATCTTGGCTCTTTTTTATATCTTTCCACAATTTAAACTTTTCCTCTAACAAACCAGATAAAATTACAAAAATCTAAATTAAAAAAAATCAGTTGAATATGATAACAGATTTATTCTCAACATTTGATCCATCAACTAGTACAATATATCATTATAAGTTAATTGATTATTTAAATTTATACCGATTTTTAAGATAAAAGAAATGATTATCTGATAAAATGTAAAAACAAAGTTGTTGTTGTATTCCTTGAGGAACAATATTCCCATTTTAATCTATACCGTCCGATATCTCTGGAGCGATATAAATTTGAAAAAAAGTGTCTAAGGAAAGTTGTAAGTTTAGAAAGGGATTATGGAATAGTTATCGCAAAATGACCTTGATCCCTGTTTCCAAGGTCAAACCAATCTCAAGATTTTTTATTCCTTATTCCTATTCTACTTGAAAAAATATTCATTTCTTAGGGAAAAGTTTCATTCTTAAGTGGGTATTGACATGAAAGACAATACAGTCGGCATTAGCGGACCCCATTGTGCACCACATGAAGGTTACTGAATTATAGACAAGCACTATGCTCGTGCGAACACAATGAGAGAAGAGAGGGCGGACCTTTGTGGCTAACTAACAAGAGTCATCATCAGGGATTTTGAAATGACACAGAATTAAAAGACATTTTACCTTTGTAGACTGAAAATTTCTCCCTTAGAAAGATTTTTGACTGGCGTGACTCTCATAGAATTTTTTCTTGTGGACTTAAAAAGATTTTAAAAAATTCCATGTCGTCAAACTCTAATCAATTTTGCCTCGTGGGACTCAGAATAAAGTGTCACTACACTTTAATTCTTATGAAGTGAAATTGTTACAAATCCATATAAGCAAAATTTTTCTCAACACGAATGTTTGGAGCCTATAAGAGAATAATTTATCTGAGTTACCTTCTTTCGCAATTGACTTTCTCGGACCCGTCTTTCTGCCTTCTCTCCATTTGTAAATGGACGCATTACCGCAGAGAACTTCATTATTTTATGATTTACGTTAATACCGAGATATGAAGAGCTGTTCTCTTAAAGACACACATGCATTACACACCTAAGTAATTTTCTGAAAGAGCGCGTGTATGTTCCTAAACTAATGTACCGGTTTCAATGAAACTTGATGCACTTTTTTGATGTTATGGGATAACAGTATCTGTAGTATTCAGAAACACCTACCTCAGATCATTCAGGAAATGTGACGTAATAAACAGTGGAGTTCAGGAAAAACTGGCATATCATGCGACGCAACTTGATTCATCCACTGTTTTAGAATGAGAGCAGTTAGCGACCTGCAAACTTTTCTCGTTGACAACCATAGCAAAATGAAAGGATAGAAGATTATTGCCTACTACTTTTCTATTGTTCATGTAGTAAAACTACGGCATTCGTTATAATGTTACAATTTATTTACTACTAATTTAATTGGTAAGAAATTTTACAGCCAATATACACAAATATCACTGGATATACTTCCTGAATTATATAAAGTAAGTCACATAGTTAATAAATAATAAGGGTCATGAAGTACTGCCTCATCACGCAATAGCTTTCGATTTATTGCGTCTTTAATATCTACTATATGCACTGAATGCACCTTAGAAATTTTATTATAGTACGTTATGACATTAGAAACGAAGTATGAAAATCTGCCTCAATACGCTTGATAATTAAATCCGTATGTCTTTACAGCGAACTTTATTCGCAACATATTTAACAGACAATATTCTAACATTTAATTTACGACCATGGAAATTTTGTAAAGTGTAATTTATATACCGGGTTTAAAAAGTCAGTATAAATTTGAAAACTTAATAAATCACGGAATAATCTAGATAGAGAGGTAAAAATTGACACACATGCTTGGAATGACATGGGATTTTATTAGAAAAAAAAAAAAAAAAAAAAAAAAAAAGAAAGAAAGGCCGGCAGATGGCGCTTGATCTGATCAGAAAATCAATAATTAGCATAACAAATTAAAGCAAAGATGATGTTCTTTACAGGAAAAGCTCAATATGTTCACCATCATTCCTCAACAATAGCTGTAGTCTAGGAATAATGTTGTGAACAGCACTGTAGAGCATGTCCGGAGTTGTGGTGAGGCTCTGGCGTCGGATGTCGTCTTTCAACATCCCTAGAGATGTCGGTCGATCACGATACACTTGTGACTTCAGGTAACACCAAAGTCAATAATCGCACAGACTGAGGTCTAGGGACCTGGGAGCCCAAGCATGACGAAAGTGGCGGCTGAGCACACGATCATCACCAAACGACGCGTGCAAGAGATCTTTCTTCGAATTTTTTTTTTTTTTTTTTTTTTTTTTTTTTTTTTTTTTTTTTTTTGTTCTAATAAAACCCCATATTATTCCAAGCATGAGTGTCAATTTGTACCTCTCTTTCTATATTATTCCGTGATTTATTAAGTTTTCAAATTCATACTGACTTTTTGATCACCCAGTATTTCAGTACTTGTAAACTTAGCATTCGTATGTAACTCTAAAGGGGACAAATAAGTACGACCTTCATTAGTGGGACAATTTCGCGAGATATTTGAGGACTTGGGTCCTGCCTGTTTTTACATTTTGGTTCCAGTACGCTCATCCGGTATACGATATTTGGATGGGTGGAACTGTTGGCAGGGAACACTAAATGTAAAGTGGGGATGTGAATTAAATTGGAATGATTGACAGGTGCGGCTGACCCTGAAATAATAACTGTGAAATAAAATTAATGATTGATATTAAAAAACGTTTGATTGATTGAATATAGCCCTGATTCAATCCTAATTGACAATCTCCCTTCCACTTCCTGCAAGCATCATAAAATAAATTGATAATTTCTTCCCACAAAAAATTTAATGAGCTAACTGGGATCTAACAGCAATTAATGTTAGGAAAACATCCTTTTTAATAATAAATTTATTATTACCGGTAAGTATTTCTGACTCAAAAACTCACAATGAAAAACAAATACAAAACACAAACTACATTGAACATCGAAGATCACAAATACAATAAAATAAGAAAGAATAATCTAACAGATTAAGACGTTACACTGATCGCTATGAAACTTGAATTCAACACCGACTGACAAGTCAAAAACCCCTATCATGAATTGATACAATATTCGTAACGGAATAATTTGACCGGAATATCAATGCAGGGTTGATTTTCCTACTATTATGCAGAACTGATGCAACGGCTATTTGTTGCTGACGAGTGCTTTGCCATACATTACCAATCTGACGACTTGCGTGTGAAGGTGCTGCGCTGCAGTGGCGTGGGCGCAGGGCGGCTGTAAGCAGAAAATTTCCGCGACCACGAAGTAAAAGCACGCTCCGTTACTCGGAAGCTGCACTACCTCCTATCAGCGTCTGTGTGCTCGGCAGTACACAGTGCCTACGATCTCAAGCAGTTCTGCCAAGTCAGGGCCACTTCAGTTAGTGTAGACAAGTACGCACAAGTACTGATGGCCTAGATGACTCCAGAAGTTGAGTATATCGTAACTAGTGCCTCGGTGCACTAATATTGGCTGGCCGACCTTATCCAAATAGAAAACAAAGACTTTCTGCTCAAGTACAAATCTCAGAGTGTACCCTGAAACGTATACAGTTTCTCCCGTCCAAGTATCGGCTCAATAAGCAAAATCACAAATTCCGGCCACTGGGAGAACAGAACGCTAACTGTCACGTCCACACTCCAGCGGAGCGAAACACGAAGACCCCATACCGCGCCTGGCGCGCATGACCCATGAAGCCTGTTTGTACGCAGAATTGAGTTCTTCAACGACGGTCAGTAAAATTTCACCAAACGACTGGCCGATTTCGAAAAACTGACGCTTTGAACACCAGCCAATCAGAGTCGTCTACCCCTTCCCTACACACATTTTGGCGCGATTCTCCACGATCGCTCCAAACTGTCACCGTTAAAGCGAATACCAAGCTTCTAGAAAAAACAGCCACAGACAAGATTCTGGACGCTTGTCTCAACGGAAGGGCCGGCTACGTTTTTCTAAAATCGGAAGGAGTGGTTCTAAGAGCCTTGACAAGTCAGAATTGACTTCGTATGACACCAGATAATATCACATGTCTGTAGCTATGTTGTCAACGGATTTGTTAGAAGTAAATGTCATTGTACATTTCACAAAAATATAGTTTTGAACTTGCTGACAGCACTGAAGATGGTTTCTTGGAAAACCGAAATCGATTTGCCTGAATAAAGCAAAAGATTTTACGGCTAATGCTGCTCCTTTCATTATTAATAAAAGTGATTTTGTGGTCGTTGAGCACACCCCTCCAGATAATGGAATCCAATTTAAAAAAAGTCAGTTCTGTTTCTCAGAAATGCGCGTACTGGTCAGTTTACGTCATTATACAGACGTTTAATAAAGATGAGAGGTGGGCTGTCATCTCTTAATTTATGTTAATGTAGAACACATAATTCAGGATATATGATGTTATAGAGATTGATCTGCATGGAAAGGTAACTGAAGTAAAATGGATAGCGTAGAAAAAGATCCAGAAAGAGGGAAGAAGGAGTTGAACTAACAAATGAAAGGAATAAATACACATCTGAACAAGGTCGAGAATTATAGCTAATTAGTGTATAAATTCCTTCGAGATACTTTATAATACAGGCACTTAGTGTACGCCAGGCTATGTAAACAATAGAGAAATAAGAACGCGTGTTCTGGAGAACAGAGATAAAAATTAGATTCATTTGCGAGCAGTATTAAAACCGGGCACGCGTTATAAATAGCAGTGAGGCTGAGTGTAATATATCCAGTCTGAAAGTGGACAGAATTAGTTTAAATTACGTTCTGGATTAAAATGCTTTCCACGCTGCCTTCATTTAATTCGGTACAACCACCGCGCAAAGTTTTGCCAGAGCGATTTGGCGGAACCTAATAACTGTTTCGTGTTTCAGGGACGCCTTTGTTAGCTGTCGGTATGCGACGGCTTTTACATTTCAGCCCCTCTACGTAACATACTGGTGTAGTCTGCAAGGCAGCTTCCCGACGCGATTGTTTGATAAGTAGCACTTTTTTTTATCAAAGCAAGTTAAATAAAACTCATTCTCGTCAGGGGTTGTCGCAAGTTGGCGCACGTTGACACGCTGCAATATGTTCCCTGCGCAACAGGTGTCCGTCCTTGCTTCCACCCCTCTGAAGAAATTTTTTCTGCTCGTTATTTCAGTCGGTGCCTTATTTATTCCACTGTTTCGTAGACGATGAAATACCGTTGTAGAAAAGGGACATCTCTTGCACATTTCGTGAATAGCACACCTTTCGATACCTTTTATTACAATTAATTTACCACATTTTGTGGAGTTTCAGTAAAAAAGCATGAGTATTCAGCTAAATTGGCATGAAAATTTGTTGGGTGAACTAGCACTCTTATGATGGGCAATAAAGTCTAACAGTTAGTTACCTGCGTCCTCATCCTATTATTACGATACCCATCTCTACAACAATTGGTCGAGATTCATTTTAGTGTAACGTAAGTCAAGTTAGGTAGTTACCGGGAAAATTTTGGGTTCTACCTATGGTTTAAATTCAACAGCAACACGATACGCCACAATATTTCCTCAGCTTAGGCTTCAAATACAAGCCGAAAAACTTGGCGAAGGAGTCTGAGTAATCATAGTTCAGATAATTTGTCCGTAATATTGTACGTTCACGTGCAACATAACTTTTTATTTTATCTTGTTAATTGCCAAATAGGCTTATGCACAAATTCTTACTTCATTACTAGTTTAGACAGACCTCAGATGATTATCACTCAAATGTGGACATAAATAATCATCCGTCTCAACACTATGTTGAGACCATGCTCAGATTTTAAAAATACATTAACATGCTGGATTGTCAAAAACAGTAATGTAACTCAAATCAAACAATTTATCTCCAACACCAGGTGCACGATGAATATCAGCACAATTACCTGGGACTTGTCTCGGGCATGACTTGGAAAAACGCAGTCTTCGGTGACACTTGTTCATAGTAATGGGCCTGAAACTATTCCTGAAGTATAATACTTTTCATCTTTCTTGGAAATTAACATGTTGTTGTGGTCTTCAGCTTGGAGACTGGTTTGATGCAGCTTTTCACCCTACTCTATTCCGAGCAAGCCTCTTCATATCCCCATAAGAACGGCAACCTACATCCATATGAATCTGTTTACTGTATTCATCTCTTGGTCTCCCAGTGCGATTTTCATCCCACACTAAATACACGATTTCTTGTTGTCTAAGGATGTAGTCTCTAAATCGATCCCTTCTTTTAGTCAAGGTATGCTAGAAATTCTTTTTCTCCCCAATTCTATCCAGTATCATCTCATTACTTTCGAGATCCACCGATATAACCTTCAGCATTATTCTGTAGCAGGCAATTAACATGAGAAATTATATCAGCTCGCTCTTAATAAAATGTGTGACTTGTACATACATTTTTATGACAATCGATCGTGTTTGTGTGTGTGTGTGTGTGTGTGTGTGTGTGTGTGTGTGTGTGAGCGCGCGCAAAAGCCCGCAACTGATTTTAGAGAAGCAGAAACTGTCTGAAATAGTCTCATTATTCTATAAAATGCTTGACTAACCATTTGCAGACTCTCGAAAGCTTCGTTTACCATCCTCAAACAGTTTTCAGTCGCATTCCACTGCGTATTTTCAGGATGCTAAGAAGATGAATGAGTCTATCTTGAAGAAGCTCAAGAACCTATCGTTGTTTAAGAGCATGTTAAAGGGTTATATATTCCTTTTTTCAGTGTGGATTCCTTTACGAATTTTATGTTAAATTTTAAAGTGTCCATAAAGTGCTAAGATAAGCCGTGCTCAAACTGAACACTTTGTGCCGACATGTGTCACCAACTCCCACTGCGCGCGGCCGTTCGCCGACGGGGGTTTGAGTTCCCCCTCGGGCATGGGTGTGTTTGTTGTCCTTAGGTTAGCTTAAGTAGTCTGTAAGCTACGGATAACCCAGCAGTTGAGTCCGATAGATATACAAACATTTCATTTCAACTCCCACTACGGGGTATTCCATTTGAAATCGGATGAAAAATGAGAAAATTGACCTCGTACGATTTAAAGTAATCAATATTTTCTACATGTGCTAATTAATGTAAAAAAATACAGATATCATGAATTGATCCCTAAAATGAATACTATTTTTCTAGTTAAAGTTCGAAGTTAGTGTCATTTTCCAATCGCGTGTAAAGGAAGAACCTGATATCCGATTCCTGTGGACTACGGTTCATTTTGAAGCTGAATATCTTAAGTTGATGTAGACATATAAAAATAACATAACAATTAATTCATTGTTGTAAAACATTTTTTTTAATTTATTAAAAGAAATGCATTCTTCATACAAAGACATGAACTTCTTTTTATTACACGTTGATAAGCGTTTATAGTATTACGGAGTCCCTTATCTTAGATGTGAAAAAAAAAAAATGGAGCAATAAATTGGTAAACTCACACTGGACTTACAAGTTAAGACTTCGGCGGGTTGGCGTCCGCAATCCGACAGGGAAAAACGCGTCACAGCTGGACACGGTCTGCAGGGGGTTTAAGGACGGATTGATGTATGCAACACGGCTTAGGGTAGCGGTCGTAATACGGTGTGGCGCAGTTTCTATATAAATTTTATTTTCTCTACAGATACCATACAACTGTTTACTGATTTTTTTAAAATTTTTTTATTTTATTTTATGTATTTATTTATTTTACATTGCTGCCATACTTTGACCCACCGCTTAAAAAATAAGGTGGGTCGAGGAATGGCATCTTAGCCGCTGCGACTGGACACGGGGCCTGAAGGACGCTGTGACACCCGGCCGCGATGTCCGAGGGGACTGAGGCGCTCCAGTCACGGTCTGCACGGCCACTACGGTCGGGGGTTAGAATCCCCCCTCGGGCATGAATATTTGTGCCATCCTTAGTATTAGCTAGTTCGTAAGTAGTTTGTAAGTTTAGAGACTGATGACCCCGTAGTTAAGTCGCATAAGCTATACAAACATTTAAACATTTTTTTGGCGCTGTGACTGACATCCTCCAGTTCCCGCTCCACTCGCACCCGTTGCCCGTATCCCGCCACGTGGAGGCAAGCCATTCCTTTTTGTATTAATTTATAATACTTTATGCCCGCAGAACAGCTTTCTCATAATTGTAGGTTTTTATCAAATTATTATTATATACACTAGTTTATAATCGTAGCGGAACTTGACAAAGAACCTTTTTTTAATTGTTTTTTGCCGTGTCCCTGTTTGTTGTAAACAACAGCATAGATCACACGACAACTTTTTCGGTATAACTACCTATTTCACACCAACGTTTTTGTTTCGGCCAACATTTTTTTTTTAAATCTCTTAAAGGTTTAACAGAGATGCTTGTCATAGCTTTTCTACAAGAATGAAAGTTTAGTTTTTCTGTATGTAATTATTTGTTGTTTATGTGATGTCTATTGTTATAATTCGCCAGTCAATTCACGGAAGTTGTAGCGCCTTTCAGTCAGTGCAGTATGCGCCCCCTTCAAAGTAATGAACAGTCAAGAAGTTTAGTTCCCTCTATAATCAATAGATTGGGACACGGATGATTAGAGGGAAGGAAGTACCAGCAGCTGTATAGAAATTCTTTTCTTTTTTCTTTTTTTCCTTTTGAGTTCAGTGACGCAATAACTGATAAGTCTACCTTGTTCAAAGATTTCTAGGTCAGAATATTCAAGAAATGTTATGCCTCCTCATGCCATACCATAACCATGTGTTGCCTCCAGGAAAGTCTAAGGCCTCGAGCGGTGGTAGATTTGGAGGCTGGCCTGTACCACGGAAACGATCGTGTTCTACAATGTTTCTGGCTACATTAGGCGTCCCCAACGTTCTCAGTCAGAATCACAAAGCAGACAATTTGTTTTCATCATAAAAGATTCATTATCCTATTAGCTTCACCGAAAATTGCGGCAGACGCTCTTTTCAAAGTTTTTGTCGCAGTTCGAACTGTGTTATTCACAACGCTATATGCGTTGTATTAGGGCTCATTCCGACCTAATATCATTTCTATGAATGACAATTTGCAACTCCTTGGAGGAGCACAGATGAACGAACTCTTGGAGAAAGAGGATGTGCTGAGAATATACCGATCAGTCTGGTCCCCTGCTTTAACCTTATCGATCATTTAAGGAAGCATTGGGGTGACGTATTGCAACATGTGATATCAAAAGCAATCCAACATATCCAGTTGCTGGAGGAATGGAATGCCTTTCTATAATATTTTTTACGAATGCTGTTGGCAGCATGGTAGTACGTTAGACAGTATGTTTTTGAGTTCGTTGTTAACATATGCCCTTACGTATTTTCCAGCGATTTATAGTAAGAAAAGGAACAATATGACAGTGTTGCAACACAGTATTAGTAGTGAGGTGCTTGACAAAGTCACGTCGATTAAATCTCTGTGCTTAAAAGTACAAAGCGGTGTGTAGAATGAGCATATCACTGCAATTGTGAAGAATGTGGGTGGTCGGTTTCAATTTATTGGAAGAATTCTTGGAAGATGTGGTTCTTCTGCAAGACCGCATATAGACTGCAGGTAAGAGCCCTCTTTGAATACTGGACAACTGTTTGGGATACCCACCAGATAGATAGAAACGGAAATATAGAAGCCATTGAAAGGTGGTGTGTAGGTTCGTTACTGGTTGTTCAATTAGCTGGTAAGTGTTACAGAACGCTTCAGGAGCTTGAACAGATATCCATAGAGGGGGAACGACGTGGTTTCTGAGAAATAGTTTTGATGAAATTTAGAGGGTTTGGCATTTGAAGCTTACTGCAGATTTATTCTACTGCCGCAAATTTTCATTTCACGTAAGGGCCATAAAGACGAGACAACTGGAATTGCGACGGATGCTTATAAGCATTGGTTTTTCCACTCATTTGGAATAGGAAAAGAAATTAGCATTGGTATCAGGTACGCTCGAATATGCACCGTATTTTGGTTGTGGCTACAACAGGCTGTATTGTGTGTAACACCAAATACGAGGCGCATCCAGAAAGTAAGTTCCGTTTGGTAATAAAATGAAATTGTAGACAGATACAGAAGAAATTTTTATTGCACAAAATTCTACGATTCCTGAACTACTTTTCACACATAACTGCCGAAATTTTGCAGGTATTTGTCATAGCGTGGCACCAGGTTTTGTATACCCTCTTCATAGAAATCTGCCGCCTGTGTCTTCAATTCAATTTCAGGCATCAGTGATAGTGAAATTTGGGGAAGTCCATAGCAAGAGCACTAATTGTAAACCTACGGTTTGCCTGAATCGTCTCATCAATCGCGTGATCCAGTTCTTCCGTAACCAAAGGTGGACGCCCACTTCGTTCTTCATCGTGCACATCACTACGCCCGCCATTGAACTGTAGGACCCATCTTCTCACCATCGAATCACTCATCGCATTTGGTCCGTAAACATCGCAAATTTGCCGATAAATTTCGCATTCACTTTCACTTTCCTCGCATTCAGAAACCGAATCACCGACCTGATTTCGCAAGCGGCGGGATTTTCAATCAACGCCGACATTTGAAACAAGCACAACAAAGCGTACGTAACTGACAGCGATCTCGAAATGGCGCACGTTTTTCTCCTTGATACACATCGTCTACAGCGCATGTGCGGAACTGCAATCGCAGCGCTGCAGCGGAGATAAATTGAAACGGAACTTACATTCTGCACGCGCCTCGTATTTTTATATGTGGTACCTTAATATGTACAAAAATGTTCAAATGTTTGTATAGCTTATGGCACTTAACTACGGGGCCATCAGTCCCTAAACTTATGAACTACTTATGAACTAGCTAACACTAAGGACGGCATAAATATCCATGCCGGACGGGGGATTCGAACCCCCGACCGTAGTGGCCGTGCAGACCGCGGATTGAGCACCTCAGTCCCCTCGGCCACCGCGGCCGACTAATATGTACAGATTTCAAAGTATTTACTCTTTTTTTCTCTCTGTGCCGAAAAGTCAGAAACCAACACATACATAGAAATCAAATGTTTTCTGTTTTGCCATACGTGGACTGCAAGAGAACGACTCCTAGCCATATAGACATGCACTTACCATCAAACGATAGTGAGGCCTGCTGCACCCGCTTATCCCTGATGTCGGGGAATATAGGCCTCCTGGTGCTACACGTACGTGCGGCTGCTACTGAGATTGAAAACAAGAAACTCTTAGTAGCTATATTTAAAATTTTCAAAATGACAAAACACCCTGTTGTAATGTTGTTTGGTGCTTTATCCGTATTCACCTCTTGAAATACATGTACAAATAGGTACACCCTCTATATGTTAATGTGTGATGTGAATATATCATTACTGCACTGCCGTTAGTGGTATTAATATGTTCGTAAACGGCGCGTGCGAATTTGCGATTCTCTAGGGGCCCATATCTCAGGTTCTATTCATCTCAGAGTGAAGGGGTAAGATGTTCTGGATAGATCTTGGCCTATAGTTATTATCTTTGAATAATGGTTACATTTCTGTTAGTCTGCGGTGGCCGGCCGCGGTGGACGAGGGGACTGAGGCGCTCCAGTCACGGTCTGCACGGCCACTACGGTCGGGGGTTCAAATCCCCCCTCGGGCATGGATATTTGTGCCGTCCTTAGTTGTAAGTAGTTCATAAGTAGTTTATAAAACTCTTCTGGGTGTTGGACCGCATCGTCAGTATATCAAATACTTCACCGACGTTTCGGCTACTATTACAAGCGGCCATCTTCTGGGTGTTACGTTTACAGTAAACGTAACACCCAGAAGATGGCCACTTGCAATAGTGGCCGAAACGTCGGTGAAGTATTTGATATATTGACGATGCGGTCCAACACCCAGAAGAGTTTTATAAACAACGACAACGGCCGCGGGAGCCTTCGTATACATTTAGTTCATATGTAGTTTGTAAGTTTAGGGACTGATGACCCCGTAGTTCATAGACTCTACAAACATTTGAACATTTTTTTTTTGTCTGAGATGTTTTTAGTTAACTTCAGGAATATAGTACAGCGTTTTTTCTACGTATTGCACAAATTTCGTTCCTTGGCCGTGACACTTTATGCCAAAGTAAATTCATTCATAAGTTTTGCACATCCTCGTGTTTCTTCTCTTCTCATGGAATTCTCTCCCTAGTCTTTCGCTTCTCTCCGTCTAGTGCGCGCGCAGCCACACCCACAGCTCCGAGCCGTTCTGGAGGAGGTCTGAAGTATTATCTTGCGACCACAGGGCAGGGTTTGCCACTTAGCCCCACTCGGCGGCGGCAGCAGTCGAAGCAGCCGAGTGTTTCCGGCGACAGGCGAGCCCGGGCTCTCCCCCCCCCCCCCTCCCCTACTTTTTCCACGCATTTGCGACGGGCTTAATAATTCAGGGGAGAGGAGGAGCCGGGACCTGGAGTGGCTGCAGCAGCCTTCCTTCCTGCGGGCTTTTAGTGCGGCTGCTGGCTCTGGCCGCAGACCGCCCTCCACCCTGCCCTACTCTCCTCCAGACTCCTCAAGATGGGAAGGCGCACCGGGCTGAAACGTTGTCAACGGCTTCCTTGAGAGCGCTGGTGCACCGACAGTTCGGCTCACGATCACGAATCCACTTCTGTTGTCCACAAGGGTGACAATTATACGTCTCTTGCTCAAGAGTCGTTAATCCAGTATACATACAGGGTGTTTCACTAAGTGTGTTTGCCTCTGTAACTTATAAAATAATAGGTGACGGAAAATTTTAATGCGGTAGGTCAACACAAGAAGTGTTACACTTTCTCCGGAGCTATGAACATAGTTTATTGTATCATTTTCCAAAAAGTTACAGCACAAACATATAATTTTGTAAATGGAACAATAGTTTTTTTCTATCGTGCATTGGAATCGTTGAATCCAGCTGCGTCCAAATCAATTTAAACTACATTCCTATCACTGTTAGTTTGGGAGCTACAACCCTTCAAAGTTTCAGGGACAGATACCACACGCTATACATAATACATGGCTGTGTGGTGGATGATGGATGTTAAGGCGGTGGGAAGTTGATTTACATAAGATGTTCAAATTTGTGTCCATGTTCCTCAACGCATAATGCAATGCGCCGTCGAAAGGATCTGCGGATGAGATGTAACATCGCCGGTGTGACGGAGCGACATGCGTCCTCGATGCGCCGTTTTAGATCATCTAGGGATGTGAACTCAGTGACATAAACACGATCCTTTAGATATCCCCACAAAAAGAAATCTAGTGGTGTTAAATCGGGGGACCTTGCGGGTGCTGTAACTCTATGGAAAATGATACAATAAACTATGTCCATAGCTCCGCAGAAAGTGTAACATTTCTTGTGTTGACCTACTGCATTAAAATTTCTCGCCAACTATTATTAGTGAAACACCCTGTATATATATCAAATAAAGTCCGCCGGCCGCGGTGGCCGAGGGGACTGAGGCGCTCCAGTCATGGTCTGCACGGCCACTACGCTCGGGGGTTCGAATCCCGGGCATGGATATATGTGCCGTCCTTAGTGTTAGCTAGTTCATAAGTAGCTTGCAAGTTTAGGGACTGATGACCCCGTAGTTAAGTCCCATAAGCTATACAAACATTTGAAACATTTGAAATGAAGTTCGGAATAAATCTTTCATTCTATAGCGGAGTGTGCACTATTATGAATATTCCTGGCAGAATAAAACTATGTGCCGGAACCGGGACTCGAAGGTGGGACCTCTACTTTCGAGGACAAACGCTCTACAACTGAGCTGTCCCTACAAACTCACACTGTGAAGTTTGCAAAGTAGGAGGCGAGGAACTGGCAGAAGTAAAGTTGTGAATATGGGCCGTGAGTTTTGTCGGGATAGGTCAGTGGTAGAGCGCTTGCCCTCGAAAGGAAAAGGTCCCAGGTTCGAGTCCCGGTTGTTCGGGCACACAATTTTAATCTGCCAGGAAGTGTCAAGAAATAAGGTAGTTTACCAGAATTTCTGAAAAATAGAAGTACCAAAGATTACGCTGCCCCTAGTAGTGCCATGTGGGTCATTTTGGCCCATAGTAGCAGACTACCATTTTATTGATATTTTGTTGGTGTAATGCAAGAAAAATATAATTGGTTCTCTAACACAATCAAAAGTAAATTTCCAGGAGTAAATGTTATTTTATTTAAAGTTCACAAAAGATTTTCCATTGTATTCAGTCAAAATTAATTAAAACAAATAAATAAAACAGTTTTAAAATGTTTACCTAGATATTCAAACAGACCCAAAACGTATAGTGTGTATAGTTACTAATAGTTTTTTTTTCTTTTCAGATACAAGGCAAGTGTATTATTATAAGTGTTTGGAAATATTTAGGAGCAAATAGTTGATAACATTATCTAACCTGGTGTGGGCTCACAGTTAAGACGTTGCACAAAGTGTTTCCAAGAGTTTCTACCTGCAACATGGCCTTACTGTCTTTCCCCAAGTCACTTTCGAAAGACTCAAATCTTTCAGCAAATGAAAGTATAGCCATCCAAAACCTTAAAACAAATCCTGACATAATCGTCGTCACTGCAGATAAAGGTTCACCACTGTAGTTATGGATCACAGTGAACACCTGGCAGAAGGGCTCCGCCAAATTTCATCCACCTACAAGTTGTGCTGGAATAACCCCATCCCAACGTCCAACAAGGTCTCTAGTCCCTGTTAAAATCCTACACCCCCTTCCAGAAGCTCTACCTCAACAACCCAACATCACACCGCACACCCACCTTCTACATAGTCCCCAAAATTCACAAACCTAATAATAATCCAATTGTGGCTGATTACTGTGCTCCTACCGAAATAATTTCAGCCCTCGTTGACCAACACCTCCAACCAATTGTCCAATATCTTCTCATATCAAGGATACCAACCACTTCCTTCTCTGACTCTCCAACTTTCCCACTTCTTTGCGTCCTGGATCCCTACATGTCACAGTGTATGCCACCTCCCTACATCCCACATGCCCATGTCCTTCCCCCTCTTGAATACTACCTTTCCCAACGACGCTCTGAACTCAAGCCTCATACCTCATTCCTCATAATTCTCACCAAATTTATCCTAACAACTACTTTTACTTTGAGGGAAAAGTTTACCATCAAATCCACGGCACAGCCATGGACACCCACATGACACCTTCCTATGCCAACCTGTTTATGGGCCTCTGGAGGAATCCTTCCTAACATCCCAAAACCAGAAACTGGCCTGGATCAGGTTTATTGATGATACTTTCATCCCTCCGACTTAGGGCTAGGACATCCTATCCTTCTTCCTTCAGAACCTCAACTCCTTCTCCCCCATTCACTTCATGCGGTCTTCCTTAACCTACCATGCTACATTCCTGGATGTCAATCTCCACCTCACTGATGGCTCCATTCACACTTCCGTCCATATTAAACCTACCAACCACCAACAGTACCTACACTTTGACAGTTTCCATCCCTTCCACATGAAACAGTCCCTCACTAACAGCCTCGCCATCTGTGGATGGCGTATCAGGACTCCCTTTTTGAATATGCTGAAGGTCCCACAAAGGCCTTCACAGACACCATCAGTAACCATCAGTAACCATCTACAAAAGAGCGCTCCCTTTGTCACCCAGTACTTTCCTGGACTCGAACAACTAAATTGCATCTTTCGCGAAGGTTTTGACTTTCTGTCGTCGTGCCCTTCTGCCCAGGATCATTCCCACTACTCCTAAAGTCGTGTTTCGTCGCCCTCCCAACCTCCATAACATCCATCCCTATGCCACCCCGAAACCCAGCCCACTGCCACAGGGATCGTATCCTTGTGAAGTCCCCGCTGAAAGACCTATCTAATCCAACCACCCAGCACTTCCTATTACAGTCCTGAAACAGGCCTTTTTATTACCCTATCAGAGTGCGGGCCACCTGTGAAAGCAGCTTTCTACATTGGCATGATCACTAATCAACTGTCGATTAGGATGAATGGCCACCGCTAAACTGTGGCCAAAACCAAGGTGGGCCACCCTGTGGCACAGCATGCAGCAGAGCTCTTGCTTGATTTCAATAGCTGCTTCACAACCCGGACCATCTGGATCCTCCGATACACCACCAGAATTTCTGAACTGCACAGATGGGAGTTATCCTTACTGCTGTACATTCTCCGATTCCGAAATCATCCAGGCCTTAACCTGCGATAACTTCCCTTTTTGCCAGCCGCGGTGGCCGAGGGGACTGAGGCGCTCCAGTCACGGTCTGCACGGCCACTACGTCGGGGTTCGAATCTCCCCTCGGGCATGGATATTTGTGCCGTCCTTAGTATAAGGTAGTTGCTAAGTAGTTTGTAAGTTTAGGGACTGATGACCCTGTAGTTAAGTCCCATAAGCTTAACAAACGTTTGAACGTTTGAACTTCCCTTTTTTCCACACCTTACAGTTCCTACCTCTATGCTAAACCTCTTCTATTTTGGGTGGTGCGTGAGTGTGCATGCGTGCGTTTGTGTGTGTGTGTGTGTGTGTGTGTGTGTGTGTGTGGACACGCGTGTTATTTTAGAGCTTCAGCTCTAGTCGAACATTATAAATGAAAATTATGTAACACTTATCAAGTAAATAGCACAATTCAGTATTTCTCAATTGCGAGAGTTCACTTATAAAGATGTAATTAATTCATGTTCTATCAAGTACCATCCATTCAGTGTTTACGTTTCCACCCCAAAGATCCCATATGCTTTATGTGTATCAGAATTGACTAAGTAAATAACTTTATTAAAAAAAAAAAAAAGGGGAGGAAACTACACATGCCTAACACTGGAGAGTATTTTTGAAAAATTTTACACAAAATTTACTGCCCTATAACGTGCATGGTGGGAAGATCGATTATCAAACTACAAATTGTAATTTAACGTCCATAGAGAGTTAAATGTAACAATTTTTTAAGTATTACTTTAGTTAAAAGCTTCTCTCTGTTACGAAAATTCACTGTTAAAATGCATTAATAATTAAAATTGTAACTAAACCGAATATATTAAATGCATGTATAACAACTTAAACGTTTAAATATTTTACAATTTCATGGTGATAAGTTTAACAATTAAAGAAATAAAGAAAAATTTTAAAAAGGGGGCAAGTGGTACTCACTCGCTACAAGCGCCACAACAACAATGAACGAAATATTAGTTTTACTTTTTCACGTTGTAGTAGGAAATATTTCATTAGCGTTTCTCTATTCCTATGGCCCATTTAGGTGAGTTACATCAACAATTTGAATGTTTTCTCTACCAGTTATTCTCACAAAACTGGAGCCAGAGCAGTTGCCTCTATACCGCGTTCTCCCACTGCAAGATATCAGTTTTCCGAACGGCTTAACGTGTCCCCACAGGAATTCTACACTACTGTCATTATCTTCTTCTCTCAAAATTACCACCATCCTACGTCCTCAATAATTTTCAGCATAATTATTAAACCTTATACTGTATTTGAATATTATGAAGAACCATGAAGAAAAATATCGATTAATAGGTTGCATGGATTCAGAAAATATCGTTCTTCCGCCAGACATAGTGATGCAGGCTGGGAATATTCACAGTGGGAAGGAACTTATAAAATGCGAATATTGCGGGGAATATTTCTTTGGGAATTTAGGAAAATTTTTAGATTTTGAAAGTTTTAACACTTATTAACAGATGCAGAACCTTATAACTAGGTTAACTTTGTAAACTCATACATTTTAATCCTAGTTTGATCATTCTCTACATTAATTTCCTTGCTAATTCCATGCAGAACATAATTTACTTCAAGTATGGTGAAAATAGTAATTTTAAATATTCGCTATGGCTATAATGTTTCGGCAAGTTGATACTCCCCATTTCTCTGAATTAAATTTTAACTTAAAAATATATATCTCTGGAGACGTAATCCTCAACTGTAATATTTATTTATTTATTTATTTATTTTTAGTTTTTCCAAACGAATGACTAGAGGTGCTTCACTTTCAGACTTTAATAGACCCTACAGTTAATGTTTTACAATGTTCTATGTCAACAAAATCACTTGTATTTTCAAGTAAATTATAAATCTCGGCTGGTTTATTTGCATAAATTTTTTCTTACATGCCAATTTTAGTGACTAATGTTTACCAATTTCACACCAGTTTATTTTAAACTTTAGTGTCTAAAATATTGCTCACATTGACAGAAAACTTAACAACTTGAATAAACAAACCTCCCTGTGTATTTTAGCATTTAGTAGCTACTCACTAGATGGCATATCAGTATCATAATTTCGGTTTTTCTAAAGGTTGATTATTACGAGGTTGGCAGTTGTAGGAAACGTAAGTATAGTAAATTTCTATGCTTGGAGTTCTAGGGCTAATTGTTTGAAATGTAAAATATTGAAAACGGAAAACTATGTTTATTTCAAACAAGGAGGTTAATTCCAGATCCATATAAACCTAAACCGGTCCAAAGAGTGTTCGTTATTGTTTTCATAAAATAATTACATTGATCTATTGATTTGAATGATTTCGTTTTTAAAATTATAAATTCCCAAGAAATTTATTGAATTATAATTTTTTTCTTAAAATGTACTTCAGTTTCCTTATTTAACTATATAATAACTGGCTTAAAACTATTAACTATGGTTTATTGAGCTATCTGGCTAATTAAGTATAAATTCGTGGGAATTTATTAATTTTGGGATTATTGCCGGCAATATTTCCTGGGAATATTTCCTCGACTTTAACTTCCCGGGAATTTCACAACAGAAGCCAGATAGGTAATATTTTATTCTTATCCATTAATTAGTGCCATCGACCGGGAAGCTGAAATGGATTACGAGGTGCTTTTTTTTTTTTTAAGTACGTTCCGTTTTATTGTAGACACTAGTAGTTCGCGCACATACTGCAACGGGCGCGTGCGTTGTGTACCGGCATGCCTCAGGAACAACTGTGCTCAGTTTCAGCTCTGTGGTTAACATGTACGGTTCTGTTCTGTGCTTTCAAAATGTTTAAGACTATCAACTCGGCCGCGGCGTGTGAGGTTCGCTCAGTGATATCGATTTTGTCACCAAGGAAACTGTCTGCTGCAGAAATTCATCGAAAGTTTTGTAAAGTGTATGGTGTTACTGTTATGAGTAGAGGCAAAATGCGTAAGTGGGTACGAGAATTGAAAGATGAGTGAAACAATGTCCATGATGAGGACCGCTCCGGTCGCCCATATTCGATTACAGACAATTTGGATGTTTCAGCAGAAGGATTTGTGAGAACAGGAGCTTCACAATAATAGGTCTCTCAAACGAATTTCCTGACGTGTCGAGATCAGTGCTTTACAAAACGGCAGCGAACTCTTCGTTATAGGAACAGGCGGAAAGATTGTATGAAGAGAGTATTTTAAAATTGGTTGAGAGGCATGATAAGTGTTTGAAAAAACTTGGCAACGATGTTGAAAAATACAGTATGTACTTTCTGAAAATAAATTTACTTTTTTTAATAACATTGCGTTCTTCTTACTTAAAAAACGCGCCTGGTACATTTTTATAGATTTTCCTAAGATATGGAGTTTGGCATCCATTTCCTGCGAGCTACTTAAAATTAATAGCATGCCTATGGATTTGTGTCTCATCTTAATCGAAAATTTTCGGTCTGAAAGTTCTTTGTAATTAATGAAAAGTCGTCGAGCAAACCCGAAGCGTCTTACCTGTCTGCTGTTCTTAATCGATATACATGATCTACTAGAAATCTGCGCAACTCTCTGACATTGTTTGGAGATGCAATAACTGAAAGTCCAGTGAAATAACGAGACGAGACAACTAATTCCAAATGAAAGAAAATTTGAGGTCATTCAAAGAAATACTGAAATAAATCCGTTAACTTTCAGTTCCACGAAAAGTCTCACATATCTCTATATATTTAATTCAAATAATAATTAGTAAATACGACTAAGAGCAACATGAATTGGTAATTTTAAATGATGGGCACCGACAGCTAAAATATTTATACACAGGTAAGGAACTTAAAACGTAGTTGTTAAAATAAAATTGGAGCCGGCTGGTACACATGACAGTTTGTCAGCTACGGCGTTTCCGCACAGCCACACAGGACGGAAATAGAACTTTTCACCAGCCTGATGCAGCTGGTAAGGCCCACTACACGGACGAAAACATGGCCACGCATCACGTCGTTAAAATGACAAACCAGCCAAATAATAATGTTCAAATGTTTGTAAATCTATCGGACCAAACTGCGTGGTCATCAGTCCGTAGCTTACAAACTACTTAAACCAAGGTAAACTAACCTAAGGACAACACACACTCCCATGCCCCAGGGAGGACTCGAACCTCCACGGCGAGCAACCGCGCGCTCCGCAGCGAGACGCTTTAGACCGCTCGGCTACTTCACCGCGGCGCCAAATAATATTTACCAAAATGAAAAGCCGGGTTTAAATATTTTACTTAAAATGACAAAAACCGGAAGGTCAACAGATTTTATTTCTGACGAACTGAGGGAAGTTGCTAGTGATCGGACCTGACCAATAATCCCCGTTATTCAACCTAGGAATTATATGCTAAACATTTAATTGCACCTGAAGATGCAACTACAAAGTTGCGAAACCGGTTGTTCGGAGCTTCACGACTCTAATAAACAAGCAGCTAAAGTAGATCTGTGGCCTTCCACTCAGAAAACTACAATTTTATTTTAACAGCTACATTTTAATTGTGTCAAAGTTCCTTAACTACGTATTAATTTGAAAGATCACTTAGGCAATAATAAGGCAGAAGCGAGCTAGAAACTGTCGACAGAACAATTAGAAAGTGCAAGATATGCACTAAAGAGTAAATGCATTATGTGAGGGAATATGGGAATATTGCTGCACGGTGTGGAATCCTTACTAGACAGCATTGGCGGTGGGTAGAGAAAACAAGTTTTACCAAAACTAGGCAGCATGCGCAGATTTGTTAACACGAATCAAAAGCATGTTACATATATAAATGATGTTATAACATAGCGAAAGTCTGCATTCATATAATATTTCTCCGAACATGGGATAGACCTAGGGCATTGTCAACAATAAACAATGGACCTGCTTCAAACTTGAAAATAGATAGTGAGGGACTTAACCCTGCCGACACAAGTTCTTCTATTCTTAAAGGACCTCATTTCTTGTAACCAAACGCAAACTGTTCACATGGTTCCTTGCAGTCTTGGTTCTTAGATTTCGACGGTGAAAGTTTTGATTCATCTGGAGGTTCTTTCACAGTGCCTCTTTGCCTTCACTGGAGGTTCTCTTAAAGAGGCTGCTGTCTGGAGGAAACTATTCCTTGCTTTCACCCTTGATGGTTTACGGTCGGAAAGTTTGTGCGCTTCAACGTTTCATCTTTAGTCGTTATTGATCTAAAGTGACTCCGACGAACACTTAGAGGTGCAATATCAGTGAGACAGTGTAATAAATAGGTGTGGTTTCTTGGCACCCAGTGATTAAACTGGAAGCTTCGTTCTTGGGTCGCCATTGGCATGGGCTCTCATATTCCACACAGTGGATGGATATTCTCCAGCAGTGTGGCTCAGAGCCAATGCTGATATGTAACACCCCAGATTTGTACATCCTAAACTTCCTCATGTATTTTCACTTATTGTGGGCAGTAATTTTATAACAGTGTGGCCTAAAACAGAGGGATCGATCCAGCATTATCCTACTGTACATTGGGATGAAGAATAGTCCCCTTCCTTGAAGCCTATTTGTGCCTTTGGTGGAAGGCACAAACTTTGGATTTAGCTTTAGAAGATCAGCCTTGTAGTATCCTCCAGGTTCCTTCAGAGCGCTATTAAGATTGAATTGCAGGTTGTACCCCAGGAAGGTAGACTGATAGAGTAGCAGAGGCTCATCCCAATTGGGAATAAGTGGGAGGGGCTTGCCAGTTCCGGCATATGCCTTAAAACAAAGCAAAGTAGGGATGATCGATATCCATCAGGGTTAGATAAACATCGATGTTTAGAGGTAAATCATCGATGTTTTAACATCAATATTAAGATCACTTAAACATCGATGTTAAGAAAGCGATATCCAGCCATTGATACTTCCGTATTGGTGTATTAAACCAAACTGATTAAAAAAAAATTAACACGCACCCACACACACACACACACACACACACACTCACACACACACACACATACATCCTCGTGCAATGTCACACCCTCTCTCTCTGGCTGGATCGTTAATTCTGTTTCTTGTGCGTACTCTTGCCCACTCTGAGAACGATACATCGATATCTGACCGTGAGGGGAACCTCTTTGACTGCGATGCCTTACTTTTGTTGTTCACAACAATGAGTTTTACTATAATAAATGCTTCTTAAAAGGACTGTTGGACTTAAAATTAGTTCATCACTCATTATCGACGTGAAAAAGTGGTATTGCTCAAGTAAATAATTTAAAAAATAGTAAATTACTCTTTTGCATTAATTAATTATTTCACCGCGGATTTGTTTACTATGTTGTTTCCTCTTTCGTTTTCTAGGTTATGTTGCAAAAGAAGTAGGGGCTACTAAAATTGCATTTCATATAAAAGAAAATTGTGTCATGTCATATCCAATTAGGACGTCGCGTGATTCCAGAATTCAGCATCTGTTGTCAACATTATCAATCGAAGCCGTCGGAATGTGAAGTTTAACCAGGGCTGGCAGGTTTCTTGTTTTTGCGAGTGTGTTATACTTTTGCGACGCTACAGCGGTCTATTGAGTTAAATGGATGGAGTTGAATGAAGCCAACAATCAATTTTTGTTGTGTTACAAAGTTGTCCTTCCTACTTACAATAAAACCTGACCCATTTACGAGCACAAATCCACCTACAGTGCTCTAATTTTAAATTTAAAGGAAGTAATCATTTTAAACAGTGATCATTTGCATTTTTTGTTAAGAACGTCGTTGTCAGTGGTCTGAACTTTTATCTTGAGGAGGATCACGCTCCAGTCACGGTCTGCACGGCCACTACGGTCGGGGGTTCGAATCCCCCCTCGGGCATGGATATTTGTGCCGTCCTAGTTCGTAAGTAGTTCATAAGTAGTTTGTAAGTTTAGGGACTGATGACCCCGTAGTTAAGTCCCATAGACTTTACAAACATTTGAACATTTTTTTGAGGAGGATCATTTATTTCCATCCGAGGCAAAGCTACACAGCTTCTTCTTAACCAATCCATTCTGTTCATTAGAAGAGCTTTTAGAAATACCCAATATCAACCTACATATGTAAAACAAAATATATAAAACTGTTAGTTAAGTGAACTGAAGAAGTCAATTCATGTAATAGTGAGGAAATAAAATGGTAGTGTTGCTTTTTTTTCACTTGATAATTAGTTTTTCTCTAACTCAAAAATAGGCCTTGGTTGGAACATTTTTGAGTCAGAGAAACTATGAACAGAGCGTGGGTACACTTCCCACGCTCGAAACAGTTGAGTGACTTGGTCAACCTAAAGTTCGCACACTTCCCGCACTCAAAACCGTAGCACGACCTGAAATATCGCTGAGATGGAATAAATCGCTACTGCCAATCGATAAGTTGTATATTCAAGTCCATATATTAGTATATAACACTATCAGTAAGCACATGCGAGAGAGTGAAATCGTTTAAAGGAAACTGAACTGAAAACGAATATACCACGCAAGGACCATCACGCGGTTGGAAAATAGGCGAATAAAAGCGTAAAATTAGAGGTATACGAGGACGGAGAAGTTCCGAAAATGTGTAATAATCTTAAAAGTAAATACGGTGGGGAAGGGGGTTAAAACAAGTTGTGCATTGCAGACCAGACAGAAATGCAAAAATGTATAACCCAGGCTTAACACTGTAAGGTAGCCTTACAAACGTAAATATCGACTTTAAGGCTTCTGGGAATTATTTACTTGCAAGTTGGAGTTAATCGTTAAGGATATTATCGACATTGTTAGCTACATGTTTGGAAATTTCAAATTTTCACCAAAAGTCCAATTTCCTCCCGATAACCTTCCTGTGCGCTATTACAGATCCAGTGGCACAGTTACGGGGGGGGGGGGGGGGGTGTCTAATGGAGCTGTAGCCCCCCTCCTCCTAGCACTTCCCATTTTTTTTTATTTTATTATTTTTATTGCTTTCATTTTTTATTTTTTAAATAGGTCGGCACCGAAAATTTGCAATAGTGCACATGTAATAAATCACAACGTAACTATAATTTGCCAAGTACAAGTGAACGTTACAATGGGTCGTCAACTTGATGCCGGCACTGAGAACGTATGCTGCTGTCACTGTGAGCTGTTTTAATGCCGCCGCGACCAGCTTTGATGCTGCCGCTATTGCTACTGCTGTGGTGAAGTTACGAGCCGATTGTTAATATGTTGCGAACGGTTCCTTAGCAGATTAGCGGCAACACCAAGTGGAATATTGTGAACAATAGTGTTATTTTAGTTCAAGTTTTACACAATCTCATGTCAAATTGTAAAGACCTTTCTCTTTGGCTAGCAATATAGAAGCTGCTTAATTATTTTACGAGCTGATTATGTAGACTTCATTTCAACATGTTGCTCATCTTACTCTTCGAATTAATGCGAGCCTGCTCATTTTATTTCTTGTGTAATTGTTTTCGTATTATAATTGGTTAAATTATTAAAAGTGTAAAAATAAGTCATAGATTAATAAATTCAATAGGTTTATTTTTTTTATTTTTTTTTTTTCATTAGTTGTTTTACAAGGGATTGAAAAGAGCGCGGTATTTTGAAGGAAGGAGGAAATGAAGAGTGATTAAGGTATAATGTCCCGTCGACATTGTGATCATTAGAGACGGAGGACGTGATCGGAATGATTTTTTCGGAGAATTGGAAAGATAATAGGCCCATACCATTTGAAATGAACCATTCTCTCGTCTACCTGTAGAGATTTAAGGAAAACATGGAAAACTATCTTAGCGTGGCCGGAGGGCGATATTTCACGATAACAACGCGCCGTTACTTAGGTCCCGTGCTACCCAGGACAAGCAGGCCAGCTGCAAAAGGGTGGGCATTCCGGAATCATGATTTGAGCTTCGTCGAGACTCTCTGGGGACCCACGAACGCACTAAAAATTTGCTCGCGCTCTGCAAACGATTTGGTGTAATTTGCGCCCAAAGGAGCATTACGAAGCTGTAGACTCAGTTCGACATCTTCTCACTGCATTTCGTAGGGCCAAAAACAAGCACCACACTGTGATAGGTTCTTATGCCATAGCAGTTGGTGGTGTGCGGAATGATAAATGGCTCTAAATGTTGAAAAACGTAAGGCGATGCAACTGAGTGGGAGAAACAATCCCGTAATTTTGGAATACAGCATTAGTAGTGTGCTGTTTGACAGGATCGTGGCAATTAAATATCTAGGCGTAACGCTGCACAGCGACATGACATGGAACGAACATATAAGGACGTTCACGAGGAAGGCGAATGCCCGAGTTCGTTTTTTTAGGACAATTTTGAGGTGTGATTCGATAGTAAAGGAGACCGCATATGAAACGCTTGTACGACCCCGTCTTGAGTTTTGCTCAAGTATTTTGGATCCCCACATGATCGGTTTAAAGGACGACACAGAGGTTGTTCAAGGCGGGTGGCTAGGTTTGTAACTGGTAGATTAGATTAATGCGCTAGTGTTACCGAAATGTTTCGGGAACTCAACTGGGAGTTGGTGGGTGACGACGCTTTATTCAAGAAGCACTGTTGATGAAATTTAGAGGGCCGGAATTTGAGACGGACTGCAGAACCATTCAATTGCCGCTAACCTACATTTCGCGTAAAGATTACAAGATTAGAGAGATTAGGCCTCATACGGATGCATACTTCTTTTCATTCTGTATGGAAGTGGAAGAGGAATGCAAGTAACTCGTAGTGGTACAGTGTACCCTCCACCATGCAATTTTGGGTGGATTGCGGAGTATGTATGTAGATGTAGACTTGGTATGTCAGAGTATTTTGAAATTCATCGGTTGTGTATTACGTTTACAAACTGAACATTCTTAATGCTCATGCACATATTAGAAAGAATAAACTGTGAAGCTAGGAGCAGAATCCCACAGTTATATGTGCATCTTCCTTTCAGCTTTCGTATCATTATGACAAACGGTCTTGCGTCTGTGCATATTTCTGATCTACCGTAATTACGGATAATTTACGACTTCATTGTGGTTAGTAAGTATTAACGATTCACATTATTAGCGGATACTATCGTTAAAACATTAATTTCGTGACATTTCTTACGAAAACACACTTTCATATTTATTAGTAGGTACTTTCTCAGATTGCTGCTTAGTTCGCCTAAGAAAATGCTACTAAGTGTCAATCAAACGGTACCCGAGACTGAAAAATCCTAATACTGTAGTGCATGTGTTATTAAACACATGCACTACAGTATTATAGGAAATATAAATTAATGTCATTGTTCGGCACCGGTGCGAGGCGCCACAAGGGCGCAGCAGCGACGGGACGCTGTGGCTGCAGGTAGAGGCGGCCGCTACCTGCCCGGCCCTCACACAATGAAACGGCCGGCACTGGGCCGGTGGGGGGACTCGGCCGGTGACCGCCAACCTGTTCGGACGCGTGTGTTTCTGTCTAAGAATGTAGCGCTTCTCAGTTCTCACAAATACAGTCCACTTCTACCAGACATGTACTTTTATTTCTAAACGCCTTTCCTTTGCAACTAATGATTGCATTCGTCTGGATTGTGGAAAGAGCGAGGCAGCGCAGAATGCCCGCGCGTTTTGCGGCTGCCCACAGTCATTATTCTGAGATATGTACGGTTTCTTTTCCGCAGTTAAGAAATTTGTGACTAGCGTTCTATTTAAAAGAAAATAAACATTGAGTTACAGATGCGTTGGAACCGTTACCACTACCAAACACATAGTGAATTTACGATGTGACCTGCCACCCCTGGACATTGAAATGTATTGAAATGTATCAGTGAGTCAGACATCCTACGAAAGGCCACTTCGAATACTAGAGTTGTGTATAAAAGGAAAATGAACAGAATGAGAAATTAAAGATAAGATATATCTTTATTTTTCTACATTGCGACATTTGTCAAACCGCTTTATAAGCTTCAAAAAGCCGTCCAGGAAATAAACAAAGCGTTGCATACGGAAGAAGCGTTGAATGGCTGTAGTGTGGAAACATCCGTCATCACTTGTCCGAAAGAAGTTCGAAAGCTCCGTCTGCAGGTAAAGTGCTACTCGCCGTTTTCTGGGTCGGCCAGGGAGTTTTGTTCGACTTTCTGGAGGATGCAACTATAATCAATGCTGCGCGGTACTGTGCCACTCTGTCGAATTTGAAAGAGGTGATTAGGAAAAAGCGGTCTAGTCTTCTCAGATCTGGCGTTATGGTGTTGGTTGACAGTGCGAGACCACACTCGGCGACGGCAAAGCAAAACCCTATGGCAATTCTTGGTTGGGAGCGTCTACACCATCCGCCACACAGTTCTCACACCAAGTGACTTCCATCTGTTTCCAGCTTTGAAGAAGACTCTCGGCAGAAGGCGCTTAGGAAACAATGCTGACATCAAACATACCGTTCAAAGCTTCTTCCGTATGCAGGGCCCTTTTTTTTTTTTTTTTTTCTTCTGTGAAGCTTTTCGAAGCTTATATAGCGGTATGACAAATGTCGAAATGTACTTGGAAATTATATAGAAAAAATAAATATATGTCTTATCTTTAAATGTCTTAATCTTCACTCCTGGAAATTGAAAAAAGAACACCATGAATTCGTCAACATAGCAGAGCGAAATTTTATGGACACATTTAAGGAATTGACACATTACTGAGGATTTATACAAAACAAGATCACGCAGTCATAACCAAACACAGATCAGTACAGACACCAGAGTGTGCACAATGTCGACGCTGGTATCGTGTATACCTTCCTTTTCCAGCAATGCAGGTTGCAATTTTCTCCTGAAGATGATCGCAGATGTGCCAAATGAAGTCTTAAGGTAGGCCCGTCCTCATCCGATGTCTGAGTTCGATGGGATCTCGTGCCGGTCGTGTAGACCACGCCAAGGTGTTTCATTCGGTCCTAGACACGCTCAATCGGGGACAGATACGGCCATGGTAGTTGACGTACATCTATAAGAGCACGTTTGGACGTGCATTGTCCTGTTGGGAAAGCATATCACCTTGTTGGTGCTTGAACGGTGGCAAGACAGGTTGAAAGATGATTTTAATGTACGGCACATTGTTCAATTTTCCCACAACGAACACCAGAGGAGAACGGCCACTCTAGCATAGGGCTCCCCACACCATGATGCCAGGTGTCGGCCCCGTTTGCCTCTGTCTACATCTACAAGTTATACTCTGCAAATCACGTTTAAGTGCCTGGCAGAAGTTCATCGAACCACCTTTATACTTTTCATCTACCATTCCATTCTCAAATAGCGCGCGGGAAGAAAGAACTGCTGAATCTCTCCGTTCGAGCTCTGATTTCTATTTTTTCTGATGATCATTTCTAGTTGGGAGTCAACAATATATTTTCGCATTCGGAGAAGAATGTTAGCGATTGGAGTTTCGTAAGCAACCTACGCCGCAGCGATATAAACCGTTGTTGTAATGATTCCCATCCCGTATCCTGTATCATTTCCGTGACGCCCTGTATCGTGACAATATAAAACGAGGTGCCCTTCTTTGGACTCATTCGATGTCCTCCGTCAAACCCAGCTGATAAGGATCCCAAACTGGGCAGCAATACTCCAAAAAAGGACGGACAAACGTAATGTATGCACTTTCTTTAGTAGTTCTATTGGATCTTTTAAGGGTTCTGCCAAAGAACGCAGTCTCTGGATTGCCTTTCCTACAACATTATCTGTTTGTTCGTTCCGGTTTATGTCTGAAATAAAAGTAATTCATAGATATTTAGTGGAATTGACGGCCTTTACTCTTGACTGATTTATCTTGTATACAAAGTTTAACGGATTTATTTTTGTACTCGTGTGGACGACTTCACACTTCTCATTATTTAGAGTCAATTATCTTATTTAGATCATTCTGTAGTTGGTTTTGATCTTCAGATGATTTTAGTAGACAGTAAATGACGGCGTCATCTGCAAACAACCTAAGAGAGCTGCTTAGATTTTCTCCCAAATCGTATATGTATATAAGGAACAGCAGAGAACCGATAACAGTACCCTGTGGGACGCCCGATATCACCTCTGTTTTTGTCGATGCCTTACCATCGATTACTACAAACTGTGTCCTTTCTGACAGGAAATCGCGTATCCAGTCGCAAATTGGGGGCGATACACATCAACCATGCAATATGATTAAAAGCTGTTTTTGACGAACGGTGTCAAAAGCATTCTGGAAATCAAGAAATACGGCATCAGTTTGAGATTCCTTCTCGATAACACTCATCACTTCGTGTGAATAAAGAGCCAGTTGTGTTTCGCATGAACGATATTTTCTAAACCCGTGTTGGCCTTGGGTCGAGATCATTCAGAATATTTGAGTAAAGGATATGTCGCGTACACTCCAGATTTTCGCACTCCCTTGCACGACGCAACACACGCGTACGACCATCATTCGCACCGAAGCAGCGATGATTCTCATCACTGAAGACGACACGTCTCCATTCGTCTCTACATAAGCACCTATCATGACACCAAAGGAGGCGGGGTGAGCGGGGCGTGAGCGGAGGACATTCGAACGGAACACATGATTGTGCATTATTGTGAGGGGAGCGATGGTCTACACTCGCCATTCTCCTCTAGTGATCATTTAGAGAACATTGAACAGTGTACGGTTCACTAAAACCATCATTTAACCAGTCTTCCTACCAATGATGCACCAATAAGGTGATACGCTTTTCCAACAACACAATGGAGCTCCACATGTATCCCCTACCACCCAACGTACTCTTCAACGTGTATGTCACCCACCCTGGCCATCACGAGCCCCAGATCTCTCCCCCACTGAGCATGTTTGGGACCGCATGAAACGTCATGTAGGGCGGTCTGCATGAGCGGCGCGAAATCTGGCCCAACTGAGGCACCAGGTGGAAATTGCATGGCAGGCCATTGCACAGAATCACATTGTAACCTCTACGATCGTTTCAAAGAAAGAGTTACACCTTGAATTGCTGAAAAAGGAGGGTATACACGGTACTAACGCTAATATTGCGGATGCTCTGGTGACTAGTCGCGTGCGTACGGCTCTGCCTGTGATCGTGTATACAACCTCAAGAACGTGTAAATAAAATTTCCCTTTCCTGGGTCGATGAATTCGTGGTGTTCCTTTTGACATCCAATATTAGTTTAAATTTTTGGAAGTCCTTTCTGAAGGCATTTGTCTGAAGTGTAGCATTGTATGGAAGTGAAGCGTGGACAATAAGGAGTTCAGACAAAAAGATGATAGAATCTTTTGAAATGTGGTGCTACAGACGAATGATGAAAATTAAATGGGTAGATCACGTAACTAATGACGAGGTGCTCAACAGAACTGGGGAGAAAAGGCATTTCTGGCTTATTATGACTAAGAGAAGAGATATGTTGGTGAGACATATCGTGAGACATCAAGGAATCGTTAACTTAGCATTAGAAGGAAGTGTGTGGGGTAAAAATCGTAGAGGGAGACCGAGGGACGAATACAGTAAGCAGATTCCAAGGCATGTAGGTTGCCGAAAGTATTCTCATATGAACACAGGGCAGGTTAGCGTGGAGAGCTGCATCAAACCAGTCTGCGGACTGAAGACCTCAACAACAACAACTTTTTTCATGCGCAATTCTGACCATAGTCGACAGGAGAAACTTATTTACCAGCTTCCCCTCCTAATTATCGAGCACTGTCGAAACAGAAGGGAATATGTTGGAAATTGAATATAGATTGTATCACAAGTTTCCTTTGTTAGCCGGTAGAAGTTCGCACCGCAGGATACTCGCAGGAACGGGGCAATTTATCGGGGTCAGTTTGGTTGGGCCGCTGCCGGCCGCAGAAGCCGAGAGGGCAGGTACACAGCGGGCGGGCAGACGGGGCTCAGGGCGCGCACACACGCGAGCGGCGGGGTGCTCGCCGCAAGCCGCGCGGTCTGAGCCAGCCTTTGCCTGAGGGCGGGGGCTAGGGGTGGGGGGCGGCCGCCCGTGGCGCCGGGGGATTGTCTGTGACCGCAGGGCAGAGGGGGGGGGGGGGGGGCAGGCTCATCGCCACCGCCGACCACGCCCACAACTTCCCTCAGCCATACGTCGCTGCCATAGCGCGCGTGGCCTCCGCTACTAGCCCGTAACGCACCACGTATTGGACAGCTACCACCGTACGCTATAAAGCAACAGTTTGTAGCTTGTGGAAAATGGTGCAGATACAGTAAAATTGCTTTACATTTTCCTGAACAAGACTCTTCATTTCTGAATAATAACGACAACCCGCATCCTTTTGAACCATCATCATCATCATTAACATCATCGTCAGAGACTGATTATGCCTTTCAGTGTTCAGTGTGGAGCATAGTACCTCTAATAAACTTCATCCATGATCCGTTATTCAATGCTAATATTGATGCCTCGTCTGATGATATGCCTTTTACTTTTTTTTTTCTTTTTTTTTCTCCAGATTTACTCATTTATATCTAAAAATTGACCTACAGTTTAGAAGGAGTTGTCATTCAGAAATTATTTTAATTTATTTTTAAATGATAGTTGGCTATGTGTCAGGCTTTTGATGCTGTTTGGTAAGTGACCAAAGACTTTTGTGACAGCATAATTCACCTATTTCTGTGCCAAAGCTAGATTTAACCTTGAATAGCGAAGATCATTCTTTCTCCTAGTGTTTTAGTTATGTACACTGCTATCGCTTTTGAATTCGGTTGGATTGCTAATAACAAATTTAATAAGTTAATATATATATATATTGTGAAGTTACTGTGAAGATCCCTAGCTCTTTAAATGTCTGCAGGATGACCTTGGATGGGCTCCAGCAATTATTCTGATTACTCGCTTTTGTGCAATGAACACATTTTGGCCCACTTTAGGTTACGGTAGTGACACTAAAAGAGGGCCTTTTGCGATCGTCTTTTGACGGCTCGAAATTTAAATGAAAATAACGGCTTAACTATTCATCTGACACGAAAATTGAATAACCGAATTTGTAGAGGAGAAAATTCTCTACAACTTTGCTCTCTTATGTTTTTATCATATCTCGTAGCATTTCAAAGATATTGCAAAAATAACGGCGATTTTGGGATGTATGTCTGTCTGTCTGTCCGTAACGTGTTCCCTGTTTTTAAGACGAACCGTTCAATCGATCAGCACCAAATTTTACGGACATGATTGTAGGCCACCAGAGACCAGAACATCCCTTTTTCAAATTTTTCGGACAAAAAATACAGTAGTAAAACCAAAAAAAGCCGTTTGTAATATAATTGTAATTGCAAACGAACTGTTCATCTGACACGAAAATCGAATAATCCAATTGATAGAGAAGAAAATTCTCTACAACTTAGCTCCATTTTGTTTTCTTCATATCTCTAATCGTTTGAGACATATTTGCAAAAATAACGGAGATTTGACACCCTCCATTGAATTAACGAAAACTAGCAGTTCGGAGATGTCACGTGACATTCCTCGCGTATTTGATGATTTTCTTATTGTAACTTAGACGTTGTCATTTCAAAGCAACGGAACACTGACGAATTACCAAAAACATATTGTTCTTCGTACGATAAATGAGAATCTAATGTCTACAAATGTCATATTAACATCAGTTAACAACTTAACTTAAAGAACTTCTATTTTGATTTATAGCCGTAGCGTCCACTCCCATGAACCACAGACATTGCCGAGGTGGGGTGGCTTGCGTGCCTCAACGATACAGATAGCCGTACCGTAGGTGCAACCACAGCGGAGGGGTATCTGTGGAGAGGCCAGACAAACGTGTGGTTCCTGAAGAGGGGCAGCAGCCTTTTCAGTAGTTACAGGGGCGACAGTCTGGATGGTTGACTGAGCTGGCCTTGTAACATCAGTTAATGTGGCTTTGCCACACAGCTACTGCGAACGGCTGAAAGCAAGGGGAAACTACAGCCGTTACCTTTCCCGAGGACATGCAGCTCTACTGTATGAACATATGATGATGGCATCCTCTTGGGTAAAATATTCCGGAGGTAAAATAGTCCCCCATTCGGATCTCCGGGCGGGGACTACCCAGGAGGATGTGATCATCAGGAAAGACAATACTGGAATTCTACGGGTCGGAACGTGGAATGTTAGATCCCTTAATAGAGTAGGAAAATTAGAAAATTTAAAAAGGGAAATGGATAGGTTGAAGTTAGATATAGTGGGGATTAGTGAAGTTCGGTGGCAGGATGAACAGGATTTCTGGTCAGGTGAGTACAGGATTATAAATACAAAATCAATTGGGGGTATCACAGGAGTAGGATTGATAATGAATAAGAAAATAGGAATGCGGGTAAACTACTATGACCAGCACAGTGATCGCATTATCATTGTCAAGATAGATACGAAGCCAACACCGACAACAGCAGTATAGGTTTATATGCCAACTAGCTCTGCCGATGATGAGGAAATCGAAGAAATATATGAGGAGCTAAAGGAAATTATTCAGACAATTAAGGGAGAGGAAAACTTAATTGTTATGGGAGACTGGAATTCGGTAGTGGGACAAGGAAGGGAAGGGAAGATAGTAGGTGAATATGGTCTGGGCAAAAGGAATGAAAGAGGAAGCCGCCTGGTAGAATTTTGCACGGAACATAATTTAGTTATAACAAACACCTGGTTCAAGAATCACAAAAGAAGGTTGTATACGTGGAAGAGACCAGGAGACACCGGGAGATACCAGATAGATTTTATAATGGTAAGACATAGATTTCGGAACCAGGTTTTACAGTGTAAGACGTACCCAGGGGCAGATATAGACTCCGACCATAACTTGTTGGTTATGAACTGTAGGCTGAAACTGAAGAAACTACAAAAAGGTAGGAAAATAAGGAGATGGGACCTGGATAAATTGAAGGAACCTGAGGTTCTTAAGAATTTCAGAGGGAGCTTTAGGCAACAATTGACAGAAACAAGGGAAAATAAAACAGTGGAGGAGGAATGGGTAAAATTGAGAGATGAAATAGTGAAAGTAGCAGAGGACAAAATAGGTAGGAAGACAAGACCTACGAAAAATCCTTGGATATCACAGGAGATACTAAATTTAATCGATGAAAGGAGAAAATATAAAAATGCAGTTAATGAAACAGGCAAAATGGAGTACAGACGACTAAGAAATGAGATTGACAGGAAGTGCAAAATGGCTAAGCAGGAGTGGCTAGAAGGCAAATGCAAGGATGTAGAGGAATGTATAAATAGGGGAAAAATAGATGCAGCCTACAGGAAAATAAAAGAAACATTTGGAGATAAGAAAAACAGCTCTATGAATATCAAGGACACGGATGGAAAACCAGTTCTCAGCAAAGAAGGGAAAGCTGAAAGGTGGAAAGAGTATATAGAGGGGCTCTACAAAGGAAATGAACTTCGAGACAATATTGTAGGAAGGGAAGAGGATGTAGATGAAGACGAAATAGGAGATACTGTACTGAGAGAAGAATTTGACAGAGCCCTGAAAGACCTAAGTCGAAACAAGGCCCCTGGAGTAGATGATATTCCCTCAGAGCTACTAAAGTCTCTGGGAGAACCAGCCATGACAAACCTGTTTCACCTGGTAAGATGTATGAGACAGGCGAAGTACCCTCAGACTTTAAGAAAAATGTTATAATCCCCATTCCAAAGAAAGCAGGTGCAGACAGGTGTGAAAACTACAGAACCATCAGTTTAATAAGTCATGGTTGCAAAATATTAACACGAATTATATACAGAAGGATGGAAAAACTGGTAGAAGCCGACCTCGGGGAAGGTCAGTTTGGGTTCAGGAGAAATGTAGGAACTCGGGAGGCAATAGTCACTTTACGGCTTATCCTAGAAGATAGATTAAGAAAAGGCAAACCTACATTTCTAGCTTTTGTAGATTTGGAGAAGGCTTTTCACAATGTTGATTGGAATAAAATCTTTCAAGTTCTGAAGCAAGCAGGAGTAAAATATAGGGAGCGCAAGGTTATTTACAACTTGTACAAAAACCAGACAGCGGTTGTCAGAGTTGAAGGGCATGAAAGGGATACAGTGGTTGGGAAGGGAGTGAGACAGGGTTGTAGCCTTTCTCCAATGTTATTCAATTTGTACATTGAACAAGCTATAAAGGAAAGCAAGGAGAAATTTGGTGAAGGAATAAAAGTTCAGGGGGAACAATTAAAAACATTGCGTTTTGCTGACGACATAGTAGTCCTGTCAGATACAGCAAAGGACCTTGAAGAGCAATTGAACGGAATGGACAGTGTGCTGAAAGGTGCATATAAGATGAAGATTAACAAGAGCAAAACTAGGGTAATGGAGTGCAGTGTAAGAAAATCAGGTGATGCTGAAGGAATTAGATTAGGCAACGAAGCAATAAAGGAGGTAGATGAGTTTTGTTACTTGGGCAGTAAAATAACAAATGATGGTCGCAGATATAAAATGCAGATATAAAATGCAGAATGGCAATGGGTACAAAAGCGTTCTTGAAAAAGAGAAATTTGTTAACATCGAATATTGATTTAAGCCTAAGGAAGTCCTTTCTGAGGGCATTTGTATGGAGTGTTGCCTTGTATGGGAGTGAGACATGGACGATAAACAGTGCGGACAGGAAGAGGATTGAGGTTTTTGAAATATGGTGCTACAGAAGAATGCTGAAGATTAGGTGGGTGGATCGCGTAACTAATGACGAGGTACTGGACAGAATTGGGGAGAAAAGAAATTTCTGGTATACCTTGACTAAAAGAAGGGATAGATTGGTGGGACACATTCTTAGACATCAAGGAATTGTGAATTTAGCATTAGAGGGAAGTGTGTGGGGTAAAAATCGCAGAGGAAGACCAAGAGATGGATACAGTAAGCAGATTCAGACAGATGTAGGTTGCCGTTCTTATGTGGAGATGAAGAGGCTTGCTCAGGATAGGGTATTGTGGAGAGCTGCATCAAACCAGTCTCCGGACTGAAGACCACAACAACAACAACAGCCTTAGCGTAGTGGGCAAGGTGCTGGACAGTGACGCGAAAGGTCGGTGGTTTAAACCCGGACACACACTACATTTTGTTTCCTAAAAGGGTTTTAGACACTTTTATTAATTAATTATTATTTAGATTGTTATTTTGGTCCAAAATATTTGCAAAATCTTATAAAACTACAAATCTAAAGTGGGCCGTAAAACACGCCAGTACAATCTTGTACTATATGATGAACTACCCCAGAAAATGATGCCATACGAAAGCGTCTAGTTTTACCCCCACGGTCTTGTACGTACGTGGGAAGAAGCTGTACAATGCTCGATTCTTAGACAAGGGATTTCCCTCCCAACTTGTAGTGTCTGTCACTGGAGTTAGCCACCATCTACGTGCAGTTTCGCGCACAAAACTAAGAATAATAGTCAATTAGTGGTCGAACAAATGCTTTATAAGTTTTTCTTTCGTAGAGAGTTTATACCTCATCAAGAATCTCCGGCTCTTGCCACGGAAAATAATACGCGAGCACACGTTCCTATTCCTCCCTCTGTATCCTTCTCCTCACCTTCTAGTACATTTCACCCCACACCCTCACTTCTTCTTCCGCCTGACATCTACTCCTTTAAACATGCAACCCACCTTCTGCATCACGGTCACCTCCTTTTCTGTCCAAATCGTCCTTCACAATACAGATTCTTCCAAAGAACACAGCCAATCTTTGGTGATAGGTTCATTAAACCTAGAATGAGAAAAAAGTTTAGAAAAGCGGGCTGTAAAATGTACAAATTAGAGTTATCCACCTCTTCATCTTACAGGGAAAGTACATGGGCTCGAACAAACTTATCTGTATGACCGGTTGGTTACAGGATCTCTACGTACACCTCAATGTGCTGGTGGGTGTCGTTTTTCTGCAAAGCTCTACAACCATGCTCTAGATAGCACTGTAGATGTAATTGTAGACGCCGTACGTAATGCAGATAACTATAACTTATGTAATAATCATCGTACAGGTTTTCTAGCGAATTGTCATCAAAAGCCGTGATGATAGTTGCAACTTTAACCTTCTTCCCGAAAGACTGTTGGTATTCACTGCCACTGCTTTCATCGCCTCATCCCGCACTTTCCGTAGCACTACCGCTTGCAATGAGTTGTTCGTCATTATCATCCATATTATCATCATTATGAGTTTGTAACAACAGTATCTAACTTATGCTCATATTTCTGTACCATAACAGATACGACAAAGCATGCAAATGATTCATCTTCTACACTAATACCATCTTCACGAAGAAATGTTCTTCGTAACTTCATCTCAACTAATCGCAATACATTAGCAGGATTGATTAGCAAATAACACACAAATAACAATACGCATCTTCGGAAGCACACTGCACCGTCCCTATTGGCGAATCGACAGATCAAAGTGCAATGCGGCATGGCACACGCAGAGGCCTCTAACGGAAGACTGCAGATGAGGGAGTATCACTAGTGAAATAAGGGATCTTTACATTATCTGTTATAAGATTTTCGTGTATATGTGTTTCTTCGAGCCCAAGTACTTTCCTCGTAAGTATTTTCTTCTTGGTCTCCTTTGACTCCTCTTACCCTCCGCTGACGAGTCTCTCAGGTAACTTTGCTTCTCCCATTCGTGTAACATGACCCTACCATCTCAGTCTGTTCTCTCCAACTGCTTCATTTACGGTGTTCATTCCCAGTTATTCTTTGATTTCCTCATTATGGACACCCTCCTGTCGTTGTTCCCACCTATTAGTACCTGCAATCATTCTTGCTACTTTCATTTCTGTAACCTTTACCTTGTGAATAAGGTAACCTGTATCCACTCAACTTACACTCCCATACAAGAAATTGGTCCAAAGATAGAGCGGTGCACTACTATCTTAGTCTTAGTACTTACTTCCTTCTAGCAGAAGAGAGTAGATCTTAGCAGGCCGCGGTGGCCGCGGGGACTGAGGCGCTCCAGTCACGGTCTGCAGGGCCACTACGGTCGGGGGTTCGAATCCCCCCTCCCATACAAATTAACATTTGAGTAGATCTTAGCTGATCTCTCACTGCATTAGCTTTGCTGCACCTCGATTCCAGTTCTTTCACAATGTTGCCATCCTGTGAGAAAATACATCCCAGGTACTTGAAACTGTCTACCCGTTCTAACGTTGTTCGTCCTTTTTGGCACTCAATCTGTTTAAATCTCTTTCCCACAGACATTACTTTCGTCTTGGAGACGCTGATCTTCATATCATAATCCTTGCACCTCTAATCCAGCTGTCAAATATTAGTTTGCAACCTTTCAACTGAATCGGCCAATACAACTAAGTCATCAGAATATGCGAGACTGCTGATTTTGTTTTTACCTATTTTAATCCCGCCCTGCCAGTTTACTGTTTTCAGCATATGATCCATGAATAGTATGAACAACAGTGGTGACAGGTTACAGCCTTGTCTTACCCCTGAAACTACCCTGAACCTTGAGATTAATTTGCCATCTACTCTAACTGCTGCCTGACAGTCTACTTGAAGCCCTTTAATTGCCTGCAGAAGTTTGCCTCCTGTACCATAATCTTGTAGAACTGACTGTAGCTTCCTCCTAGGAACACAGTCATAAGCCTTTTATAGATCTATGAAACATAGATACTATTCCCTGTTCCACTCATAGCACCTTTCCATTACCTGCAGTAAGCTAAAGATCTGGTCCTGACAGCCTCTAAGAGGCCTAAACCCATACTGATTTTCATCTAACTTGTCCTCAATTAATACTCGCACTCTCCTTTCAACAATATCTGAGGAAATAAAGAGATACCTCGATAGTTGTTACAATCTTTTCTCTTTCCATGTTTGAAAATTGGCGTGATTACCGCTTTCGTCCAGTCAGACGGAACCTGTCCCGATTCCCACGCCTTCTTAATTATCCTATGTAACCATTTGAGACCTGATATTCCACTGTATTTGACGAGTTCCGGCTTAATTTCGTCAACCCCAGACGCTTTATTGCACTGTAAGCTACTGACCATTTTCTCCACTTCCTCAAATGAGATCCTGTTTCCCATTCTACCTGAAACCAGCTTACTATATTATTCTCTCGGTATTACTATATTATTCTCTCGGTATTCCTCTGCAATTTTTCCCCCCACACGTATCGTCTTCTCTCAGAAAGAGTCCTACCAATCGCGCCCTTATTTCAAAGCATGCCAGCAATTTTTTTCTCCTCATTTCTGTTCAGCGTTTCCTCATTAGACAAGCGAACTACCCATCTTAGCTCTAAGTCCGTAACACCAAATTTCAAAAGCTTCTACAATATTTCTATCTGAACTGCTAATCGTCCATGTTCCACCCATGTACATTGCTACACTTCACGCAAATGCTTTTAGAAATCTTCCTAAAAATTAAATTAATATTCGATGTAGAAAAGTTTCTCAACATTAGAATGTCCACCCCACAGCTATTCTGCATCTTATCTGTTCTTTACTTTGGCCATCAGACTTTATTTCCTATCTACATAGAGATCTCACAATTTTACTTTCTTTCTCAATTGGTTCATAAAATTTTCCAGTTTTTGAGAGAAACGACCATACGTTGGAAGGCATAATTTTTTTCTTGAAATGTCTTGGTAGCAAAATAATTTTTTACCTTTTCGCGTTTCGACACATTATAATGAGATCTGTAGCACAAATAATAGAAGTACATTACATTTCTGATGTTTACAATTTGAAATCACAATACTCACAAGGAGAACACATTATACGCAAAATATACTCCCAAACTAAAAAAAAAAAAAAAAAAAAAAAAAAAAAAAAAAAAAAAAAAAATACATGGGAATTAAAATACTTCTTAGTGGAGATGCATAACTAAACCATAATCCACAATCGTGGACATCTAGTCAAAGAGTTCGACTGGATTCACGTGACAAACTGCGGTGGGAGGGGGTACGGAGGACTCCGTAACAGGCAAAGTAGGTGAAATAGCCGCCAGATGACGCAGGGCTAAAATTAAATGTTATTTGAATAAAAACAATAACATCATCTTGCCCCCTCTGTACTGCTTGCTGTCACAGAAGCTGTGAAAAATATGGTTACAATATGTATTAAGTCAAATGAATAATATAAGTTACCATAGTATAAGTACGTTAAACACACTACTAGGATTGGGCGCACAAAAACTGGGGAGTGGTACGGGAAAAGGATGGGATTAGGCGTGGCCAAATACAGCATGAAGTCCACTCAAAAATATCAAAGGAGCAAGCATGCTGTGACGTGACAGTCATGTGGCTGCTCACCTTACATTACAAGTCAACAATGTAACAGATTATTAGGTGTCCCAAGCAATGTCAGCTAACTAAAGTTAGTAGCAAAATTATTTACAGGGTTAAATCTTTATTGTGTCTAAAATTAGAAGAGGATAATACAGGGGAAATAATGGTTGGGGTGGTAGGAAGCGAGTACAAGTAAAGGTGGGTGAAGGAAGGAAATGTTATTAAAAATTATGAACCAAATTGTATACCAAGTCTTGAAGGTGAACTTAGTGGTGGAGGGAAGGGTATTGAATCATATAAGGTACATATACTATTGTAACTGAACATGCTCAAATGCAGTAATGGTCTATAAGACAGTCGCAGAGGTTATGTATGATCATAACTAGTGGAATAACATATCAACAGCCCAAAGGTACTTGAATTATGTGTAACGCCGTCACTTAATATTTATGGGCTATGAAGAAGCGAAAAGGCGTTGAAGACAGATTATGAAAAATGACCACGAGTCCAGGAGGAAAGGAGGTGAATCTGCAACCCTGCAACTGGTGACTGTGTGCTTTCTAACCCATAAACCACAGTTGCTGCCTTGGACAAAATATGTAATAAGTAAGTATTCTGTCTATGTTAGCTGTTCGTATTATTTCATCCTCCCCTGTTCTGATAAGCAGATTTTAGAGCGAAATATTTAGCTATATGGGTTCGATTTTCAAATGTTAACATGAATGTTACAATAACACAAATTTTACAGTTTTACAGTTTTCAATTTTGCTGATGACAGAAATATGTGTTATAATTTAGTGCAATATATCTATTAGCTAACATATATATTTTTTCCATAGATGATACTATTGTTTTATGTGCTTCATCTAGCGACCTGATGAGAGCGGAGAGTTGAGCATCCCAATCGGTGCAGTTAAATGAACAATAAATAGATATACTCAGCTGACGGTGTTGTTGACTTCTCCACAAATGTCTAATTTTCTCAGTTAATACATACTATTTTATATTTCCAGAAGGATGATGATTCTTTTTCTTTAAAACATTTAAATTAAAATGTTTCCTTTCGGCACAAAACACTTTCTCTAACATCTCACTGTCATTTGATTCAGAAACATATAGATGGTTTTAGAATTAAAATGTCATTTCTAACATGTAATATTATTATTTCAATCTTTACTTCGTTCCAGAAGGACGGCCTATTATGCCGAGACCAAGGGTGCAATTCCTGTAAAATCAATGTTGCAAAATTTGAACGATCTATTACAGATGTAATAAACTATCTTTTAAAACAGAAGTAAACGAAAAGAATCAGGAACATTCGGGTTAAGCTGATAGAAAGAAGAGTTAATTCCTGAGTACGAAATATGTGAAACGATTTTTCGAATTTTTATCAGATTCAGCACTTTTGTTCCTGGATGATGACGACATCCATAGATGGGAATCATATATGCGATGTAGTGGTCACTTTAACCAACAGACTGAACATTAATATGCATGTAGTATTCGTCAGACAGCGTGTTCCTCCAAATGCGACTGCGAAACAAAAACTCAGTTATCACTGAAGCACAATTTCCAATAAATAGACCGAACTAAAAATTCGGCTGGATTTAAAACGTTTTGATTATTAATAAATGTGATTTCATGCACGGTGTGGTGTGAAACGTAGCGTATCAGCGACAAAACTGAAATTAAATTATCGCAGGTTTAGAAAAATGGCCATCTAAGCGCGTAATACTGAAATACTGAGGCATATAAAGAGAAAACGTAATTTCCGTAAAACCCGTGGCTGGTAGCCGCTTTAAAGCGATAACGCAGCGGCACACACGCAGTCAGAGAGATTGTACTGCTTTGTTGGTGCTTCGTACAGCGTGACGCGAACAACGTAATAATTCACACCAAAAAACTCAAAAAGAGTGTGAGCCGCTCGTAGCAGTGTAGAACTGTCCGTTAAATACTACTGTAACCAGTGATTCAATAAAGAATCCAATTCCCAGGTGTAGAACTGCTTCAAATGTATGATTGCGTTACAAACAAGTTAATATGTTACCTTTTTTTTTTCTTTGAGCACGTAAAGGGAAAGAAATAGTTTGAAATTGTTTTTGAATCTGACTGGAAATAACTAAATGCATTCATTATCCACAATGCGTGAATATAATATGCCTTCACTTTAGGAAACAGCTTTCCACGCAGTTCAATATTTAGGACTTGATGCGAGGGTCGTCCACAAAGTAAGTTCCGTTTCAATTTCTATCCGCGGCATTGCTACAATCGCATTCCGAGCATGCACTGCAGTTACTCTGACTCAAGGAGAAGACACGTACGCCATTTTCAGATTGTAGCAAGGATTACGAAGTTAAACCAAAGGAAATACATTGTCAAATCTGCAAGGTTTACGGAAAAAAAATGCTATGAGTGATTCAATGGTGGGAAGATGGGTCACACTGTTTAACGATGGACGTGATCAACTGCACAACGAAGAACGAAGTGGTTACTGATGTACTGGTTCACACAGTACATCATTTACATTTACTGCCCGTGCTATGAACGTTAGCAAATCTCACGATCACTAATACATGAAATTGTCACTGAAAAATTGCTTTGCTCACTTGAGTACCGAAAATTCACACTGAACAACGCAAAAAACAACGGATGGGCAGTGCACTTCAGTTTTTGACGCTCTAGAATGGAGAAGGCAATGGTTTCCTTTCTCAAGTAGTTACGGGGAATGAAACTTGGGTATCGCACGACACACGTGAAACAAAACGGCAAACAAACGAATGAGGGCACACTTTACCCCCATCGAAGATCAAGCCTAAGCAAGTTTTGACACTTTTTTTCACAAAAAAAAAAAAAAAAAAAATAAAAAAATAAAAAAAAAATAAATAAAAAAAAAAAAATAAAAAAAAATGTTCTAATGTTTGTAGAGCTTATGGGACTTAACTACGTGGTCATCAGTCCCTAAGTTTACAAACTACTTACGAACTAGCTAATACTAAGGACGTCACACATATCCATGCCCGAGGGGGGATTCGAAACCCCGACCGTAGTGGCCGTGCGGACCGTGACTGGAGCGCCTCAGTCGCCTCGGCCACCGCGGCCGGCACTTTTTTTTTTTTTTTTTTTTTCCTTACAGGGAAGACAAATTGCAGATTGATTTCTTACCATTAGGCCAAACAATCAATGCACATGGTTACTGCGACACCATTTAGAAATTCCGCCGAGCAGTAATGCCCAACCTCACATGGCGAATATGAGCAAACCACTCATACGGGAATTTCATTGGGACGTGTTTGATCATCCTCCGTACTGCCTGGACATCGCTCCTAGCTACTTTCTCCTCTTTTTAAACCTAAAATCTGTCCTTGGTGGTCAACACTTCAACGATGAAGACGAGCTGAAAGAACACGGTACTACATGGTAGAATACACAGGCGGCAGCCTGCCACGCTATAAGTGCCCACAAGATTCTGGAAGCTTTGAGAAAAAATAGTTTAACAGTTGTAGACTTTTGTACAATAAATATTTTTTCTGTATATGTTCATGTTTGATATAACGAAACGGAACTTATTTTGTAGTTACACCTCGTGTTTCCTAAACTGTCTGTCGTACCATTGTATGATTTTATGGTTAGTCTAGTGTACGTTCCGGGGTTGTTCGGGTGTGTATTTATTCCTTTGGTATGTTTAGTCCATCTCCTTCCCTTTCTGTGCATTGCTTTCTACCGTACTGTCCATTCATTTCAGTTTCGTTTTCATACAGTTGAATCTTTTTTAATGTCATATCTCCTGAACTACGTCACCAGCAATAATATAATATTTGATTCCAGTAGAGTGCAACATTAGGGAACTGCCTGAGAAAGGAATAAATTACAACCTCATGCGCGATGAGGCGGACTTTCGTGATCATGATTGTGTGTGTGTGTGTGTGTGTGTGTGTGTGTGTGTGTGTGTGTGTGTGTGTGTGTGTGTGTCTAATGTTTATAAATTGTTTCGTCAATTCAATTAGTAGTTTAGAATTAACGAATCGCAACATCATGCCGAATGTCGCATACTGCATGAATATACGAAAAGTAGTAAGCGATTAACTGATTTCCGATATAAATAAACAGCCTTGGCTGTGGAATTTTATACTTGATTGAAGCGTTTTGCCTACAGTAGGCATCTTCAGATAATCTACAAAAGAAATTGAGCTTAATTACGAAAGTGTGCTGATCCTGATTCGTGCATGAATACACTACGCGATGGAGGAATTTAATGCTACAATTTACATTTACTAGTCCGGGTATGGCCAGTTCGTGAATTGTGATATGGCCAATGTGAAATCACATCGACAGTACCTGGAGTATCAGCTGTTAAATGTTATGATTATCGGTGCCGTCCTACAATGGAAAAAAAGAGAAACGAAGGAATGTGACGGAAGAACCTCGGGGAAATAATGACCTCAGAAAAGAGCACTGGCAAGAGGTAGAATCTGCAGAATCGATAATTTACCTCAACCCAAAGCCAGGTATTTCATGCTTCACGTGCGATAGGATCACTGTTGACAGACACAACACAAACCCGCTGCAGAAACAAGGTTGTCAGCCCCAAAATGCAAATGATTCAATATAAGGAAAGCAGGTGGGACTGGATGCAGTCTATGAAAGTACACAAAAGTTTAGGTTATGGCGGAAGAATTACTTCTAAAATTTAAGTACAAGCACTGTTGATTTGTTCGCACGGTGGCCACATCACAATATACGAACAGCTCAGGCCCGGACTAGTAAATGTTAAGTTGTAGCAATAACTACTTCCATCGGGTAGTGTAGCACCCACGAATTAGGATCGGCACATTTTCCTAGTTAAATTCTTTTTCCTTTGTAGATCATCTGAGGATGTCTACTGCAGGCAAAAGGCATCATTAAAGTACAAAAATTCGCAACCAAGCCGGTTTACTTATATCACGCTTCAAACTGGTTGCTGCAGCAGCGACAACGTGGAGTGGAACAAGTTTTCAAACTTATTTACGTTTATCATTTGGCTGAGGTTGTCAGCAGGAAAAAGGTTTTCTAAAGTTCTCAAACTATGTGTAAGGTTTGCTGCAAGTCGCTATGGGCACCCATTCTCATATCAAGCCTATATCATTGACGTCGAATTGCTGCAGTATTTTATAAGAAACTTTTTTTCCAAATATTATGAACTACATCGAAGACAATGATCTATTGACCCATTGTAAACACGGATTTCGAAAGTAACGTTCTTTCTCTTTCCCATCGGCAATGGATCTCAAATTGATTCCGTATTTATAGATTTACGCAAGGCTTTTGGCGCTGAACCTCACAATCGGCTTCTAATCAAACTGCGAGGTTATGGAATATCGCCACATTTGTGAGAGTGGATTCGCAGTTTCCTGTCATAAACGACTCTGTACCTAGTAACTAACGGATAGTCATGGAGTGATATAGAACCGATATCTGGCGTTTCCCAGGGAATTGTTATAGGGGACCATGCTGTTACATATCTCGAAAAACGATTTAATCTGAGAGGATATCTTAGACCGTCCACGGTTGATTCTGTCATTTATCGGTTACTAAAATCGCCAGATGAAACGCAACTGTGAAGCGATTTAAAAGAGATATCTGCATTGTGCGAAAATTGGCAATTGATCCTAATGAAACGTGTGGAAAAAATCAATATAAGCATTTAAAAAAATCCGTTAAACTTCGTTTGCACAATGAATCACATATACAGGCCGTAAATTCAACTAAAACACTTAAGAGATGTAACAGATCTACTAAAGTAACTGCCTGCACTACATTTGTGTGTACTCTTTTCAAATGTTACTGCACATTGTGGGATACCAAGTTAGCAATCAGTATCACGAAAAATCAAAAAAGAATGGTGTTGGTTGCATCTCAATAAGTGAACTACATCCGAAGAAAATGCGAATCGAAGTTGACGTGTGAAATACATGAAGAGCTAACTGCACGCTTCATGTATAGGGTGTCCATAAAGTTCAGAAACACTTTCAGTTACTTATTGCACAAGAACCAAACATTATCCAGTTGTCGTATTTATGGCATTTTGAAAAGAAGCCCTGAACGTTTCTTTATTATTATTTATTTATTTAATTGGACTCCTTATGTATACCGCCACTCCGTATATTGATAATTTACTGATAGTCAACGCTAGTCGCACATGTGGCGAGTTCAGCTGCTATACCGGCCATAGAGCGGCCCCTGAAGACAGGCAACACTCCTAACACAGTGGTGTACCGGGAAACACACTCAAGGGATGCAACATGCCCAAGTAGGAATATCCAGTGACATTGCTCTCGGCCAAGAAGAAAGGACCGTACAGTATCGACGTGACAAGGCGGAAAAGACATTTACCTTTAGGAAATCAGGCTCAAATTCACTGCATTTGAGTCAATGTTTAGTCCCCCAGATTCGACAATTATTCCTGTTCACTGTCTTGTGCAAACTTAATAAAGCTCCTGTATTTCAAACGTCAACTTCGATTCGAATTTTTTCCGAATGTAATTCAATTATTGCGATCAAACCAACAACATTCTTTTTGTTATTTTTCATGCTATTGATTGCGTACGACGTAGTATGAGGGTATCCATTTCAAAAATTCATCTTTTGAAAATATTTCTTTACATTTTAGTCTCATTTTCGTAAGCCCCTGACGTACGATCAGGGCTGTGAGGTTCGTTTCTCATTATGTATTATAGTTCCCTTACCATTCTAATTATTTACGATTGAATTTATCTATAATGGCGGTTGTAGCTTCTCTAATTACTTCATTCCTCACGTGCTCAAATAATGTTAAGCTGCAACATCTGCTACAGTATGACATCTTTGCAGCATTTACTTACCGTTCTCTGTATTTATTTATGACCCCACACTTATCATCAATACGTCATAATTGGTTCTATTATTGCCTTAATGGTCCGCGTCGCTGGCTACCACGCAGGGGGCCCGGGTTCGATTCCCGGCAGGAGACTGGGTGTTGTGTGTTGTCCTAATCATCATCATTGACACGTAAGTCGCCCATGCGGCGTCAAATAAAAAGACTTACACTAAGGCGGCCGAACAAACCCGCTCGGGTTCTCCCAGCCAAGAAAGCCATACGCTCATTTCATTTAATTGACTTAATTATTTAAAGGATGGTGGTCGATATATTGCAAAACAATGTACGTTTTAAAGTTGCTCTTTACCTCCATAGTTGTCACCCGTTTCAATCGAAATAACTAGTTTACCACTGTAATTTGTAATCTTTCATAGTGTTTAGTTATTTTTGTTGTTTGAATACTGTAATGTGTTCAATGTCTGTAATTCAGTGAATTGGTTAATAAACTGTAATTTACATCTCGACAAAAGTGAATTACTCTTCTAAATGCTATTTCGATGATTGGTGTCTAGTTTATAGTTAAGAATAATTCTGTGATAATTTCAATTACTAAAGATAATCCTAATAGTGATCGAAGATTTCAACATAATTAAATGCTTATTGGTGATGGTAAATCGATTAGTGAATTATTAATAATTTTGATTATTGGGTTTCTATGTGATAATGGTTTATTCATTAGTTTATGTATTTATTTTACGAATAGATCCTATTTGCATGCCAAATGCCATTTTTCAGTTTTCTATTCCAGATATAAGAAGGTGGTCTTCCAAAGGACCATCATCCACAGTAGTCTAAGTTCCACCCAAAACGGATAGAAGTCTGTTTATAAGCCACCTATATCTTGCTTCCAATTCCAAGTTAGCTGAACGTAAAATAATTCTGAGTATATTACGTGGCTAAATAAGTCAAATGGGAAGCAAAAAAAATTGTACTTTTCAAATTTTCAGAAAAAATGTTTGTCCTATAAGAGGTTAAACATATTCTGTTGTTATTTGTAAACCTATTACACCTAATTGCTATGGTCTTCTGTCCCTAGACTGACAAACTACTTAAACTGATTTACACTAAGGACAACACACACACCCATGCCCAAGGTAGGGTCGAACCTCCGCTGGGAGCGGTGGTGCAGTGCGTAGCATGACGCCTTACACCACGCGGCTACTCCCTCCCGACTAAATACTTCTTTGTCTGATTATACAAATCATTACTCCACAGTATCGGAAGTAGAGTCTTGTTCATTTATTTCCCCATCTTCCTTATGTCCTTCTCATGCCAACTTCAGTAAACATATTTCCTAGATATTCATACTCTCTCGCATTTTTTAACTTATGAAATAAATATCCATTTGTAATCAGTTGTGGCAGCTCTGTACTAGGTTTAGATGGAATACCAAAGTGCGGTGAATGAAAATTTGTGCCCGTCCGGGATCTCCTGCTTACTAGGCAGACGCGTTGATCACTCCGCTACCGACGACACCGTCGCTAGCCCGACTGCAAAGAACTCTTCCCTGCACATCTCCCGCCACACCCATCTCTCCATTGGCCACGCTGTCTCTTTCCTATACCACAGCCACAGATTGGCGAATGGAGATTTGTATGTGGCGGGAGACGTGCAGGGAAGAGTCCTCTGCAGTCGGGCTGGCGACGGTGTCCTCGGTGGCGGCACTCCGTCTACCTAGTAAACAGGAGATCCCGGGTTCGAATCCCGGGCAAGCACAAATTTTCATTCGCCGCACTTTGGTATTCCATCTAAACCTAGTACAGCACAGCCATATCTGATCGGAAATTGACATTTATTTCATTGATTGAACGCTGTAACATCGTCGGAAATATATATTTTTTATCTTCCCTCTTTCCCGTTCTCTTCTTCTCCTTTACGTCCAATTACCATATACGTTTTCTCATCATTAACTTTAAAATGCATTTACCATTTTCTTCAGTTAACGTCCCAAGCATGCAAGACCTACCTCTTTACAGTTAGAATATCAAGAGAAGGCTAAAAACAAAAGATAAAAACAATTAAAAAGGTTAAATAGCCTTTGATAAATTGGCCAAGTTGATAAAACGCAACACTCAAGCAGCTGCCCGTGTGTCGTCAGCTAAAATTTCCTCCAGAGTAGACGGAAAGTGAAGGGCTACACGGAGATGATTAAAATTAACACAAGACAGTAAAACATGTCGCACCGTCAGCAATTCACCGCAGGAGCACAGCGGTGCAGGATTCTGGAAGCTTTGTAGAAAAGTAGTTTAACAGTTGTAGGTTTTTGTACAATAAATATTTTTTTCTGTATATGTTCATGTTTTATATAACGAAACGGAACTTACTTTGTAGATATACCTCGTATTTCCTAAAGTGTGTGTCGTACCATGGTATGATTTTATGGTTAGTCTACATAAGTTCCGGGGCTGTTCGGGTGTGTATTTTTTCCTTTGGTATGTTTAGTGCTTTGGTTTCTACCGTACTGTCCATTCATTTCAGTTCCGTTTTCATACAGCTGAATCATTTTTGATGTCATATCTCCTGAACTACGTCACCTGCAATAATATAATATTGGATTCCAGTAGAGTGCAACATTAGGGAACTGCCTGAGAAAGGTATTGCCAATGGAGTTTTAAGTAAAGACGGAATAAATTACAACCTCATGGGGCGAACTTTTGTGATCATGATTGTTTATGACCTCATATCTCATGAACTACGTGTCACACAAACAGCAAATGACGGTGGCTGAAACGGCAGTGACCGATCCGCAACCGGGCCAGGATGACCTCATCCCGCCGAGAGGGGCGTGAGGAGGTCCTCCAAGCGGTCGTGATCGGTTTTACAGTTCTCAATTTATTGTCGTGGAGTGAGAACCACGCACTGTGCCAGGACGACACGATACTCCGGCGAAGAGCCCGTTGAACATCGTCCGATGTGACGCAAAAGGTAGCCATGCGAGGCAAAAGAGCTGCTGCCTTGGCTGCCATGTCGGCGGTCTCATTCCCGGGCACACCCACGTGGCCAGGGACCTACCTTTTTTAAGTGTGACTATGTGGCTGTATACTAGGAACCATGATATTCAACTGTAATATGAGAGGGTAGGAAAAGCTTGCTTCGCTAAAACAGAAGATGCACATAGTGCCACTCTACTTTAGGAACCCGTATCGACGTAGCATCCAAGCCACGTACTGCTAGCATTACTACTGTGCAGGAAAAGAACGGGTTACGAGCCGACATCACTCCTGCTTCTCGGGTGAGAAGCGAGCAAATACTGTGAGTGCACCGGGAAGAGGCACGCCCATGGACTGCGGTGGCCGCGGCCGGGGCGAATCCGAATTCGTTGTTTATTCCGGGCAGCACTTTAGCCCGCAGTAAAGAACGCCCCCACCCACTTGGCCTGGCCCGGCCGCCCTAAACGCCCTTTACGGCGCTGGGCCGATAACAGCCTCGATGGCCGCCATCGCCAGCGCCGAGCCGCCCTCGTAAATCAGAGCCAGCCGCCCCCTGCACTCCACTTCCGCCCCCGCCATATCCACTTTTACAAGTACGGGAAACGCGCTCTATAAAGACCCACGTCTCTACCGCCTTTTGTTCCGCGCGGACTCTTTAGGACCGCCTTCCGTCCCGGCAGTATGTCTAGCTTCTTGCTCTACACAGCAAAACACACTGTAAATCTCCGACAGCGTCAAGAACAGCAGCACGGCGAAGAAATTGGGCTCCTCCGTGCCATTATTTTGCAAGACGGCAGATTCTTTAGTTCACCCGCTCTCTTTCCCACGAGTGTTGATGTGGTTCAGTATGAACATAGTTCGCCACTTCTTTATAATATTGTTGGTATGAATATGATTCCGTTGATCTAAAATCCTCATCTTTGGTCATATTAGAAGAATAATCCGCTTCAGTAGCACAGTTGTTCTACTATGTCCATACGCCAATTACGGTTATGTCACGGAACATCAGTTTGGATTTAGGAGAAATGTAGGAACACCGGAGGCAATATTAACATTACGACATATCTTAGAATATAGGCTAAGGAAAGGTAAACCTACGTGTTTAGCATTTGTAGATTTGGAGACAGTTTTTGACAATGTCGACTGGAATACTCTCACTCAAATTCTAAAGGTAGCAGGAGTAAAATATAGGGAGCGAAGAGTTATATTCAACTTATACAAAATTCAGACAGCGGTTATTAGAGTGGAAGGGCATGAAGGGGACGCAGAGTTTGGGGAGTGAGACAGGGTTGTTGCCTTTCCCCAGTGTTGTTCAATCTGTATACTGAGCAAGCAGTGAAGGAATGCAGGGAGAAATTTGGAGAGGGAATTAAAGTTCAGGGAGAAGAAATAAAGGCTTTGAGGTTTGCCGATGACATAATAATTGTCAGAGACAGCAAATGACCTGAGGTAGGATTTGAACGGCATGGACAGTGTGTTGAAACGTGCATATAAGATGAACATTAACACGGGTAATGCAGTGCAGTCTAATAAAATCAGGCGATGCTGGAGATATTAGATTAGGTATCGAAACAATAAAGGTGGTAGGTGAGTTTTGTTACTTGGGTAGCAAGATAACTTCTGATGACCTAAGTAAAGAAGATATAAAATGCAGATTGGCTATGGGAAGAAAAGCTTTTCTGAAGAAGCGAAATTTGTTGACATCCAATATTAGTTTAAGTGTTACGAGGCCCTTTCTGAAGACATTTTTCTGGAATGTAGCATTGTATGGAAGTGAAACGTGGACGATAACGAGTTCAGACAAAAAGATCATAGAAGCTTCTGAAATGTGGTGCTACAGACGAATGATTAAAATTAAATGGGTAGATCACGTAACTCAACAGAATTGGGATATCCGAACTAAGAGAAGGGGTAGATTGGTGGGACGTTCTGAGACATCAAGGAAGAGGCAACTTAGCAATTTAAGAAGTGTGGGGGGAGAGGGGAGTGGGTAAAAATCGTAGAGGGAGGCCGAGGAATGAATACAGTAAGCAGTTTCAAAAGGACGTAGGTTGCTGACTTATTCTCAGATGAAGAGACTTGCACAGGACAGGGTAGCGTGGAGAGCTGCATCAAACCAGTCTGCGGACTGAAAACCACGACAACAACAAGTCTTATGTACATGTGTTTAACCAAACCACAAACCGCGAGTCCCACCGCACTTTGCCAACTCTAAGGCACCTTGCTGCAGAGTGCGCGGCTGCTCCCCGTCGGAGGTAGGAGTGTGTGTGTGTGTGTGTGTGTGTGTGTGTATTGGTGTGTATCGTAGTTGGCATACATTATTTTCAGTAGCTTAGGGGCTCATGATCACTGCAATTCTCGTAACTGTTCAAACATTAGAATAATTAAGCGTGGGGGACTTTGTAGCTTGTTTAATTAAACACACCATCAACACGGCTTTAGGAAGCATCGATTGCGCGAAACCCAGCTTGACCTCTTTTTTCATGACGCCTTGCGTGAAATGGATGAAAAGCAACAGGCAGACTGTATATTTCTTGATTTTCGCAAGGCGCTTGGCACGGTAGAGAACTACAGACTGCTAATGAAGGTACACAAATATTTGAGTGGCTCGAAGACTACTTCCGTAAAAGAACCACACGGAAGCGTGACAGAAAGGCTATTATTTTCTATCTATACAGGGTGAGTCAGCTAAGTCATAACACCCCTTGTGTCGCCCCAACCGTAATGCATACAAAGATCTCGTTTGGTCAGTGCATTGCAGGGACAGGGCCTACTTGAATACTTGACATTTCTGTTTTTGCTAGATTTTATTATAGAGAAATTAGGCCATCTGTAGTTTTTTTAATGAAACCCTGTGTTAAATTTTGGCGCAACATTTTGAGTTTAAAAAGACTTGTTTCAAATAAAAGAAAAAGAAACCAAAAACAAATAATCTGGCCAGTGATATCTCGTGATCTTGCATTCTGGATGCTCAGTGAAGTTGGATTTTTTCAGGAGATGTTGCGCTTTTCATTATGATGAAAATAATATACCTTATATTTACTTTTATTTTCTTAAAAAAAACTTCATTAACAAACTCTTTTCAAAATATTTGCTCTGGTTAATTTTCCACAACCTACCGATTTGCTTCAATTCATCTACTAACCTCTAATTCATGACACACGGAGATTAACATGGCAACCTGTTACTTTCGATTCACTCCACATCGACCTTGAAAACAATTTTTATGTTATGCAACAATGTTCCACTTTGTTAAACATTAAATAAAATCCATACAAATTATCTCGATAGTTTAAATATTTCAGTTTCTTTTTCCACTTGGTGAGTATTGTGTTATGTGCTCGGAAATGAATTTTAAGATGTGCAGTAGACGTGACATTTATTTTGACTCAGGTCACTTTGAAGTGACAAGCCAGATCTATGTTATTTAATGCTGTTAACTAACCCCTTTTAATACCCTTTTATCTATGATGATGGTCCTGGACCGAAACTAGTCGATCCTCATGATTTAATAACACAGCTGATAGTTAAAGATGCATTTTATTAAATATATAGAAAGGTTACAAGTTGTATGATGTACAGTACCACCATATTAAAAGCAAATGAATTGATTCTGGATTATTTCTTACCCATATCCTTGACATGACTGCACCTAGGTTTGGTTCTCATATCGTATATAGTTACGTTATTATGACGTGTTAAATAGAGAATTTTTAATAATTACCATCTGGTATACCGGGTGATCAAAATGTCAGTATAAATTTGAAAACTTAATAAATCATGGAATAATGTCGATAGAGAGGTAAAAGTTGACTCATATGCTTGGAATGACATGAGGTTTTACTAGAAAAAAAAGTTAAAGCAATGTAGAAAGTTCAAAAATTGTCGACATATGATCAGAAAGACAATATCTAACATAACAAATTAAGAGAAAGCAAAGATGAGGTTCTTTACAGGAAATGCTCAATATCTTCACCATCATTCCTCAACAATAGCTGCAGTCGAGGAATAATGTTGTGAACAGCACTGTAATGCATGTCCGGAGTTATGATGAGATATTGGCGTCGGATTTTGTCTTTCAACATCACTAGAGATGTCGGTCGATCACGATACACTAGCGACTAAAGGTAAACGCAGAGCTAATAATCGCGGGGTCTGAGGTCTGGGGACCTCGGAGGCCAAGCATGACGAGAAATTTCACGCGTCTAGCAATATTTAGTTTTTTTTCGGCTCTAATAAAATCCCATGTCATTCCAAGCATATGTGTCAATTTTTACCCCTCTATCTACATTAGTCCTTGATTATTAAGTTTCAAGTTTATACTGACTTTTTGATCACCCGGTATTTCAGTACCTGTAAACGTAGCATTCGTATGTAACTCTAAAGGGAACAAACAGTGATACAATTTCGGGAGTTATTTGAGGACTTGGGTCCTGCCTATTTCTACATTTTGGAGTTGTTCAGAATTTCATGCTGATGGCGCCAGACAGTCGTTTTTCTATTTGAAGTATTTAATGTAGAACGCGCTGTGGAGACTGGAAATAATGGAAATGAATAATACTGATAAAGCGTTGTATCACACGGAATATTTACAGAAGTTAAGCAGAAACGTTGTAAGTCTCAAGTTATTCTGAAAATACACGGATATTGTTTTGACGGTGAAATACCGCTTATTTCGGCAACTCTGTACGGGTTTCCGCACAATATGATAGTCAATGGCTGCCATTGACTGCATAATATTCAGACAAGGTGAGCGCAGCAAGCACGGCCACATCTACGTCTACTACTCAACTCCTCCCACGGAGAGACTGATGCCGGTCGTCATCAGGGGGACGAAGGACGTTACATTTGTATTCAGAAAACCAAACATTAAGCATTTCTGCCCCTTTTTTCTCGTTTAGAAGGATGCAAGTCGCTCTTTGCCGGATCTGTGAGTCTTTCACGTAGTTTGATGTAATACTCCTTGCTGTGAATAACTGATTATATGCGAATAAAACCTGAAACACGGAAAAATAAGTAAACAATCTGCTTGAAGGTCTGTCTATAATACAACCCGATTGATGGGTCACTGTGAAATGAATTTTCGATGGCACACGGTGGAGTATCGGCGCTCTAAAACGGTCAAAAATCAAAATCGCCAAGTTGCTGCACGACCCTACGAAAGGTGCAAAAGGTGATAATCGTCAAGGTTGATAATCTGCCCTCTGTCTGGAGACAGAGCCTTCCCCTCCGCTCACGTCATCTGTTGAGGAAGTCAGTGGAAAGTCATTCGAACTTGGCAGTACATGTGCTCTTTCGTGCACTCCTTTTTGTGACATTTGTCTCTCTCTCGCCTTTGTGGGTAGGTTTAGAGGAGTACATTTACTGAATACGGAACTAAAAGGTATGTTCTTTATCTAACATTAAAACTATATATTTTAGTGTTTAAACTGTACGTTTAGAGACAGTATTTCCGTGGGTACTTTTCCCACTACAAATTCTTTAGGTTACTTTTTTTATGTAATTACCTGTCGGGAGTTGTTGAGCAATATCTCGTTGCAGGCGTGTAGACCGATGACGTTTGACACAATAACATTGTCCGCCCTCATCCACCATTTTGTGTGTCATTCACCTCACTATGAGCGCGCTAAATACAAACAAACTTCACAAATTACTTCCTCCCTGCAATGTAAATGAAAGCAACGGCAGTATTTTGTCTGTTGTACATAAATATTGTATACGTCTAAGAGACCAGGAGATTCTAGAAGGTCCCAGTGATCACACCTCATACTACCTGCAATCACAGTGACTCGCCACGTATTTGCTGTTATATGAAATACGTATAAATGTAATACAATCTCTAGAGTGAAGGTGCAGTCCACTCTCTTGTTTTCCTGACGAGAATCCTAACGGTAATACGCAATTCATTTCAATCATTTTCCATAACATAAAAGGCTCCATTTTGGTTGTGGCTTGATGTGTTGATACCAAAAGAATGACACATTTGTAACCACTTACTAGAAATGCAAAACATCTATATACAAGAAAATTAAAGAAAGTAATGAATAGTTTTACAGACCCACACTTTCCTCATAGTAGCATGTCATCGGCCTGAATATTGGTTTGAACATCTCAGTGCTTTACTTAACAAGATTCCATTGGAAATGACATGCCCATGCTTTCCTCCAACTGTGACTTAACAGTCATAGTGAAAGCACGAAATTTTACATACGTAAAACAAGTGGCTGATACATATTCTAGGACGCAGGATTAGATTAGATTATATTAGTTGCTCGTTCCATCGACCCGTGTTGAGGTTTTTGTGGATGTAGAACATGTCATTTTTTTAACAACCCCACAATAATACTAATAGAGATACACATTTTTTTTTTACAACCTGACAATATAATAATACTAATACAGTAGTATTAATATAGAAGCATACATATTTTGTTCTATTTAAAAATTCGTAAGTCGACTAGGAGAAGTGGGCCACTAGGAAGTCTTTTAGGTTCCTCTTAAACTGATCTTTATTTGTAGCTAAAATTTTTATGGTTGATGGTAAATTATTGAAAATTTGTGTTCCTGAGTAGTGGACCTCTTTTTGAACTAAAGTAAGAGCTTTTACTTCCTTGTGTAGATCATTTTTGTTCCTAGTATTGTATGTATGAACTCAGCTGTTTGTTTAGAAAAGTGATATAATATTTATGACAAATTTCATTGCCGGCTGCGGTGGCCGAGGGGATTGAGGCGCTCCAGTCACGGTCCGCACGGCCACAACGGTCGGGGGTTCGAATCCCCCCTCGGGCATGGATATTTGTGCCGTCCTTAGTTGTAAGTAGTTCATAAGTAGTTTGTAAGTTTAGGGACTGATAACCCCGTAGTTAAGTCCCATAGACTATACAAACATTTGAACATTTTTTTGACAAATTTCATTAAGGAAAAATATAGTGAGAGGCAATAATTAGTATACCCAGTTCTTTGAAGAGGCTGCTACACTGGAACATAAGATCTGTTGGGTTGGCTTAGGTTGTTTGTTTGGGATAGGGGAACTAAACTACTGAGTTCCAGACGTGACATAAAGTCGTTAATGAGGTGTACGCCCATATCAGTATTAATTGATAAACAGTGCTATTAGGACGCTGTGTAAAATTATAGAGCCACAGATAGTGATGTGGTCATGCGTTTATTGACGCGTTTCGATAAAAATCATCTTCAGAATCGTGGAAGGGGGTTTACAAAATAAAATTGTATGACGTCAAGGCCCTGTTCAGCAGGCTTAATGAATGTTTTGACGTGAAACGAGTAAATAAAATTCATCGTGGCTAAAATTAGAAAGATTGGAGCCCATAAGAAGGCTAACTGCTGTCTTTTCCTTGCGAAACATACGCCACTAGAACATAAAGGAGGAACCGACAGCGGTTATGCACACAGCGTTAGGTAGCTTGCTAGGTGTACAGGTAGACGAAACTATGTGAGCGTTTTCTGAATGTTTGCGAATCGTGTAACGAAGACGACAAGTGAGTGGAGGTTTGCTACTCCTCTAGGCTGGTGTGGAGAGCAGCAATAAAAGCAGACGCCATCTTCGCCCTAGTCGTTAATGCGCCGGACCATTTGTATTTGGCGCCGATGCAGCTGCTTGTATTGCTGAAGCGGGAGGTAATGCGCTTAGCTCTCCGGACGAGCTATTTCTGTTGTTCAACAGAGCAAGCAGTGGTATTCAGATTTAGCGCACGGGATCTGAGAACATAATCTGCATTTTAAATAAACTGAAACTGCATTTCTAGAGAGGTATCCATCACACAGTGGCGTTTTTCGGGATTCTACGTACTTTTTAATTTATATTTATCATGTTCTGCGATACCATACTGAGTAGCAATTCTCCGTGGTCATGGGACGAATCAGTAAATCGAATTGTATCAAAATATCAGACGAGATCATGCAGAGGGTTAACACACTGATTTAAAAGAAATTGAGTTTTAGTCGGTTTTTTATCTGATCTCTAGATTTACTATGATTTTTCAATGGGTTTAAATGCTGACAGCCATTCCAGCAGGGTAGCGGAAATGCCGGTGAAACCTACATATTTACTTAAAAATAAAAAAAGACACGAGAATTGAACGAATTTTAATGATGTCACAATAGAGTTTAATGTCTTTGTAACCAGTTTTACGGAATAGCACTAAAACCGCATTTAAGTTAAACTTGTACTGACGAGAATAACTTAAGTGATCGCGATTACTCCACTCTCATAAATCGTGTACTCGTCTCTGTCTTGAAAATGATAGTTTCTGGTGTCTCTTGGGCCTGCAGCACTATAATGACATTTAAAGACATTATGTAATAATTATGTAATAGTATATCACTGATTAACTGCCAAGGAGCTGTTAAAAGGTAGTAAGGAAATTAAACACATTTTGAGAACAATCATTGCTCTCATAAACCTTAATAACAACGACATAAATTGACAGCAAGATAAACCAACGATGTATATTGATGTCACGATCATCTGGCATATGTATATTTAGAAATATGTTATACTTAGGAAACTCATAAAATTCGATGTAAAATATTAACAATGTCACGGTTTCACACACTACCTGAAGATGTTAGTTATGCTGAAATAGATCTTATGGCCTATAGTAATAAGGAATAGCTACAATTAAAGCAAGATATGGAAATTTTACTACATAATTGAATTTTGAGTTAGAAACTGTAAGATCTGATTCTTTGTGTAATGAAAATCAAATTATTTTCTACAAACCATGTACCATGAACGTATTTATCTAACTGTGGTATGTAACACTGCTGCAATAGCAAATGATGTCATCAGCAAACAGAAAAATCTTGGCCGCGGTGGAGGCGTGCCTGTCGCTATCTGCACGGCCACTAAGGTCGGGGGTACGAATCCCCCCTCGGGCATGAATATTTGTGCCGTCCTTAGTATTAGCTGGTTCATAAGTAGTTTTTAAGTTTCGGGACTGATGACCCCGTAGTTAAGTCCCATAAGCTCGACAAACATTTGAACTTGGTATACCAGAAGGCAGATCATTTATATAGATAACTGGCGACCCACCCGGCGTTGCACTGGGTGGAACTTACATTCCATATCTATAATAATCGATGTATTTTATTCGTTACTGTGCTCTGTATAACATTACTAATACAATGCCCACCTTGCTTGCACAATCCTCAGCATGACTAATCCGTATCTACGTATCACAGTGCAACGTATAATTAAAAGTTTACGGACTAATTGCATGAACATCGCTGACTGGAGATCAAATCTGGCGTAAGCTCAGAAATTATACTCTGTTGGGGGCTCCGCTCTATTGTATACCGCTAAACCTAGAATGGCCGAAGCTGTATCGCTGATCTGAGGCAGCACGGAAAATGCTTGGCAACACAGCTAAAACAGTCTATCAACATGAATATTCCGTTTCTACCGGAGATATTAATCGATATACAGTATTTTTCATCGAAGCTTTCATGTTGTAAAACTGGAAGGACGTCAAGAATGAAAGAGCTATGTTGAAGCTTCGCCCAACACGACATAGATTTACTTCTAGAAATAGTTTTGAGGCGATTTATGAACACAATACAAATATAAATAAAACGGATAAAATTACTACGACCTAGAAAGAAAAACCAGCTAACTCCATAAATCGGCGTAAAAACCTCCAAGTCAATATTTCACATACTACTTTAACGTACAAAAGAAAAGATTTCAGCCATTAATAATGAGTAATTAATTAGCTTTTTACTTATTTTAGAAAGAAAAAAGTGAAGCCTTTATAACATTTTTGTGATTATCTCAAAATCAAATCAAATCAAATGTTTGTATAGCTTATGGGACTTAACTACGGGGCCGCGGTGGAGTAGCCGAGCGGTCTAAAGCGTCTCGCTGCGGAGCGCGCGGTCGCTCGCCGTGGAGGTTCGAGTCCTCCCTGGGGCATGGGTGTGTGTGTGTTTGTCCTTAGGTTAGTTTACCTAGGTTCACTTAAACATATTTAAGCAACTTTCACACAGCTAAAAATTAGGTGTTACAATTGTAAGAGTCTGAATGAAAGTCCTTGGTCCACTTGAGCTGTTATTTTTATTGGAGTCGTGAAGACCCGCACAACCGGTTTCGCAACCTACAGTTGCATCTTCAGACGCTTTTTAAAAGTTTTCCATATAAGTGATTCATGATGGATAACGGGGTTAATGGTTAGGTGGTACCGCAAGCACCTTAGCCCTTTTCGTCAAAAAAATTAAAAAGAAGTCTTTTTTTTGTTAAAAGAACCGCACGGTAGACTTCTTTTTAATCTTTTTGACGAAAAGGGCCAAGGTGCTTGCGGTACCACCTAACCATTAACCCCTTTATCCATCATAAATCACTTATATGGAAAACTTTTAAAAAGCGCCTGAAGATGCAACTGTAGGTTGCGAAATCGGTTGTGCGGGTCTTCACGACTCCAATAAAAATAACAGCTCAAGTGGACCAAGGACTTTCATTCAGACTCTTACAATTGTAACACCTAATTTTTAGCTGTGTGAAAGTTGCTTAAATATGTATAAATATTTCAGCTGTGGTTGCCCGTCATACAAAGTTCTTTGCTAGGTTTAAGTAGTTTGTAAGCTACGGACTAATGACCACGCTGTTTGGTCCGATATATTTACAAACATTTGAACATTTGATTTAACTACGGGGTCATCAGTCCCTAAACTTACAAACTACTTATGAAATAACTAATACTAAGGACGGCACAAATATCCACGCCCGAGGGAGAATTCGAACCCCCGACCGTAGTGGCTGTGCAGACCGTGACTGGAGCGCCTCAGTCCCCTCGGCCACCGCGGCCGGCTGTGATTATGTCAGTTTCGCTTTATCATGTAAACGGCTTTTACGTCTTGGCTGCTCATTTATAAGAACTACATAACACCATTTAAATTCACTCTAAATAAGACCAGAAGCAGTAATTCGACGACAAGTAAACAAGCATTATACTTACCTTGTGTTGCTGATCGACTTCAAAACAAAGACACACGTTTGCAGAGTCCAATGGCAACTGGCTGGCGTGATGTAGCAGCTGACGTACAACACAACTTGAGCTGCTGAATGTATTGCGTGTAAACCATTTGTTAACACCTGGCGAGGACGGTAGGGCGCAGCGCGGCGACCTGCAGACTGCAGGTTAAAGGGGCCGGTAGGACCGTCGGGTGCTCCACTCATCTTCGCCGTGCCGTGCTGCGCGCTAGCAGCATAGACGTGCCCTACTTCCTCCGCTTCCCGCTCCCACCTCTGAAGTGCCATCACTCAATTTACATGTTGTATGCATGTGCGTGCAATCTATATCTATAAATGTGAATGTCTGTTCGGTGTACGTTTATCACGTCTGAACCACAAGACATAAAGAGCTAAGAATTTGTACAGTTACTAATGTCTACCTGGGGACTGTTTTATGGCGATCGGATAGCTATATATGTGAATGTCTGTTCGGTGTACGCTTATTACGTCCGAACGACAAGACGCAGACACTTAACTATTTGTATAGTTACAAATTTATACCTGAGGAAGGTCTTAGGTACGGTTTTACAGCGATCTGATAGATATTTAGTAATTTGAAGAATATAACGCGAAATGCGGAACAATAATTACTCCTTGAAAATTATATTTACTCTTTGAAAATAGTTTCATTGGTTGCATTGTTGCTTGATAATGATAAAAGTGTGGAGTATATTGGGATGGAAAGTTATAGGTGTATATTAAATTCTACGTGTGTGTGTTAATATTTCGCTCTGCAGCGAAAACTACAGAACGTAAACAAATGGTCTGTGTGTAATTATTGTCAGAAGTCTCCCGTTGTACACCATAGCAGTTTCATGTCGATAGCTATAAGGGGATGCAAGATATGGTGGTTGAAAGTCGTCAAATTATTAAGAAAAAAAAAATCGGACTGAAGGCTAGCGATGACGTTTGCGACTCTATAGCAAGGAGGTTACATACAGCGAAACGTGATACCACAGACCATATCTTTGGTCTATGCGTGCTACAATGTCTTCAGCTCTTTCTCTGTAAGGATAGGCATACGAATAAGGAAATATAAGAATAAATAATTAAATCAGTGAAAAAGAAATTTCTTTTCATATATGTCTTTAAAAAATCGATTTGACGTATCGCGCATTACATCAAGTGATCGATCTGTGATATTACAATCATTATTGTAGAATTTCATGATTGGATACTTCGAAACGACTGCATTTTTACGTGTTATTTGATGTACACTACTTACTTTCCTGATAAATGCAAATAATTAAGCATTTCATATAATTTTAGTTTTTTATTTCAAAGACGATTAAAATGTTAGTTTCTAAAGAAGGTATTGTTTTTCATTTCACCCTTCAAAACCAGTCTAATAGCACACTACTGAAAGATAGCTTATCTGTTATAATCAACCAACACGCGAACGGAGCCGCGGGCTTGAACTAGTTGAAAATAAGACAAACGGCAATGTCACGTCAACTCACATTGCGGAACGCGTTGCGTATTTAAGACAACGTGCTGCGAATTGAAGGCGGCAAATTTGAAAGATGCTATTTTGTCAAAAACTGACATTTTGAGCCTGTGGTTGTGTATGTACTACGGGGTGATTCTTACAATAAAGAAGACAGCAACCAACCACGATTATGCTATTTATTTACTATTTTCGACCCTTTCGGTTCATCATCAGGCGGCTGTTCACGTCCATATGTCATTTACATTTTTCTTATGCACATAATTTTGTTTGTATGAAGGAAGTGAGATACCAACAGCGTATGTAGAGTAGAAATATTTACTGTTTCACCACCAGTTTCAGCATTCCACTATGCCATCTTCAGGTCCCTACATCGGAGCGTAATATTAATTAAGCAGGGATATCGAAACTGTTTTACTTAATGGACATTAGGCTCCGATGTAGGGACCTGAAGATGGCATGTGGAATGCCGAAAACGGTAGTGAAACAATAAATATTACTGTTATACATACGGCTGTTGGTATATCACTTCCTTCACACTCTTGACCAGCCGCTGTCCCGTTTCCATCAGCAATGATGAATTCAATAAATTTGTTTGTGGCGAAACTACTTTGGTTTTGTGGTGCCCTACAATACAAAACATGATTGGAATTGCTTACTCGAGCGTAAATATGATTATGATACTGACAAATGTTGTGAACAACCTTTTACGATAGTAATTTGCTTGTTACTCATTTACTTACGTCGAAAGTCGGTCTCCATTACGTTGTATCGCTGATCATTGCAGCAGCAACTGCAGTGGTGTGAGTGGGCCTGTATGGTGGAGCATGCTGTACTACCGGCTCTCACTTTGCTGGATTGCAGTCCCCACAGTCCCCAGCCGCTGGCACTGTGCGCGCGGTGCGTGTCCGCGCGGCCACGGGCGCGCGCTAATCGAACACTGCCGCTACATTACGGATTTAACGCGCCGCCAGCGTTATTAAATCTGCAAAATGGCGTTAATTATACCGGCCGCACACGAATCGGGCCCGGCGCGATACGCTCACTGCGCCCCGCTATCTTAGCAGCGCGTCGACACTGGTGCGCTACTGCTGCGCGCCATAAATACGCCGTGTTCCGCCCCAAAACACGAAACTCGCGGCTGTAATTCCGACGCCCGTGTTACTGCAGCGAGTCCGGATTCCGCGAATTGGGTGTACGGAATAATCCTTTTTACGGTAGGTCGTGGTCGGCTGCATTTCCCATTATAATGTCGGAGTGGTATTTGGTGGGTGTGTTTAGCTACACTTTAACAGAGAGAACTCAAAACTTTAGTAACACAAGAGAAATTAATTACGAGGGTAAGTCCATTATTATCCGCAAAGTAGTTATAAAATTTTGTTGTAATAAAATACGAAACTTACGAGAACATCATTTTCGACATAGTCTCCTTGCTTTTCAATACACTTCGTCCATCGCTCTACAGGCTTCTTTATGCCCTCAGAAAAGAAGGTTTTCGGTTGAGTTGCGAGCCACCTCTTCCTTCACTGCTTCGTCCGAGTCAAATCGACGGCCCCTTAATGCCTGAGGCGCTCCAGTCACGGTCTGCACGGCCACTACGGTCGGGGGATCGAATCCCCCCTCGGGCATGGATATTTGTGCCGTCCTTAGTATAAGCTAGTTCATAAGTAGTTTCTAAGTTTAGGGACTGATGACCCCGTAGTTAAGTCCCATAAGCTATACAAACATTTGAACATTTGAACCCTTAATGTCTGTTTGAGTGGACCAAACAAGTGATAGTCAGAAGGGGCAAGATCGGGTCTATATGGAAGATGAGCCAATTCTTCGAATTTCAGTTTCTGGAGCGTTTCAGCAGTGTGGACAGCAGTATGCGGACGAGCAATGTCGTGCAACAACACAACACCTTCTAACAGCAATCCTCGGCGTATGCTTCGAATTGCAGGCTTTAGCCTGTCAGTAAGCATCTCACTGTAATGTACACTGTTTATTGTTGTGCCCCTTTCACCATAATGTTCCAGTACAGGACCTCGTGCATCCCAAAAAAGTACCGCAAGCATAAGTTTTCCTGCGGGCTGTTGGGTCTTGAACTTTTTCTCGCACGGCGAATTTGGACGTTTCCATTCCGTACTCTGCCGTTTACTCTCCGGCTCTTAAAGATGGATCCATGTTTCGACACCAGTAATGATTCTGTCTATGAAGTTGTCCCCTTCGTTACCATAGCAATCCATATGTTTTTTGCAGATGTCGAGACGCGTTTGCTTATGCAACTGTGTGAGTTGTTTTGGGACTCATCTTTGTGAGATTACCGCCTAATAGAAATACCGGTAATCAATAGCATTTGATAATTGAACAGTATGAAGTTCACTGCAAACATTGACCATGCCAATGCACTAAATGTTACACAATTTTAATCTTATTAATTATGGTAGCAATGTATGTACACAGTTGGGTGACAACATTTATAGTTAGGTCATAGGTAGAATTTCTCCACGTTGAGATTTGCTGTGTGCTTGTAGCTGACAGGAGGTCAGCGAGCAGGCCAACGTTGGTAGCTTGTTCCAACTTAGGATTTTCCAGTTCGTTTCCGGCGAGGGGAGAGAGGGACAATGGCGAGTGCCAGGCACAGTGCAATGCACAAATATTGTAATACTACTGGCATTTGAAGTAATACGATGCAGTTAGGAACCTTTAAGGCCCTCATTACAAAATAGCCTGTTTATAAATAAACAATACATTAGCTGATATAGTCACATCTAACGTAATATGTTTAATTGACAATGAAAAGTAATAAATTACCAACGAAGACAAGACAGTTACACAACTAGCATGGCAATGTTTGTTTATAAAAATAATATATCAACTATTTCTCATTTTATTTTCAATTAATCATTTGTATTTTATCTTGAAGTATTCAGTTAAATCACTTATCTGTGGTATAAGAAATTGCACGATTATGATAAACAGTACAAAGGATGTTTATACTAATATAAAAACGTAAGACAATTTATTTAATGTGTAGTGTAATTATTTTGATTTGAAGTAAAGTTTTAGAAATGTATTGGCTAAGCGCTGTACGTTGGCAATGCGGAAGTTGATGACGTAGGGGAAAAAACCCCGGCAGTTGAGGTTTTGGCGCGCGAGGGCAGGAAGTGAGGACTCCGGAGCACGTGGTGAGCTGGCCGGGCGGCGGCGCTCTGCAGCAGTCGGCATGTGGACCTCGAGGTGGAGGTTATAGATTTGTGTGTGGCAATCGTAGACTGCACCAAGTTAAATCGAGTGCTACTGTGTGTTTGTGAATATTTAGCCGGTGGAACAAGGTGTGCATCGCATTGAATTAAAGTGACTGTGATTTGTTAATGTAACACGTGTCGTCACATAGGCATGAACATAAACGGTGTGTGAGACAGCCACGTGGTGTGAAAACAATTTGCGACAAATATTCATTTTGTCTGGGGGCTCACGAGCTATAGCTTTATTAAGTAAATGTGTCGACGTACAGACGTATCAGCCACAGGGTTCAAATATTGTGAAATAAAATACATAAAGTGAACTTTCACGTGTTTTCAAAAATAGTAGTTTGTACACCATTTTCTCTGATGAACTTGATTTTATTATGAATTTGTTTTGTTAATCATATGCAGGGAAGGAAAGCTGCGAACGTGTGATATCATCCCCTAGAAAACGAGTTAAACAGCCGCAAACACAGTTCCGGTGTTTTGCGTGTTTAGGTATTTGGTTCGCAGCTGGTGGTTGTGAGTTTTTAAAAATTAAACTTTCTCTGTTTTAAACTCTCACCCCGACCTTCACCCTCGCATCTTGCACAAACTTTACGAAACCCAAGTCTGGCGTGAATAATTTCGTAGGCAGAACCATGACTAATTTGAAGACGATGAGCCATTTCATCAATAGTTAATCGCCTGTCTAAGAGAATCATTTCACGTGATCGCTCAATGGCTTCTTCATTTGTGGCGGTAAACGGTCGTCCGGCTCCTTCATCGTGCTTAACACTCGTGCGACCATTTCGGAATTTTTCAATCAACTCGTACACACTTCGTTGTGGAAAACACTGCTTCCGTACTGTACTGAAAGTCTTCTATGAATTTCGGCCCCTGATACACCTTCCGCCCACAAAAACATATCACTTAAAGTTGCTCTTCTTTGGTGCATATAGACAGCGGAGCAGCCATGATTAACAGCACGGCAGCGACAACGAAACTAACATAGCAGCTTGACAATTGCAAAAATATAACAACAAATAAAGTATGCGTCGCCAAAGTAAAATGACAGTACTACCAACATAAACAAAAATATTACTAAATTGCGGATAATAATTGACTTACCCTCGTACAATAAAACAATACCCAAATTGATATAGACACGGCAGACAAAGTCCAGGCTTTGTGCGTTAAACTTCAAAGTTCCTTGCTGTTGTGAAGGAGCTGATTTGTAGCTATTCACTTGCTCTTTTATATTTTAAACTGTGGTACACCTTATAATATGTTGGGAAGAGCATTATGTAAGACATGGTGTTAGTAAAACATAGAGCATATGGTCCAGTTTACAAGTATCCCGTGGGAAAATTCCTCCAACATTTCCATCTAAAACCTGCCTGGCTCTTACTTGTACAGTCCGCCAAAACCCCCAACAATTTTATTAATATTAAACATACAAATTTATTTAATTATATCTGTTTACATTTCGTAATTGTTTTGTGTTACTGCGGCGGAGTGGCCGAGCGCAATGAGGCGCTATGCTCCGATGCGTGAGGCCGTACCCCATCCGCGGTTCGAATCCTCCCTCGGGCAGGGATGTATCAGTTGTCTTTAGTATAAGGTAGTTCATAAGTAGTTTGTTAAGTTAAGGGACTGAAGACCCCGCAATTAAGTCCCAAAGCTTAACAAACATTTCACTTTGTCTTGCGTTAAGCTAATTTTTCTAATTCTTAATTTAATACGAAGATGACAGGCATAACTAGTGCTTGCCTGCGGATACGGTTAATTGGCGGATAAATCGAAGGTGCGACTAGTGCGCCACATTCGGTGATCTCCGGTACTACCGTAGGAGGCGCCGGGCTAATCGGAGGCTGGCCGGAGGACACTGAGGCGCGACGGAATATCGCTGGCAAGAAGGAGCTTTCGACGAATGCGCTCCACACGGACAGTTCTAGTACTATTGCGGAGGCAAAACAAATGAGACGACTGTTTTGAACTTACGGGAATGTGTACTTCTCTTTTTTTGTATTGCACAAAGAAGCAGGAATTTTGAAGATAATTAATGTTCGCAAAATTTTCTTGTAAGTGTGACAAGTCTTTATCTGAATAACAAGTTTATGTTTAATCATGAAATAATGTTTCTAGATATGTCAAAACGTTCTTTGTGACAGCGGATGGTTACATGTAACTTGTGTGAACGACTGTATGCCGCAGGTCGGGAATATCCAATCTATCAAGACTATTTATGAAGATTTCTACAGTAACAAGGGAGAAGGAATATGAAAATGGTAAAAAATGGAAAATAAAGTGTCGATAAAAGGAAAATACACGATACCTTCAACCGTGACACATTTCATTATTTCCACAATACGACCATTCGTAATTGTGGAAGACATGCAGAGGTAGTTGCAAAGCATTCGTTCCAAATTTTGCAGTAAAACTAGTACAGGCAAAGAAACTAAAAAATTATGATAAAACGGAACACTAACACCACTCCGTTCGTTGACGCTTATAGACAGTTTTTGAATCATTGTTGAGGACGGACTATTCCACAACTTAACAGGTCTACTCTAGCTTGCAATGTGATACTTAAGGTTTTAATATCGTTATGTATAGACGCCTGTCTCTAATTACACGGTCATCAAACCAAGCTATCTTCACTGTCTTCAAATTGATATCATAAAACAAGAGACAAATTTATATGAAGACGGAAGGTCACTGTGTATATATTAACAGAGTCAAGAGTTTTCGCAGAAGGATATAAGAACACCACTTGATAAAAAATATTGGAAATGTACAAACGTATTACCTCAAATAATAATAAACTTTTGTAGTAGAAGTATGAAATAAAAAGAAATTTCGAAAAATTACGGGGAATTACAATGTTCGTATTTAGCGGGAACTGAACACAGGAACTTCCACTCGACAAACTAAAACACTACGAACTGAGCTATGCCTCACTTCACTATCTGCCTTCTAATTTTCTGTACCTAGGTAATCTCTCGGTAATCTTATAAGGCCATCGTGAAAGTATTACCAATAACTATACTACAGAAATTTTATTATAACAACTCATATTAGAAAACTTTGACCGAGTTTAATATTCATGGCATTGATGCTTGGAAACAGCATATTTTCGTGCTACGCGAAATACACTGGCAAATCAATCAAATAAGGCAACATTCGTCTCCAAAAGGGCGTCTGCCTGATTCGACATGTCCAACCAGAGGTATCCGGAAGACCGAGTGAAATGGCGCGAAATCTCCGTCTCTAGAACAACCGCTCCGTTTCCAGCACTAGGCGTAACACTATACAAAGTTGGCGCCAAAAGGAAGCCAATGGAGCGTAGTATAACCCCTATCAAAGTCATTATAGAGCTAACGGCCTGTGACAGAGAACACCTATGTCAATCGAGTGCGTGCACTGTATAAAGAAAGAATAATGACGCTATTAATACTTGTGGATTGGCATTACATATTTGTGGAATTCTGTATACCAAGATTGATTTATGAATAAAAAGAAACAAACAACTGGCATACCGAAATTTTGTGTGACAAATTAATGGTAGAATAGTGAAACATATTCAAATTAAATTACCATTTCGGCCTCACATCGAAAAATAAGCGATCTAGGACCTGAGTGCTGATTCTGCGCGTCACCGTCCAGCCCGGTTGTTTAGGGACCTCTAAAGTTTCTTCTGCCGCAGCCGAGTACCCCGGAGTATGTGGATTGCAAGTTTACGGTGATTACCGCCATGGCTCACAAGCATTACGTTATTCTGATGAAGTTTTCATCTGATCTCTCCGAATTTCTCCTGAACATTTTTAGCATTCATTAGACGTTTCGTACTTGGTGGTTGACCTGTCAGTACATCTCCTTATTGTAGTTGTGTTGACTTGCTCTTGTGTGTCTACTTTTCTAGGTTTGATAGCTATTCCCAGGAGTAGACTTCTTCAATATCTAGCGTCAATGTCTTGGGTTTCTGCTTCTTGTTGTCAGCGGTTGCAACTGTGCTTCCGTTCGTTCTCTTCGTGTTGAGGAAATCGTTTGGCCCTTGCCTTGAGCGCAAATTTCTTTAGTGCTCTTTCGTGTGCTCGTAAACTGCTCGGGAAATCGGTCGTATATTATTGGGCAGAATACTTTCCTTCTTGAGGTTGAGATCCCTAGCCATAGATGTAATTAGGCGAAAAAAGTATTTTTCTATGCATGAAGTTCCGTGTATGAGGGCGGACGTTCCCTTCTTGCACTGGTTGTCCTGTAAGCTTTCCTTTTCACAGCCTAAATTTCCTTGTGGAGGCCCCACATTGTTTGAGGGACTTCCTCGCCATCGCGCTCTGCTAGTGCAGCTTAATTACTAAATTTGATTTCGAGATCTGAAGTGTGACTGTTGTTTCTTTTAGTGTAACTGACCTATGATAAAAGCTTCGAGCCACTTGTACTCTCAGTTGTTGTGTCCTAGAAAATTGCGCCAGCTTTTCTGGTGGCTTGATACATTGTAACTGATTTCAAAAACCAACTAGTCACACGTGTTTTATGCAGGCATACCCAATCTGCTCTATATTTGTTTACTTCATCGAAATTGTCATCGCGATTGTATCTCCTTCAACTTTGTTTACTTATTTTAACTTTTCAAGTTTGTGGGCAGGTACCCTTATGTGTTAAACTTGTGGGATGTTAACTACTTAATATTTTCCTTTGCCTTCTAAGTTTGTGAGTAGCCTGATGCGTAAGACGATCTCATGTTCCGCGGTGGAGTAGCAGAGCGGACTAAGGCACCTAGTTGCGGACCGGAATTGCTCGCCGTCGGATGTTCGAGTCCTCCCTGGGGCATGGGTGTGTGTGTGTGTGTGTATGTTGTCCTTAGGTTAGTTTACCTTAGTTTAAGTAGTTTGTAAGCTACGGACTGATGACCACGTAGTTTGGTCCGGTATATTTACATACATTTGAACATTTTAGACCTGATGTATCACGTCTGTTTTATCTAGTGTAACTGACTTTTACAAAAGCTTCAATCAACTTGACTCCCAGTTGTTGTGTCTTAGAAAATTGGGCCAGCCTGTCTGGTGGCTTGATACATTTCAAGTAACTGATTTGTAAAACAAACTGGTCAAAGGGAAGTGGGGTTTATTCAGTTGATTAAGTAGTTTCCTTCCTGTTATTGTGCAGATTTTTATGTAACTATACCCAATCTGCTTTAAATCTGTTTACTTTATTGTGATTTTGCAGATCTGTGTGGGAGGTGTCCTTGTGTATTGCAAGAATCTTATTACTGAGTATCGTTTCGGGCTTGTGCCTGCATTTACATTTGATAAATTTCTTTGATTCCAAATTGTTTATATCAATTTAATTTTGAGAATATTAATGGACAGTTTTACTAAATTATTGAAAATATCTCATCACTTCAACTGCGTCATTTCTTAAGATAAATAAATTATGTGATTCCACATTTGAATTGAATGTCTTGGCCCAGTCCTTCCTGTCCTGTCTGGTCATTGGTGTTTCTTGTTTATTTTTTTTCTTTTGTTTTTTTTAATTTTTTTCTCTCTTTTTTTCCTCCTCGCCACACTATGTGACCTATTATTGGTTAACAGCAGCGAAATATCAGGTTAGTGAAAATAAGGTTTCGTCTTCATACCCTGAAGAGGCAGTAAGCAATAGGGTGCCTCACCTGCAGTGCTTTTCCTATCAGAAAAACGAACATTGGCTCGAAGCATCTTGGTAACAGGACGGAGGATAGAAAGAAAAGGAAAAGGCAAAAAATTTCTGGTTAACCTAATTCACCTTCAAATAATTTACTTTCTCGTACTATAAACCCAATATCCTATCTTTTGCACCCCACCGTACTGTCCATTAGAATCTCTCTCGATACAAAGACTTGATACACAAATTCTTGTAGCGTGGTACTTCGGCCTAAATCGTAGAACTCTATCTGATGGATCGTAGCACGACTAACTCGAGGCACATACTTGGTGAACACATTGCACTCAGTGTGAACACGACTCATACTCTGTCTGTATGTATCGCCTATTTCAGTATACTTCAACCTATCAGGTCTCACACGCATGATTGAGTTCGTATTGCGAGAGGCCTTGCGGAATTGAGAATTTTGGCATCTGTTCTTTCGGACATGTCCGAAAGAACAGTCGTCAGTATGTGATGCTGCAGGTGTTGTAAATATAGATTTTAGATCGGCTTCTTGACTCTCAATTGCTAGTACTTTTTCAATGAGACAAATGTATGAAATTGATAGCGGGGTCGGGACACTTCTGGAAGAACAGAAACCACAATTCATCACCTTTGGCGGCCGGGGATGGGTGACATATCAATCAGTCTGAGAACAGACGCTGGCAGGTGACGTTCGATATACTGTACAAGGATTATCAAGTCATCCTGTTCGGATAATGACTCCGAGCAATGGCCAGGGGCGACTATATGAGGGCCCCTGTGCCACTTTTGGACCCTAAGTTCGTAAGCACTCTGAAGCACTCTGAAGATCGCTTTGAAATTTTACATTTGGTGGTTTTCAAGCCAGTTCGTCACGGGCCTGTGGTCAACTGGACCAGCACCCCCCCCCCTCCCTCGTGCACCAGAATTCAGGTTCAACATCTTTCCCGAGGTCCCAAAAATATATTTAGTCCCTTTTAGTGTCTGAACATTTTTTCCGCCATGCCGATTTTACACGTGTCTACTGGGACGAAACGGGCAAATTTTCTTGCAATTCGCTTTTAGCGTGACCCAGGTTCAAGATGTGCTCGTGGCGATGACATGAACCCTTTGGGGTGCTTGATATTTGGGAGTCTCCTTGCTTTTCACGTCCGTGTGCTTCTTTTGTGTGAGTCCTTTTTTCCTCTGATGTTCGTGTACATCACGTTTCTGACCATTTTCCTCTCTTTAAATGTAGGACATGATGGTAATTCCACTTGCATGTGGTAGTCGTCAGATCATGATACTACGCATCGCGGGACCTCACAAGTGAGACAAATATTGGTGTATCAGTTTTTTGCCCTGCGTAAAGTGTATAAATGGCATGTTGTTCTTTATTTAGAGAAATTTTGGTCTATCAGTCATGTGGGAGAATCATTGTTGTAAGTACCGTTTTGAGCAGAATCAAGATTCAATAATGATCTAGCAATCTCTAATCTGATTTGAGGAAACAACGTCATTTTTTCCGTATCGTTATGAATAATTGTCGATGTTATGTATACCACCCATATTTCTATTATACTCGTGAACACTTGCTGGCTTTGTAATGTGTTCTTGAGTTTTATAATGTGTCTTCCCAGTAACGAATCGAGTTCATGCACATTTGTCAGCATGGGCAAACTGAGTTCATCTTCTCATTTTATTGCCATCTATGCCTCGCTCTGAGCATCTTCAACTTCACAACTACATAATTTATTAAACAAATTAGGCACCTCTTTCCGTTCGCTTTTAACCTTCCGCATATTCCAGTATCACTCTTGTAGAGAAAGTCAGCTACACTAGGAGACGTCTGCCAAATACATAAGATTATTATATCTTCTTTCTAAAATGATGGTGTAAGAAGTGAGCGATAATGTTGTTGTTGTAGTCTTCAGTCCGCAGACAGGTTTTATGCTGCTCATCGCCAGTATCACCCAGCTCAAACTTTTGATAATCAGTGTCTACACTTATATAAACAATGAAGCCAAGAACAGATCGAGTTTCACGATCTATAATCATGAAATGTTTGATTCCATGTATCAACAAAATTGTACTGTCGTGGGAAGATTTAGAACAGAAAGGGAGGACCAGTTTTGCAGCTCTAAATCGTTGAAATAATTATCAGACGTCTTGGTACAAAAATGGATAATATTCTGTTGGCAACAATATATAAAGCTTACTAAGCTGTTCCTCAAAGAGTTCCAGCTGTTCCGAACGACAATGGTGGGGCATATCCTCACTAATAAATAATTTTTTTTCGGGTATTCATACTATTTTGTCCTCCCTTCGTATGTGATAGACTACTGATAACGAGACGACTATTGCATTAACCGTCTGATTTTCAATTATTAAGTGAATATTACTATGCAACAGAATTTGTAAATATGGTCCTTTATGTGTTATAGGGTTTTCCTGGCTACGTTATTATAATATCATTTGGTCCTATATAAGACATCATAATCTCGACCGTCGATTAATTCCTTTAGGTTGTAAGCAACCAGTTGAAATCTGTCGATAGAAACCAAAACCGGTCATCATAAACTGTATCAGAGAGGTAGTTATGTAATCTTTAAATTATCTGTGGTACCTTAGACCTATTTGACATTCGTCCCAAAATGAACATTTGAAACAAATGTTATGCATACTACAACACATTTCATATTAAATTTAGTTTACTGGACGTTATGTTTCATCGAAACGGGTAGAAACCAGTTCAGTAAGATGTGCTTCTATATGGTGTTAACTGATCAGTTCATTAGCAGTAGTGCTTTGACGAGAGAAGTTTGTTCTGAGATGGCCCCTGCTGAGGTAGAACGCACGTCCGGGTTAGCAGCCAAGTTGATCGGGAAAGTCTCACCAGCAAGTACTCTCCTCCCCAAACACCCCCTACCCCCTGCCCCCTACAAACTTAATGTTTCTAATGGATTAAAGTACTTCTCTAAGTAGCTCATAAAAACGAACTTCGGTCAGTGGACGTCGTCGTGGAGACAAGTTCGGCGACCACTTATCTGGGGCGTTGCTTCGCCTCCTTCCAGCTACGTTCGCTGCAGTAGTTCAGTCCAAGTGTCGCCTAACTGTTAGAGATGTTAACAGAATAATGCCTGGATTATAATGCAGAGAAGTGTGGAAGGTGTGTTTGAGATTAGTACAGCAGTTTGATTTAAATTACCGTCTTATAAAAAAAGGGGGAGGGGCATCTGGCGGATTCAACTTCGTGAGCCACCTTGTGGTGTTTAACGATATGTGCTTTATGTAGTATACAGGGTTTCCCAGCTATCTTGTCTACCCAAAATATCTCTTGAACAATAACAGCTATTGGAAAACGACTTTCACCGGTATCAATGTACGGCTGGGGCCCATGAATGTACATATTTAGAAACATTCCAAAACGAAAGCAAACGTGTTTTTTAACACAAACTTATGTTTTTTTTTTTTTTTTTTAAATGGACACCCTACATTTTTTCTTCAGTAATCCATAGCATGACAAATCACATAAACAATGGCGTTGATTGCATCGCAATATTCCAATTACATCCCGAGATATTGCGACTCGAAATTGACGCTTGAAATACGCGAAACGCGCGGCTAGCGCCCAGCCGTACATTGATACCGGTGAAAGTCGTTTTCCAATATCTGTTATTGTACCAAAGATATTTTGGGTGGACAAGATAGCTGGGACACCCTGTATATAAAAAATATTCTGAGGTAAGGGGAAAGTAACAACTTGAATTAAATGCTGTGGACTGGCACATCTTTTAGTTTTAACAATGGATCCTATATTAATTTTGAAGCAAAATTTTACATATACAAATGATATTAAATAATGAAATTGATAATACTTTCCCACGACTTATAATGAACATTAAAATAGAAAATTTGCACATAACTCCATTCCTAAAAATGATATGGGGCCAAAGCGCGCTTCGTCTTGCTATTTAACCTGCCATCACAAAATTTGTTAGGTTTTCTATTTTGGGCTTGCGCATATTTACTTCCATGTTCTTCCTTACCCAAACATGCTTAATCTCTCCAATAAAGTTCGCTTACAAAATGCTGGTTACAGACTATTTGTCACAGAAAGAGATTCCACATACCGACTGTCACAGACAGACTAAATGTAGCGACTGCTACCATCGACTGTTTACTTGCTACAATCTCAGCACCCAGCGATAATAGTATATCCAAAGATACAAAGTATTAAGATATGCTATAAATTTATATAGTATCAAAAAATTAATGACATTAAGTACACTAACATTGCCAAGATACATAGAATTTACATATAATCAAAAATATAAAATTAAATGTAAGAACCTTATAATATATCATATCGCATATGATACGTTGCTGCACACAGTGAAATATTATGAAAAAAAATTTAATAGTTCTGAAAGAGTTAAGCCGTATGAAGTGAGGAATCATGTTAACAGATGTGACGAAACACAGCATGATGGGACTGAGCAGCACATGTAGACGTAAACACTAAATTCTTTTTCATATTATGAGATCAACAATCTACTCATGTTAGTTGTGGAATTACCTGCAAATGAATTTGACTTATTGATCAATGAATTTGATTTATAGATCAATGTTGGACAACTGGTGTCTAGCCCACTGACACTTTTCTATCGTAAAAGTTTGTAAAACGAATGTATAAGTTGCTAACTAACTGCTATGCCATATCGCCAACGAACCATAGCCTACCAATTTGGAGCAAATCGCCTTTGCATGCATTAGGCGAAACGTTTGACCTCCCCACTCCGCGTCGCCGAGAGCCAGAGGTACAATTTGGGCACTCACAGTTCAGAGCTCTCACTCCAAACCGGACAATTTACCGAAACCATTAATTCCGTCTGGCCACGCGCCATGAACAGCGGGGGGGGGGGGGGGGGGCAGCGAACGCAGCCGAGAGATTTGTGGACGCGATTACTGCTCACCAACTGCGAAATCCTATTACATTTCTGAAATTGCAACGACAACTGCCTACCGGAACTCCTTCCTAACTTTATTGATCCACAGCTTCTTAACAGCGGGAGAATCTCCTTTAATCATAGCTAAATAAAGCAGCGTCACAGTAGGGGACATTCGTGACAGTCAAATTACTGGCGAAGATGATAAATCGACAAGAATCAGGTAGATACCATGAATTACAGTTTGTGTCTTAGTTACTTATGTGGCCGGTGATACGTTAATACTATAATCATGGGAAGATTTACGGTGATTTAGAATTCCATACATACCCGCATATTCAGGTAATCTTTAAAAGTTATTAAAAGAATTTATACGAAAGCAAAGTATTACGCACACCACAATAAAAGTTTAAATATAACATGGCGACTAGTTTTGACATATATATCAGTAGTGACATTATATATCAGTCATGTTCAAGCCATACCAACAACATGTTGCTTGAAAACTATTGCGTACATACGTACTTTGTGAGTAAACGCTGCACTAATTTGTTTTAAAATAGACATTATGTCACGTGGAAACAATTACGGTAGTACTATTACAGTTCAGTTTTGCTGTTGATCGTAGTATGAGATTGGCATCTGGCTTCTGTGCTGCTTCTACCACCAATATACACATATTGTGACAAGATTGGTAATGTAGCACTTGGTGTGGCAAAACAGTTGCACAATCCTAGTTTCATAATTTTATTGTCATTACAAAAGGCCCATATTTTATTCTACACGTTTTAACCTTGTATACAGTCTTCTTCTCCTCCTTTTATTACGCCCTTATCCCGCATGTCACTCCATTTCCCAACCACCTAGTCCTCTAAGGAATAGATTCACCCTGATTGTGTATGATGTTATGCATGTAAAAATGTGCGAACGTTTTTCTGAACGTTTGCTAATGGTATAAATGAAGCGGGATTTAGGTTCTATTCCAGGATTCATCTAGTAGGATACAGACCATGTAAAGACCAGTTGGGATTTGGGAGAAATATAGGAGCAAGTGAGGCAAACTCACAATACAACATATGTTGCAAGATAGGTGAAGGAAAGACAGTTCAAGCTTTTGCGGATTAGAGTCATACTTGTTCCATAAATCACATATATCAGTTTAGTAAATGGTGCCTATACATGACAAAATTTTAAGGATTTTTTAATTTTTTTTTTAATTTATTTTTTTAACTTTTTAAGTTTTATCTATAAATTCGTCTAAATTGTAGAAGGAGTTGCCATTCAGAAATTCTTTTAATTTCTTTATAAATACCAGTTGGCTATCTGTCAGACCTTTGATGCAACTTGGTACGTGACCGAAGACATTTGTCACAGCATAAATAAATATAATATAATATAAATCCATTACGTAATAATAACTACATTGTATAATGCAAGGCGGCAATATGCTAAAATAAATGGCACGGAAGATATGTTAAACCGTTACAGATAATCGTAATATCCGTAAAGTATTGTCAATTAATAAAAAATTGAGGGACACAAAAGTTCGTATGTCATTCACCAGGTGTACATAAAAATTAAGACATCTGTCAGCTAAATTATGAATTTATTGGCTATACGTTCTATAGATATTATGATATTTAACTACTACGGTTGGGAATATATTCTTTGCCATGACGTTTACATTTTTCAAATTTTCATCTGCACAGGATGATGTGGCTGAAAAGCACAAATGGGTATTTACTCAAATAAAATTACATTACTTATTGCTGTTTATGATTTTTATGTATATAAACTGTAGTGCCATAGCTGCGGCTTCCCTGATCAACGAGTCGTGTGTAACATACGTATACTCATAGCCGATTTACCTTTTCATCTCCTGAATATGAAATCGATGCTTTCACTAATCAGATATTCTAATATTAAATACTTCTGTACTTTGAAAAAAATCATATGTTTGTAAATGTATGGGACTTAATTAAGACCCTAGGCGTACAAACTACGTAAATTGACTTAAAGTAACTTATGCTGAGAACAACAGAAACCCATGCCCGAGGGAAGACTCGAATCACCGACGGCGAGCAACCGCGCGCTCCGCAGCAAGGAGCCTTATAGCGCACAGTCATTCCACTGTGGCTCAATACTTTGAAAATATGGTATATACTATCTAATTTATCGACTGCGTAAAGATGATTGCAGTGAGACTTCTTTCGTCAGTGTGATTACGCGGGTTGATGTATGCTATATAGTACAGTGGTGAAACTAGTGAATCGTTGTTTGGGTGTGTGCAAGAAGAGCTCGATTACAATCATGATTACGTTATTTACAGCGGGCTTATGGTTCATGCATACTTATTTTCTTGATAAGAATTACTAAGTTACTGAAACGTCCTTGATTTAGACACGTATTTTACATGTGGAAAAAGGTTTATATGTTGCGGTATTCGGAACAGAATCTGTTGGTATTAATTTACCCAAATAGTGAAACTACTAATTTTGTCATGTCACCTATCAGTGATCATCTCCCATTGATTTGTGACTCTTATACAACATGCTTTAATTTGCTTGTGTAGTAGAATTGTTTGTACCCCGTGTTGTCTAATCACTAATCTTGCTCGAAATATTGTGATCCAATTACTTTTCCGTTCTAAGTTGCTGTAGTCGACTTAGTCCAGGATCTCTAACCGTATTGTTTACAGTAATTTTCAGTTCTTGTCAGTTTCATTTGTAAACATGTTTAGTTTACTTACAACATCTTGCGTTTGATATGTACGCTGACGATACAGGTTGAATACGCAGAGACTGTATCTGAAGATTATCCATGTAATCCAAACAAGTTATCTAACCGAAAATATTTTCAACTAAGGTGGACAAAAAATGCAATTGGTTTTAATCATTTTCTGTTCCGTAAAATTTGTGCTGACTTAAACACATGCGTCAATACTCGATGCGCTATTTGCTTTCATTAATTGAAGACGTTTTAGAGAGTTCTTGTTTCAATTACGATGAAAATTAGTATCGGCTGTAATGGGCAGTATACACACGTCCTTTCAATGATTCTGCATTATGATGGTTTTGATCCATCAGTCAAAAAGTGGATTCGATGCGCTGTATTTCTTACCTGTTACAACAGACTGTGTCCACGTGCCCAAAACTGTACCACGTATGTACTACGTGGATTAATGTGAAGTACATATAAGAGATTATCTTCCTTTGTAAGAGTTGTGGGGTTTTCCGCCCATTCACGTAAGGAACGCGGGAAGAGTGACTGACGGAAATAATTGATAGTCGGCTTCTTGAACTTTGTAAGAAGGATTTCTCGCAATAGTTTTTTACTTTTATCTTCAACAATTAGCTAGTTAAACATAAGTTTATCCATGTTATGTGGATTGCTATGAGGTCTTAGACTGTATTATAAACGTTTTTAAAATAATTTACACTCCAGCAGTCACATGATTTGCAGAATATATATATATATATATATATATATATATATATATATATATATATATATATATATATATATATATATATATATATATATGTGTGTGTGTGTGTGTGTGTGTGTGTGTGTGTGTGTGTTGTTGTTGTTATGGTCTTCAGTCCGGAGACTGGTTTGATGCAGCTCTCCACCCTACTTTATCCTGAGCAAGCCTTTTCATCTCCTCATAAGAACGCCAACCCACATCCACTTGAATCTGCTTGCTATATGCGTCTCTTGGTCTCCCTCTGCGATTTTTCCCCCACACACTTCCCTCCAATGCTAAATTTACGATTCTCCGATGTCTAAGAATGTGTCCTACCAAGCGATCCCTTCTTTTAGCCAGGGTATGCCAAAAATTCCTTTTCTCACCATTTCTGTTCAGTACTTCTTCATTGGTTATGCGATGTACCCACCTAATCTTCAGCATTCTTCTGTAACACCACATTTCAAAAGCCTCTATTCTCTTCCTGTCCGCACTGCTTATCGTCCATGTTTCACTCCCGTACAAGGCAACACTCCACACAAATGCCTTCAGAAAATATTTCCTTACACTTAAATTAATATTAGATGTTAGCAAATTTCTCTTTTTCAAAAATGCATTTCTTCCCATTGCCATTCTGCATTTTATATCCTCTGTACTGCGACCATCACATGTTATTTTACTACCCAAGTAACAAAACTCATCTACCACCTTCATTGTTTCGTTACCTAATCTAATTCCTTCAGCATCGCCCGATTTTCTAAGACCGCATTCCATTATTTTTGTTTTGCTCTCGTTAATGTTCATTTTATATGCTCTCTTCAACACACTGTCCATTCCATTCAACTGCTCTTCCAGGTCCTTTGCTGTCTCTGACAGAATTACAATGTCATCAGCAAAACGCAATGTTTTTATTTCTTCCCCCTGTAATTTAATCCCTGTTCCAAATTTTTCCTTGCTTTCCTTCACCGCCTGCTCGATGTACAAATTGAATAACATCGGAGAAAGGCTACACCCCTGTCTTACTCCCTTCCCAACTGATGCTTCCCTTTCATGCCCTTCGAGTCTAATAACAGCGGTCTGGCTTTTGTACAAGTTATAAATAACTCTCCTTTCCCTATATTTTACCCCTGCTGACTTAAGAATTTGAAAGAGTGTATTCCAGTCAACATTGTCAATTGCTTTCTCCAAATCTACAGAAGCTAAAAATGTAGGTTTGCCTTTCCTTAATCTATCTTCTAAGATAAGACGTAAAGTGAGTATTGCCTCCCGGGTTCCTATGTTCCTCCTGAATCCAAACTGATCTTCCCCGAGGTCAGCTTCTACCAGCTTTACCATTCTCCTGTAGATAATTCGTGTTAAAATTTTGCAATCATGACTTATCAAACTGATGGTTCTGTAATTTTCACACCTGTCTGCGCCTGATTTCTTTGGAATGGGGATTATTACATTCTTCTTAAAGTCTGACGGTATTTCGCCTGTCTCATAAATCGTACACACCAGTTCAAATAGTCTTGTCATGGCTGGCTCTCCCACAGACTTTAGTAGCTCTGAGGGTATGTCATCTACTCCTGGAGCCTTGTTCCGACCTAGGTCTTTCAAGGCTCTGTCAAATTCATCTCTCAGTATAGCATCTTCTATTTCATCTTGATCTACGTCTTCTTCTCTTCCTATAACATCGTCTCTAAGTTCATTTCCTTTGTAGAGCTGCTCTATGTACTCTTTCCACCTTTCAGCTTTCCCTTCTTTGCTGAGAACCGGCTTCCCATCTGAGTTCTTGATATTCGTAGATTTGCTTTTCTTGTCCCCAAGTGTCTTATTTTCCTGTAGGCGGTATCTATTTTTCCCCTTCTTATACATTATTCTACAGATTTGCATTTGGCTTCTAGCCACTCCTGCTTAGCCATTTTGCACTTCCTGTCAATCTCATTTTTTAATCGTCTGTACTCCATTTTGCCTGTTTCATTTACTGCATTTTTATATTTTCTCCTTTCATCAATTAAATCTAGTATTTTCTGAGATATCCAAGGATTTCTTATAAGTCTTGCCTTTCTACCTATTTTGTCCTCTGCTGCCTTCACTATTTCATCTCTCAATGCTACCCATTCCTCTTCTACTGTTTTATTTTCCCCTGTTTCTGTTAATTGTTGCCTAAATCTCCCTCTGAAATTCTCCACAACTTCACTTTCCTTCAATTTATCTAAGTCCCATCTCCTTATTTTCCTACCTTTCTGCAGTTTTTTCAGTTTCAGCCTACAGTTCATGACTAACAAGTTATGGTCAGAGTCTATATCTGTCCCTGGGTACGTCTTGCAGTTTATAACCTGGTTCCGGAATCTATGTCTTACCATTATAAAATCTATCTGATACCTTCCAGTGTCTCCTGGTCTCTTCCATGTATACAATCGTCTTTTGTGATTCTTAAACCAGGTGTTTGTTACGATTAAATCATGTTCCGTGCAAAATTCTACCAGGCGACTTCCTCTTTCATTCCTTCTGCCCAGTCCATATTCACCTACTATTTTTCCTTCTCTTCCTTTTCCTACTACCGAATTCCAGTCTTCCATCACAATTAAGTTTTCCTCTCCCTTAACTGTCTGAATAATTTCCTTTAGCTCCTCATATATTTCTTCGATCTCCTCATCATCGGCAGAGCTAGTTGGCATATAAACCTGTACTACTGTTGTCGATGTTGGCTTCGTATCTATCTTGACAATGATAATGCGATCGCTGTGCTGGTCATAGTAGTTTACCCGCATTCCTATTTTCTTATTCATTATCAATCCTACTCCTGTGATACCCCCAACTGATTTTGTATTTATAATCCTGTACACACCTGACCAGAAATCCTGTTCATTCTGCCACCGAACTTCACTAATCCCCACTATATCTAACTTCAACCTATCCATTTCCCTTTTTAAATTTTCTAATTTTCCTACTCGATTAAGGGATCTAACATTCCACGCTCCGACCCGTAGAATGCCAGTACTGTCTTTCCTGATGATCACATCCTCTTGAGTAGTCCCCGCCCGGAGATCCGAATGGGGGACTATTTTACCTCCGGAATATTTTACCCGAGAGGATGCCATCATCATATTTCCATACAGTAGAGCTGCATGTCCTCGGGAAAAGTAACGGCTGTAGTTTCCCCTTGCTTTCAGCCGTTCGCAATAGCTGTGTGGCAAAGCCACATTAGCTGATGTTACAAGGCCAGCTCAGTCAATCATCCAGACTGTTGCCCCTGTAACTACTGAAAAGGCTGCTGCCCCTCTTCAGGAACCACACGTTTGTCTGGCCTCTCCACAGATACCGCTCCGCTGTGGTTGCACCTACGGTACGGCTATCTGCATCGTTGAGGCACGCAAGCCATCCCACCTCGGCAATGTCTGTGGTTCATGGGGGTATATATATATATATATATATATATATATATATATATATATATTCTGAAAATCATATTCAAGATTTAAGTGCCTGGCAGAGGGTTGATCGAACCACCATTATACTATTTATCCCCCATTCCATCCTCAACAAGCGCGCGGGAAGAAAGAACACCTGAATCTCTCCGTTCGAGCTCTGATTTCTCGTATTTTATTCTGATGATCATTTCTACCTATGTAAGTGGGAGTAAACAATTTTTTTTCATTCGGAGGAGAATGTTGACGATTGGCGGTTCGCAAGTAGCCCACGCCGCAGAGATAAGCGCCGTTGTTGTAATGATTCCCATCCCAGATCCTGTATCATTTTTACACCATACTGATATCTTATTCAGATCGTTCTGCAGTTGGTTTTGATCTTCAGATGATTTTACTAGACGGTAAATGACAGCGTCATCTGCAAACAACCTAAGAGAGCTACTTAGATATTCCCCTAAATCTTTTATATAAATAAGGAACAGCAGAGGACCAATAACACTACCCCGTGGAACGCCCGATATCACCTCTGTTTACATCGATGCCTTACCATCGATTACTACGAACTGTGTCCTCTCTGACAAGAAATCCCCTATCCAATTTGGGGCGATATACAGTAACCACGCAATTTGATTAAACGCCGTTTGTGAGGAACGGTGTCAAAAGCTTTCTGGAAATCAAGAAATACGGAATCGATTTGCGAACCCTTATCAATTGCACCCATCACTTCGTGTGAATATAGAGCTAGTTGTGTTTCGCATGAACGATATTTTCTAAATCCGTGTTGACCTTGGGTCAATAGAGCGTTCTGTTCGAGATAATTCATAACATTTGAATACAGGATATGTTCCAAAACCCTGCTGCAAATTGACGTCAATGAAATAGGCCTGTAGTTAAGTGGGTTATTCCTACTGCCTTTCTTGAATATAGGTGTGACCTGTGCAACTTTCCAATCTTTTGGTACAGATCCTTCTTTGATAGAGCGGTTGTATATGGATGGCGTTCTGTATTCAAAATTTCGCAATAAAAATCTAATGACTGGTTGATAAATATGGGCGATATCGGCGAAGCCAGTGCCCTGTCTGTGTAAGCAGTACGTTCTCCACAACGCATCTCGTTTGTTGTGAAGCAGGTCCCTCTCACAAGCACCCAAGTGTTTGCGCGCCCCTGATGCCCCGGTGCTTCCCCCTCCTTGTGGCGGCTGTGGTAGCTTGGACAGCGTTCGCATTCGCGTCCTTTTCGGTACGCTGAAGTATCCATTCTGTATCAAGTGTGACACTGTTAATCTGTCTTGCGAGCGTTCAGCATGAGCTAGAAAGGTTCGGATATAAATGTACCTATTTTTATGCGCCTGTTACTCATTGTATTGTAAGCTTCAATAATGTATAACAATCATAGGGTATTATTATATTCTGCAAAGTGAGTAGTTATAAAATTGGTCCGACTTTTCCAAATATGACCTTAGCAGGAAAATATTAGGAAAAAATATTAGAGGAATACACATATGCCAGTTTGCCTACCGAAATTATCATTTCTGCAACACTCTTTCACATAATCAACATTAATTGGAAATACTTATTGGTGTGACGTCTTTCGAATGAACAGACAGCTAAACAATATATTCACTGTATTCACATGCGACGATGGCGTTCTGGGTTCCAGTCCTCATCGCTAAAGTGATAAAATCGTTGGACCTCGTGTGGGGACCCTGATGGTGAACATTGAGAAGTATGGTCGAGGGACGCTACTTTGTTAGCGTTGGACTAGTGAGAATTTTGGTTGGACGGGAGACGCGCTACGGATAGACTGCTGGCCCAAAGTTTCTAACTGATTAATACTCATTAACGTAATAGTTTGTCTTTATCCCGAAGTCTTCAGTTCTTTCCAGCACGAAGATCACAGGGTGCAGTAATGAATATTAATTTATTCTTAAAATGTTTCATTTTTTTATCAGTTAGGGTAATGTTTTACTTAATTTGCTCTATTTAAATGATACGAGAACACAGGAATATAAATTCAGAGACTGAAGGCGATATTTCATGGCTGCACAATATAGTTCCGATTTAACGATTAACGTTAACTTCCATTTAACTGTCCGTAAAGTGACGCTTAACGTTTAAACAATTTAACTTTTTTAGTAACGGGTTAATGATGTATGAAGTTAACTTTTTCGTTAACGCTGTCCACCTCTGGCAAGTACCATAGTGGCAGTTCACAGTAATCAGTCACCCTGTCTGCCTTGAAAAAAAATCGCTAAATGTCATATTCCATTCATTACGTACGTTACGAACAAAGATATTTAACAAAACCATAACTGCTTAGAAATGGCTATCCAGCCATCCTGGATACGCCACTGTGGCTGTCAAAGGTTGCCTCAGATTTTCAAATCGCTACTCAAAAGTTCTTTAATATCTTTATTTGAAATGAATTATCTAATATATAAAGCAGAGTGTATATTTGCACGTGTTGCATACAAATCAACAATTTTGTTCCATTCTTTATGAAATTTTGTACACGTAAGCTTCAATCCACGAGGACGGTCTCCGTAAGTGTAAGAATCACATACGATATATAGTTCACGAGATATGACGTTATAAACAATGAAATGTGTCTAAAACTGCTGCATTTAGCGAGAAACCACCGGACCGATTTCAACCAAATTTGGTACAAATATTCCTTACGTGAGATACCAATTGCCGTACGATTTCGAACCACATACGACACATGGTTCAGGAGATACAACGTCGTAAACAATAGGAATCGCAGAAAACTGCCACATAATGCGGCGAGACTTTATAAATACGCTATATGAGAATAAGAGTACTTAACGACTTGCAAAAAACTTTAAACATAATTTCAAACCTTTATTAAACTTATTCTCGCTGACACCCATAGAAAAATGATGAAAGGAGAAAAGTTTCTCGTTTACTACTTTTCCGCTGTTTATGGAGTAAAACTACGGCATTGGCTATGATGTTACAATTTATAATTTGTACACTACAAATTGTAGCCGCAGGAAATTTTACAGTCAGTATACAAGCATATAGTTGGATGTACCTTCTAAATTGTATCACAGTACGACACATAGTTCATGAGCTATGAACACATCAACAGTAACGTTCATGGAAAACCGATTCATCACGCACCAAGTTTTAATCTATTAGTCCTTTACTATTAATTCTACTCCCAAGAGATTTTAAAGTCATACAGCCCTTATAAAAATGAATATATAACTGAAAAATGGTAGGAATAAATAAATACCCGGGCAATGCCGGGTTTTCAGCTAGTGAGTTTCTAAAGAACAGTGCACAAATTCTAGAAAACCAAGAAAATATTAATTAACAATACCTTCAGGTACATTTGAAACAGCAACGTACCTTTCTATTAACAGTTATATATTAAAATATATTTGCATAAAGTAATTGAGTGTAGTTATTTTGCAGTGTTATTTTGTCCTGTGATAATGCTGTGGCCCACTTGGAAAAAAAAAGAAAGAAAGACTTTCGAGAATTTGGCCCGAGGACCAAAAAGGTTGACTATGGCTGCTCTAGGTGGTGTTGTCGTGACAAGGAAGCTGATAGCCACTGCTGGGCCGCGTGGTGTGCGTTGACTCAGCGCCCTAGCGCCGTGTCTACAAGGCAGACACGCGTACACAGTACTCTCGATGAGCAGCCGCGTGCTGTGCACGCCGTTCAAATGTTTGTATAGTCTATGGGACTTAACTACGGGGTCATCAGTCCCTAAACTTACAAACTACTTACGAACTAGGACGACACAAATATCCATGCCCGAGGGGGGGATTCGAACCCCCGACCGTAGTGGCCGTGCAGACCATGACTGAAGCGCTTTAGTCCCCTCGGCCACCGCGGCCGGCTGCACGCCGTTCCGCCTTGCGTAAGAAGCAGCGCGCTACGGCGCCTAGTGGCGGTTGACAAAGACACTCTCAAGTCTCGTGGTTGGAAGAACCCACGCGCACCGTTTAGTTTAAACGGTACGCTATTGCTGTCTCGAACAGGAATCTCCTCGGCGCCCCATTCCCATTTCGTGCGGACGACTTGCAGGCGACCTCAGTGGAGGCCTGCGCAGGTTAGACCTGCTGTCGGATCTTCAATGGTGTCATATGGACTAGGCGTGGACCGCTCCACGGTAGTCCTGCTGATAGCGGTAGCCCACTGTTACCAAGTAGCAGTGTTGATCGTCTCGGCGTCGAAGCTGCACATATCCTCGCCTGGCCGTACTCGGACAAGACCAGACTAGCACAGACAGTTATGTCCTTTCGCATCCACTATTTATACTGCCTCCTGTGCCGCTTGTGACGCGTTATGCTTAATGTCAACTGCACTGCCGTCGTGCTCAGCGGTTCGTTTGACAGTATCCCAAGCCCCTTGCTCCGGTCTGAAGCAAATATTGCAATGCGTGTGCTTTTGCTTGGCGACTTTCCAGACGCTCTTTCAACATGGCTCTAATTGCTAACTCTGACGGCATGTACGGCTGTTTACTTACCGTGTAACGTCATGTCGCCACAGCGAGTTCTTGCTGTATGCTGGCCCTCCTGCTCTCCACTGCTAATTTCTGTCAAAATTACTTATTGCTAATTCCAGTCGCTTTACGTTTTCTTTTATCTGAGGACTGGTGTGGACAGATGTTGCAGCCTGGCCACGTGTCTTCACCAAATCACTGCATTACAAGATCATTCGTCTAGAAAACGTGTTTACCTTTGTCCATGGTGCACAGTACGAGGGTTGTTTTTTAAGTAAAGTCCGATTTATTTATTTATTTATTTTTAAATATACAAATACTTTTGTAAAAAACTTTTATTTTCTGATTCTACACACTTTTACCTATTTTTCTACATAATTTCCTTGTTTATTTAAGCACTTGTCATACCGTACAACTAAGTTTTTAATTCCCTCTTCAAAGAATTCGGCCGCCTGCGCCGACAGCCAAGTTCACGGCCGCTTTCACTTTATCGTCGTCATTGAAGCGCTGCCCGCCGAGATGGTGTTTCAGTTACCGGAAAAGGTGAAAATCGCTAGGAGCAAGGTCGGGGCTGTATGGTGCATGCTCCAAAACTTCCTAGCCAAAAGAATCAAATCCCGAGTCTCTTGAGAGGTGTGAGGCCTAGCGTTATCGTGCAGGACCAAACCTCCTTTTGTCAGCATGCCGCGCCTTTTGTTTTGAATTGCTCTGCGGAGCTTCTTTAGAGTTGCACAGTAGGCATCTGAGTTGATTGTCGTTCCTCGGGGCATGACGTCCACTACCAAAACACCGCGCCGGTCCCAGAACACAGTTGCCATAATCTTGTGCTTTGACAGCGTCTGTTTGGCTTTGACCTTGACGGGTGAGGTTGTGTGTCGCCATTCCATCGACTGTCGCTTGTTTTCGGGAGTGATATGGGGTACCCATGTTTCATCTCCAGTAACAATTTGACTCAATGTCTCATCCCCTTCTTCCTCGTAACGAATCAGAAAGTCCAATGAAGTTGCAAATCTCTTCCCTTTGTGATCCTCTGTGAGGAGTCTGGGTACCCATCGAGAACACAGTTTCTTAAGACACAATTTTGTACAAAACCGATCTTGGAACTTGTGGAAATTCCAAAGAAAGAGTGGAAATTGTGAATCTTCTGTCCTCACGAATCTTTGTTTCGACTGCGGCCACCAAACCATCAGTGATCACAGTGGGCCGTCCTGAGCGTTCTTCGTCATGGACGTTCTCACGGCCATTTTTAAACTCTCTAACCCAATGATGCACTTTACCTTCACTCACTGCATTCAAGCCATAAACTTCTGTTAACCTGACGGTGAATTTCTGCAGCTGATAGGCTTCTCGCGGCCAAAACACGTATAACTGACCGTATCTCACACGCGGCGGGCGATTCAATAATCGTAAACATTATAAAGTAGCACAGCGATGCGTACACGTCAGCTACAGAGCTGCAACTGGCATCTGTGTGAACGGGAAGGATGCCGGCAAGGGGCGCGGTGGCTTGTTGCGGCGTCCGCGAGAACTACGGGACTATACGCGTGAACGGTCCTTACTTAAAAAAAACAACCCTCGTATATCATGTGACTATCGCAAAGGCGAGCGATGATTTTCAAAATCCTGACTCTACGGAAAGTAGTCGCTTTGTAAGGCATTCTACTGTGCGGGAACTGTTCCGGTAACACAGTTGCAGTTTGTCGGTTCAGGGTATCACTGAATCGTTCTCCATCAGCTGAAACGACCTAGGCGGTGAGTTAATGGGAAGAGACAGCGGAGGAAGCGGAAGGCGGGTGGGTGGCGCGCGCGGATCGCGTGACCGCGTTTAGAACTGCGGGGAGCTCGCGATAGCCGACGCGGATGCCGAGCAGATAGGGCGCGGCGCTCCGCACGCGACCTCTGCCCGTCCAGTAGACCTCTGCAAAGACACGGCCGCGGAGGTCTGAAACTCCAGAAACACGCTCATCAAATAGAAACGAAGTGGCAAACAGTAAGCACAGAAGGGAAGGGGGGAGGAAATAGTTATGGGCAATATACCAAAGATAACATGGACTGCGCGTGACGTCAACATACTGAAATCAAGGAGGTTAGAATAAACGGAGATGACATTATCTATGCCTATATCTATGGCATTATTTATACCTAGCACAGACGTCAGTTCAAACCTGTCCGCCATTTTGGTCAGTTTTGGAACGCTATTTCTTTGTTAAAACTATGCGTTAAGTCAACTCTCTTACTGTTAATGCATTGAACTGACAGTCACTTCAAAGTACGAACTTCCAAACAATATACTCATCAGCATCATTAGAGACTGATTACGCCTTCAGCGTTCAGTCTGGAGCATAGTACCTCTAATAAAATTCATCCATGATCCCCTATTCAATGCTAACATTGATGCCTCCTCTGATGTTATGCCTTTTACTTGAAAGTCATTCTGCACCGATTCTAAGTACTTTCTTCTCGGTGTAACTCGAGTCCTCTTACCCTCCGCTGCGGAGCTCATGAGTCACTTAGGTAACCTTGCTTCTCCCAAACGTGTAACATGACCCCAACATCTCAATCTGTTCGCTCTACCTGCTTCATCTATGGTGTTCATTCCCAGTTTTTCTTTGATTTCCTCATTATGGACACCCTCCTGCCATTGTTCCTATCTATTAGTATCTGCAATCATTCTTGCTACTTTCATATCTGTAACCTCTACCTTACGAATAAGGTAACCTGTATCCACACAACTTTCACTCTCATACAACAAAGTTGGTCGAAAGATACAGCGGTGCACCGCTAAACTTAGTCTTGGTACTTACTTCCTAATTCCAGAAGAGAGTAGATCTTAGCTGAGCACTCACTGCATTAGCTTTGCTGCACCTAGATTCCAGTTCTTTCACTATTTGCCATCCAGTGAGAAAATACATCCCAGGAACTTTAAACTGTCTACCTGTTCTAACATTGTTCCTCCTATTTGGCACTTTGTTTAAATCTTTTTCCCACATTCCTTACTTTCGTTTTGGAGATGCTGATTTTCATATCATAATCCTTGCTCCTCTGATCGAGCTCTGAAATATTAGTTTGCAACCTTTCAATCGAATCTACCATTACAACTTAGTCATCCGCATACGCTAGACTGCTTATCTTGTTTTGCCTTAATTTAATCCCGCCCTGCCAGTCTACTGTTTTGAACATATGATCCATGAATAGTATGAACAACAGTGGTGACAGGTTACAGCCTTGTCTTACCCCTGAAACTACCCTGAACTATGAGCTTAATTTGCCATCTATTCTAACTGCTGCCTGACAGTCTACGTAAAACCCTTTAATTGCCTGCACAAGTTTGTAGAACTGACAGTAGTTTCCTCTTAGGTACACGGTCATAAACCTTTTCTAGATCTATGAAACAGATACAATTCCCTGTTCCAATATACTTTCTCGAATAAATAGTAATAAACACTCATCATAATATATTTGAAAACTTAATTTTTAAGGCTAATTTGCACTCTTAACACGTTGTACTTCACGGCAAACCCGTCGGACGTTTTATAGCCATTTTAAGTGACATGAAACACAAGCTCTACAATTAGAAACTTAGCGATATGAGGCAGGCTTCCCTTTTTCAGCGTAAGAGCGTCTCCCTGTATTCTAACCAAGCCCCTACCACGCCGTATCGGAGAAGAGTGGCAACTGCCCTCCAATTGAAGCAGCTGATCGCCGCCATTTGCAGGGATGAAACCTGGGCTTGTGATTTGATGTGAGTCGCAACAAGAGCAAAATGAAGCACAAAACAAACGAATGTTTGTTTAAAAAGCTACTGAGTATTGGAGTCTGTTTGAAAAGAATTCTTAAATGAATGAAGTTATCCCATTTCCGAAATACGTCGGTATAGAGACACGAATTTTAAGAATCTGAGGCTCTTTTCTGACAAAGTGGAGCGATTTTGCATCGAGTCATTTCCATAAGATTATTCCATGAAACTTGTAAAGTACCAGAAGGTACGATTATTTTTTAATTCACGGAACTTTCTGTCAGATCATCTTTACTTTTTGCCGACTACTCTGAACGTTTTGCACTCTTATTTTTTACATCACGATTTTCCTCTCTATATTACGTAGAATTTTTCTTTCAACTTACTCGAATTTGGGTTTGAATAATTGTAATAACCCAAATAAATTTAAATAGACATTCCATTCGCACTTTACTCTGAGATAGTACCTCTTAAAGTGATTATGCAACGTTCGATGAAATATTTGACCATTTGCGGAGTACAATCACCACTTGCTAAGTGTCTAAAAGCCATTACTGGATCTATCTCTGGATGATATATATGATTAAAAATCTAAATACCTCTCATATACCTAGTTATTCATTCATCTCAACTTAGTACATTAATCGTGGTCCTCAGTTTGAGAGAATCATTTGTAAAAAGAAACCTAAACAAAAACGAACGCTCATGATTTATAACTTCTCCATGAAAATACTACAGGATATACAAGTAATGACTGATCTGTGCCGGCCGCGGTGGCCGAGGGAACTGAGGCGCTCCAGTCACAGTCTGCACGGCCACTACGGTCGGGGGTTCGAATCCCCCCTCGGGCATGGATATTTGTGCCGTCCTTAGGATTAGCTAGTTCATAAGTAGTTTGTAAGTTTAGGGACTGATGACCCCGTAGTTAAGTCCCATAAGCTACACAAACATTTTTTGACTGATCTGTGAAGTGCAACATTGTTTCATCTTCGTATTTGCTTCCATTCTTAAGGTTACAATTAAAAGCAGTACACGTACCACGTATACGCATTGTTTCCCTGCAAATGGCGGGTTCCGTCACGTTCAATGCGGTGGCGTGACACTAGCGCCAGCGAGCGGTCTATTTTTCATTTACTAAGTCTATGATTCTAACGTCCTCGACTGAAACCAAGCCGTAAGAGGCAGGGTGCGAACAGCGGGAAAAACTGAAGAGCGCTTCAGCGGCCATTATGGTGGCAAACTTCCGCGCGAACTTTAAATGTGCGTTAGATTCTTTTGATTAGGGCGTGTATGTATTCGAGTTTAGTCGCGAAAACTATGTCTCATTTAAATAAATAACTTCAAAACAGCTACAGAATTTTTTTAACGTTCTAACTGCAGCATATAAACGGAATGTATCATCAGACACGATTTTGTGGCATTTTCTGATGAAACACACATTAATTTCGGAAGAGATTCACAACACTTTACGTCTTTGCGTGAGTGCCTGCTGTACTCTGAAATATTTAGGTATTTTATAGCCTGAAAAAATGAAACAGGGTCACTTGAGGGCTAATGTTAAACACTGACTGTGAAATTGAAATATCCCGTCACATACATAACTGTAACTGTAGAATAGCGTCTTACCTTGTGAATACAACAACCAGCCACTATGGTCTGCTGCGCGCCAGTCACGGTCTGCACGGCTACTACGATCGGGGGTTCGAATCCCACATCCGGCATGGATATTTGTGCCGTCCTTAGCATTAACTAGTTCGTTTGAACATCTAGATTTTGTGAGTAGCAAAGATAATCCTTACATTTGAAAAAGTGGTGCTCGGCTACTCCGCTGCGGCTCAAGTTCACAATGTGCATAGAGTGTGGCTATGTGTCATTCATGTATGGAACCGTACATAGTTCTGGAAACACCATTTAGTTGTTATACCTATAATTATGTAAAGCAAAAGACCTACAAATTCTGCGTTACAAGTTTCTGATATTAATTTTATAAACAAAAATTCGAACTGCACTGAAGCAATTGATCTCGTGACTCCAATAGTTATTTTCCACAATCATATAATGAAACTTTTTGGACTTACTGTCCCCCAGTACTGCCTAAAGTAGCTCGTTTTTAAGAGCTGCCAGCATTCTGAAAGCCTGTTATTTGTCTCATTCAATGCTATATTTTCTTGAGCAGCAACCTGTTAAGCAGGAGTAATTATCTCTGAACACAAGTAGTAGGGTTACTTCTATTCCTGATAAATATAAATGGGGAGACAGTATTGGTTCTTTCTATTTCTTCAAAAAAATATTCAAATGTTTGTTAAGCTTATGGGACTTAACTACGGGGTCATCAGTCCCTAAACTTACAAATTACTTATGAACTACTTACGAACTAGGACGGCACAAATATCCATGCCCGAGGGGGGATTCGAACCCCCGACCGTAGTGGCCGTGCTGATTCTATTTCTTTCTTTCTTAAATACGTAAATCTATTTACGCAGTTAAACGCTGAGCAGCTCTTCACCAACGTGCTTTATGTATAATGCAACAGTCAAACAGTACAGACATGGCTGCCAACTGCGTATATATACTGCAGTATCTACATAATGCGCGATTTATCTGTCAACTACACTCGTATTTACCTTAATGCTTCCCACTATCATGACAGCCGTCCGAAGGTTCAAATTATCCCGCGACATCAGCGCCGTCTAATTATTTTTACAACATCTTTGACTGAAACCAACTTCTAAATCACGTGACTCGGGACACGAAACTATTTTTCATTATGAAAATTGCTAAGAGTAACTGACATTTATATATTTTTTTTAAATTTATAGCTTAGATTAAACTTAAAATTTAGGAATGTAACGTCTTATGGTATTGTTATTACACATTTAGTATTAAAATTAACGTTTTTTCTCCGGAATTCCTAATAATAATGCCACCGTTTTTATTTGTTCCTAGCAGACAAGCAAGAGCCAGTACGTTTAACTGAATACTTGTGTTGAACTTTGAATCGTTTAGTTTGTCGAAACCACTAATCTGGATTAAAGTAGAGAACAGTTATCTTGGCATATATATATATATATATATATATATATATATATATATATATATACTTGGCATATGTATATATATATATATATATATATATATATATATATATATATATATATATATATATACGATGGTCGTCCACAGAATAAGTTCCGTTTCTATTTCTATCCGCGGCAGTTCAATGATCGCAGTTCCGAGCATGCGCGACAGTTACTCTGACTCGAGGAGAAGACATATACGCCAATTCAAGATCGCTGCTGTCGACGTGTGCTTTGTAGTGCTTCTTTATAATGTCAGCCGTAACCTAAAATGCCACCGCATGTGAAATCAGATCTGTGATTCGTTTGTAAATGCAAAGAAAGTTAAACCAAAGGAAATTCTTCGGCAAATCTGCGAGGTTTTACAGACAAAGTGCTAAGAGTGATTAATAGGTTAGAAGATGGGTCAGGCAGTTGAATGTAGGACGTGATCAAGAGTACGATGAAGCACGAAGTGAACGCCCGTCTGCGGTTACTCCTGAACTGATTCACACAATTGCAGAGAAAATTAAGCATAACCATATGTTTACACTTAGTGTCCTTGCTAAGGAAGTTCCACGTATCTCACGACCAGTAATTCATGAAATTGTTACTGAAAAACTGAAATTTCGAATACTATGCTCACTTTGCATACCCAAAATTCTTAGCGAACAACACAAACAACAACGGATGGTCAGTGCACTTCAGTTTTTGACACGCTACAATGAAAAAGGTGATGGTTTCCTTTCTAGGATAGTCATGGGGAGAGAAAAGGCATTTTTCTGATTGATTTATTATCACCAGCCCAAAAATGCACATGCTTACTACGAGATCATTGAGAAACTGCACCACGCTGTGCAGAACAAGTGCCGAGCTTTATTGTCAAAAGGGAATTTTTCCCATGATAATGCCGACCTCACACGGCGAATGTGACCAAACAACTCTTAGCAGATTTCACTGGGACGTGTTTGATCATCTCCCGTACAGTCCTGACCTCGCTCCTAGTTACTTTCATCTCTTCCTACACCTAAAATCTGTCCTTGGTGGCCAACACTTTAACGATGACGACGATCTGAAAGAACATGTTACCACACGATTGAACATACAGGTGGGAACCTTCTATGAACATGTCGATTTTATTATACTAAATATTTTTTTCTTTAGCCGTGCTCGTTTTTTTTTTTTTTTTTTTAAATAACCAGAGGTAACTTACTTTGTGGACAAACCTCGATTAATTATTTAACAACACGAAATTGTTCAAATATTTGTAATTCTATGGAACTAAACTGCAGAGGTCTTCAGTCTCTAGATATAGAAACTACGTTAACTAACCTATACTAAGGACAACACACACTAACCAGTCCTAGGAAGGACTCGAACCTCTGACGGGCAGCGGCCGCACTATCCAATTAGCGCTCCAACAAATGTATTTTCAGGAAAGTGCACTGTGATATCCTACTTTCCGTACCTGCCATTAAGTAGTTTGCAGTCAGTTGTGTTGTACGGTCACGTTATAGGCTACGCAAGTTTTTTTTCCCCCTTATTGTGCAGTATTGTTAAAAATGGTTACGTTTTATGGCGTTTTACCTTCACACATAAATGACTTCCCTTTTATGATAACAGAAGCCAATTTTTGTTGTTTTCGAGTGCCTTATCGTACAGTACTGTCAAAAGTGGGTACGTTTCATGGTGTTTTACCTTCAAACAAGTCGGCCTGCGTAATCTAGTAGACAGCGTGGTGGCTTGCGACGGAGGGAGCCCGGGATACATTCCCAGTTGGGTCGGGGATTTTCTCCGCTCGTGTTCTGGGTGTTGAGTGGTCCTCATCATTATTTTATCCTAATTGACACGCAAGTAGCGTCAGCTCAAAATTGCACCAGCAGGCTGAACACGACCCTAGTTAGGGTGTAAGAGCCATAAACATCACACGGTATCATCATCCTCACCTTCATACATGAACGGAATCGCATTTATGATTACTATTAGTGTGCTGTTTTTATGAACAGATTTACATTTTCTCGTTTCCCCCATTTTTTGACTGTGGAAGATTACACTTCAAGTGAAAAACCCGGATACGATATTCTGTTAAGGTTTAGCATATGGGGGTATGCTGCGAGCCCATGCACTCTACGCTGGAAAATACCCAAAGCACAGAGCGCCCTCTGATAAGCTGTTCGTAAGTTTTCATCAATGTCTTAGTTAGGCTAGCACCTCAGACGACTGACAGTGAAAGATCGTATTCACAGTTTTCAAAATAACAAGCCAAGATCGCACATTAATAATTTATTAAATGACAACCGGTTTCGGTGCACTGTGTCACCATCATCAGGTCTCGCATATGTAATAAACTGGTCATCTTGTTAAAAAGTTGGGTATAAAATAACAAGATGACCAGCTTATAACATATGTGAGACCAGATGATGGAGACACAGTGCACCGCAACCGGTCATCATTTAATAAATTATTAATGTGCGATCTTAGCTTTTTATTTTGAAAACTATAAAACGATCAGATCGCCTCCAACCCGACTATGTCAGGTAATCTTAGATCGTGTTCAGTCTGCAAGCCTGAAATGGACAGACGTAGAAGTAAACGCTGGGACCAGTGAGCGACGAACAGGACCAGCGGAGGGCATACCTCACTGTCTTAAGAGGGCTAGTTCATGAACAACTGCTGTACACACATCATGAATAGCGGGTTCAGAGCCTAAGGCCACCGGTTTATCACGGCAGGTCTGTCAATGGCTGTTGGAGAAGTGTGCTGCAGATCCATTGATGTTAGATCTTATTTTACGGTGAAGCGTGGTTCACAAGAGACGGCGTTATGAATTTCCATAACCAGTATGTATGGGCAAATATAAATCCACAAGTAATTCCCAGACAAAGAATGGTTAGGTGTATCTGGCGATAGAGAAATTGGGCCAAACGGTTCTTCCATACCTACAAGTGCGGTGAAGAAAAAAGCTTCGAAAGGAGTTTAGGAACAAATGCGAGATTGAGTGGCAAAGAACAAAAACACCGGGAAAGTACTAAACCGTATTTCCCTGAGACCCGACAACGTTTAATGATGAAACTCCCAATATCTCCGAATTTTACAGCAATGTTAGTGGTTCATGGGAAACTGAAAGCCTATTATTAAAGGTTCAGATTAATTGAAGACGGAACGTGCACATGTTACAGGTATAACCAACCTATTGACCATCTGCTTGTAGACTGCTGTAACTTACTGAAAGAGAAGGACCATGACAGGATAAAAACAGCTGACAAAGGAGGAGGATGGCCCGTCAGTAAATTTGATTTGATACATCAATTCGCTACAGACTGTTACAAATTCTGTTATTCAATAAGATTTCCCGGTGTGTAAAACTCATTTGGTTTCTTTACGTAAGGCTATTAATCTTGTACATCTAAAATGCCTTCTTTTATAAATCCTTGTATCTTATCTAGCGTTTGCCAAAGTAACAGCCTAAATTTAAACTTCAAACCATGTGATATTACTATGTAACTGAGCATGTCAAATAGAAAATAAATAAAAGGTGAAATGGGCTACATTATCTTAACTTTCTCATTAATTTATTGCCTCCTTGCTGGAGTAAGCCAGGAAGGATTACAAATGTGGTTCATGCATAATGGCGCTCCAGTGCAGTTTCGGCAAAATGTGTGGGAACATCTCATGCAGGCATTTTAAGGCCCCTGTATTTGTCGGGGAGGTCCCACACTTTTGCTTGCTTGTTCCCATGACCTGAATTCCCTAAACCAGTGTTTTTTTAACCTTTTCGAATATGCAACCCCCTTCCAAGTAAAAATATTTTGTGTCCCATCACCCCTCCCAACCACCTCACTAAACTAAACTAAACTATGTTATCTCAGAGGAAATAAATTTATAAAATACCCTCCACTCCATTATGTGCCGGCTGGTACAGCAACCAATAAAATTGTTTGTCAATGAAAGACAGTCGTAGTTGCTACTTTTATAATTAATTTTTTAATTTTTTTACGCGTTTTACCCTTCTGGGCATCCTCAGAAATTCGTAAAATAACACACCGGATGAGTACAACCAGTCAGGAATTTAGGTTTCTGTCGAGTTTTGTCAACTATTTCCATTTTAATGATTTTACGCTGCCAGATTGTGGCTAACAATTGTTGTAATTCTACTCATCCGATGTGTTATTTTAAGAATTTCTGGAGATGCTCCGCAAGGGTGATAAGCGTAAAAATGAATAAAAAAGTTCCAACCAAGACCGCCTTTGATTGTTAAAGAAATAAATTTAATCTTCTTTCTTTTTCTTCAGCTTTATTTAAAATGCCGGACGAAGTTTATATATATTTCTCGGAATTGTACACTTGTTCTATTTTTTATGTTATTTCCGACAGAAAACTATGTTAACGAGTATTTCGAATTTCAGGCAAGACTCAGAAATGAATTAAGCTCATTAAAAAAGGTCCTTCTCTACAGACAGTTTGTAAAAAAGTACATCATTTTCGAATTTTTCAGAATTATCTAACTTATTGTATCAAATTCTTTTCCTGAAAACAGTTTTCAGACTTTGTGTTTATTCATCAGTAACACACGGTTTTGTAAAACAATCTGTGTTTCATTAAATTCATAATAAATATTACACAAAGAACTCCCTAATTCTAACATTCCCTACGCCGATAGCCAGAGTGATACAACTATTAATGGACGGCAAAAATGTTCAACTGTTTGTTAAGCTTATGGGACTTAACTACGGGGTTATCAGTCCCTAAACTTACAAACTACTTATCAACTACTTACGAACTAGGACGGCACAAATATCCATGCCCGAGGGGGGGATTCGAACCCCCGACCGTAGTGGCCGTGCTGACCGTGACTGGAGCGCCTCAGTCACCTCGGCCACCGCGGCCGGCAATGGACGGCAAGTGGAACACCTCCTACAAACAGGCGTTTTTCGCAAAAAAATATCTATTTCAGGACTCATGTTTCAGGAACTTATCTTTTCTTGTTTCCAAGAATACTACCACCTCTCAAATCAATAGACACTTTACAAAACCTATAAATGCATGCTTGAATGTAAATGCCGGCGCTGATCAGGTGTGCGTGTGGAGGCGATGTATTACACCAGGAGCACACCTTTGGAATATCCATTATACCAGTCTCGGTAGTTTACCAGAACACTGTTCTGTGTAGTGTATTTCATCAGAGGTAAGTGGATTAGAATGCGGACAAATGATTAGTGCCCCTATTGCTGTGTCTGAAGTATTTAATGCTAAATGAGGCACTGGGTCGAAAATTTATCTCATACAGTGATGCGGAACGATATCATTCGCAATTACATAACACGGACAATTGGGAGCATTAATGACGTTCTCTGAAGACGATAGTCGTGAAAAATAGTAGCCGTCAGCACCAAAAGTCATTGTAGAAGTGAATGTCGTATTCGCGAAATTTGTCAAAACTCAAGAATGGTGTTCCATAACCTCAGAACGATGGTTCAATGACAATTTTAGTTTGAAAACGTGCTAAGGAAACCGTGAGACATGGAGTATGGAGAAACGGAAAAGAGTCACCTGGTCGTGCGAGTCTTATTCCACATCGTTACTAAATTCTGCCCAAGAGTAGGTCTGGCAAACACCGTTCTTAGATGCAGACTTTCCGCTGCCAAGAGTCAAGTATGGCGGGGTTACACTTACGATTTGGTCAGTCGTGGACTATACAGGTATCTACAAGCTCGCACATGGTTGTTAACCATTTTTCCCTCTCAGGTTCATCCTACGGTAAAATGTTTATTATTTAAGGGTGGTACCTTTTTAAAAGAGGACTGCATTCCTATTCACACAAATAGCATTGCCAGGACTTGTTTCGTGAACACGAATATAAATTGCCGCGTCTCCCCTGATCACTATATTCAGCGCCCCAGATATCTATGGTATTAAAACTTCTGATTTACTCTGGAGCACCTGAGTACGTGATTCCACCCACCTTTGTGATCTTTACCTGAACCTGGAAGCGCATTGTGGTCTAATTTTGATTAAAAGAGTACTGTGATCGTCAGCTGGTTTTACAATACTATTAGAAAACGAACTGTTTAGAATGCTGCCCGTTTTCCTGTATCACATTAAACATGGTAATTTCTTATTATTTTGGTGTTTTCATGTTTTTGTTCACCCCGTACTACACATATACGGGTAAGGCTTCTTATTCATAGTTAACGTCTAGAAAACGGGTCATATCCGGCTCCATACTCAAATGTCCTTCAAAAGTTTGTAAATCTAACGTCGGTCTTGAGTCCCTAGGCTTACAAACTTCGTACATTAGCTTAAAGTAACTTACACTAAGGACAACACTTATGCCCAAGGGAGGACTCGAACCCCCGACGGCGAAAACCCGCGAACACCGCAGCAGTGCACCTCAGTGAGCACAGATATTCTGACACGGTCTAAGTACTCAATTACGCGCTTCTACAGAAGATATAAGAATATAGTCTCTTGTATAAAACTTTGTTCAAACAGTCTTATGTTTGTTGTAACCGGATTCGATGATATAAGATAATCATCAGACTCCCTCCATGAACAGTGGGCGGTGACGACGAGCGTAGCTCGAACCGTGCGTAGGGAAACGACTGTCGCCGCTGCGGAATAGACTTACGCACTGGAGGTTCGATTTCTCCCTGGGGCATGTGTTGTCGTTAGGTTAGTTTAACTTAGTTTACGTAATTTGTAAGCCAGGGACTAATAACCAAGCAGTAAAGTCCCATATATTCACAAACATTTGAAAATTTGACACAACTGTGGACAATGGTGTCCTTACAGGAGGTTGGTTTGAGGCCACCACCCATGTACCTTACATTACCGTAATCGATTACGATAAGTAATTACGCGATCTTAACCGTTTAAAATATTTTGTACAAAATGATTTAGATCACGGTTTTTCCTGAAATGATTCAGACAAATAACTGTTTTATGTTAGGTTTGTTGCTTTATACATGTCGTCTTCACTATCGTATGAACGAATAATGGTAAAAAGTTAAACTCACAAAGGAGATGAAGAAGTGGAAAGAGATAGGAATATGTTTCAAATTAAAGAGTATAAGAAACAAGAGCTGCATAGAAAATTTCACATATATACTCTTACATAAAAACAAATCAAGTTAGGAAATTACCTAATAAATTCCGGATATCAGTATTTTGTACCAGATACATTTTTCACGATTTACTTCTGAACAATACACAGTTTTAATATTTTGCTTTCAGTAACACAGACAACTAAAGTAATCAAATTAAGTAATTATAGGCAACGTGCCAAAAATTGAACGTAATGAATTATGCAAAATAGAGAAATCTTTGTCTGCAAAAACATTGATGTTAATGTAAAGCACTCTACCTCAATTGGAACACGACCGTTTTCCTACTGAATCCGCTATTGTAACAGGACGAGGATGTGATGAGAGAAATATTAAATATATATCTTGAACAACATCTTCCTAAATGATTGACACGCGTGTGTACCAGTGTCTTCTGCAGAACCACCCTGTAAAAATTAACTATATTGAAATACAAAACTTCTGGAAAAGTTCATCACCTTTCGTACTATTGCGCTACTGACTAATGAGCAGAAACAATAACAGGAACAGATGAACGCCGCTGTAAATCAGTTAAGCAAATCTAAAGGAAACTCAAACTATTTCGGTGTTAATTCCTATACGTGTTGTTATGTCATTCTTCGCACTGTCTCATTCCGACACTTTCACGCACACCGTAATTACCTGCTGAAATTTGTAACACCGGCAGAGGGAGATTTGACTGTCTACGTCTTGCTTAAGATTACAGCGATGAAGAAGATAATTTATTGAAATGGTGTTTTCTGTTTCGAGTGTAGCCGTGCTAACGCTGAATTTCGATAGGGGCTACGCCGGTAACAATGGCAACACATGTCAAAAACCTTCGAATGTAGTTTTTAGGTGGTCGTTTTTTTCAAACAGTATTAATAAGTAGCGGATAAAGCAAATTTTAGACAATTGTACAATGGAAAGTAAAATGCCTGCATAAAAAGCCATTTAAAATAAAATATGTCTAGAATGATATTTTCACTCTGCAGCGGAGTTTGAACTAATACGAAACTTCCTTGGAGATTAAATCTTACCGACAGCTTTAATCTGCCGATAAGTTTCATTGTATTATTTCTTTTAGTGAAATTCAATGTTCGTTATTAACAAAAAATGGAATAACCTTGTACAGACATACATATTGGCACTGCAAATGTGCTAAATATGATTAAAAGGTACAGCTGTTATCACAGCCATATGTATCATTAAATAGTACCTGTTGACGCACTTATGGACCAGTTTCACGCTATCGCACCTGTGTAACGCATCAATCACTTCACACTGTATGAGTCCTTCAGCGTTCAACAATTATTTCTCAAATAACAAATGTAGAACACAGCATGGAAAAGGTGATAATCGATCTTGGATAGTAACAAGAAATAAAATTCAAACAGTTTTTCAAGGAAAAGGAAATATATAAGTTGCACTATTTAGAAAATAAAAATTAAATTCCAAATAGTAATCTGAAAGATTTGATGCCGATTCTAGCTACCTTTTTTCATCTTTTTTAATTTTCTTTCAAGACTATTGCACATTCAGGTTCAGATAATTAGCATCGTAGTACAAAGTTTTCGTAGTAGTGTCTGTACATGTTATATTTGAATGTGTGTAACAATACACTGCTGAGATTTGTACGGATATGAGAAGTTGGTCCAGCACTGAAATTGTACTATAATGCGAAAGGTAATAATCAGTCTTGGATAGTAACAAAAAAGAAAAAAAAAACAGTTTTTCAAGAAAAAGGAAACAGATACGTTGCACTATTTAGATAATAAAAATTAAATTGCAAATGGTAATCTGAAATATTTGATACCAATCCTAGCTACATTTTATTTCCTTTTTAAATTTTCTTTCGAGACTATTGCTCATTCAGGGTCAGATGATTTGCATCATAGTATAAAATTTTCATAGTAGTGTCTGCACATGTTATGTTTGAATGTGTGTAACAATACACTGCTGTAATTTGTACAGATATAAGAAATTGGTCCAGCATTGAAATTGTAGTCTAAAACAGAAATGAGGAAAACAAGACAGCTGCAGTTTCAAATATCTGAATCAGTTTGATAAACTATAAGCCCTAACTTAGTGAATATAATTTACAAATTTGGAACATAGCTGCTATTGTCAGCGACCGTTACAACGTCAAAGGATAAAAATGCAGCCCTCAGTCGCAAAATTGAAAATTATTTAGCGTGGTTTCGGCAATAAATGTGATTTTATTATGTGACTTATTTTTATTTTATAATTTCTGATGAAGGCAATCATAGTTATTGCCGAAACCAGGTTAAATAATTTTTAATTTTGCGATCGATGGCTGCATTTTTATCCATTGATAATACAGAAATCTGAAATTTACCAAGTATAAAGACATCAGAAATGTCAAGAAAATGTACTGACTTTACGTACAGTTCTTCAGGATGACATTAGAATTTACTCACAAAACAATATATATAAATAGTAAGTAATAATAGTAGTTGTTATTTGTTGTACTCACGTAATTAATTTGTAACTGTCACGGGAGTTTCTGAAATGTCTCTAGTCACCGGTGTCTATGAAACCGAACGATTCTGTTATGAAGATTAAGACAATGTTAGGTGTATTGTTAATGTTTTTGGTCGTGATCGTTCACGGGTGGTATTTTCTGCGCGTCAGGCGCAGCAGTGAGGACGCGGTCCTGACTGTCAGTCTGGGACCTGGCGTCGTCTCGTAGGCTGGCGGCGGGCGAGCGAGGCGCGTCGCGGCAGAGCAGCCCCTGTCGGATGCAACCCGGTAGGCGGCCGGCGTGCTACTGTGCGTGGCGTGGCGGCGCACGCCCCTCCACGCCAGCGCCGGCGCTGCCCCCACCACCGCGCCAGGGGCGGCTGGGGGGGGGGGGGGTAGCGGGAGACCTACACCGCCGATGCTCAACCTGTCCCCCGGTTCACTGAAGAGGATCGTGGAGAGGACCACGTAGGAACGCGTAGCGGCGAGGTATGTGACAGTGATGGCGATCCTGCCGATGATAGCGCTACTACAACAGATTTACTAACCACAGCTTACCGAAACTCATTCACCAAAGAAGACGAAAACAATATTCCACATTTCGAATTACAGAGGCCAGAATGAGTAACGTTGAAGTAGATATCCTCGGAGCAGTGAAACAACTTAAATCACTTAACAAGAACAAGTCTTCTGGTCCGGACTGTATACCCATTAGATTTCCATTTATGCCAAGCGATAGCTCCTTACCTAACAGCCATATTCAACCGCTCGCTAAAAGAGGATCTGTACCAAAAGACTGGAAAGTTGCTCAGATCACAGCTACTTTCTAGAAAGGCCGCAGGTGTAACCTACTAAACTACAGCCCTATTTCACTGCCGTCAATTTGCAGCAGGGTTTTGGAACATATCCTGTATTAAAATATTATGAATTATCTCAATGAGAATGATCTGTTGACCCGAGGTGAACACGGATTTAGAAAATATCGTACATGCGAAACGTCACTAGCTCTTTACTCACACGAAGTGATGAGTGCTATCGACAAGGGATCTCAAATTGATTCCGTATTTCTTGATTTCCAGAAAGCCTTTGACACCGTGCCTCACAAATGGCTTTTAAACAAACTATGTAGTTATTGAATATCGCCCTAGATATGTGACTGGATGGGGATTTCCTGTCAGGCTGGACACAGTTTGTAGTAATCGATGATAAGGCATCGACTAAAACAAAGGTGATATTGGGAGTTCCACAGGGTCCTCTTATCGGTCCTCTGTTGTTCCTTAGTTACATAAACAATTTTAGGCACAATCTAAGTAGATCTCTTCAGTTGTTTGCAGATGGCGCCATCATTTACCGTCTAGTAAAATAATCTGAAGGTCAAAACCAACTGCAGAACAATCTGAATATCACTATGTTGTAAAAATTTGTAATTGACTCTAAATAATAAGAAGTGTGAAGTCGTCCACATGAGTACGAAAAGAAATCCGTTAAACTTTGTTTGCAAGATAAATCAATCAAATGTGAATGCCGTAAACTCCACAAAATACCTAGAAATTACTATTACATCAGACTTAAACTGGAAAGCACAAGTAGATAATGTCGAGGGAAAGGCGAACCAGATACTGCGTTTTATTGGCAAAACCTTTAAAAGATGCAACAGATGTACTAACGAAACTGCGTACACTAGCTTGTCCGTCCTTTTTTTGAGTACTGCTGCCCAGTGTGCAGGTGGGTTTGACGGAAGACATCGAAAGATCCCAAAGAAGGGCAGCTCGATTTCTATTGTCACGATACAGGGGAGAGTGCGTGACGAAAATGGTATAGGATTTGGGATGGGAATCATTACAACAACGACGCTTATCACTGTGGCGTGGGCTACTTAGGAAATTCCAATCCCCAACATTCTCTTCCAACTGCGAAAATATATTGTTGACTCCGACTTACATATGTATAAATGATCATCAGAATAAAATTCCCAAAATCATAGTTCGATGAACCCTCTGTCATGCACATAAATTTTATTTGCAGAGTATCCCAAATAGACGTAAATGGAGAAGTAGGGAAACTGTGCATGGTCTGACCAAGATCTGAACTTGTCACAAATTTATAATTTTAGTTTCGTGTATTTAATCTACATCTACATATGAGGGCACGGCAGTGACAAAAATGCGAATCTTATCTGATTGCGTAATTGATTAGGTAAACATGACAGAAAAAAAGCGGTTCACTGCTGAATGCAACCCTACTGACGTAGCTGTGTTGCCGGGTACTTTACACACAAAACCTCTGTGGCGTACAGTCGTTCGACTATTCAAAATGGGTACCATAAGTAGCAGTAGAGAACATTGCTCCTTCTGGCAGTCAGTCCACATGTAATTCAATACCATCATATAAAAAATATTAGAATACAAGTTGTTTGAGACGAGAAAGCAACGTAAATTGAATTTCATTTCAATAAGTGACAAATCGGATATCTTATCAAACTCATTCAATGAGACAATGAGTTTTTGTTCGTGCTCTGAATGTGAACGCATTGTTGACCATAAAAAAGCTTGCGTTTCTGGTCGAGACTAGATTAGGCTTACACAGACGTAAAACATTGACGTTTTCATTGGTATCGGTTTACAAGGCCAATGTTCGAAGCCTGAAATGCATGGTTAACTTCAGCATTGCACCAGGAATTGCATGAAGTTCCAATTGTTTCTGAAAGGTAACCACTAAAGGTATATAATACAGTGCACCTCACAGGTGTCAAATGTCATAAAATTGTGGAATAGAACGTAGTACCTATATGAATAGTTAACTAAGCACAATCTCACTAAATAAATCACACAATCACACTAAATAAATTCACAGATAGCGCTATATTTGAAATTGAAACAACGATACAAAAATCAAATGTTCGTCAATCTATCGGACCAAACTGCGTGTTCATCAGTCCGTAGCTTACAAACTACTTAAACGTAGGTAAGCTAACCTACGGACAAATACACACACCCATGCCCCAGGGAGGACTCGAACCTCCACGGCGAGCAACCACGCGCTCCGCAGCGAGACGTTTTAGACCGCTCGGCTACTCCACCGCGGCAAACGACGATACAGTTGAATTCTCTCCCGGCGGGGACTCAACCTGGCTCTATTCGTTAGTACGCAAAGAGATGAAATATTTACTGTTCTCACCATCAGCGGGATGTGCATATGTTCGGCTAGAAGTTCGCCGTCGGGGGTTGAGTCCCCCCCCCCCCCCCCCTTCTCGGGCATGGGTGTTTGTGTTGTCCTTAGGTTAGTTTACCTTAGTTTAATTGGTTTGTAAGCAACGGACTAATGACGAAGCAGTTGAGTACGATAGATTTACAAACATTTTGAAGTAGCGGAATAAATAACGTTGTTCTGCCTAGGACTCCAACCCGCGCCTATCGTCAGCGTTGACCTCAGACCACTAGGTGACAACTCTCCCAATGTCGTTTACTAGTAATTAGGATTACGCCGTTCGTAGAGACCTGGAGGGCTTTGGCATTTTGAGGAAACAACCAAAACTAATCCAACTTTATTGTAGTCAGTAGCGAACAGACATGTGTAATGTTGATTTGAAACACACCATAGTCCTAAATTCTTTACTTGGAGCTACTGGAGGTGCCGGCCGCGGTGGCCGCGGGGACTGAGGCGCTTCAGTCACGGTCTGCACGGCTACTACGGTCGGGGGTTCGAATTCCCCCTCGGGCATGGATATTTGTGCCGTCCTAGTTCGTAAGTAGTTCATAAGTAGTTGGTAAGTTTAGGGACTGATGACCCCGTAGTTAAGTCTCATAGACTATACAAACATTTGAACATTTGAACTACTGGAGGTGGAGAGGGGGATGTCTGCGATTGTTAAAAACTGTTACCCCAGCAGGAATCAATCCATATCTTAGCCGTTACAAGCTAACATTATCCCGGCCAACTGCCGATTTTCATGTGTGGTAGTATAATTTTTTTGTCCAAATGAACTGCAGAACACTTCGTTCGAGAAGTAAAATAGTTCGTCGGTATCTGTCTACGTAACAGTTATTTCTTGGCTGCGCTGTCTGAGGCATGTTGTCGCGGAGTTTCGGCCGCTCCTGCCAGAGGTTCGACTCCTTCCTCGGGCATGGGTAGTTATGTGTGTGTGTGTGTGTGTGTCATCTTTAGCGTAATTTAATTAAAGTAACATGTAAGGCTAGGTAGGGACCGATGACTTCAGCTGATCGGTCCTTTAGGATTACAACAAAAAAATTATATACCGTATTTAGAATTATGTAACAATGCGTATGCCAGTATAATACGTTTCAGCATACTCCTTGGTGATTTTTTATGGATGATCTACATGTTTATTTAACTATGTTCTTTTCCTCAAGTTTGTAGAATAAAATTGTATGAAATCTAATAGGACTTAACTGCTAACGTTATCAGTCCCTGAGCTTACACACTACTTAAACTATCTCAATCTAAGGACAACACACACCCATGCCCAAGGGAGGACTCGAACCACCAACGCGAGCATCAACCCGATCCATGACACGATGCCTTAGACCGCGCAGCTACTCTGAGCGGTGCTCAAGTTTGTAGCATAGCTCTTTCCATAATAAATGGAATATTTCACATCTTAAAGGTTGCGAGGAGCGCCGTTTAAGCATTAGAAAACAGATTCTAAAACTGCGAAATGTATAGCATTTGTAACCTTTGGAATGAAAGCAGAGGAAATGAATCGAAACACCAGTGCTCTGTATTTCACAGAACAAAGAATGGATTATAGGCAAGGAGATATGAAAGAACACGATCTCACAGAGAGGACTGGTAGTAAGGAAACCATAAATTAAAAGAGAAGGTATGCTACAACAGAAACCAATAGATTTGATTATAGCGTTTTGAGGGAACAGATCAAAAGGAAACTGTGGTTATTATGTAAGAGAGGCGACAGGGAGTTCAAATGTTCAAATGTTTGTTAAGCTTATGGGACTTAACTACGGGGTCAACAGTCCCTAAACTTACAAACTACTTATGAACTAATTACGAACTAGGACGGCACAAATATCCATGCCCGAGGGGGGATTCGAACCCCCGACCGTAGTGGCCGTGCTGACCATGACTGGAGCGCCTCAGTCACCTCGGCCACCGCGGCCGGCGCGACAGGGAGTGAGAGAGAAAGAACAGAAGAGAACAATGAAAAAAAAAGACAAATCGTTTGCTTATTTTGTGAACAGTGGAGGGTGTATTAATGGATGGAAGGGAGGAGAGAGACGTATTTGAAATAACAAAAACTACTTCGACAGCGTCCACCTAAACTGATTACTCTGTAAGCATCTTAGCATATAACCTATAATGCAATCGGATCAGCTTCTCTTCAATAAAAGCGACTACTCTATCTTGAGTTGGTTGCTTGCAGTGAGACAGCCAGATTTGTATTTCTGTTTTGCGCTCTTACTATGATTCCAGGAAGTAAACATGCTGTATTTACGTCAGAACCCCGCTTTGCGCCATGCTGGGGGCTGTTGGCAGCCACTGCAACAGCCAGCTGGCTGGTTTCCGCCAAGCCTCGCCTCGGCACCAGCTGTGGTTGACCGGCCTGCCCGTAGCTCGCAAGCCACGGCTAATACAGGCCCCGGTCGCAAAGCCATGTTCAACCCTTGATGTATCACAAGTTTCTGCAAATCTACCTTAATGTGTAGTAGAAACTATTGTGCTATAAAATGAGCATCTACGTTATCTTTTAACACTTCATTCAAATATTTGAGGAAGTTAAAGAATAGAATCATGATAAACGTAGCAACCACATAATGTTTCACCTAGATAGCAATCTTCTGACACATGAAACTATCTTTCTTTTCAGCGTTCTGCATTAGATCTAGACATACGAAAATATGTATTTAACTTAGAAAACTACGTATATTGTAAAATTAAACAGTTCTGATATCATTTCACTCTATATCCTATTTTTATTTCATTTATACCCAGCCTCCATGCATACAGAGTAATCAGTTTAGATGGACGCTGTTAAAGTAATTTTTGTTATTTCAAGTACGTCTCTCTCCTCCCCTATATCTATTAATACACTCTCCGTCCTTCAAAAAATATGCAAACGATTTGTCTTGCATTTATTCGTTTTTTATTTCTCCTCCATTCTCTCTCACTCTCTGTCACCTACCTTACATTATAACCTCAATTGCCCTTTTGGTCTATTCCCCCAAAACTTCGTTAAAACAATATTGTCTCTTTTAATGTCTGCTTCCTTTACTGTCCTTCGGTCCTCTCTATGAAACAGTGTTCTTTTATATCTCCGATAATCCATCCTTCGTTCTGTAAACGGTCCTTTTCTCTCGGCCCTAAAACATACTGAAATACATGTCTAAGGAGTACTATGGAAGAATTTCACTCGTGTATTTTCCATATATGCACTCCTGTTCATTCCTAGGTCCCACCCTCCCTCCTGCTACTTCTCCCTTGACATCTTTATCTGCATACATGTGCTTCTTTCCACAATCTTGTGCTTGGCAGGTTTTTTTTTTTTTTTTTTTTTTTTTTTTTTTTTTTTTTTTTTAACTACTGTCGTTATTTTTCTGCCGCTAACTTTCGAAAAGGACGTGGATATAATGTACAACTGAACCTTACCGTGCAAGTACTGACATACCCATTAAAATGGACATCAATTCCGACAAATCCCAGTATCCAACCTTTGAAATGGCAGACACTGAAGTTCTCCTCCATCCTTCCCAGTTCGATATTACGCTTCGCATGTAATCGCATTTTCGATGCGACATTGTATCAGAATCCACATTGCTGTTTTTTAACCTCAATATGACTACTGAAAGCAACCACATCATGAAGAATAATTGCTCGACACTCTTGCCAGTTATCGGATACCTTGTCATTGACCGTACTAGTAAATCACAGAAACCTCCTTCATCGAAGTCTGTTTGTGTTCCTGAACGTGGTGAATAATAGGTATGAAAACGAAGTTACTTTCCCAATTTCAGAATCCTTTTTGTAATGCAAAATCGACGCTCCTCATGACTTTAAAAATGCGTAATATTCACATTACCGTGGTAACAGCTTGATTAAAATGAGCCGATAGTTAAATAAGCTTATAGCAAAATGCCATACCAAATCGTAATGTAGTATAGTAAAACGTAGTATAATATCGAGAAAAATCCGCGATAAGGCGCCTCAGACTACATGGCCATGTCCTGCGACCAAGAATGTCTTACCTAGCCAGACACCTTTGAGATCTTTGACTGGTCGTACCGTCTAATGAGTACTCCATTATGACAAAACATTATGTTCTCACACCTGTAATTCACTGGAGACCGGGGCGAGGTTAACTTATAATGGCTACGGTATGGGCCCGATTGCCGCTGGGGGTAATAGTTTTTAACGGCCACAAAAATACCATCTTCACCTCCAGTAACGCCAAGTAAAGAACGCAGGACTCTACCTTGTTTCAAATCAACATTGTACATGTCCATGCGCTACTAAGTTAAACAAAGTTTTCTCAAAATATCAAACCCCTCCACGTCTCTACGAATGGTGTGATCCTAACTAGTAGTGAAAGACAATTTGATAGTTGACGCCTCACCGTTTAAGGTCAAGAGTGACGGTATGTGCGGGGTTGGAGTCCCCGGAAGAAACAAATATTTCTGTCTGTAAATCTATCGGACCAAACTGCGTGGTCATCAGTCCGTAAGAAACAAATATATCACCAATATATCTTCCTATCATACAATAGCAAATAGTGCCGGGTTAGAGTCCCTGCCCGAAAAAATTAATTGTATCGTCGTTTCAGGAACTAGTATAACGCTATTTGTGAACATATTTAATATGTGACATCTGATTGTGCTTAGTTAACAAATCAGATATACTGTATTCTATTCCACAACTTTATGATGTATGACATCTGTGAATTACACTGTGTTACATATCTTTAGCGGTTACCTCTTAGCAACAATATGAGCTTCAAGAAATTCCTGCTGCAGTGCTAAGATTATCATTCATTTCTGGGTTCAGATATCGGTCTTGGAAACCGATAATAATGAAAACGTCAGTGTTTTACGTCCATTTATGCCTAGAGATCACGCACTTAAACGTTGCCCCTAAGTGGAGAATGTTGGGAGCTGAAGCTTGCATTCAACTTGTAGCGCATTGGCTGCTAGAACAAGTCCCGCCTCTGTCTCCCAGTGCCGCCAGCTTAAGTCGTATAAATTACAGGTTTTAAAATAAACAACATGCAACGGGATAAGGCGTCAGAAATGGAACACGAAATTAAGTATCACTTTAATGTTTTAGTAATAGAAAACTGGAACGTATATCTACGAAATAGTAATATTTTAATGCGGCTTATTAAGCGGGTGTACAACGTTTTCTGCCTCTTTTTATTGTTGTAACAATAAAAATCAGAATTAACATCCTTGATACCACTTTTTTTTTTTTAAAAGAAGTCGTCTGGGTATGTGGACTTATTTTAGCAAATAACAAACTGGAGGACAATAATCGAAACCAAGCACAAATCAACAACACGTTGACGATGTCTACAGTGTACAGTGCTGTTACGAGGAAAGCTTGATAGAGTGCATAAACATTCTGTAGACACACGAACTCAGCTGACTTCTGCCGATCAGAGAGGGGGCACGAACAAGTGCATGACCTGTAAACGCATCTCGATCAGGCACACAACTGTTGTCTGCTTAACAGTGCGTTCAGATTCAGATCGCAAACAAAAACATATCATGTCATTAAACAAGTGTGATAACGTATCTCACTTTTCACTTATTGCAACGACATTTAATTTAAAAGTGTTACTGTCTCACCTCTAATGATGTTTATTCTAATATTTGTTGTACGAAAGTATTGGTTTGCATCTTGCCTGAGTGCCATAAGGAGAAATAGGAGACTTCCTTAGTACCTATTGCGCGTAGGTAATAACTGTACCTTGGAATGATCTGACGACCTGTGACACAGCTACGCCATGTGGGTTGCATAGCGTCAGGTGCGGCCTCCACTTTGGAATTCAGGGTTGATCCACGTTTTTTGCTGTCATGTGTACATGTTTTAAGAATGACAACTCAATGTTTCGATATCGAAATATGCTTAGAAATATTTTTAAGAGTGAAATTTCTTAGAGCAACTAAAATTAACCAATGTAAGTCTCCCGGTCCTGATTGTGATCCAATTACTTTCCTTTCAGAGTCCGCTGATGCAATAGCCCCATATACAACTATTCGCTCAGCGAACGTTCGGTATCCAACGACTGGAAAGTTGCACAAGTTACGCCAATATTAAAAAAAGGCAATAGGATTGATCCGCAAAACTACAGGCCTATATAACTGACAGTGACAGTTGAGTTGAAAGGTGCGTATCAAGTGAACATTAACAAAAGCAAAACGAAGGTAATGGAATGCAGTCTTAGAAAAACAGGCAACTAAACAATAAAAGTAAGTTTTGCTACTTGGTTAGTAAAATTCAGTTATAAAATGCAGAATGGCAATGGGAAGAATAGCGTTTTCGAAAAAGAGAAATTAGTTAACATCGAATATTAATTCAAACGTAAGGTTCACTGGAGGCATTTGTATGGAGTGCTGCCTTGTATGGCAGTGAAATATGGATGATAAACAGTGCGGACAAGAAGAGGATAGAGGCTTCTAAAATGTGGTGTTAAAGGAGAATGCTGGAAATTAGGTGGGTCGATCTGGTAACTAATGAAGTACTGAACAGAATTGAGAAGAAAAGTAATTTCTGTTATACAATGACTGAAAGAAGGGATCGATTGGTAGTACACAATCTTATACATAAAATAATCGTGAATTTAGCATTGCAGGAAAGTGTTTGGGGGTAAAAACTGCAGAGGGAGACTAAGAGATGAATACAGTAAACGGATTCAAACATGTAGGTTGCCATTTTTATGAAAACGCTTGCTCAGGATAGAGTAGGGTGGAGAGCTGCATCAAACCACTCTCCAAAACCAAAAAAACAACATCATCTTTGACGTCGGTTTGCTGTAGGATTTTGGAACATATACTTTCCTGAAATATTGTGAACTACCCCGAGGAGAACGACCTGTTGACCCGTAGTCAACACGGATTCGGAAAGTATCATTCTTGTGAAACACAGCTAGCTCTCTACTCACATGATATGATGAGTGGTATACACAAGGGATGTCAAATAGATTCCGTATATCGAGAATTCCGGACACTGTACCTCACAAGCGTCTTCTAAAGAAATTGTGTGCTTACGGATAACCGTCACAATTGTGCGATTGGATTCGTGATTTTCTGTCAGAAAGGACAGAGAACGTCGTAATTGACAGAACGTCGCCGAGTAGAACTGAAGTGACATCTAGCGTTCACCAGGGAAGTGTTATAGGGCCCCTACTTTTCCTCCACCCCCATGAATCACAGACATAGACTAGATGGGGTGGCTTCCGTGTCTCAATGATACAGATAGCCGTACCGTAGATGTAACCACAACGGAGAACTATCTGTGAAGAGGCCAGAAAAACATGTCGTTCCTGAAGAGGTGCAGCAGCCTTTTAAGTACTGGCAGGTGCAACAGTCTGGATGACTGACTGAGATGGCCTTGTAACATCAGCTAATGTGGCTTTGCCGCACAGTTACGGCTGACAGCGGTTATTTTCCCCGAGGTATGAATGAATGATGACGATGGGTAAAATATTCCGGAGGTAAAATAGTCCCCCATTAGAATATCCAGTCGGGGTATAGAGAATGTAGTCATCAGGAAAGACAACACTGACATTCTACGGATCGGATCGTTGAATGTTAGGTCCATTAATCGGGTAGGGAAGTTAGAAAATTTAAAAAGGGATATGGATAGGCTGAAGATAGATATAGTGGGGATTAGTGAAGTTCGGTGGAAAGACGAACAGGATTTCTGGTCAGGTGAATACAGGATTATAAATACAAAATCAGTTGGGAGTATTACAGGAGTAGGACTGATAATGAATAAGAAAATAGGAATGCGGGTCAACTACTATGATCAGCACAGTGATCGCATTATCGTTGTCAAGATAGATACGAAGCCAACACCAACAATAATAGTACAGGTTTATATGCCAACTAGCTCGGCCGATGATGACAAGATGGAAGAAATGTATGGGAATGTAAAGGAAATTATTCAGAAAAATTAAGGGAGAGGAAAACTTTATTGTGATGGGAGACTGGAATTCGGTAGTAGAAAAAGGAAGGGAAGAAAAAATATTAGGTAAATATCGACTGGACAAAAGGAATGAAAGAGGAATCCGCCTGGTAGAATTTTGCACGAAACATAATTTAATCATAATAAACACCTAGTTTAAGAATCAGGAAAGAAGGCTGTATACGTGGAAGAGAGCAGGAGACACAGAAAGGTATCAGATGGATTTTATAACGAAACGACACACATTTCGGAACCAGGATTTAAACTGTAAGACATACCCAGGGGCAGATATAGACTCTGGCCATATTTTATTGTTCATGAACTGTGGGCTGAAACAGAAAAAAATGCAGAATGGAAAGCAAATAAGGAGATAGGACCAGGAGTCAGCTTTAGGCAACAATTGACGGCGAATAAAACAGTAGAAGTGGAATGGATAGCATTGAGAGATGAAATAGTGAAGGCAACAGAGGATAAAATAGGTAGAAAGGCAAGACCTTCAAAATATCCTTGGATGTCACAGGAAAACTAAATTTAATTGATGGAAGGAGAAAATATAAAAATAAAATAAATAAAGCAGGTAAAATTGTGTACAGACAGCTAAGAAAAGAGATTGACAGGAAGTGGGAAATAACTAAGCAGGAGTGGCTAGAAGGCAAATAAAAAAGACATTAGGAGACAAGAAAGGCTACTGTATGAATATAAAGAACTCAAATGGAAAACGAGTTCTCAGCAAAGTTGGGAAAAACCGAAAGGCGGAAACAGTATATAGAGGGGCTCTTCAAAGGAAATGAACTGAGGGACAATATCGTTGGAAGGGAAGAGGAAGTATATGAAGATGAAATAGGAGATACTATACTGAGAGAAGAATTTGACAGGGCACTGAAAGACCAAAGTCGAAACAAGACCCCTGAAGATGCCATTCCCTCAGAACTACTGAAGTTTCTGGGAGAGCCAACCATGATAAAACTATTTCACCTGATGCCTAAGATGTATGACGCAGGGGAAATACCCTCAGACTTGAAGAAAAATGTGATAATACCCATTCCAAATATAGCAGGCGCAGACAGGTGTGAAAATTACAGAACCATCAGTTTAATGAGTCATGGTTGCACAATTTTAACACGAATTATTTACAGAAGCATGGGAAAGCTGGTGGAAGTCGTCCTCGGGGAAGATCAGTTTGGATTCAGGAGAAATGTAGGAACACGGGAGGCAATACTCACTTTACGTCTTGTCTTAGAAGATAGATTAATGAAAGGAATACCTAAATTTCTATCTTTTGTAGATTTGGAAAAGAAGCTTTTGACAATGTTGATTGGAATAGACTCTTTTTGAAATTCTGAAATCAGCAGGAGTAAAATACAAGGAACTTTGTACCAGACCAGCAGACCGACTGAGCTATCCCGATACGACACACGATGCCGCGAAAGGCAAAGGTCCCGGTTCCGGCACACGATTTTTATCTGCCAGGAAGTTTCATATTAGCGTACACTCCGCTGCAGAGTGAAATTTTCATTCTGGAAACATCCCTTAGGCTGTGGCTAAGCCATGTCTCCACCATATCCTTTCTTCCAGGAGTGCTAGTCTTGCATGTTTCGCAGGAGAGCTTCTGTGAAGTTGGGAGAGTAGGAGGCGAGGTACTGGCGGAATTAAAGTTGTGAGGCGGCATCGTGAGTCGTGTCGGGATAGATCAGTCGTTCGAGCGCTTGCCCGCGAAAGGCAAAGTGTGCCAGGTTCGAAGAAAATTGTATTTGTACCTAAACACTTGTGACAACCCACACTTAACTGGAAACCCTAACATAATCGACAGAAATATTGCGGTGTTAGATTTCTGTGAATTTAACTTACGTTTTCGACTGTCCGAAACAAGAATACCCTTTGAAACACTAGCAAATGCACGCGACACTGTACCAAAACTGTGCTGGCTGGCTATGTCGAAAACACGACGGGTGGACGGCGGCTGTGTGCGTCGATAGCTGCAAGTCGCGGACCCGAATTCAGCTTCGTATTCCAGAAGCGATATTTAACTAATATTAGCCAACTTCAACCCCAGGGGATCTTAGTGCCTACGATCTCACTCATTCGGCTATGTCGTGCCACTACAGACAATCTACGTGTGAAACACGAATGTATTGTAGATAGAGATGACAACAGAACTGTGATAATCTCAATTAGCGCGTTGGTGCGTCTAATATCATGCAGGCTAACCTTGCTCTCGGCTTGTCAATACTCAGCGCTATTGGCAAAAGTTTTGGAGCAGTTCCAAAAGTTGTACCACAAACTCTAAGTACAGCTGCTCGAAGACAAGTATAAACTGAGAGCAGAAGAGAAGTGTCTGCTCTCCTCGGCTGCTCAAACACCAGTCTCTCTCTCCACTTCTAAAATCTCCGTTTCCATCAGGCTCCGCCTATTTCTACTGAAACGCCAATCCAGAGCTAGGCGCCAAAGTACCGCCAATCACGGTCTGCATTCGGGAGTCGGACAGCCGAACCCCCTTACTATAAACAGCAGCCAATGGCCAGCTCTCCCGCATTTCCACCGGTCGGGCCTTGCCCTTACGTACAGCGTTCTCACGATAGTTGAGGATGGCCTTCAGGCATCTTCGAAAACACGGCCAGCAAGTTGTTCCCAGCAAATGGCCAACTCACACGCTATTGTATAATTGCGGCGCCCGCCAGCTTCGTGCCAGAGACGTACAATGTCCTAGCGGGTGCCACCCTGGCGTTCGCCAACACGGCGCCAGATGTCTCAGCTCTCCAATCGCAAAGCAGCGAACGCCGTGTATTGTATTGGTCCAGACGTTCCCGCCTAGACGACGGCAGCGTTGATGGCCCCAGCCAGATACTTGGTAGGCTCACACCTCAGTGCCACAGTTCTACCTTCTGTGACCTTTGGCCATAAGGTGTCTTCCGGGAACCGCTGTCCCACGTGCTCGCCACCGGTCGCCGTTAGCTCTGAATGTGTGTTTTTCCCCCCTGCAACAGGTCTCACACAACCACGTAACATAATATTTCTCTTTCGCTACAAGTTATTAAATCGATAACCTACAAATAATATAATAGAATCAACAAGGTTGCGTTGTCCTTTTACTGTTGGACAGCGACGTGGCAGTATTGAAATCTCCCAAACATAGCTATGAAGATAAACTTTAAATAATGACAGTTTTGACAAAGGTAAAAAACATACATAGCCAGTTAAATACTGAGCCACAGTGACGTTGAAACATATATTACGACATGAAAACAAGACAAAGAGCACTCGGTGACACTGCGTAAAAGTGAACGATATGACGTCTGGAAACGGCGGACACAGATAAAAAGACACTGAGGCACTTCATACAGAACAGTGGACGATGCACTGTTAGCCGGCCCCGGTGGCCGAGGGGACTGAGGCGCTCCAATCATGGTCTGCACGGCCACTACGGTCGGGGGCTCGAATCCCCCCTCGGGCATGGATATTTGTGCCGTCCTTCGTATTAAGTAGTTCATAAGTAGTTTGTAAGTTTAGGGACTGATGACCCCGTATTTAAGTCCCATAAGCTTAACAAACATTTGAACATTTTTTGTTAATAAACTCAGTTCTCCTAGCCAAGCTGTCAAAAAAAGAATCTTTGTTGGATAGCTCTGTTAATAAACTCAGTTCTCCTAGCCAAGCTGTCAAATTTAAGTAGAAGACATTGTTGAAAACGATGAATGTTCATAAAGTTTTTCATACAAAAAGTGAAATTAATTTTAAGTCCGTACTGCGGAACGATGTAAATTCATTGTTAGTTTGTGTTCATAAAGTTAGGACTGATGTGTGTAATTTTCTGTCATAAACTTCTGAAAACACTTCTATCGTTGAGACGAGAAAATAATAACAGCGCAATGTATTGGTTCTATGCTGTAGTACTAAAGTGTTTATCTCTCACAGTAAGTGTATGCTGAAGTATTAGAATGTTGCAGTGTAGCACTGGGGACAATGTAGTTATTGTGTATGCAGTGCTCCCTATTATCGAAAAGTCGACGAATACTGAAAGTCAGGTAATTCAGTCAACAGAGCAGTTTATGTCTGTCTAAATAAGACGTCATGGTGAAGTTAGTGCGATAAAGTAAGTCTGCGTAACCGTTGAAGGAATGGCGTCAGCTGATCGCATGTGTAGAACTTTCCATTAAATATAGTAGTATTTACAGTGAATTGTCTTGACTCTTTTAGCTAATACATGTCCTCACTTAGTGCAGCGATTACTTCGTAAAGCACGAAGTTGAAATCGATCTTGTGTAATAGAACTATATATTCAGAAGTCGGATTATAACCATAAGTGCAATTGTCTCTTAAAAAGAAGACGTCTTGCTCTATCTTAATGTAGTCCGTACCAAAAGTAAGTAATTATAAATTTTAATCACAATATTGTACCGAACAATTATGAAAGCAGAGAGGTTTACGATGAGTTTGTCGCTCGCGTGTGTATGTTACCTCTAGTGGCAGGAACAGAGCCGAAATATCTCTGGAATGAGCATTCAGTTGCGCAGATTTTGTGTCGTCAGCATTAAGGTGTAAATGTCACGTGATATTGGGAAAAAACTAGTAACCGATGATTTCATCTTGGTCATTTTTCGTTCGGTTAAGACGGATGACTATGTGTTAATGGTCGTTTACGCGACGCTTCCTCAACTTTCTTGGTGCTTCCGTGACACATTTATTTAGACATTATTTCATGTTATGTGGTTGCTCTGCAAAAAAGGAGGTGGGCCTTCCTTGCAGCCAATGCGGTAAAAATCAATCGTAAGAGCAAATAAACGTGTAGAAGGAGAGGATTTGTCTCAATATCACGCGGTAATTCCAACTTAATGTTGAGAAGATTCACAGTACGCAAAGCTTACTCCACAAATATTTCTACTCTGCGCACAATTTAGTGGTTATACCCGTCGAACGATGCACTTCTTTTTTTTTCATGATATTGCAAAGTATATGTGATAGAGGTAGGAAGAAGAAAAATATATGTCCTACATGGGTTAAATTTTACTTACAGTGGCAGCGATTTAGTTTGCTATCATTGACAACGAACTATTCGCTTTAGGAAGATGATTAATTTACTGACCAGAAGAGCATAAATTATTTATTTCATCGTGAACATAAAGAATTATTCCCCTCATTCTACGAGACTGATTTTTGAAAAAGCATTCAACGGCCATTAGCAACATCAGCATACAACGCCTCCGCCGTAAGCAATATTGTACCCCTTCTTGTAGTTTATTACACCATAGTTATGAGAATGAAAAAACGCAGCAACTCTATAATTAGTTATTTGGTGTACTATGTAACTCACGTCGCCTTACTTTCTCCTTTCCTGTACTATGTCGTTTACGAAGCATTCCTAAACGGAACGCACTCCAAATGTAATGGGGCTACCCCGAAATCAGAAAGGGAATTACATAAATTACATTGTCCTCGCAAAGAATTCTTATATGAATTAGAGATCAATAGACGCGAAGGAATGTCGTTATGTTTTAAATTCAAATGAAACCCGCGGAAAGAAGCAATTTTTTTCTTTCCATGGCTTTTCAGGGCATCGGGATATAGATAGTAAAAAAAAAAATTGTGCCATACCTGGGTTAAATTTTACTTGCAATGGTAGCAGTTTTGTATGTTAACGTTGGAAACGAAATATTCGCTTTAGGTGATAATTGATTTACTGATCGGAACAACATTAATTATTTATTTCCATATCAAAACTAGTAATTATTCCTCTCATTGTACACGACTGATTTTTCAAAAAGAATCCAATGGCCGTTACCAACGTCAATACACTACACCGCTGCCGTAAGGAAAAATCATAGCCTTTGTTTCAGTGTATTACACTTTAGTTATGAGAATAAACAATGCAGCATCGCCATTCCTTAGTTATTGGTATATTATGTCAGTAACAGTGCATCTATCGGATCTACGCTAAATTCAAGCACAGCGTATACCATGAACTACAAATTACGATATCTTTCCTTCCTCTGAGCCGATTTTGATGGAACTAAGCCTATGTTACTTCTCAAACTGATCTCAATTTACCCTCAACAAATAGACATACATGATGGCTTTTAAGCAAATGATTAAATTATAATATATTTATTTTCTGTGATCCGATTTTAATTATTGAAGCCTTTATGTAACCGTACCAATGTTCTAAAGTTACGTATGAAAACCCCATGAATATTAGTTTTGGAAATATACGTGTTCAAAGAGACAGACATACATAACGGTCGTAGAATTAAAAAAAAAAAAAAAAAAAAAAAAAAAAACATGGTTAGTGAAAACACATAAAATTACGATTTTTTTAAAATCCGATTTTGATAAAATTATGCATATATGTTGACGCAAACTTTTCTCATGTTTCCTGTCAAAACGGCATGAAGATTCGTCTGCTAGTTGTGAAGATTGACGGGAACAGCAACTGGCCTACATTCTCAGATTTATTATTAGTATAGATGCTTCACAAGTAAAAATTGAAAAACTTGAATGTATGGGACATGTTCAGAAGGTACTGGGCGGCAAACGTCTCAGACTGGAGAAAGAAATGAAGGAAAAAAATTGAAGATGGAAAACGCCTGGAGAGGTCTTCGTCTGGCGTCTTTGGTAGCTCCAACTGGAGACTGCACGGAATTCCTTGACAGTCCGATAGATGTCAATGTCATCGCTTCGCACGTTGCGATCAAATACATTTGATTTTCCTCGCGCTCGTTTGAACATGCCGTACTCGAAATGTCCGAGCGTGCACTAGTTCTAGGATTTCCGTGCTTAAAAAAATTTGTAGGAGTATAAAACTACGCCACATCGTATTACTTAACAGAACATTTTTCTTTGATTTTTCTCTGATTTCGCATTTTTAGTAGGAAATTTGTTTTAGTCCATTTTGTAGAAAGTAATCGATGAAAGATTCCGGCATTTTCAGTCTTTGTGAAGAGCCGCAGTCTGTCTTGCACGTGCCCTTGACTGTCAAATCCTGAGCTGAAGAAAGTGTGACAGCGTGTAGGTTGTTGAGAGCTGCGAATTATGATATATACTGCAAATGCAATGTAGTTAAAAGCAGAGAAGAGATTTGTAAATTGTGCCGAGTACATTTCTGACGTTTTCACAAGTAAACACATGCAACTTTTTCTCTCAGCGTCGACCGATTGCGATGGAAAAGTTTCTCTTTATGGTGGGATAGTCTAATATCATATATACAAGTAATTCTTAGTCATTTATCTTGACGTTGGGAAAATAGATCCACCTAATCGCTTATAATTTTTGTGAAATTTTTCCTGGTAGACAAATTTCAGGCTTCCTAAATGCCTTTTAACATCCATGATGGTGTGTTAAATATTTAATGAATTTAAGTGATTATATAGTTTTATTTATGAATAATCTAATCGCCCCATATCATATTGGGTCCATTCCATTTTCCCTGCATGTTATATTGCGTGAATGCATGCCTGCATAAGTTTGATGTTCGATATTAATGTTGCCTAAAATAGGAGGAAACAGAAAACTGGCGTCAAGGTTTTACTAAACAACGTCAACGGTGAAGCTTTCGAATGGTTTCATTTTTCAAGTTTTATATTTTTATTTGCGTAGAACATTGGATACTACGATGCATGAATATTCGTGTTTGGCACAACATTCAGATGTAAGTATGGTTCCATCGTCTGGTGGCAGTACGGTGTATCAGTCGCAGTATCACACACAACTGCTGTGGCGGGATGCTACGGATCACAGATCGACCGGCTGCCCACTCCCAGCATTTATACTCGAAACAGCCGCAAACGAGCGAGCAAAATACACAATATGCTGACTTCCAGTGTTGACAGATTGACAGACAAAGTGATTCACACACTGCAAGTATATTATGGGAAAAGCCTCAGGAACAATGTACACAGTGTGAAAGCAATACAGCAAGCAGTGTGGGCAATATTCTACCACAAATTTCCACAGCTGAGACTTCTATGTGACATATCATGGTGCAAATATCTTCTGGAAAAAGCCGTTCGAAAGCCATACACTCATAAGCATGGTTTTCCACTGCTTGTTTAAATGATATAAAGCCAACTTTCAGATATCTAGCCAACCCTGAACTTCCGAAAAAATGTGTGCATGAGTAAACACAAAATACAAATTAGAAGCGTTGTGCAAAAAACAGTGTTTGCATCATATGTTGTGAAGATATGATGCATTTCTAGTGTTTAATTGTGAATATGTAGGTAGGATTAAGTGCTTGCAAAGATTAGGCTTCCATCCAGGTGCATTCACACTGAAGATACTCCGAAACATCGATGAAGCGCGGCTTGACTGAGCACAGGCAGCAAATACGCAAAAGGTGGCTAGGCAAAGGATACAGGGAAAGATAATACTCCAAGAAGACAAGAAAGAGCATGAAATTTATGGATAAGGACAGCATTAGTGTGTAAAGGTATGGCCATATTATTAAAAATTAAAATGATAACTTTAAATGAGGTTTCCGTAAAGTGATTTTTTTATAGATATAATGTACCTTTTCTCAGGAAGTATAAAAGCTAACCTTCAATTTGGCACTGTTCTTAAAAATTACTTGCTGAACGATCCTGTGCAGCGCTTTCTCTTTATCTTGTGCCTGAAAATATTTCTTCTTTCCTGCATGAGGAAAGTAGAGCACCCTAAGTTAATATGAAACTCAAGGTTTAATTTGAAAGAAACCATGACCTTAAAGAAAAATCTGTTGCACACGTTTTAAAATCCTTTAATGCAGAAATATACTGTAAAGTTTCAGCTTTAATGCTTAAAGAGTTTATGAGGAAAGATACATTATTTGTTCACCAGTAATTAAAAATTCAAATCCTTATAAAATTAAATTCCATGAACATGACCAAACAAAATTTACACAGGAATATTGTGCATTATATACTACACAGTAGAGCCAAGTTTTAAATTTGTGACTATAACATTGTAGGAAATATAAAATTTTAAATGTCTACACGCATTTGGCCTACGACTCCCCTAACAACCAAACCAATCGGCATTTGAATATGCCGCTTTGGGATAACGTAATGCGACTTCTCGGGACGCGAAGAATGTGTTGTACAAAATTCAAGGCTGTGCCTTCAGCAGGAAACACAATAATTACCGTCATTTTCGGCGCTTGTGGTCCGATATTCACCCAATTCCTCGAGCACGAGAAAACAATTGACAGTGCCGTGTTCTGTGAGACAATCCGAAGCCTACGCAAGTTCATCAAGAGCAAATGGCCTGAGCTGCTCAAGGAGGGAGTTATTCTGCTCCATGATAACGCGCGAGTTCACGTCTGCAGGATCACACAAGGCGTACTGGCCACGTTCTACAGCATCCGCTCTACAGCCCTGTGATTTCCATTTGATTAACCCGCTAGAAAGACATCTAGAAGGGTTTAACTCGAACTGAAGGACACAGTAGAGAACTGGCCCTTGTCACAGTCACAGGGCCGCGGTCGCGGACGTTCTAAGGCTCCTCTGTGCAGAGTGCACTAGTGCGCGCCTTCGGAAGTTTCAATCCTCCATGTGGCTTGGGTGTGAGTGTTGACCTTAGTTTAGTTTGTTTGTAAGAGAAAGCAGTTTGGCCCAATCTTTTTATTTTTTTATTGTTATTTTACACTGAACATTGTACTACCATGCGCAAAAATATCCGAACGACGTGAATTGCGTTTCGCCTGATCTGCATGCAACCCAACTAACGTATGTGTCTTGCGGGTGCTCTGCTCGCTCCGCGGTATAGTCTTTCGACTATTCAAAATGGATCCACTACAGACAACTGCTCTTTATGGCAATCATTCCAGATGTAAGTTAACACCATGATTTTGCAAATACAAGGAAACACGTTATTAAGTTAAAACTTCGGAAGGTAGGAGGCAAGGTACTGGCGGAAGTAAAATTGTGGGGCGGCATCGTCAGTCGTGTCGGGATAGCACAGTCGGTAATGCGCTTGCCCGCGAAAGGCGAAGGTCCCAATTTCGAGTCCCGGTTCCGGCGCACAATTTTAATCTGCCAGGAAGTTTCAGAACAAAAGTACTTCGAATTTCTACAGGACTTTAGGATTTCCGATACTATAGTAAAAATCTGTTGTTTGTAACAATATTAAATGTTGTTTAAGGATTAATTAATGTTTTATGTGACGGTGTTTGTTATATCAGATTGTAATAAGTGTGACAATACTTAAGATATGTCATTGTAATAAATTGGATTTAATAAACGTTAAGTACTTAATAACGTGTTTCCTTTTATTTGCAAAATCATGGTGTTAACTTACTTCTGGAATGATTGCCATAAAGAGCAGTTGTCTGTAGTGGACCCATTTTGAATAGTCGAACGACTATACCGCGGAGCGAGCAGAGCACCCGCAAGACACATACGTTAGTTGGGTTGCATGCACATCAGGAGAAACGCAATTCAGGTCGTTCGGATATTTTTGCGCATGGTAGTACATGTCAGTAGCTGGCAGCTGCATTAAGTGCTGCTCTTCAGCCGAGAGAGCGTGGAAAACATGAACATGTGGAACTAAAATATGAAACGGAGTTAAAACAATGGAGATTTAAAGCATAGGCAAGACGATAAAAGTCGGAGAACTGACAGTTTTGACAGACGAATAAAATATACGTAGTCAGTTAAAATAATAAGCCAGGGTGGCGTTAAAGTACGTGTATTTATGTCATCAAAACACTGACAAGACGAAAAGCACTCGGATATAAAATCGTATCGATTGCGACACTTGTCTGGAAGCGGCGGACGCAGATAAAACACACACACACACACACACACACACACACACACACACACACTGATGCATTTTATACACAACACTGGATGAAGCACTGTTAAAACTGATGGCGCAGGACCCCGAAGGATCTACATCTACATCTACATGGGATACTCTGCAAATCACAGTTCAGTGCCTGGCAGAGGGTTCATCGAACCACCTTTATACCATTCGTCTACCATTCCATTTTCGAATAGCACGCGGGAAGAAAGAGCACCTGAATCTCTCCGTTCGAGAGCTGCTTTTTCATATTTTATGCTAATGACCTTTTCTTCCTATGTAAGTGGGAGTCAACAATATATTTTCGCAATCGGAGGAGAATGTTGGCGATTGAAGTTTCGTAAATAGCCCACGACACAGCGATAAGCGCCGTTGTTGTAGTTATTCCCATCCCAGATCCTGTACCATTTCCATAACGCTGTCTCCCCTGTATCGTGACAATAGAAAAACGAGCTGCTCTTCTTTGAACTCTTTCGATGTCCTCCTAAAACCCACTTGATAAGGACCCCACACTGGTCAGCAACATTCCAAAAAAAGTCGGACAAGCGTAGTAGTTACATCTTTTAAGGATGTTGTTGTTGTTGTGGTCTTCAGTCCGGAGACTGGTTTGATGCAGCTCTCCACAATACCCTATCCTGAGCAAGACTCTTCATCTCCACGTAAGAGCGACAACCTACATCTGTCTGAATCTGCTTACTGTATCCATCTCTTGGTCTTCCCCTGCGATTTTTTCCCCATACACTTCCCTCCAACGCTAAATTCACAATTCCTTGACGTCTAAGAATGTGTCCTACCAATCTATCCCTTCCTTTAGTCAAGGTATGCCAGAAATTCCTTTTATCCCCAATTCTGTTCAGTACCTCTTTATTAGTTACACGTTCCACCCACCTAATCTTCAGCATTCTTCTGTAGCACCATATTTCAAAAGCCTCAATCCTCTTCCTGTTCGCACTGTTTATCGTCCATGTCTCACTCCCATACAAGGCAACACTCCATACAAATGCCATCAGGAAGGACTTCCTTAGGTTTAAATCAATATTCGATGTTAACAAATTTCTCTTTTTCAAGAACGCTTTTCTACCCATTGCCATTCTGCATTTTATATCCTCTGTACTGCGACCATCATTTGTTATTTTACTGCCCAAGTAACAAAACTCATCTACCTTCTTTATTGCTTCGTTACCCAATCTAATTCCTTCAGCATCACCTGATTTTCTTACACTACACTCCATTACCCTAGTTTTGCTCTTGTTCATCTTATATGCACCTTTCAGCACACTGTCCATTCCGTTCAATTGCTCTTCCAGGTCCTTTGCTGTATGTGACAGAATTACTATGTCGTCGGCAAAACGCAATGTTTTTATTTCTTCACACTGAACTTTAATTCCTTCTCCAAATTTCTCCTTGCTTTCCTTTATAGCTTGCTCAATGTACAAATTCAACAACAATGGATAAAGACTACAACCCTGTCTTACTCCCTTTCCAACCACTGCATCCCTTTCATGCCCTTCAACTCTGACAACCGCTGTCTGGTTTTTGTACAAGTTGTAAATAACATTACGCTCCCTATATTTCACTCCTGCTCGTTTCAGAACTTGAAAGAGTTTATTCCAATCAACATTGTCGAAACCCTTCTCCAAATCTACAAAAGCTAGAAATATAGGTTTGCCTTTTCTTAATCTATCTTCTAGGATAAGCCGTAAAGTGAGTATTGCCTCCCGTGTTCCTACATTTCTCCTGAACCCAAACTGATCTTCCCCGAGGTCGGCTTCTACCACCTTTTCCATCCTTCTGTATATAATTCGCGTTAAGATTTTGCAACCATGACTTATTAAACTGATGGTTCTGTAGTTTTCACACCTGTCTGCACTTGCTTTCTTAGGGATGGGGATTATAACATTTTTCTTAAAGTCTGAGGGTATTTCACCTGTCTCATACATCTTACACACCAGGTGAAACAATTTTGTCATGGCATGTTCTCCCGGAGACTTCAGTAGCTCTGAGGGAATATCATCTACTCCAGGGGCCTTATTTCGACTTAGGTCTTTCAGGGCTCTGTCAAATTCTTCTCTCAGTACAGTATCTCCTATTTCATCTTCATCTACATCCTCTTCCCTTTCTACAATATTGTCTCGAAGTTCATTTCCTTTGTAGAGCCCCTCTATATACTCTTTCCATCTTTCAGCTTTCCCTTCTTTGCTGAGAACTGGTTTTCCATCAGTGTCCTTGATATTCATAGAGCTGTTTTTCTTATCTCCAAATGTTTCTTTTATTTTCCTGTAGGTTGTATCTATTTTTCCCCTATTTATACATTCTTCTACATCCTTGCATTTGCATTCTAGCCACTCCTGCTTAGCCATTTTGCACTTCCTGTCTAACTCATTTCTTAGTCGTCTGTACTCCATTTTGCCTGTTTCATTTACTGCATTTTTATACTTTCTCCTTTCATCGATTAAATTTAGTATCTCCTGTGATATCCAAGGATTTTTTGTAGTCTTGTCCTCTGCTACCCTCATTATTTCATCTCTCAATTTTACCCATTCCTTCTCTACTGTTTTATTTTCCTCTGTTTCTGTCAATTGTTTCCTAAAGCTCCCTCTGAAATTCTTAAGAACCTCAGGTTCCTTCAATTTATCCAGGTCCCATCTCCTTATATTTCTACCTTTTTGTAATTTCTTTAGTTTCAGCCTACAGTTCATAACCAACAAGTTATGGTCAGAGTCTGCCCCTGGGTGTGTCTTACACTGTAGAACCTGGTTCCGAAATCTATGTCTTACCATTATAAAATCTATCTGGTATCTTCCGGTGTCTCCTGGTCTCTTCCACGTATACAACCTTCTTTTGTGATTCTTGAACCAGATGTTTGTTATTACTAAATTATGTTCTGTACAAAATTCTACCAGGCGGCTTCCTCTTTCATTCCTTTTGCCCAGACCATATTCACCTACTATCCTCCCTTCCCTTCCTTGTCCTACTACCGAATTCCAGTCTCCCATAACAATTAAGTTTTCCTCTCCCTTAATTGTCTGAATAATTTCCTTTAGCTCCTCATATATTTCTTCGATTTCCTCATCATCGGCAGAGCTAGTTGGCATATAAACCTGTACTACTGTTATCGGTGTTGGCTTCGTATCTATCTTGACAATGATAATGCGATCACTGTGCTGGTCATAGTAGTTTACCCGCATTCCTATTTTCTTATGCATTATCAATCCTACTCCTGTGATACCCCCAATTGATTTTGTATTTATAATCCTGTACTCACCTGACCAGAAATCCTGTTCATCCTGCCACCGAACTTCACTAATCCCCACTATATCTAACTTCAACCTATCCATTTCCCTTTTTAAATTTTCTACTCGATTAAGGGATCTAACATTCCACGCTCCGACCCGTAGAATGCCAGTATTGTCTTTCCTGATAATCACATCCTCCTGAGTAGTCCCCGCCCGGAGACCCGAATGGGGGATTATTTTACCTCCGAAATATTTTACCCGAGAGGATGCAATCATCATATGTTCATACAGTAGAGCTGCATGTCCTCGGGTATGGTAACGGGTGAAGTTTCCCCTTGCTTTCAGCCGTTCGCAGTAGCTGTGTGGCAAAGCCACATTAGCTGATGTTACAAGGCCAGCTCAGTCAATCATCCAGACTGTTGACCCTGTAACTACTGAAATGCTGCTGCCCCTCTTCAGGAACCACACGTTTTTCTGGCCTCTCTACAGATACCCCTCTGCTATGGTTGCACCTACGGTACGGCTATCTGTATCGTTGAGGCACGCAAGCCACCCCACCTCGGCAATGTCTGTGGTTCAAAACGCAGTCTGTGGTTCGCCTTTCCCACGACATTATCTATATGTTCCTTCCAGTTTAAGTCTGAAGTAATAGTAATTCCTAGAAATTTTGTGGATTTTACGGCCTTCACGTTTGATTCATTTATCTTGTAAACAAAGGTCAACGGATTTCTTTTCGCACTTAGGTGGACGACTTCGCACTTCGCATTATTTAGAGTCAATTGCCAATTTTAACACCATAGTGATATTTAGATCGTTCTGCAGTTGCTTTTGATCTTCAGATAACTTTACTAGACGATAAATGATGGCGTCATCTGCAAGCAACCTAATAGAGCTGTTCAGGGAGGGTGGTGTTAGTTGGAAGCGCGTGATAGGGGGGGGGGGGGGGGGAGAGAAGGCGGAAAAGCGGCGTGGGGACTCCAGGGAAGGAAGAGGAAGTGGTGGGAGAGAATACGAGGTGGAGGGGGTTGCGCTCCATCCACGAGACGGGATCAAGTTTGGTAGGACAGGTATATTGTAGGATGGAGGGCGTCATCTGGGAAGGGCAGGTGGCGGAAGTTACTTTGGGAAAGAATGTGAAGAGGTGGAGGTGAAGGGAGGGATGGATGCAGTGGTAAAGGCGCGGCAGATTCCCGGGATTGTTGAGAATGGGGCATACCAGGGGGTTGTGAGAGTCTGTCTTGCGGTTCGTGTATAGGATCCAGATGTGTTCGAGGTATTAGAGAAGATGGGGAGATGGAATAAGGTCATAAAGGATCCGCGTGGGGGAGGGGAGCCTTATGCGGTAGGAGAAGTGGAGGGCGTGGCGTTCAAGGATTTGGAGGGTTTCGTAATAGGAAGGGCGAGCGGAAATCCAGGTGGGATGGAAGCTGCAGAGGACGGGACATAACGGTGCGGTATGTGTATAGAGCGGTGGAGGGTTTGTGACCCCACGTCCGGCCGAGGAGGAGTTTGAGAAGATGGAGGCACGAAAGGGCTTTCTGGCGTACGGTGCAGAGGTGTGGGTGTGGGATCCAAGAGAGAGCGGTCAAGGGTTCGGCCAAGGTATTTGAGGGTGTTTGGCTCAATAGGTATACAAACATTAAAACATTTCAACAGCCACAGGAATGCTGGGAACATGGAATCCTTTGGCTCATTAAACAGTGGGATAATTGTGCCCATGCCTCTGGTGACGACTTTTGGTAAAAGACTTCAGTATGATAGTGAAAACATAAAATGTCTTACAAGCCATAGTTGCTTGTTGAGAGATATCTTTAATTACCGCAAATCTAATGCACAACTAGTTTCGAACTACTATTCCGTCATTCTCGAGTGCTCTGCATTGCTAAAATCAAACACAATACGAAAGATTTATAACAGTTCAAGGTTAAGAAAGAAATATAAAATTATACAATTAATAAAATGGTCAGAAGAACGCATTTCTGACGATTTTTAAAAAATTTATCCTATTTTATATTTCTGTCTTAATCTTGTATTATTATAAATCTTTCGTATAGTGTTTGATTTTAGCAATTCAGAGCAATTGTTGTGCATTAGATCTGTGGTCATTAAAGGAATTTCTTAACGAGCAACTATGGCTTGAAAGAGATTTTATGTTTTCACTATCAAATAATTTATCCAGTTGCAGTCCTAAGTGACATTGTTTCAAATTATAATAAAATACTTCATTTACAGCCACCGTGTAATTTGGTAGCTTTTCTCTTGAACACCCCTTGTAAATTCATACCCTAATTGAGCCTCACTGCCCTAACAGATACGTTCGTCGCACTACATACACTGATTACTGAAGCTGTATCATCTTCTGTTGTTTGTCTACTATCACTGACACCCCTAAGGAAACGTGGCTGCTCTCTGTCATTAAATGAACTCCATTGGCCACTGTGTTGTCTGTGGTGTCTGATACTTACCATTCTCGTCAATCGCTTCCTACTGTCGCTTTCGGTATATGGAGTTCCCTACCGATTTCCAGAACGGAGGTACATGGCAGAGGGTCTATCGAACTGCGTTTGTGATTTGTCTCTACTGTTCCATAGCGAGCGGAAAAAGGAAAAATACTAAGGCTTTCCGTTTCCGATCTGGTTTCCACTATTTTATTACGATGATCTTGTCTCCCTATAAAGGTGGGTCTAACAAAATATTGGTGAAAGAAAATTCCTAAATAAATCTCCACGCAACGAATAACTTCTTCCTCTTAATGATTTTCACCCCAACTCCGGGATCCCTTATATCGCGACAAAACTTGCTGCCCTTTTCTAAAGTTTGCCGGCCGCGGTGGCCGAGGGGACTGAGGCGCTCCAGTCACAGTCTGCACGGCCACTACGGTCGGGGGTTCGAATCCCCCCTCGGGCATGGATATTTATGCCGTCCTTAGTTAGTTCATAAGTAATTTGTAAGTTTAGGGACTGATGACCCCGTAGTTAAGTCCCATAATCTTAACAAATATTTGAACATTTTTCTGAAGTTTCTCTGTTCCTTCGGCAGTCCCACTTGGTCGGGATCACACAATGCAATGCAGCACTGCAAAATAAGACACATGGCTCTAGTGCAGTGTAGTATGGTGTGGTTTAAAACGGTAAAGGTCACTCAAACGACGCACAAAGATATAAAAATCGTTGGTCCAACAGTTGTAAATCGTCATAGCTGTGTGAGGAAAGTACCTAAGATTTAAGAGCTAACAGAAAGTACTGAACCGCTTATCATTATACGTAACGAAAGCTGGCTAAAGCCGGAGATAATTTGAGCTGAAATTTCTATAAAGGGACAAAACGTGTTCAGCAAAGCTAAATTGAATACAATAGACAGTGGCGTATTCATTGCTGTCAGAATCACCTTATCTTGTAGAGAAATTGAAGTAGTGGTTAGTTCCTAATTACGAGGATCACTCACAGAGTAATATACTGACTTTCTTAATAAATTATTGCGAAATGCCATAAAGTTTCTAAACTATTTCTGTCGTTTATGTTAGTTTACTTGTGGAGCACATGTACAACGTCGGAGTCAATTACATGCCAATAGTTACCACACTTTTTTTTACCATTTAGAGACGTCATTTTCTCGAATACATTGCTTTACAGCCCTCATCGTTTTGATTTGAGTGAAGCTTCGAGAGTTAAAGCGGGACAACAGTTCTGAGTTCCTCTCGTTATGCACTGGGGGCGAAAGCGTTGCGTTTAGCGGTGCAGCTGCCTTCGGCGCACTGCAGAGTCTAGTTGGCTTTATGTTAGTGTTTGTACAAACAGATGAACATAGACTTGCGTTTGCTACGATGCTCAGCGGACGGGAAATGATGCGCCTTTCTCGGGAGGAAAAGGGCAGACATGCAGCTCGTTTGCGGAAAGGGTGGATGGAACTTCTCTCAAGCTCTACGGCTGTAGGTTTAACGGAACAGCCGTGTGTCAGCTCCACGCATGTTCACCACCATCCGCTTGTCCTTAAATAGAGCGGCACACAGTACATTAGTGTAATCTGGTAGGGAGCTGAAGATAAGAGGCGACTGTTTGGCATCCTCCATTGGTGTTCGCATAATTTGCTGACGTTGGCGGAATTTACGTTCCCTGCTACCAGTGGCAATAGGAGAACGGGAAACGGACGGCAGTCTTAGCGTAGCGCTCTGTGTGTGTTTCGTGGCGTGTGCATACAACTGTTGTGGCCTCCCGCTAGCCTCTGAGACTTGCCTTGGTTTGTTCTGTCACCACGTTACTGCTCACAGGCAGCTATGGGACCCTCTCTGCTCTGTCGATGGCTCGCCATTTTTATCCCCTCTAGAATCTTCCTCCTATATGTAAACTATTGCTTCGCCACTATGCGGACTTCTCGGATTATGTTTATCATAATTAAACACTGCTTTAAAAACACGGTCACAGGTGGTGATGTGGCTGTTATTTATTGACACTTTACGACCTTGTCATCGTCAGAATAAAAAATAAAAAACAACATTTATGCAGAGTATGTAATCAGGAAATCGCTGGACGCCTGGGGCGGTGGGAATTGGACAGGAAAAAATCAACATTTTACGCTTCCAAGTGAGTGAGAACCTGGTGATCAACTCTCAGGAATCAATGGTTGTAGTCTAAATTTTGGCTAGATAAGCATAAAAAACTAAACAAATGATTACAAATCGCCAAGGCGTGAAACAAAACCATCTCACGGGTAGCTTAAAGGATCTGGAGATAGTGAGTGATTATGTATATCTAGGCTGAAAAATTGCACATGACAGTGTGATAAAGAGATAAGACGATGAATATTTCTTGGCTGATCCGAAATGATAAACCTTATCAAGATCTTTCAGAATCGGACAATATCCAAGGCAAGAACGATACGCCTGGTGAAAGAGATGGTATTTCCTGTATTCTTATTCGGATGCGAAACCTGGATCGTGAAAGGCAATGATAAGAGCCGCATTGGTGCCTTCGTGATGTGGTGTTGGCGGAAGATGCTACGTGTACCATGGAAATAAAGAAAAACAAATACTTTAATAGATTACAAGCCTACCTCTTCAAATTAAGAAAGGCCAAAGATCGCTATGGATAGAGAAATGAGAAATGAGGTCACGACACTCAGAAATGAGTGAAACGACTAAAGACGATGGCCTGGTGCACAGGCAACAGACTACTATTAGCCGCACGGCATACTTACTCTAGTATTCACTGTCTCATCATTATGTGCAGCTACAACCTGTTCTGTCTCTTTCCTGTGCTTTCTAATTCACCTAACACCATAGCTTCAGCTTCATCATCGCCAGTCACAATCACTGAATCAATTTGACCAAAGCCTACATCGTCTCCTCTTTCCTAGTACCACACTTCTGCCTCCCATTATTAGCCTGTACTTCATTCCTAACCACATGGTCCCTGCACAGCAGATATTGTTCCACAATCCTAACCTTCATTCGAGTTTATCCATTCGAAAATAGATTTATAAAGCCTGTGACTGTGAGAACAAGGAATCTGTTTATAAATAATAATTCTGCTAACAGTCATGATTTTTTTTTTTTTTTTTTTTTTTACTTTTTATTTAACAAGACGCGTTTCTGGAAATAATTCCCATTTTCAAGTGTGTTTTTCGTGCTAACCCTGTTTAGTTGCTGTGTTTCTGATGTGTGAGGTTCTGCATTATCTTCTTGTCTTTACTGCAATGATTAAATGCGCAAATTTTAGTTAGTGGTCTTTCAGTATACATAGTAAATAGCGTATTTTAAAGTTATAGTTACACTTTCCTGATGGTCCATTTATATAGAATCTCAGACATGTAAATTATTACAACTAACATTTTGTGCACAGTACACGAAAATACACTCCTGGTCATTAAAATTGCTACACCACGAAGATAACGTGCTACAAACGCCAAATTTAACCGACAATAAGAAGAACCTGTGATATGCAAATTGCTGCTCGCGTTGGTCGCGATCCAATGACTGTTAACAGAGTATGGAATCGATGGGTTCAGGAGGGCAATACGGAACGCCGTGTTGGATCCCAACGGCCTCACATCACTAGCAGTCGAGATGGCAGGCATCTTATCCGCATGGCTGTAGCGGATCGTGCAGCCACGACTCGATCCCTGAGTCAACAGATGGAGACGTTTGCAAGACTACAACCATCTGCTCGAAAAGTTAGACGACGTTTGCAGCAGCATGGACTAAAAGCTCGGAGACCAAGGCTGCTGTTACCCTTGACGCTGCATCACAAACAGGAGGGCCTGCGATGGTGTACGTAACGCCGAACCTGGGTGCACGAATGGCAAAGCGTAATTTTTTCGGATGAATCCAGCATATGATGGTCACATCCGTGTTTGGGGATATCGCGGAGAAAGTACATTGGAAGCGTGTATTCGTCATCGCCATACTAGCGTATCTCCCGGCGTGATGGTATGGGGTACCATTGGTTACACGACTAGGTCACCTCTTGTTCGCATCGACAGCACAATGAACAGTGGCAGTTACATTTCAGATGTGTTACGACCCGCATGTTGCAGGTCCTGTACGGGCCTTACTGGATATGGAAAATGTCAGACTGCTTCCCTGGCCAGCATATTCTCCAGATCTTTCACCAATTTAAACCGTCTGGTCAATGGTGGCCGAGAAACTGGCTCATCACAATACGCCAGTTGCTACTCTTGATGAACTATGGTATCAAGCTGCGTGGGTATCTGTACCTGTACACGCCTTCCAAGCTCTGTTTGACAACAAAAAAAAAAGTTCAAATGTTTGTATAGTCTATGGGACTTAACTTACAAACTACTTATGAACTACTTACGAACTAGGACGTCACAAATATCCATGCCCGAGGGGAGATTCGAACCCCCGACCGTAGTGGCCGCGCAGACCGTGACTGGAGCGCCTTAGTCCCCTCGGCCACCGCGGCCGGCCTCTGTTTGACTCAATGCTTCGGCATATCATGGCCGTTATTACGGCCTGAGGTGGTTGTTCTGCGTAATGATTTCTTAGGATTTATGCACCAAAATTGTGTAAAAATGTAATCACATGTCAGTTCTAGTATAACATATTTGTCTAATGAATACCCGTTTATCATTTGCATTTCATCATGGTGTAGCAATTTTAATGGCCAGTAGTGTATTTATAAAACAAGCGTACATATATAAACAGGACTTTCTTACATGGAGTTTACAAAGATAAAGTAATTAATTTTTGTACAGTATGATACATTTTGAAAGAAGATGTTTTTTTCTTAATGATCTTGGCTATAATTTTCTTATGGCTATTTGCAATGAAGGTTATTTCTATTTTTTTACTATTATACATGTTCGAAACATCGAAAAAATTAACTGGTTCACGTTCCAGTTTATAGTTTAATATATTCAGTTTACATTTATTGTGATGTGAATTTACTTCCAGTTCTCCAAAGGAATCAATTTTAAGATTTATTTATGATTTATTTAATCATTGTATTCTGATTCTGAAGTATAGAAAAAAACATGCCAGGGATGCTCCATGTTCTACCTAGGACAAACAAGTTTAGATATCAACACCAAGTACCCAAAACACATCAAAGCATACACAGCCGGCCGCGGTGGCCGAGGAGACTAAGGCGCTCCAGTTACGGTCTGCACGGCCATTACGGTCGGGGGTTCGAATCCCCCCTCGGGCATGGATATTTGTGCCGTCCTAGTTCGTAAGTAGTTCATAAGTAGTTTGTAAGTTTAGGGACTGATGACCCCGTAGTTAAGTCCCATAGACTTTACAAACATTTGAACATTTTTTTGAAAGCCTACACACAAAAAACATACTTCAGCAGTAAGTAGCAACACATATACCGTGTCGGCCATTGATAGTGACCAGGCCAAATGTCTCACTAGCTTGAAGAGGGAAAACAGATGGCGCTATGTTTGGCCCGCTAGATGGCGCTGCCATAGGTCAAACGGATATCAACTGCATTTTTTAAAATATTTACTCCCATTTTTATCACATATTCATCTAGTACGTAAATAAATATGAATGTTTTATTTGGAACACTATTTTCGCTTAACTGGACCACCCTGTTTACAGTAGAAACCACCCAATTATTAAAATCGAGCAAATGTCAAAATATTCCACCAAATAAATAAAGGACATAAATAGGATTTGTTTGAAGTTAGGGAAGTATATTACCATCGCAAGAAATATTGGAATGTGAATCAGTTAAAATTTCTTGCACCATCTTTAACCTGTCTGGGCTCTCATATTTACCATTAAACTTCCGAAAGAACAGAGTTGCTGATGGTCCGCAGCTACAAATATTATATATACAGATATTAATTCGCAGTATTGCGAGAATTCCGACTTCAGCTGCTCTTCTTTAATTCATCTTTTATTTTGTAACATGAAAATTTGTGCCTGACCGAGACTCGAACCCGGGTCTCCCGCTTTTCGTGAGCGGTCGCCTTATCCGCTCGGTTATAGCTGCAAACCATCAGCAACTTCCTTTAGAAAAGAAGTATCATGATAACTACGAGAGCTTAGACAAGCAAACGATGGTGTAAGTATGTCTCTCCCCATCGCGGGAATGCATGAGAGCACCAGGGGACGTAGGCAAGTGTAACACATGGAAGTTTGTTTTACTCGGTCACTTACCGTCAATTACAACGAACTGTTTCCTTTCTGATAGGAAATAATAATTTATATTCCATTATATTCAACCAAACGTAATCATATAATAATGAAGTAGTCACGTTTTCAAGTTTTTTAAATATTAGTTTTTGTTGCCATGGGAAACCGAATTGGTTGCTTTAATTATTGATCATGTTGTTGTTAGGAAACTACCAACATTTATAGCGACTATATTTCGTCTAGTGCATGTTAATGAGTACCTTACTTGTGACCACAGTTCTGATGGCCGATCATCATAAATTTTGGCAACGTAATTTTTCATACTCAGTGTAGCGAATGGATTGGCACAAAATGTGAGAAAGTAATGATAGAGACTGGGGGATGGTAGCTAGCAGGGGGAGGAGGACGCAGAGGTAGATAGGAGGAATAAATAAATGGATATATAGGATGCCAGGGAGGATACAGACTTACAGAGAAGAGAGGGGAGTATTGGATGAGAGAGGTACAGCGAGTGGTGTGAAGGGGATAGACAGAGATAGGGGGAACATGAGGAGGATGACAAAGGGAGAGGGAGGAGGACAGACAGACATCTACATCTACACAGATACTCTGCTGATCACATTTAAGTGCCTGACAGAGGGTTCATTAACCACTTTCATAACTTTTCGCTTCCGTTCTATTCTCTAATAGCGCGCAGTAAGAAAGAACACCTAAATCGTTCCGATTTCGATCTGATTTCTCTCATTTTATTGGGATAGTGATGTCTCCCTATGTAGATGGGTGCTAACAAAATATTTTCACATTCAGAAGTAAAAGTCGGAGATTGAAACATCGCAAACAGATAACGCTGCAATGAATAACGTCTTTCTTTTAATAATATACACCCCCATTCGTGCAACATTTCCGTGACACATTCACCCAGCCCCCCCCCCTGTAACGTGATAAAACGAGCGGCCCTTCACTGAACATTCTAAATATTTTCCGCTCGTCCCACCTGGTGAGAGTCCCACAACGGGCAACAGTACTCCAGGAGAGGACGCACAAGTGTGATGTAGGCAGTCTCTTGGTGGAGCTGATGCATCTTCGAAGCATTCTGCCAATGAAACGTAATCTTTGGTTCCCTTCCCCACTGTATTTTCTATGTGTTCTCTCCAGTCTAAGTTGTTCGTAATTGTAATTCCTAGGTATTTGGTAGAATTTACGACCTTAAGGTTTCGCTGATTTATCGCGTAATTAAAGTTCAGCAGATTTCTTTTACTGGTCATTACTTCACACTTTTCTTTATTTAGTTTCAATTGCCAATTTTCGAGAAGTGAAATCGACAGTAGGAATCCATTTCGCACCATGTAGAAATTTTGTCTAAATCGCTTTGCAGTTGCTTTTGATCCTCTGTTGACTTCACTAACCGATAAACGACAGCATCATCCGCGAAGAGCCTAAGGGAGCTCTTCAGATTGTCTCCTAAATGGTTTATAAACACAAGGAAGAGTAGGGTACTTATAACGACGAAAAAAATAAATAGAATGCATTGGAACAATTGGGTGTTGCAATTGGGGATCACTCCTATTGCCTTTCTTGAATATTGGAGTAACTTGGACAACTTTCGAGTCTTTGGGTACGAATCATTCGCTGAGTGATCGGTTGTAAATTATAGCTAAGTACGGAGCTATTGCATCAGCATACTCTGAGAGGAATCTAGTTGATATACAATCTGGCCCGGAAGATTTGTTTTTGTTTAGTGACTTAAGTTGTTTTACTACTCCACGAACATATACTTCTAAGTTACGCATGCTGGCAGCTTTTCTTCGATTGAATTCTGGAGTGTTCACTTCGTCTTCTTTGGTGAACGATTTTCGGAAAGCTGTGCTTAGTAATTCTGCGATAGCAGTACTGTCATCGGTAGTATTACCATTGCTATCGCGTAGTGAAGGTATTGTTTGTGTTTTGCCGCTAGTGTACTATACATATGACCAGAATTTCTTTGGATTTCGTTGTGGCCTCTCGCATTGAAGTCCGCGCTAGGTTGCGAGTTTCAGTAAAAGATTGCGTCTTGTAGATTCTGTGTCTTTATAAATTTTGCATGCGTTTTTCTTTGTTTCTGCAACAGTGATCTAACCTGTTTTGTGTACCACGGGGGTCAGCCTCCTCTTTTATTAATTTATTTGGTATAAATCTCTCGATTGTTACTGATATTATGTCTTTGAAAGTGAGCCACAACTGATCTACAGTCGCATTTTTAGTTTAGAAATACTGGAGACTATCACTGAGGAAAGCGTGAAGTGAATTTTTATCTGCTTTATTGGATAGATATATTTTTCGATTATTTTTGGTGCGTTTGGGAATTTCGACTTTCAGTCTCGCTACTACAACTCCCTGTATCTGTTTTATGCTCTTTACTATCTCCGGATTATTTGTTGCTAGGAGATCAAAGGTATTTTCGCAACCATTTCCTATTCTAGTGGGTTCATGAACTAACTGTTCGAAATAGTTTTCAGAAAAAGCATTCAGAACTAGTTCGGACGATGTTTTATATTCTCCGCCGGTTTTGAATACGTAATTATGCCAACATATCGAGGATAAATTAAAGTCATCACTGATTATAACAGTATGCTTCTTATACCTATTTGAAATGTGATTCAAGCTTTCTTTGAACATTTCGGCAACTGCATCGTCTGAGTTAGGGGGCCGATAATAAGATCCAATTATTAATTTATTCCGTTTGTCAGGTATAACCTCTACCCATACCAACTCACAGGAAGTATCTGCCTCAATTTCGCTGCAGGATAAACCGTTTGTAACAGCAATAGAAACTCCACCCCCACTTTTATTTATTCTATCCTTTCTGAAGACCATCTGGGCCTTTGAAAAAATTTCGGCTGAACTTTCCCAATACAGCTACGACAGTTTACAACTGTTACACCAATGATTCCTAGATCTGCTTTCTTCCTGTGTCTGACCTGCCCCCTTTGAGACTGAAACCCATTTTGTGTATTCCCGAGGCCATCTAACATAAAAAAAAAAAACGCCCAGTCCACGCCACACAGCCCCCGCTTCCCGTGTAGCCGCTTCCTGAGTATAGTGAACTCCTGACCTATTTAGCGGAACCAGAAAACCCACCACCCTTTGACGCAAGTCGAGGAATCTGCAGACCACACGGTCGCAGAACCGACTGAGCCTCTGATTCAGATCCTCCATTCGGCTCTGAACCAGAGGTCCGCAGTCAGTCCTATCGACAATGCTACAGATGGTGAGCTCTGCTTTCATCTTGCAAGCAAGACTGGTAGTCTTTACGACTTCTGAAAGCCGCTCAAATCCATAGAGAATCTCTTCCGATCCAAAGCGACACACATCTTTGGCCCTGACATGAGCCACCAACTGCAGCTGGCTGCACCCTGTGCTCTTCATGCCATCCGGAAAGACGTGTTCCACATATCGAATGACTACCCCCAGTATGCACACGGAGTGCACATTGGAATTCTTCCCCTCCCTAGCACCCATTTTCCTAAGGGGCTCCATCACCCGCCTAACGTTAGAGCTCCCAACAAACCCACCCTCTGTGAGTGCCAGGATCTTTCAGGAAGAGGGGTGAGTACAGGACAAACGACACCATCAGCGTCAGGAAAATCCTCTGCCACAGACAGCGCCTCGAATGTGTTCGTAAGATTAACCGGGGAGGCCTTCTCTTCGGTCCCCCGGGAAGTCTTACGCCGCCTGACACGCGCTGAGGAGACTTCCCAATCCACCACGGATTGGGGGGCGGGGCGACCCTCTCGCGGGCAGTGAGCGGGCTGGCCACAGCCGCAGGCCGATCGGAGGGGCGTCTGCTGCACCCCCGCGAGCGGCCCACAACAGCGGCGCCCACCCACCGCAGTCTCAAGCGATGCCAACGAAGCCAACGCCGCCTGAAGCTGCGAGCGAAGAGTCACCAACTCTGCCTGCATCCGGTCGCAGCAGTTACAGTTCCTAGCCATTCTAAAAACCTAAGTACGACTGAGGACACAGAAGTTTGATAAACAGTGAGCTTCAAAAATATGTAACTAACACTAAAGTATTAACGACGAATCTGAAAAATATATACGCGAGCTATTAAATCAAAATATCAACAACTGAACTGACAACTAAACGCGATTCTTAATAAATAAACACGCGAGAACACTGAAGTTTGAAAAACTGTAAAAGAATACACACACGAAATGAAAATAAATCGCTTGTATTAAGAATCCCGTTACCTTACAATGTAGAGCTGCTGCTGTCAACGTGTGCACTGGTCGGCGGTCACTGAGCAACTAGGAGGGGGGCAGAGTAGAAGGCTAATAAGAGAAAAAGAGAATCAGATTAGGGTGTATATCCAATTTCTATGGATACAAATATTAGCAACCCGCGAAGCATTGACAGCTCAAATGTTTCAAATGTTTATATAGTCTATGGGACTTAACTACGGGGTCATCAGTCGCTAAACTTACAAACTACTTACGAACTAGGATGGCACAAATATCCATGCCCGAGGGGGGATTCGAACCCCCGACCGTAGTGGCCGTGCAGACCGTGACTGGAGCGTCTCAGTCTCCTCGGCCACCGCGGCCGGCACATTGACAGTTTCACAAGTAATAGTAATAATGATATTAAGCATACAATTTCATACGAAATGTAGATTTTGTGGAATTGTGCTGTTTCGTACATATTTACGTATAGTTTATAGCAAGAAGGAAACAATATGTAAGGTTCACTGCCCCCCCCCCCCCCTGTAAACCATATAGCAGCTAAGAAAATGCTACCCTGTTAATTAGAAAAAATGAAATGAAATGAAATAAAAGTAAAAATAAATAAATAAAAATAACGGGGCGAATATTTTCATGTTTCAAAATTCGACAGTCAAGCATGAATCGGCTGTTTCATTCCTCATTCAGCCTCCCCCGACAATTATTTTGGCAAGAAAACATTCGCACTCTTTCAACATATGCCCTTTTCTTCACCGAGCCTCTCCTCATAGAAACGTTTTCGTGCACAAAATTTCTCGCAAAGTCGCGGTCTACACGTTTCTTTTCCACAGCCCCCTTTTCCTCACTTTGGCACTTCCTCCTATCCGTCCCGATATTGTCTTCACCCCTTTCTCTTGGTTAATGTGTTTGCTGCGCACGTTCACGGTCGCTCTGCCACTGACATTGTCCCATTGTTTGTCTCACTTTTCCGCTGTAGGTTTAATGCTCAAACTACTGTGGTCATGTTCCTAGAATTACAAGCTGCTCTAATTAAATTAAACTAACCTAAGGACAACACACACATCATTTCCGGATGGAGGACTCGTACCTCCGGTGGAAACGACCTCGTAGTCACCGAAACGGCGCCAGAACCCTTTGGCCACCACCGTGTGGCCGGTAACTTCAAAGTATGCTGTCTACCTTTTCAGTCACTCTCATCTCGTTTCTGGACATGTCTTTTTATTTGGTTGTACTTGTAACGCTTGGATCTAAAACATTTTTCCTGTAGATATCCGGGATCGGAGAACGCAAGTCGAGCGCAAGGCCATACCATCCTTTTCTCGAAGCAGTTCACGACACTTTCGAACTTCCTGTACCTCCCTTGTGGATAAATCTAGCAGCCTGAATTTTCGGATGCCAAGAGTATTTACTATAACTAGTTACATTTTCAAATTGTACTATTCTGAGCTGGCCGCGGTGGCCGAGCGGTCTGCGGCGTGCCAGTCACAGTCTGCACAGCTGCTACGATCGGGGATTCGAATTCCCCTCGGGCATGAATGTTTGTGCCATCTTTAGTAAAAGGTACTTCATGAGTAGTTTGTAAGTTTAGGGACCGATAACCCCGTAGTTAAGTCCCTTAAGCTATTCAAACATTTAAACATTTTTATACTATTCTGCACTTTATAGTTTACGAAGCATTAGCAGTCGAAAATCTACAATTCTGTCACTCACTGACTCACTGATCATCAAAATTCTCAGGTACTTCAAGCAGACACACGAACTTCAAATTTTGTATTTAGATAGTGTTTAGCCTAAAACAGAAGGAAAAGTTCAAACATATGTAAAAATTAATTCCGTTGTCAAAAACATTTTCGCTTCACGGAAAAGTATCTGCAATCTTGTTATATGCGTTGTATTGCTAGTGATTCTTGTGGGAGCGAGCTGAGTTCACGTTCGGGAGATCGCGGGTTCAATTCTGGCCTCGTAAATTATTATTATTGTTACTTTTTTTACTTTTCATTTTTGAAAACAGTAGACTGGAAGGGCGGGATTAAAGTAGGTGAAAATAAAATAAGCAGTCTCGCATATGCGGATGACATAGTTGTACTGGCAGATTCGATTGAAAGGTTGCAAACTAATATTTCAGAGCTCGACCAAAGGTGCAAGGATTATGATATGAAGATTAGCATCTCCAAAACGAAATTAATGTCTGTGGGAAAGATATTCAAACAGATTGAGTGCCAAGTAGGAGGAACAAAGTTAAAACAGATAGACAGTTTCAAGTATCTGGGATGTATTTTCTCACTGGATAGCAACAAAGTGAAAGAACTGGAATCGAGGTGCAGCAAAGCTAATGCAGTGAGTGCTCAGCTAAGATCTACTCTCTTCTGCAAGAAGGAAGTAAGTACCAAGTCTAAGTTAGCAGTGCACCGCTCTATCTTTCGACCAATTTTGTTGTATGGGAGTGAAAGGTGGGTGGATACAGGTTACCTTATTCATAAGATAGAGGTTACAGATATGAAAGTAGCAAGAATGATTGCAGGTACCAATAGGTGGGAACAATGGCAGGAGGGTGTCCATAGTGAGGAAATTAAAGAAAAGCTGGGAATGAACATCATAGATGAAGCAGTTAGAGTGAACAGAGGGTCATGTTGCTCACATGGGAGAAGCAAGGTTACCTAAGAGACTCATGAGCTCGTCAGTGGAGGGTAAGTGTAATCGAGGTAGACCAAGAAGAAAGTACCTAGATTCGGTGCAGAATGATTTTGAAGTAAAAGGCATAACATCAGACGAGGCATCAATGTTAGTATTGAATAGGGGATCATGGAGGAATTTTATCAGAGGTACTATGCTTCAGACTGAACGCTGAAAGGCATAATCAGTCTCTAATAATTATGATGATGATTTAATGTAGCCGCCACCTTTCTACTAAGTGAAGAGTCGTAATAAATGACACCAGGCACCTTATTAGAGAATGAACTGGTAAGATATAGCTTACATTGCTGCAAATGGAAACAGTACCAACGACACCTACCTTCCAGCTTGATTTCAGTTACAAATGAGAAAACTGTTTCTCGTAATGTCGAAAATTCCGTCACATGACGCGAGGCAAAAACTTCATATCGGAAGCAAAAACGTTAGCTGTTCGTTTCAAACCTCGACATAACAGAGATAGGGAGACGCCATTAATCTGGGCGACGTGCAGTCTGTGTTATCTATGGTCTGTGCCGTAGAGTAGAAACTCTCTGGAGTGAGTATTGCGTTCTGTCTTCTCTAGAAGGTGCTGGTTCTGCTCATGTTATCAACATCAAGCGAGGCTTGTCACGTAATATCATTACATATGTACGCAAACTTGAAAATTACCGAATTTGGACAACAAGTTTATCAGGAGGGAAAGATTGTTTGCTGTAGATGTCCACAATACAATAATAAAGAGTGTACATAGCCGTTAAGAGTGGTAAAACGGAGTAAATATTTTCATATCTTCAGCTCGAATCACGATTTAAAATTTCCAAATCTAATAAAAAATGAACGTCAAAAATTGAAGTGCTACCAAAAACCGCCCTATGGATGACCGATATTAGAGAACCATCGCTGGTAAACGCAATGTTCAATTGAAAGAAATCGATGTACGATGAGCATCGAAAGCAAAACGTCCGAGAATATCAGTGTTGTGGGTGCTGAAACAAACAATCCCATCAAAAACATAAAATGTACAAAAATGCAAGTTTCGCGACGAATTACTTCCTCCATAAAAAGTTGTGAGATCTCATGGGAAACCAATTCGGTTATTTTAGTTATTGCTCAACTATTCAACACATTTCATAGTTTTTTTTTATCTAATTACTTATCTACTATCATCTGTAGTGACTATATCAAAATTATACATATTTATTTCTGTATAATGACTTGGCAATCGCACCATGAAATAAGATGAATATAATAATCTGGCAATGGCACATCGCCATAATGACAAAATAATAATTTATATTCCATTATGCAACCAAACGTAATCATATAATAATGAAGTACAGTCACATTTGCAAGTATTTTAGTTTTTGTTGCCATGGGGAACCGAGTTGGTTATTTTAGTTATTGTTCATAGAACCACTTATTTGTTATTAGGAACCTACCAACATTTATAGCGACTATATTAGTATTATACATATTTACTTAAAATAATTTATATTCCACTATGTAACCAACCGTGATCACGTAGGAATGAAATACCTTACATTAGCATAAACTATTGAAGATATTAGTTTACGTTGCTATGCGATTGCCAAGTCATTATATTTATTATAGAAATAAAGATGTATAATTTTGATATAGTCACTACAGATGTTGGTAGTAACTAATTAGATAAAAATTATGATAAGGTGTTGAATAGTTGGTTCCACGAACACAAACTAAAATGACCGGCTTGGTTTTCCATGAGATCTCACAACTTTTTATCGTGGAAAGAAATCGTCGCGAGACTTGCATTTTTGGACATTTTATGTTTTTGATGGGATTTCTTTTTCTTCGAGGTATCCATTTATTTTATTTTATTTTGTACTTCCTCTGTCTCTCCCCATAACTATCTGCTCCATCTTCCCCTCCACCGACACTCTTTCTGCTCCCCCCCCCCCCCCATCACCCCTTTTCTGTTATTCTCTTTCAGCGGATACAACAGGTATTCGTATGCCAAAACGATGCGAGATATGACATCACGATAACTGGTTCCCCCTTTTTCTATGCTATAGCACGGTATGTTGCTTACATAAGGCAAATGCTGTCGATCAATAACGACTTGAGATTCTTTACATGCATCGACGCTTTGATATAAACGGTGGGACGAATAACTAAAATAATTTTAGTCACTTTTTGAGAGATAACACAATGAGGAATAGCGACAATAGTTTCATTCCGTGAACTATATCTGACTGCGTTAGGAGGAGAAAATGACTATGTAACACGAATTAGTTTCCGCTTCAAATTTAGAGATGGCTTGCGCATTACCAATGAAAAGTAGGGTATCCATAATCTACTACTGAAATATTCTTAAAATGGATTGATAAATCTTTACTAACAAACACAAAGCCCGCTTCGGCAGAAATGTGAACGGGAGAGGGATCGCGCCCTTTGCATATAAAACCAATATTATACGCAATGTGATATTGCTGTGCTGCCAATTTAAAAAACAGAAATATCTGAATCTTCAGTAAATGTCATATCATGCCATATATGAACGAAACTAATCCATACGCAAATCAACGCAATGTATTTTGAACATTGTTAACAAAGTTTTAAAATACCTCTTACTCTGAAGATGGGTAGTAATTATGATGAATAGCGAAACTAAAATCAGCCTTTCATCGAACGAAGGTATCAAACAGTAATACACGCAAAAATTAAATTTAGATTCCTAAAAATGATATCGTAAGATTCATAGCGTCTGGGACGTCGTCTCTAAGCAGTATTGGCACTTTTAGTACACGAGCATCACGTTTTCTTGGAGTGTATCTTGAGAATGGATACAATGATACAATGGATACAATGGATACAATGATACAATGGTGTTTTTAGACAATTGTCAACAGATCATATTGTTAAAATTGAGTCACTTTGCTGTCTTCAGATATTTCTATATTTTTAGTTGACGGTGAAAAAGTAGCTAAAACCGATATTTGTAAATTTGTGAATAAGTACGGCTACATGAACATCTGGATCTCGGCAACACATAAAGATAGGTACCGAAATAATTGAAAAGAAGTTTTAGAATGTCTTCTCAGCTAAATATTTCGAGTATATGCAATGATACATAGTACACATGTGGCCATCACCATAATTCATGTTCTGGTATTAAGAATAGTTCTTTTTATTTAAGAGGGGAGGGATCGAGCATCAAGATAAGGTACTTTTGTAAGTGCTATAAACAGATTGAGGTAGACAATACGCAATGTACTAGACGAAATATTTTGCTGAATTTCGATGGGCTACAAGAAGAGAGTAATGTTTAGATTATTCCCATTTACTGCGGGTAGCTATAGTGTAGCGGTTGTTCTAATTGGTATATGACTCATTACTGGACCAGGGTATCTAAAACACTAGCCCTTTCTTTTTGGTCTAATATCCTGACAGATACGTCCTAGCGGATTCACATTTTGGTAACGGCTTTTACATCAATCTCGATATGTTTTTGGCTTTATAGGCCGCTTTTCACAAAACAAGAAAATGCCGTGATCTCATGAAACATCGTCTCTTTACATGTAATTCACCGCAATTCACCGTAATTCACCCAGGTGAGTTAGTGGTGAACACGAGAGTTCATGACCCACACTTCATCGTGCATACGTGAAAAGAGTTGCTTCGGCCGCGTGGAATGGACTCGTGGTCTAAGGCGTCATGCTACGGACTGGGAGGCCATTTCCGCCGGAAGATGTCCTCCATCGGGCATGTATGTGTGTGTTGTCCTTAATGTAAGTTAGTGTCCGTAGTTTGTAAGTCTAGGATTTATGATCACAGCAGATTGTCCAATATGTTAAGAAACATTTGGACAGTTGAATACGCTTTTGAATCAGTTTATTATTTGTGTCAATGAAGAAAATGAAACGTCCTTGCTGCTCATTCCACAAAGAGCATAGGTTGCTGCCCAATCGTACCGTCGTAGTAGGTTCCTGCCTAACCACTTCCTTAGGATATCACGAAAATTTCAGAATAATTAAACTTTTTTGACAAAAATACAAACGCCATTTCTAGTTTCAGAATTGGTTACAAATGAGTAGGTCAAGGAAAAAAAAATTATATCAGGAGACGAACGATCAATCATTACGTTCCTCTCAACAACCTACCACCTTTAACCTAGGGTTGCCAGAATGGTTTGAGTTGCCCTGTTTAAAGCGACCTATTGTCTTGGGCCAGTGGATTTTCTACTCCTATAAGAGAGTTCGTGTAAACAGTTTTACGTCTATGTATTTTTATATCATTAAACATATCTTTGGGAGCTCCGTAGAATCTAGGGTGTTGTCGGTCTGTATTAAGCAGTGATCAATGTGAGGCAGTGTAGCTGCCAGTTAAAATTAATGTTACGAAATAAGGATGATTGACGTTTATTGGAAATGAATATATAAAAGCTACATGAAAAGGAAGGGATTTATTTAATTAAAATGGATGAAATAAGTAATGAAATATTCCTCTTCTGCATTGCTGGTTAACATATTTTTTGTAATCTGGTAATTGTGATGGCACATAGTAACTATAAAAACTTTACCTCCTTCTATAAAAATTAACTCCTCATTGAATATTTCAAATGATTATAGTTTGAATCTTTGAATGAGTTATTGTGTGAGCGTTAAAAATGTCTGATCGTAGGCGTAACAACACTAGTAACATTGGGACATAATTTATGTTTTTCAGTGAATATGCTGTAAATATCTCCCCAAATTCTGAGAAGATGAGTTATTAATCAAATTAAAATATAAGAGCGCCCAGCTCTGGTAATGTAACTGAAAGTAAATAGGAGTTTTCTGTATCCGGTTAGTTTTAAGATCGAGAGATAATACACGGTAACGACGTAGGGCAAAATTTGAATTATCGTGTTGACACTGTTTCAAAAACTGCAGTACAAAATTAATCAGAAACTAAAATTTCGAAAAAAATCATGTCATTAGAATGAATGTATCAATGAAGAAAGTCATTATTCATATATCTGAAGCACTGAATTAAAATTTGTGGTGCGGCCGGGTTTCATTGTTAATTTTAATCAGCGATGTTGTTTTCCGTTTTGTGTAAACCAGCTCAGTTCAGTTACGAAATTTCTCGAAGTGCAGCATCAGTAATTATGGGCTAGTTGTCAAATTTGGAAATTCATTTCCTACATGGCTATGAAAGAATTTTCATTCCTAGTTTTTTCTAATTTTTAAGTTGTTATTCGTCGTTTCACTTAACTGATGTAACAACCTAATTATCATCAAAAGAGATTTCAGCATTGGTCTTAAATTAACGCCGTCGGAGTCTCGAGTCCTCCCTGGGGCATGGGTGTGTGTGTGTGGGTGTGCTGTCCTTAGGTTAATTTACCTTAGTTTAAGTAGTTTGTAAGCTACGGACTGATGACTACGCAGTTTGGTCCGCTAGATTTACAAACATTTGAATTTTCTAAAGTATAGACATAGTAAGAAACTTGAATGCTTTGGTGAGGCGAGTGTTAACAGCCGTAGTATATACAAGCGAATTTGATACGTTTCGGCACAGGTCACTGCGTGCCCAGCCACGAGACGTAATTCACTTTCAACCACGCGTTACACTATAGCCTGGACCCTATTTCTCAAATAACTACGATTAACAAATATTTTTGATGCACAGAGGATTTAGCAAAATCAAGCCTGTCTTGGTAGGAGTTATCATTAATTACTATTTAATCACGTATTGCCACTGAAAGTCATAAAAACAGCCTAAGAAGAAATAAAACTAAAGTAGAGATCCAGATAGTCGGTATTCGTCTGCATTCTCCAGACGTTTCTTACTATTTCATAAAATGCATTAAAACCATCGGCTGTTTATTTAAAACTTTATATATCAACCAATTTTGGTCAATAGACCATCTTCATGGATAAAAAGGTGATAAAACTGAATGGTGAAATGCATGAAATAAATACATCTGTTCTTACCTTTTATGTTGTGTTGACTGATAGGTTTTATCTAAGATGACCACTGTATTTTTTTATATTTTTACTTATACTGACTCCTGTTTGTCTCAAATAGATATTTGGCGAACAACCCACCTCTAATTTATTTGCAACTAGCGACTCATTCCGGCTTTGCACGGGTAACAGTTATCACTGTTTGCAGATGAATTCCGGTATATAAAGGACACTTTTCTTAAAGTAAAATGGGAAAATATATTTCTTTTACTACTTCATCTTAAGGTCAGCGGGTGGACAATATTTTCTTCTATTAAGAGTAAAAAGATAAAAATTTCTTTGCGTGTCAACTCGGAAACAAGCCATATACAACTGGCCGTGTGAAAAGCGTCATTGTTTGATATTTAAGTCAGTATTAGACAATGTTTGGCTTTGTATTTTGTTGATGGTAAGAGAGAAGAAATACTAAGTTTCGCACAAAAATATACAGGCATTTATATCGATATGTTTTTACTGTCACATACCAGATTAAAGGATTGAACGTTTAGCGGAAAGTAGTATTCGTGGCTGTGTATAACGTCGAGTCGTTAAAATTAGACGGTCATCAGAAACTCCATGAAAGCAAGGAAATGTTCTGCATCGCATTAGGCTACATTGTCTGGGTATAAATGAAGATATTAGTAATAATAAAATTTTTAAAAGGTAGTCAATAATCGTGCGTAGTTTTCAATCATTAAAATGAATCCTAAATCGGCTAAATATATTGTGGAACGAATTAAATGGGCGCATTGCATAAAAAATACCATATAAGACTGATTACTAAAGACATAGGACAGTGATGTGATAGACTTCAATATCTATTGTTTTTCACAAACTAGTTTGCAGCTGTTATAATCAGCTACAAAGATTACTGTAAACAATTGTTATAACAAAGATTTTACGAAATGTGGATTGAAGAAATACATAAATAGGTGAAAGGTACACGTTCTGAGGTAAGGTGTACGAATTATCGAGTATTGTATTATGCAACTAAGAAAGGTATGCGATAATTTGAAAGAATTAATTACATGACAAGTGATACAAAAGTAAGCGACAATTTGAGAAAAAATTGATTACATTATTTGTTTTCGAAAAAGGTCACATGGAACAATCGTAGCGACTTGGGTAAAAGCTTGGATAAAGTTGATAAATAAATGTGTGTCAGTTGAAGACCTGAATTGGAAAAACATCTCACCTTTGGTCGATTTTCTCTTTCAATGTGAAAGAAAATGTACACTTGACAGCAAAAAAAGTGAATCACTACTGAATGCAATCCAACTAACGTAGCTGTATTGCAGGTCCACTAATCACCAAACCCTGTGGAGTACAGTCGTTCGACTACACACAATGGGTGCCATAAGAAGCAGTAGAGACCAATGCTCCTTATGGCAGGCAGTCCACATGTCATTCAATATTGCACACGAGAAATATTAGTATACAAGTTATTAGAGACGAGACAGCAACGTAAATTCAATTTCATTACAATAAGTGACAAATCGGATACCTTAACAAACTCATTCAGTGACATGATTAGTTTTTAGTTCGTGCTCTGAATATGAACGCACTATTAACAAAAAAAGGTTGCTTTTCTGTTCGAGACTCTATTAGGTATAAACAGACGTAAAACATCGACGTTTCCACTAGTATCGGTTTAGAAGGCCAATATCCGAACCTAGAAATGTAAGGTTAACGTTAGCAGTTGCATCAGAATCGCATGAAGTTCAAATTGTTGCTGAAAGATAACCATTTAAAGTATATGATTCAATGCAACTCACAGGTGTCAAACGTCATAAAATTGTGGAATAGAACGCAGTACCTATATGAATCTTTACCTTAGCACGATCACATGTCAGATGTTAAATAAATTCACAAATAGCGTTATATTTGAACTTGAAACGACGATACAATTGACTTCTTTCCCGGCAAGGATTCAAATCCCACACTATATATATACTGTTTTCTCACCATTAGCGGGATATGTCCATGTTCGGTTAGAAGAAGCGCATTAAATATCCTTGTGCTGTATGGGTCTCATACCCCGTGCCTATCGTCACCATTGACCTCAGACGACAAGGTAACAAATCTGCCATTCTCGTTCACTAGTAATTACGGTCGCGCTGTTCGTGGAGACCTGAAGGGGTTGGTATTTTGAGGAAACAACAAAACCTCGTCACAGTCCCTAATTCTTTACTTGGTGCTACTGGAGTTGGAGAGAGGGATGTTTGCGATTGTTAAAAAATGTTACCCAGCAGGAGTTAAAACATATATTAGCCATTACAAGCTAGCATCAGTCCTACCAACTACCGATTTTCAGATGTGGTAGTATAATATTTTTGTCAAAATAGGGTGCAGAACACATGGTACTAAAAGTAAAATAGTTCATCGGTATCTGTCTACGTTACAGAAATTTTTTGTCCGTGTGGTCAGAAGCGTCGTGTCGCGGACTAGCGGCGGCTCCCACCAGAGGGTCTTCTCCTTCCTCAGGTATGTGCAGTTATGTGTGTGTATGTGTGTGTGTGTGTGTGTGTGTGTGTGTGTGTGTGTGTGTGTCGTCCTTAGCGTAAATTAAAGAAGGATGTAAGGTTAGGTGGGGACTATGACCTCAGCTGTTTGGTCCATTACGAATAATGTAACATTGCGTATGATAGCATACTACGTTCCAGCATGCTCCACGGTGATTTTGTATGGCATGTTGCTATGGTCACATTTTGCTTAATTTTAGGAAAACGCTCGCACCCATGCCCGGGGGAGGACTCGAACCACCAACGCAAGCAGCCGCCTGATCTATGACATAATGCATTAGTTCGCACAGTTACTCTGCGCGGCGATTAGTTGGTAGCATAACTCTTACCATAATAAATGGAATAAAACACATCTTAAAAGTTGCAAGGAGCGACGTTTACGCATTAGAAACGAATTCTAAAATGCGGAAATGTTTACCATTTGTAACAGTACATTCTGATGGGATGAAAGCTGAGGAGGACAGTCGAAATACCAGTGTTGTGTATTTCACAGAACGAAGAGTCAATAATAGGCATGGAAATATGAAAGAACACGGTCTCATAGAGACGACTGATAGACAGTAACGAAAGCATAAATTAAAAAAGAAAGTATACTGTCAACGAAAACCAATAGATTTGATCATAGCGTTTTGAGGGAAGAGACAAGAAGGATGAGTGAGACTATTATGTCAGAGAGACGACAGGGAGTGAATGAGAGAGAGAGAGTGAGAGAGAGAGATCAGAAGAGAAATTAACAATGAATAAATGCAAGACAAATCATAGCAGGGGGTGTATTAATGGATGGAATGGAGGAGAGAGAAGTATTTGAAATAACACAAATTACTCCGATAGGCCCATCTAAACAGATTGCTCTGTATGCATGGAGGCTGGGTGTAAATGAAATAAACATTGGATATTGAGTGATAGGAGAAGCATTGAATTAAAATTTGTGCCACAGAAGGGAATCAAACACAGACATCCATACTAACTTTAATTTAATGCTTCTTTGTTTCACTCAACGTCTTTGACGTACTGAGGCGGAAATTTGTAATAAAAATAGGATAATGAAGGAACTCTATATTAAAAGATAATCAATTTAAAGGCAGCTCAAAGAAAAAACAAACTCATATTTTATTAGCAAGAGATCTTCCATAGACTCTCACTTAGGAATTATGTGAATATATATATATATATATATATATATATATATATATATATATATATATATATATATTTAAGGACTAATAATTTTTTTTCATAGTCCCTTATTATTTGTTTCTTCCACAATGCATCTCAGCATAGAATCTATAACACTGTTGGACCAGCTTCTCTTCAGTAAGAGCGATAACTCTATCTCGAATTGAATGCTCGCAGTGAGACAGCCTGATCTGTATTTCTGCTTTCCGGTCTTACTATGATTCCAGGAAGTAAACATTCTGTATTTACGTTAGAGCCCCACTCCCCGCTGTGCTGAGGACTGTTGGCCACCATCGCTACTGCCATCTCACTGAATTCCGTCAAGCCTCGGCTCGACACCAGCTTTGATTGACCGGCCAGCCCATAGTTCGTGAGCAACGGCTAATACAGGCCCAGGCCGCAAAGCCAGGCTCAACCGTTGAAGTAACAAATGTTTCTGCCAACCTGCCGAAATGTATAATATAAACTGCCACAGTTAGAGCTATTTTGCTATAAAATGAGCAGCCACATTATCTTTTGACATTTCATTTAAATATGTAAGAAAAAGAGTAGCTTTATGATAAATGTAGCTACCAGATTGTGTTTCACCTAGATAGCAATTTTACGACACAGGAAAGTATTCTTTCTTTACAGCTCTCTGCATCTGATCTAGACGTGATAAAATACGTATTCAACTTAGAAAACTAACGTGTTTTAAAATTAAACAGTTCTGGTGGCAACAATGGAAACGTATACATGTAGTAAATCATTCAGATTTTGTGCACTTATAAAGTGATCCCAATGTCTCTGAACGACTACTACACGACGAAAATTACCTTCTGCTGTTTCCTTCATTTACAAAATTGTTCTATTATTCACAGTGTAGTGTTTCGTAACGGGTTCATAGATTCGCTTCAATGTCTGAGCTGGTCAACGCTTATACGAAGCTCGAAACAAACGAGTGCCAAAATGCATATCTAATCTCATATATTCGTTCAACGTTTTCGACGTCCTCCCTCTAACCCGTCAGTTAATAATCCCACGCTGCTCAGCAATACTGCAGATAGAACGATTATAGGGTTAGCAGTCTCCTTAGGAGACATTTAAATCTTCTAATGGTTGTGTCAATAACAGACCTTTTGTTTCACCATCGCCAAAACACGTGTTATTCTCAGTTAACGTTGCTTTTAATTCCACCCACAGAAGTTTCGTTACATTTATAACCTTCAAATTTGGTTTGCTTATCGATGCATAGAATGCTGACGAAACTCGTTCAGTAATCATATTCAGAGCGAAATGCATATTGATATTTCATGTCAATTATCACAATTTACGCCTTGAAGATACAAATTCAAAATCATTTCACAATTCACTTTGGTTTTATGAGGAGTTTACTAGTCGGCAGCATTAACTGCCTCAAATCTAAGAGCTATGTTCTGATTGCTCATTAAATATTTTGAATATATATTCGAAACAGGAGAAGTCTACTTCACATTGCCGGAGGAACTACACTTGTCATGTCTTCTTAACTACGTCAGTTACTGCTGACTCTTATCTTGCAAAGAGGACATCATGTTCCCATTCGCACAACTGTGACCATAACCTCGTCATGAAAGCGATCTGATTCGAAGCTGTTGCTCTATGAATACGGAATTAGTTTGAGAGTACTCTGTACTTCAAGCAAATATAGTATCGCCGAAGTCTAACAACAGTAAAGGTTTCGAAATCTATGCTGTTTTGATGTTAATTCGTGATATATTTATAGATATTTCATGACGTTGGAAAAAGTATTTGTTCAAACGTGCTACTACATGTCGATATCAATACAATGGATCTGTAACTCTGTGGATTATTTTTGTATTCGTTCTTATGTATCTGTGCAACATTCCATTTCTCTTCCTCACTATAAGTACTTCAATGCTCGACATCACGCCTTAGGAGAAGTAATTAAGAAACTGCATAGTGTATGCACAAGATGTTTTCCTAAGGTGTTGGATCATTTGAGAAAGACATTGCCTATAGGGAAATGATCTTTCCGGTACAACTATGGTAGTGAGATGACAACACGGTGGACCATGTCTGGTGATAGTTGTACTGCTTCCCGGAATGACTGAGAAGCATCTACATTAAAAGAAACAATCCGACACAACTTACTTGTGTCCATTGAGTGAACACATTGGGGAAGTTTAACAGTCGTGCCCAGCCAGAATTCGGGCCCATTTCTACTGCTCTCTGAGCAGTTACGGTAACCACTGCCACAATACTCAAACTTCCTCACACTGCTTACGTAGTTGCCGTTTCCAGTTTGCACTCACTGCTCGTCGCATTATGCCGATTGCCTCAAGAGTTCAAACTTAATGTGCATTTGCACATACATTGGTGGTATTCAAATTAAAATGTCTGAAAATTCAACTTTGGTATTTCATCTACTTATCCAGTGTATAATTACAGAAAAGGGTGATGAATATCACGTAGCAACTATAACTATTCTAGTTCCCTACTTTCTGAAATATCTGCATCAGCCTTCACAACGGCAATGAGGAAGCGATTCACGCTGACACCTTTGAGCTCTTTGACTGACCGTACCGTTTAATGACTACCAAATTATGGCAAAACATTATGCTAACACATCTGCAATTCTGTGGTAGGCCAGGGTAAAGACAACTTGTAGTGGCTGAGGTATGGGCCCGATTCCCGCTGGGATTAACAGTTTTTAAATATCAAAAATACCATCTGCACCTCCAGTAACGCCAAGTAAAGAACGCAGGACTATGCCTAGTCTCAGATCAATATTGCACATCTCCATGTGCTTCTAATTTAAACGGAGTTTTCGTAGTTTCCTCAAAATACCCAACCCATCGACGTCTCTATGAACGGTGCGATCCTACTAGTGAACTACAATGTGATAGTTCATACCTCATCGTGTAAGGGCAAGAGTGATGGTATGTGCGGAGTTGGAGTCCCGGTAAGAAACAATAGATTTAACATCAGTATTCTTTCCTATTGTATAATGGCAAATGGTGACGGGTTCAAGCCCCTTCCGAGAAAAAAATCGTATCGCTTTTTTCATGTTCCAGTATAGCTCTATTTGTGAAAATGTTTAATATCTGACATCGGATTAGTTAACGATTTATCAATGTACTGCATTCTATTCCACAACTTTATGATATGTGACATCCGTAAGTTGCACTATATATCTACAGCGCTTACCTCCCAGCAACAATATGACATTCTTGCAATTCCTGATGCAGATATGAATATGTCAGTGTTTTACGTCTATTTATGACTAATCTCGTCTCGATCAGACATAACTTTTGTTTGGTTAACAGTGCTATCAAATTCAGATCACGAAGACAAATATATCGTGTCATTAAATAAATGTGATAACGTATATGAATTTGAACTTATTGCAATGAAATTTAATTTATAAGCGTTACTGTCTCACCTCTAATAACATATATTCCAATTTTATATATAAATAACAGTCTAGAGAGAAAAAAATTACTTTTTGACTAGTTTCGGTCTTATTTCAGACCATCTCCAGGATATTAGGCACCACAACATCAATGGAGCTTAATTTCCTGGAGATGATCTGAAAGAAGACCAAAATTCGCTGAAAAAAAATAATAGGTTTTTTTTTCCTTTTCTTTTTTTTCGCTTTCTTAGACTGATCTTTATATATAAATTAAAATATGAGTGCTGTTCCCCATAAGTGAAACGAAAATGTTTCCAAAAATATGTGATGTAATCTAATATTTGTTGTACGACAGTATTGATTTGCACCTTGACTGAATTCGTCGGTGGTTCGAGTCCTCCCTGGGTATGGGTGTGTGTGTGTGTGTGTGTGTCGTCCTTAGGTTAGTTTACCTTAGTTTAAGTAGTTTGTAAGCTACAGACTGAAGACCACACACTTTGGTCCGATAGATTTACAAACATTTGAACATTTGATTTGAATTCCTTAATAATTTATATATAATTATAATGATAATAAATATTAAGAGTCTGTAGTGTCTCACGTATTACATATTGAAGGTAGGTAAAGAGTGTACTGTGAAACGATGTGACGACCTGCGACGAACTGCGACGCAGCTATGCTATGTTGGTTGTATAGCATCAGGTGCGGTCTCCACTTTGGAATTCAGGGGTGATCCACTTTTTTGTTGTCAAGTCCACATGCCTAGAGCTATGTCCCTGCCCAGTAGAACTTTCTATTTCTTTCTGCCTTAAATGGCGCAATATATTTCCAAATGAATGAAATGACATCCGAAGTCCATGAACTTGGGCAGTTTGTCCATTCAATAAAACCTTTCAATTTTCAGTACTTGTTTGCAGCTGCAACAATCAAATGTTCAAATGTTTTTTAAGCTTAAGGGATTTAACTGCAGGGTCATCAGTTCTTAAACTTACAAACTACTTATGAACTACCTTCTGCTAAAGACGACACAAACATCCATGACCAAAGGAGGATTCGAACCCCCGAGTGGGAACGGCCCTGCACATCGGAACATAGCGCCTCAGTGAGCAGGACGGCTCCGCCGCGGAAACAATCTATAAAATTATTTTTCTCAACAATGGAGTGGCTTACTACTTACTGTATTGTTGACATTCTATATATTTTACCATCCACTCAGTTTCCATTAAGCCTATGAAGAGAATGTATCATCGGTGAAAGTTGATATTTTCCAGTCTAATGTGGAGGTGGTTTCAATTATGACGATTCCGAAGTTTGTGGTAAAAAATGTAAAATACCTGATAAGTGGACAGAAATGGCAGTTCACAAACGTAAAGCTTCTGACATCTATGACAACAAGAAAAAAGTTCACAAAACTTGCCATAGAAAATAATGATGTGAATATTCTTGTTTTTACTTCCAACAGAATCTGCTAGGCCCCATACTACTCATAAATGAAAAATCCCATCTCTGTTAGCTTTGGGAATTAAACTTTTGGGTTCACAAAACATCAAAAATTACGGTGTACATGTGGGTGGAACACGGGGTCATAAGGGTGTTCATGAATTTATTTCATGACTAAACAGCTACATTATAAATACATTATCATCTCAAGTTGAGAAACTTTACTTGTTCTGTGATGGCTGCATTGGCCAGAACAAAAATATGTCAATGGCTGGAAGATTCAAGTACATTAATCATTACTTTCCAGTGGAAGACCATAGCTTTCTTCCATGCGGCACCAACATTACAAAAAGAGAAAAGATTAAAAGAAAGAAAGAAAAGGTAGAATCTCTTGGAGATTTGTAAGAAATTATGAAGCATGAGGCAGATTTCAACGTGGTACGGATGACAGGTGGTGATTTCCGGGAATGCAAACTTCATTTAAGTCATTATTACAAAACGTCAGTAGGAAGCAGAGGTATGATATTTTCCGTTTTCAAGTATAGAATTTTTAATACCCAAAATATACGGAATAAATTGCAGTTGCAGAAACAATGGGAGGAACAGACTTCATAATATATTCCTTGGTGAAAGATCCTTCCCATCAGGTCACATACAGCACACTTCCATTGTACAAAAATACACTGCCTATAAACTCATTAAAGCTGGAAAGTCTGCAACGTCCGGTAAAGTACCTATCACCCTCTGGCTGCAAAATTTTATTCATCACTCACCGGAATTCCCCTCCTGAAGTAACAGCGATGAAACAGGCGAAGAGGAAGAAACGACATAGTGAAAGAAAAATAAGTTCTTTTTCATTGTAGAAAATACTTTAAATGTTTTTGTTCCATTTCCAAAGGTTGTGTTGTCTTATACAATTATTCTATGTCATAAAACATGTAGAGTGTCAAGAAATATAATGAAAGTATTTTTTCTATAACAAATGTCTATTTTTTTACCAGGCATTGAAAAGCATTCCAAGTCCATGACTATATATATATATATATATATATATATATATATATATATATATATATATATATATATATAAATAATCATTTTCTCCTAATGTAATGGCTCCATGTGTCTGAAACTTCTCATAGAACGTAAAGGTGAACGAGTCATAAGCGATGACTAAATATTACGTTAATACAGCAAAACCATCCCCAGTTATGTTCTTGCCTCTCCTGAAAAATTTCGTTCACTGGACATGGTATGTTTTTCCATTCAGGTCTTCAATTGTAAAACTATTACAAAGCAAGTACAATGATTATTCACAGACAACGGTTTCTGTACAAGGTTCCAAAGGGTGAAGGAACAGGTAAATTATTCAAGCGATGCGGTTTAAGAATACTGAAATGAAGATGATCATTCCCTTCTGAATTTAAACATGTCACGTTACAATTCACTTCTCAGCTTCAACGATTTTGTTCGATAAATTTACGATTCTGCTACTGTAAGCAAATATCTCTGAATAGTACGTAATGCACTGGAATTTACATTTAAATAGTATAAACTGATATTAACAGGAGATAGAATATTACAGTAATTAGTTTCCCGTATTTGTACTGGAAAATTCACCACTGAATTTAATGACCGAGAGATATGGAGGTAACAAAATAGCAAGATATGCGTTCCTACCCTACCATTCTCTCGTTACTGCAGTGCTGGCGCTCGGAGCGCTAGTATCGCATCCGTCACTGTTCATGTTCGACTGCTGACTTTCTCTGATTAAGGCGTGACCGTCGTTCCAAGTACCGGAAGTAAAATTTTATGTGTGCGTTATATTCTTAAAATAATAAGTTTTTCGGATTGCAGTCAAACTTAAAACAGGATCACTTACTGACTAATCTGAAGAGTTCCTGAAGATTTCAACAAAATTGCTCCCGCCATCTTAGAGTCCAATGGGAACATATTACACACATCTATTTCTGGAGAGATAGATAAATTTCCACCAACATGAAACACACACATTGCCGAGGTGAGGTGGCTTGCGTGCTTCAACGATAGTGATCGCCGTATCATAAGTACAACCACATAGGAGGGGTATCTGTGAAGAAGCCAGACAGTCACCCCCCGTTTACATGGGCTCCCAAAACCGGATTTCGTAAACCGATTTCCCAATTCCGCTTTTGGTTGGTCATGTAAACACTCCAAAATCGATTCTGGAAATCCGATTCTCTAAAGCGGTTTTCCAGTTCCACAATCGATTTTCGTGCCCATGTAAACGCAACCGTTTTTGAAGCGTTCTAGGCTTGTCAGATGGTGTTTTCTTGTTAAGAATTTTCGGCACATATGGAAAGAGTGATATTTTACAATGTGAAATAAAAGTATAAATATTAGAGTGAACATATATCTGTGCATTTAAATAAAGAAAAATAGCGATTGTGCAAACTAAATAAGGAACTGAATCAGCTGTTTTCTAGCCGCCATTTTAAGTGAGCTACGAAATCCGATTCAGGCTATGCCATGTAAACACGACAGCGAAATACGGTTTACGAAAATCGGTTTTCGTCTTCCGGAAGATGTGTTGCATGTAAACATAGTGAGTGGTTACTGAAGAGGGGCAGCAGCCTTTTCAGGAGTTACAGGGGGCAACAGTCTGGCTAAGCTGGACTTATAACATCAGCTGACATGGCTTTGACATGCAGTTACTGCGAAGGGCTGAAAGCAAAGGGAATCTACAGTCGTTACTTTTCCCAAGGACATGCAGCTCTACTGTATCAATATCCGGAGTTAAAAAAGTCCTCCATTCTGATCTCCGGGTGGGAACTACTCAGGAGGATGTCAACAAGAGAAACAAAACAGGCATTCTACGGATAGGAGCGTGAAATGTTCTATCCCTCAATCGGGTAGGTATGTTAGAGGCAGGACGAACAGGATATTTTGGTCAGGGTTATAAATACAAAATCAGTTGGTGTTAACGCAGGAGCAGGTCTGATAATAATAAGAAATTTGGAATGCGGGTAAGTTACTATGAACAGCAGAGTGAACGTATTATCGTAGCAAAGATAGACACGATGCCTTGGAAGTACCAGAGTGACTTCATAATGGTCAGGAATAGGTTTACAAAGCAGGTTTTCAACTGTAAGACGTATCCGTGGGCTGATACTGACTCTGAACATAACTCACTGGTTATGAAATGTAGATTAAAATTTTGCAAAAAGGTTGAAAATTAAGCAGATTGAAGCAACCAGAGGTGGTTCAGTTTCAGAAGGATCATTAACAAGGATTGGCTGAAACTGAGGAAAGTCATACAGTAGAAGAAGAGTGGGTAGCTCTGAGAGATACAGTAGTGAAAGTTGCAGCGGATCTTATAGGCAGAACGACAAATCTTAATAAAAATCCTTGGGTAACGGGGGAGATACTAAACTTTATTGATGAAAGAAGAAAATATAAATATAAAGGGAGTACAGATGTCTGAAAAATAAAGTTTACAGGAAGTGCAGACTGTCTAAGCAGAAGTGGCTTGAGGAGAAATTGAAGACTGTAGAAGAGTGTATAACAATGGGAAAGATAAATACCGCCTACAGGAAAATAAAAATAAAAATAAAAAAATAAAAAAAATAAATTAAAAAAATGGAGAAAAGAAAAACAGCGGTGTGAATATCAAGAACTCATACGGAAATAGTACTAAGAAATGATTGGAAAACTGAAAGGTGGAAGGAATATACAGAAGGCCTGTACAAAGGAAATATAATTGACGGCAGTACTCTAGAATTGGATGACGAAGCAGAGAAAGATGAGATAGGAGATACGATACTGCGAGATAAATTTGACAGAGCACTTACAGTTTTGAGAAGAAACAAGGCCCATGGAGTAGATTATGTTCCGTCTGAACTGCTGTTATCGTTAGGAGAGACAATGATGAAGAAATTGTTCCATCTGGTATCGAAGGTGTATGAGACAGGGGAAATACCCTCAGACATCAAGAAGAATGCAGAGATTCCAATACCTGAAAAAGCAAGTACAGACAAATGTGAAAATTACAGAACTACCAGTTCAATAAGTCATGGCTGCAAAACACCAGCACGAATTATTTACAGACGAACGGAAAAACTGATGGACCCGACCTCGGAGAGAATCAATTTGGGTTTAGGAGAAATGTAGGAACACTCGAGGCAATACTTATATTAAGACTTATCTTAGAAGATGGATTAACTAAAGGGAAATATTCGTTTTTAGCATTTGTGGATCTGTAGATATATTTTGATAATGTTAAATGGAAAACACTTTTTCAGATTCTGAAAGTAGCAGGGGTAAGATATAGGGAGCGAAGGGCTTTATTCAACTTGTACAAAAATCAAACAGCAATTATTAAAGGGCATGAAAGGATAGCAGTGGTTGGGTAGGGAGTAAGACAGAGTTATAGACTTTCCCCAATATTGTTCAATCTGTACATCGAGAAAGCTGTGAAGGAATGCAAGGAGAAATTTGGAGGTGGGGTTAAAGTCCAGGGAGTGGGAATAGAAACCTTGTGGTTTGCTGACGACAAAGTAATAGACAGCAAGGGACCTGGAAGATCAATTAAACGGAATAGACAGTGTCTTCAGAGGATGAAGGGGCGTAGATAAATCTTGCCTCTAGGGATGCGGGGGGAGTTCAGAGCTATATTGAGGTGTCCTCACACAGATGACATGTGCCAAAGCTATGACGCCCATCCTCCCACCCCCAAAAAAATAAAAAATCACTTACGATTTTTCTATCAATTTGGAAAATTGTGTGAGTCGTTGATAATAGAAAGAAGCATTATTGAAAAAGATTGTAGACATGAAGAACAGTTTTTCTGTTATACATTGGAAATGACAGGCGTTACATCCTGAAATACTGACTTGTCGAAGGCGTTTCACAAAGAAGCATTATTGAAAAAGATTGTAGACATGAAGAACAGTTTTTCTGTTATACATTGGAAATGACAGGCGTTACATCCTGAAATACTGACTTATCGAAGGCGTTGCACACCTACACTACTGGCCATTAAAATTGCTACACCAAGAAGAAATGCAGATGTTAAATGGGTATCAATTGGACAAATATATTATACTAGAACTGCCATGTGTTTACAATTTCAAGCAGTTTGAGTGCGGAAATCCTGAGACATAAGTAACCAGAACAACCACCTCTAGCCGTAATAACGGCCATGATACGCCTGGGCATTGAGTCAAACAGAGCTTGGATGGCGAGTACAGGTAGAGATGCACGATACCTAACTTCATCAAGAGTAGTAACTGGCGTATTGTGACGAGCCAGTTGCTCGGCCACCATTGACCAGGCGTTTTCAATTGGTGAGAGATCTAGAGAATGTGCTGACCAGGGCAGCAGTCGGACATTTTCCGTATCCAGAAAGGCCCGCACAGGACCTGCAACATGCGGTCGTGCATTATCCTGCTGTAATGCAGGGTTTCGCAGGGATCGAATGAAGGTTAGAGCCACGGATCGTAACACATCTGAAATGTAACGGCCACTTTTCAAAGTGCCGTCAATGCGAACAAGAGGTGACCAAGACGTGTAACGAATGGCACTCCATACCATCATGCCAGTATGGCGATGACGAATACACGCTTCCAATGTGCGTTCAGCGTGATGTCGCCAAACACAGATACGACGATCATGATGCTGTAAACAGTACCTGGATGCTGTAAACAGTACCTGAATTCATCGGAAAAAATGACGTTTTGCCATTCGTGCACCAAGATTCGTCGTTTCGTACACCATCGCAGGCGCTCCTGTCTGTGTTGCAGGTAACAGCAGCCATGGTTTCGTAGCAGATAGTCCATGCTGCTGCAAACGTCGTCAAACTGTTCGTGCAGATGGTTGGCAAAAGTCCACATCTGTTGACTCAGGGATCGAGACGTGGCTGCCCGATCCGTTACAGCCATGCGGATAAGATGCCTGTCTTCTCGACTGCTAGTGATATGAGGCCGTTGGGATCCAGCACGGCGTTCCGTATTGCCCTCCTGAACCCACTGATTCCATATTCTGCTAACAGTCATTGGATCGCGACCAACGGGAGCAGCAATGTCGCGATACGATAAACCGCAATCGCGAAAGGCTGCAATCCGACATTTATCAAAGTCAGAAACGTGATGGAACGCATTTCTTCTCCTTACACGAGTCATCACAACAACGTTTCACCCACCAGGCAACGCCGATCTACTGCTGTTTGCGTATGAGAAATCGCTTGGAAACTTTCTTGATGTCAGCACGTTGTATGTGTCGCCACCAGCGCCAACCGTGTTTGAATGCTCAGAAAAGCTAACCATTTGTATTTCCCAGCAGCTTCTTCCTGTCGGTTAAATGTGGCGTCTGTAGCACGTCATCTTCGTGGTGTAGCAATTTTAATGGGTAGGAGTATATATTCCCGTAAATTATTTGAACATAACATACAGAATGAGCCCGATTTTCAGAACTAAAGTAATCGCTTTAGGGATTAGTAAATTAGAAATACCTTCCGTACTACCACATCTGTGTCAAGTCATAAGTTGTCAGCAATCTTAAAAAAATATAAAAAAATATTATTATGCTCTCAAACAAATAAATTGCGGAGACCAGAGGAATGGCGCCACCTTAAGGGAAACCAGTTTTTTTACGTATTGAAAGGGTGTCTTTTTCGTATAGAATAATACCACAGTTTCGCCAGCTAATACTACTCTATTATAATTTTTAGTCATTTATTTTGTTAAGTTTTATTGTTAAAAATATATTGTGAATGTATACGCAATAGTGCCAATACCCTGGGTTACGAGGTAATGACGTCATACATTTGAAAATCAAGGATAATCCTACACGATGAATGAGTAGTAGTGAATAAGTATTACAACTGTTCTAATTTATACTTATCGCTCTACTATATGAAAGTAGATTTTATAATTCAGATTTGATTAAGACACCGCAAAAGTCAGAGATACAGTTTTTGGCACTTGAAAACTACTATATCTCTACATTCTGCAAGTGCCCGTTCCACAAAATGTATGCATCTGTTTTACACTTCATTTTGCCTAAATTCCCCACCATGGTGTCATTGCCTCAGTTGCAAAATATGACTAGCAACGTCAATTTAAAGCCTAAGATTTTGCGAAACACTTAGGTTATAGACACGAAATCGAAGCTAAAGATCTACAGATTTCGTTAATACGTGCATTTAAAAGCACTGACAGCCAGCCTATAGAGGTACTTATTTCTATAAAATACAAACTCGAATATTAGCCCCAAAACGTCGAAATTAACAATTCCTTTCACACGATTAATATCTGTCAAAAGAGTGGAATTTAATCTGTCTGCATTAGAATGCTGCCACTTTAGGCAAGTGTGCGTGCAGATGATCAGCATCTGTGGTATAAATTATTCACGGAAGTAATAAGGATGTGATGTCATACATTCGTCCTTGTTTAATCACTGTCGTTAAAAAAATATATTTTTCTGTGTCACGTACAAGTTTGCTGCCCTACTGTAGTAATAAAGTTATTACACCACTGAAGTTGGTAGCAGTAGTAAACAGACACGGTGACCTTCGTTCACGTTAGGGAAGCCTCGCGCGGTACATTAGACAGTCTGTGGAGCGTGTTTCTGGCCGTAATTCAACAAACCTTGTTCATTGTATCCCGAAAACAAGTAAGAAGCCAAAGCTCAACTAAACGTCGATTACAACTTACAGACATCTTGGAACCTCTCTTTGTTGGCAAAGTTTTCAGTCTAACTTTCATATTCCATACACAAATTATTGTCAATTTTTAATTAAGAACAAGTGACAAAAAACCCTTCTGGGGGAGGGGGGTTGAACCCCTTCGTCCCTCCCCCTTCCCACTGTATCTACGCCACTGAAAGATGAACATTAACAACGGAAAAACGAGGGTAGTGGAATTCACGTGTTGTTGACTCCGTGAATTTCACTAGTGTTATGCGCCGCCAGTTCTGGGGTCTGTTTTGAATCTTGACGAAGCACAGTATGCTGAGGAGCTTTCTGCGGAGACACGGTTATAAAGGAAATAACCACGTTTTCTTTTATTACGTTTTAGATTTTTATTTCCTCGGGTTTTAAGATTCTTGTATAGTTTATCTGATGATGAGGGCTTAACCCTTGAAACGCGTCATACCTTAGAGTTTTTTACACGATCTCTGTGGTTGAGCCTACTTGACAAAATAATGAAGATAAGCGTTTCTGAAGAAGCGAAATCTGTTGACATCCAGTATTATTTTAAATTTTAGGAAGTCCCTTCTGAGAGTATTTGTCTGGAGCGTAACATTCTATGGGAGTGAAACGTGGACGATAAAGAGTTCAGACAAAAAGATGGCAGGAGCTTTTGAAATGTGGTGCTACAGAAGAATGGTGAAGATTAGATGGATAGGTGTTCAACAGAATTGAGAAGAAATGGAGTTTCTGGCATATCCTGACTAAAGGGATAGGTTGGTGGGACACATTCTGAGACTTCAAGGAATCGTTAACTTAGCATTAGAAGGAATTGTGTGGGGCAACAATCGTAGACGGAGACCAAGGGACGAATACTGTAAGCAGAGTCAAAAGGCTGTAGGTTCTCAGATGAAGAGGCATGCACAGGACAGGATAGCATGGAGAGCTGCATCAAACAAGTCTGCGGAATGAAGACCACAACAACAACATTAATTTAACGTGTGGGATCTTCTTGTTACGAGTACCAAAAACAATTTTTTTTCAAATGTTTATAAAGCTTATGGGACGTAACTGCGGGGTCAACAGTCCCTAAACTTACAAGCTACTTACGAACTAACTTATACTAAAGACAACACAAACATCCATTCCCAAGGGGGGATTCGAACCTCCGACGCAGGAGACCGCGCGATCCGCAACGTGGCGGTACAGACCGCTCGGCTAATCCCGCGCGGCTAAGAGTACCTTTATCGCTATACTAAAAACACCCTGACAACACATCCAATGATCGCAACCACAAGAGATTTACCCGGTAAATCCACTTCTCCGAAATATGGCATGAAAAGTAAACTCTAGAGTGTTCGCACAACCCGGGATACCAGACGAATTCTGAAGATGACCCCAGCGGAGGGATCGCCACATCGCCCACTGAAGAACCCTAGAGAGGAATATTACGCAGCATAACGATTCAGAAGATTTCACCATCAATCGTGTAACTTTTCGTTTTTGCCGGGAGTTTGTGCGCTTGGAGACGTACACGCCATCGAATACTCCCATTTGCAGGCGGGATTAGTGGGAAGCAGTCACGAACAGCTATATTTTATTTGTAATGCGCAGCTACAGATTGGGACCCATCGTTCGCTGTCGGACCCCTAATGGTGCGGCACTTTGCGTAATCCTGTGGAGGGGCGGCGTGCCAGGGGATTGCCCCTAGGGATTGCCCCCTCCCCCTCCATCCCCTCTATGCGCTATGACTAACGGCCGTCACTAATCCGGCCCCACAGCTTCCTAACCTGTCTATCCCCCCTGTGAGTTACGCCCAGCGCTGCGTGTGCCGTCTTGGTAGCGTGATTTACGCCGCAGCAATAAACTCAGTTTTTAGCTGATTTGTGCTTTTGTTGCGTGAATTGTCACGTCATCCGCACGGAACGAATCATGAAAGAGATGTTATTACGACAAATAGGGGGCAGTGATCTATCGAGGCTTCTCAGACTGGAACCTGCTTACTAATCAAATATTGAGGTCATGTATTGTCGAATCTTTCAGTTCAGTCATTAAAAAATCCATTCTCAGTTCTGTATTCGATATACTGACAGTGCCCTGAAGCCTAACGTTCTTATTATATAGCCAGAAATATCTTACCTCAGAAACAAAAACCAAACTGAATATTTAGATTTTTGACTAGGGTTTAGGGCATGTCTTCTTAAATAAAACTGAAATTTCAGCATATTCTAGTCTTAAAACTTGTTATCTTATAGGTAAGAAGCTAGAGCATTGTCCAATACCTAAATACCTTGGCGTTACACTTGACAGAACGCTCTCCTTCAAACAACATTGCCGAAATACGAAGGCCAAAGTTTGCTCAAGAAATAACATCATCCGCAGGCTGACAAATCTATGAATGGGGAGCTCAACCATCAGTAGTGAGAGCATCAGCACTTACTTGCTCTATGTGTCCCAGTAGCAGAATATGCAGCACCAGTATGGGATGCATCCGCGCACGCTAAATAGGTTGACGTGTCAACGAGACTATCCGCATTGTTACAGGCTGTCTCAGACCCACACCAACAGGTAATATGTACCTCCTTGCTGGAAGTGCCACACCCAGGATAAGAAGGCAGGTGGCAGCACACGCTGAGAGAACAAAGAAAGAGAATGATCACTGACACCCATTGAATGGGCACGTCACTCAGGCTCGGAGGCTCAAATCTAGAAACAGCTTCATCGCAATAACTAAGATCCTTGACGGTTCGCAGGAAGATAATAGAGTCTTTAAATGGAAGAATGAACAAACCGGACTGCCAATAACGGCCGGCCGCGGTGGCCGAGGTGACTGAGGCGCTCCAGTCACGGTCATCACGGCCACTACGGTCGGGGGTTCGAATCCCCCCTCGGGCATGGATATTTGTGCCGTCCTAGTTCGTAAGTAGTTCATAAGTAGTTTGTAAGTTTGGGGACTGATGACCCCGTAGTTAAGTCCCATAAGCTTAACAAACATTTGAACATTTTGCCAATAACGCCAAAAGAGGAAATGGCGCCTGGAAACAACCTTCCCTATACAGTTTGGAGAACACTAAACAGGATGAGGGCTGGTGTACCCAGATGTAAAACTAATCTGAGCAGGTGGGGCCTGCTGACTAACGATGAAGTTGCTCTCTGTGAATGCGGAGAGGTTCAGGACGAGGCACATGTGCTTAGGTGCCGACTATTGCCGGAGCCCTGCAGTTTCAGTGACCTGCTACAAGCCAATGACAAAGCCGTGGCGGTGGCTATTATTTAGTAATCCAGTAAATGGACGCACTAAACATTTTTCTGCGGAAATTTGTATAGATTTTTTAACCGAAGATAATTGCTAATCAATTATTGTTTAGACACTAAAAGTTTTGTCAGCAACTTTACATATTTAAATTTCTATTGATAGCGATTATTCAACATAAATGCCAGTAATCATACTAACAAACAAATTCCATTAGCAGTGGATGTTTTAATGAGGTTTCAGCTCTAGTAGAAACTTTGGTTAATTTTACTTTTATATACCCGTATACAAATAATTTTCATAATACTCTTAATAACTTTATTCCTTTATTTGAACGTATTCTTATGTAAACGTTCCCCACTGTCTGATACTGACTTCACGTCGCAAAATGCGCATGTTTCTACGGTACTCAACGTGCGGAATATCAGTCATCAGAAGCAGTAACCAAACGGGAGAACTGAACGTGTGCTCTATGGAGTACAGGCAGTGCCCCCTGCTCTTACTTTCATAGGTAATATTCTTACTTCACTCTACAACATACATAAAAAGAAATTAAAGCAGTCAACAATCAGAATTGTGGTTTGAACACCAGAGTGCTTTACTAGGCATGGTCCTGTTTGGAGACCGTATGCCGCTGCCTTCGTCCGACCTTCGAACTGACTTACCTAGTCAGTTATAGAGGGTTCCGAACCACGGTGCTACTCTATATTTTTCACATCAACAGCCGGCCGCGGTGGCCGAGGGGACAGAGGCGCTCCAGTCACGGTCTGCACGGCCACTACGGTCGGGGGTTCGAATCCCCCCTGGGGCATGGATATTTGTGACGTCCTTAGTATTAGGTATTTCATAGGTAGTTTGTAAGTTTAGGGACTGATGGCCCCGTAGTCGAGTCCCATAAGCTATACAAACCTTTGAACATTTGAACATTTTTCACATCAACAACACTACGAGAGGTGAAAGAAGTGGAAAGTGTCAGATAAAAAGCCAAGGACCTGGCGGGGATCGAACCCAGATTTGTAGTCTGGCACTCTACCACTGAGCTAACGAGTCCCACTAGCACATTTTTGTAAATATTTCTCATATCTTTAGGTGGCAACCAGGCCAAAACCAGACGTCAAATAAATAAATGACTAATGAGATCTTCCACATTTGACTAATTGATAGGTACCAACATATCGCTATTTTTTTCAAATATTCTGTCAATAATTTTCAGTTACTGTCATTTCCCGCACAACTACAGCGATGAGTTTCCCACTAATCGGAAGTGCCGAACATGAAATTACTGAAGCTCAACAAGAAACCACGGTAATAAATCACACAATTTCCGAAGGGATTAATTCTAGTTGTGATAAAGTTTAAAGATGGCCCCTTGAGAAAAGAAATATTGTCATCAAATGGGAAATATTGCAGTTGAAACTTTAAAATTTCGTTACTACTGTTCAGTCGATAAACACTTCCGGTCGAAAACAGCCCACCTAGAAAGAGGTAGATTTTGATCGGATGGCAACAGACGCCACCTGGGGAAGAGGGGATGGTGCACTGATATTGGTTTCTACGTTGCCAGAGGTCCACATTTTTGTGCCATTACAGGGAATATTTACAGCCGTAATGCTCAGTGAGGTACCAATATGTGAAGCACAGAGATGCGCTTAGTGCTTCCTACGGTCATATGAGACAGTTTAAAGAGAGTCAAACTGTGGCTAACCGAGAGGCGGGGTGGTCCTTTCGGAGAATTGCGACTAAAGTTGGACGTTGTAAAAAGTAAACTTTTCAGCCAGAAAGGTCAATGTTACTAAAATATTCAGGGTTATTGAGCCGTTGTCTTATCGATTTATTACTGAAACCCAACGTTTCGTCCCCAACTTCGGAGAACATTTTCGAGGGGGATCGAAACAGTTTTGTATGCCTGATGCACACCCTGGCCAGTTACTGACTGCAGCCATATTCTGATCGCGAGGGCTCGCACGCAGAGTTGTGATTTCAGATGTTTTGGATATGCGCGCGCAATTGTCGTTGCCGAATGCCGTTGTCCGTTGTTAATACAGTGCCATGGTGGAAGACTGTTACATTTCTTCTTGAACACCGGAATCCAGATTTCATTCAGTTTCATGCCTCCATCCTATTGAAATTATTGGGGTGCTTCACAATTTCTATAGCCTCTCTATACAGTCTTGCGTGGTATCCATTTGTGGCTGCTAAAACATGAGTCTTATCAAATTGAATAAAGTGGTCCGCCGGTTTAAAAATATGTTCAGCAGGCGCGGTGGAATAGCCAAGCGGTCTAATGTGCCTCGCTGCGGAGCGCGCGATTACTCACCGTCGGAGGTTCGAGTCCTCCCTGGGGTATGGGTGCGTGCGTGTGTGTTCCTTATGTTAGTTCACCTTAGTTTAAGTAGTTTGAAAGCTACGGACTGATGACCACGCAGTTTGGTCCGATATATTTACAAACATCTGAACAAACATGTTCAGAAATAGCTGATCTGTCAATCTCTCCCCTTCTACAGTTCCCATTATGCTATTCTAGTCCTTTTTTGACTGTTCTTTTTGTGGTACCCACGTATACGTCTCCACACCTACACGGAATCTTATAAATTCCTGAAATTTTTTTAAAGCGGTTTGCGAGCATCCTTTGCCGGTTTCTGGTGATCCTGTATCTTCAGAGTAGGTTTGTAAATAACTGCAACATTCCATTTCGTCAAAATTTTATCGATGAGGTAAGGATGGGGCCCCTCCACGCCCACACCAACGTGGTGACCATCACAAAAGTTCTACTGTCACCTCCGTAATTAGGTTAGTTTGCTAAGGTGGATCACGGGATGTGGGAACCGCGATGTTATCCGTACGTGTGGGCACGATCACCCATTGATACGGTGCATCTGGAGATAGAAATGATCGAAAGGTATGCGAAGGGTAAAGGTATGTGGGGGCAGAGGAAAAAAAAGTGCCAAGGCAAGAGCCAAGAGGTCGGCGACGTCCTTAATAAAAGGCAGGAAGGCTTCAGATTTCACAGGAACCTTTTGATGATTTGCGATTGTACGTGTCGGTCTCAAAGCTATCCTTATTTCTGTGGACTAATAGCCATTCTTAACTAAGCATTACTCAGGTGTTTCAATTCCGCGTCAAGTAATTTCGGTTCGCAGATGTTCTCTGCTCTGTCTGCCAACGTCTTTATAATGCCCCGCTTTTCCTGTTGGTGGTGGTTGGAATCCTGTGTGTATGTGGTCTGCCTCCTTCTCCATGGTAAACTGAATTCTAGAATTAATCCCGTTGAGGTGTTGAAGGAAACGATCTAGTTCCTGCCTACCATGCCTCCACACAACAAACGTATCGTCTACATAGCAGAACCAAATACCATGTTCTTTGTTTGCTGTTTTCAGTACCTGTTCCTCGAATTTTTCCCTGTATAAATTTGCAGTAACCGGGCTTAAAGGTCTCCCCATAGCTACACAATCTGTTTGTTCATAGAAATCATCGTTTCATTTGAAATAGGAAGTCGTGAGGCAATATTTAAACAGATCTGCAATGTCGGGAGGAAATATGAGATTCAGCTGTTGCCGCGCCTCACTGAAGCCGCGGCGAAGTGGCCGAGCGCATTGAGGCGCTATGCTCCGATGCGTGAGGCCGTTTCTCGTCGGGGGTTCGAATGCCCCCCCCCCCCCCTAACTAATATGTCCTCTGGCGTAACCAATATGTCATTTAATTTAGTTATAAAATGTCTCAAATTCTTGATGTAGGAATCTGAGCGTAATAGTGTTGTCAAGAACTTGGCAACAAGTTGGTGGTCGAAGCAATAGCACTAACACTAGGTCTCAGAGGAGGACCATCTTCCTTTTCCTTGTGGCCTTCGGCAAGCTATACAGTCTTGGCGGTAGCGTAACTGAATTGAACAGACTTTTCTGAACACACTGATAAATGTAAGACTTTTTTATTAACTGTCTAACTTTTAACTTTATCAGTGGGTTCTTTACTAAGTTTCCTGTATGTCTGCGGATCTAACAGTTCCTTAATCTTGCAATGGTAGTCAGTCACATGTAGAACCACTGTACAATTTGCATTATCTTCGGGGAGAATGATAATACAATTGTCCTCATTCGGGCTTTTTACATCAAGTTTTTCAGCTGTTGTTAAATTACTTTTTAGAAGCTTTGCGCGAGCCAGTACTGTGACAACTTCTATACGTGTTTCCTGAGCTGTAATCTTGTTTAAATTGCGAATACCCGCTACTACACAGGCTATAATTTCCTCTGTAGGCACAACTCGCGGACTAACGGCAAGCGCCGATCTCTCATCATCAGATACCACATGTCCCGCTAAATTTATGACAGTGCGGGAAGAATCCAAGTGATAGTCGGTTTCGGTCGCAAATTGTCAAATTTCTTCCTCTGTCTACTAGACCTTGTCAACACAAATAAATAGACCATTTAACAATACTGACCTCACTCTTGCCTTTTCAACGAATAACACCCTACAACATAGGCTGAAACACACAGAAAGGACATATCATAACAAAATATTCAAACCCTAATGCCTGTCAAGTGATATGTAACACACGTGGAAACTTGTCCAATAGGACAAACGGGATTTAGTTTCCAAACACGCTACCGTGAACACACAATGGGCGGTGCTAGGAGCAAATCAGTTGTTGGGCAGCATATGATTGAAAATAAGCATTGCCACGATGTGATTGTAAACAACTTAAATATCTTGCACACAGCCCAAAAGGATTACGCCTCTACCTGTTAGAACAGAGATAGATACGCAACACAGGAAAAATTCTGCTCAACTCTTAAATGAAGAGATTGATTTCCGGGAAAAAATTCCTTCGACTTATTCGAAGATATACTTTGTTTACTCCTCTCAAGTCTATATTTTATCAATAGCATTTAAACATAATGACGTTATAATCACGCCATTTGAATTTTAACTTTCTACTTTTTGACATACCAATTTAATCTTTCATAATGTTGGACTCTAACGTTTAGAAACAGCAGGCATTGTATTTAGGGGAAAACGAATGTTGAAAATAAATTTGATTTCATAAACAGCCACAAGTCGCCACAATTATTTATTCAATTAACTGGTTTCACTCTGTACACAAGAGCATCGTCAGAATACTGTAAAAATAGCTATAGATATAACAGAATTTTTTACATTAATATTACATCAATTACGAATTATATTTCAAATTTGGAGACTTACGTTCGATAATAATTGAGAGCAGTCGATTTATATATGGCAGTATATTAATTTAAAACAGTTGTATGACAGCTGGGTAATTGGATGTTTTCAACAGCTGACAGTGACAGCGACAAAGATATAATTTCTTAGTAATTAGAAATATAATTAGTAATTGATGTACTATTAATGTAGAAACATTCTATCTATATTTATTGTTACACTATTCTGACGATGCTCTTGTAAATAAAGTGAAATCGGTGAATAAATGATTATAGCGACTTGTGGCTGTTTTTAAAATCAAATGTATAATATAACACGTTTCTAACAAAAGTGACCACCTAAGGCACTACACAAACAGATTTAAGGTGGTTCTGTTTATCCTTGACTTCAGTACAATATTTTATTTTACCTGTTTTACTATTAACTAACAGTTATTTGTTTCATACCATGACACCATTTGAATTGTAGCTCATTAGCTTTTTGACATGGCATTCCTAATATTTTATAGTGTTATAATACATAATGTTTTTAAACAAAAATGACAACCTAAATAGTTGCTCAATAGATTAAGGACTTAAAAAATATTTAATTATATCCATAACGGATGTGAGGTCGCGGTTGTATTACTTAATCATTTTGTCAAATAGGCTCAACCACAGATATGGTGTAAAAACACTAAATATGACCCGTTTCAAGGGTCAAGCTCTCATAATCAGATAATCTGTACAAAAATCTGATGATGAGGGCTTGACCCTTGAAACGCGTCATATTTAGTGTTTTTACACCATATCTGTGGTTGAGCCTACTTGATAAAATAAAATAAAAAAATTCTGCTTGCCCTAAAATTTATGACAAAAGCATTGTAAAAAGTTAACTTGTAAAATCAACCGATCTTTGAATACAACCAGGAAAACAACAGCTTTAGACACAAAATGTTCAGATGATTGTGGAGCTTATGGGACTTAACTATGGGGTCATCAGTCCCTAAACTTACAAACTACTTGTGAACTAGCTTATGCTAAAGGCCACAAACGTCCATGCCCGAGGGGGGATTCGAATCACCGACCTCAGCGGCCGTGTAGACCGTGACTGGCTGCCGCAGAGTCTCGGGCACTGCGGCCGGCTTTACACTCATTTAAATGTGAAAAGATCATAATAGCTTTTGCAAAGTAAGCTATCTTGAATTATTTTCTATGTACCTTAAATAAGTTTTTTAATTATTCTTTTAATGTCAGTAAATTTGCATACAACCAACCCCACCTAGAAGACAAGACCTCTCAACTGACTATGCCTACGTCACACGAAGAGGCCGCTGACTGGCCGGCCGCTACGAGGGCGTGCCCTAGCTGCCAGCCAGTTAGCTGGCGGCCGCTACCTCTCGGAGTGACGTAGGCACTGCCAGTTGTGAGGCCTTGTCTTCTCTGCGGGATTGATACAACACTGCAGAACCACTTACAGAATATCTATGAAAATATCGATAACAACCTGGTACAATTTACGTCAGTATTTAAATGTTTTAAACTTCATTTACATATAAGAAAAATGACTATAATCATGTTATCTCAGACAATGACAAATAAATGTACAGTTAATTATAATTCTGTATTTTTGGCTAAATTTATGTAGTCTTTCCATTGACCACGAGAGATGGATGGAGATGGCAAATGGGCGAAAGAAAGGAAGGAAGGTTAGTGTTTAACGCTACAAGCTTCCTAGGGTTTTATTTGCGGACGGAGAAGTTAGTACTGCTTCCTCCCACAAGTCCCCTAAAACCTCCAGATCCTTGCGGATGATGTTGCGTAGCAATGTGCGTTTGTACCGCCCTACAATACGCACGAGGTGCCGTAGTTACTGTCCAAGTCTTTATGGAAAGCATAGAGTTCTGACTAACCTGTTGTCTTCTATAGTTGTGTCCCTAGCACAGAAAACAGCACACAGGTCGTAGGTTCTTGTACAGCATACAAGTGAAGCTAAAATAAGTTCTGTAGAATGGAAGCATAAAAAGCGACTCGCGAGATATTTAACTGTCAGGGATGCCATTTTTTAAATAAATAATAAAATATGATCAACTATTGTGAATAAGAAACGGCCTATGCTATTCATAGTTCATGTTGAGACGTCGACTGTTATCACATTTTCACAAATCTTTACTCATGACCGGCGCGGTCCGGCGCGTATAATGGTCAGCTCGAGACTGAAACTGCGGCGCTTTGCGAGAGGGCATCTGACGCTCTATTTCGCGCCAAAACAGTGCCGTCGCGCGCCTTCTGCAAAATCGCTCTTTTCTTGTTACAATAAGAGAAGGCACCTTAAACTTTTTAAACTGTCAAAACCTAGCCTGTCCTTGAGAGATATTTATCACAAATTCTCAGCTCTGAATAATTAATATTTAGTATATAATAAAACTAATTTCAAAAGAAATCACGTGACGTGAAACGCAGCAGCCAATGCGAGGAGAGTACCAGTAACATAGGCGGGCTTTCCCACGGGAACCAGCACCTACTGTGCCATATGCTACGGCTCCCCATCCCACATTTCAACATATGCTGCACTTCTGTCTTTCTTCCGCATTTAAGACACGTACAATAATAGCAAAGAAACGGCCAGCGGTCAGAAATATGAAGTGGCCACAGGCCAGGAATATCACAACACTCCGTCGACAGCGTGGTCATTTGAGGCGGAGCTTACAGTCGGGTTGTTTGGTGAAGGATGGGGAAGGAAATCGGCCGTGCCCTTCGAAAGGAACCATCCAGGCATTTGCCTGGATTGATTTAGCGAAATCACGGAAAACCTAAATCTGGATGGCCGGAGGTGGATTTGAACCACCATCCTCCCGAGTCCAGTGTGTTACCACTTCGCCACCTCGTTCGGTATAACTGCAAAGGGGCGTAGCCTTAGCTATTTAACAGCAGTAAACCTCGCTCCAGCCAGCAGTGACGCTCTAGAAGACTCGGAAGCACCTGTCCAGTACCACGACTTCAATAACATCGTTTTATTTTATTTCTCTTTTAACTTAGGTTAATGTTGACACTATTGTTTGAGAGTCTCTAAATGTTACTATGAAACATTTCAGACCTACAGTCGTGAAGGTGGTCAAAAATAAGGACGCAACTAGTTGACTAAATAAATAATTCATTGTACTCTAGATTGTTTTTTATATATAAACTTACAGTCTTGGCTCTGAAAAGCTACAAATCTAGTTAATCTTTTGTGTTTGTGGAGGGGAAGGCGACCAGTGGTCGGTACATGCAGTACATTGTATGACACGTTCTTTTGTGACAACTCTTACAGAACTTCGTGGACAATTCGAAAAGTCGTGCAAGAATCTGATCGTAAGTCAGTATCCGCCATCGGTATAATCAAGTGGATGTTAAAATCAGCGCCTGAATTGCCACCCGTGGAGGTCACATCACTCCACCTATATTTAAATTAAATCACGTGCGCTAGTTTCAACGAAAATACTGTTGATTGGAAACTATGAGAGTGTACTAATTTCTTGCCGAGAATGTATGTACTGTATGACCCGGTCGGTTAGCCGTGTGGTCTAACGCACCGCTTTCCGAGACGGGGAGGCATACCGGCCCCGGTTCGAATCCGCTCGGTGGATTGACGAACGGGGTCGGAGGGCCTGCCAGCCAGTATGTTGTTGTTATCGGTTTTCAAAAAATGTTCAAGTGTTTGTAATTCTATCGGACCAAACTGCGTGGTCATCAGTCCGTAGCTTACAAACTACTTAAACCTAGGTAAACTAACCTAAGGACAAACACACACACCTATGCCCCAGGGAGGACTCGAACCTCCACGGCGAGTAACCGCGCGCTCTGCAGCGATACGATTTAGACCGCTCGGCTACTCCACCGCGGCTATGCGGTTTTCCACATCTCCCAAGTCACGTCTCAGTTACTTGATTCCCGATCATTTCGAAATACTCTACACTTTCACACATATAACACTGTGTACAGGCACCTGGGGAACACATTTTTACCGGGGGGGGGGGGGGCATTTGGTGGCGACAGGGACAGCATCAAGCCGTTCTGTAAATATTGTAACGTTGAAATGGAAGTAGGCTTGACTTCGAAGGCAACTAAACACAGCACTTGTACTGAAAGCACGTTTATTACGAACTCAACATACACGCGGCACCGACTGCCTCTCAGGCAGAGTGCTCTGCTATTTATACACAGACAGAATTTACCAGAAATTAGAAGAACAGTTAACATAAGAAACAAGTAGAATTTACAAGTGAAAATAAGAAAGATGTAGAACCTTCTGCAATTGTAAATTACAAAGAAATAAAATTCTTTGCCGGTGGGCGGGATTGAACCGGCGATTTTCTGCTCCGCAGTCCCTGACGCTATCCCCTGCACCACGCCGGCAGTTGATGTTCGTGGTCTCTCGCGGCATTGCTCCCTCTCCTGGAGAAACAGCGATCCGCTGTTATGATCCCTGTGGAGCCAGCTGCAATGTCCTGGATCTCGACCGTGTCATGGGTCCTCTGTATGACAGTTCAAGAGAATCCTTCCCTTCTCCGCGATTATGGACGACAGACGTTCCTGTCGTGGCTTCATCAGGAACATTACCGTCCTTAAAGTCCTTGATCAAGAAGCCATTGTCTACATGATCTTCAGGATCGTAGTAAGGCTTCATGCGCAGGACGTGGACAATGTCTCTTCGTTTTTGACGTTTCGACGACGGCTCATAATCCTCAACTTCGTATGTGACGTCTGACAGACAGCGTATGACACGATACGGACCAAAGTATCGCTTCAGTAACTTTTCTGACAGTCCAACCTTCCGTACAGGGGTAAAAATCCATACCAGATCTCCTGGGCTGTACACAACAGGTCGGTGCTTGTCGTTATACCGCTGAGGGTCCTTCTCCTGGGCGTCCAGTGTCCGTATGCGAGCCAGCTGTCTTGCTTCTTCGACCCTGGTGATGAGCTGTTTAACATAGTCATACTGAGGTCTTCCGGTTGGAACGGGAACAGTGTATCCATTGTCTCAGCTTCACGACCATGGAGCAGGAAAAACGGAGTGAAACCTGTGGTGTCTTGTCTTGCGGTATTGTAAGCAAATGTCACGACTGGCAGAATTGTATCCCAATCCTTCTGCTCAACAGCGACGTACATCGACAGCATGTCGGCTAACGTTTTGTTAAAACGTTCCGTAAGTCCATTTGTCTGAGGATGGTATGCAGTTGTCATTCTGTGGACAATGTTGCACCGTGACATTACCTCTGATACTAGTTTTGACTGGAATACTTTTCCACGATCAGATATCATGACCCGTGGTGCTCCATGCTTCAAAATAATGTCTTCTACAAGGAATTTTGCGATCTCTGGAGCTTCTGCAGTCGGCACAGGTTTGGTGACAGCGTAGCGTGTGAGGTAGTCAGTACCGACTATTATCCAACGGTTACCGGTCGTCGACGTCGGGAACCTCCCTAAAAGATCGATCCAAGTCGGTGGAATGGAGCTGCTGTCTGCGGAATCGGTACGAGATGTGCGGCACATGCTTCCGTCGCTGGCACTCTTTACAGTGACTCACATAGTGCTTGACAGATCGATAGAGACCTTTCCAGTAATACCTGCGTCTGATTCTGTCTAGGGTCTTCACGAATCCCAGATGACCGGATATTGGAGCATCATGGAAATATTTGAGAATAGCTGGTTGGAGATGAGCTGGAACAACAAGTAGCCATTTGGGGCCCAGTGGATCGTAGTTGTTCTTGTACAATGTTCCGTTTATAAGTTGGAACTCTCCAATGGTCGGTTCTCCTTTCTCCAAGTCCTCTATCATTTTTAATAGTGTTGGATCTTACCTCTGTTCAGCTGTAACGTCATCTAATTCAGTGAGAGCTGAAATTTCATTAATGCTGTTGTGTTCCACTAATGGATTCCTCGAAAGGCAGTCGGCATCCTTGTGTTTGCACCCGTTCTTGAATACCACTGTGACATCGTACTCTTGGAGTCTTAGTGCCCATCTTGCTAGTCGACCTGATGGATCCTTCAAGCTAGTCAGCCAACACAAAGAATGGTGGTCTGTCACGACGGTGAATGGTTTGCCGAATAAATACGGCCGGAACTTGTTGATTGCCCAAATAACCGCTAGACATTCTTTTTCAGTTGTAGAGTAGTTTATCTCGGACTTTGAGAGTACTCTTGACGCATAGGCTATCACTTTTTCGGCACCTTCCTGTACTTCTACAAGCACTGCACCAATCCCATAGCCACTGGCGTCTGTGTGAAGTTCCGTTTCTGCATTCTCGTCGTACAAGGCTAGCACTGGTGCGGAAGTTAGGGTCTCCTTAAGTGCTCGGAAAGCTCCTTCTTTTGTCTCATCCCAGTAAAATTTGGCGTCTCCCTGCAGAAGTTCTTGTAATGGACGTGCCTTGTTACAAAATCCTTTTATGAAACGTCGGTAGTATGAGCACAGCCAGAGAAAACTTCTCACATCACGAATGTGCTGAGGAGTTGGAAATTCTGGGACTGCCCTTACTTTATCTGGATCAGGACGGACACCATCTCCGTTGACTAGGTGCCCCAGAATTTTTATCTCTTTGGCGACGAAGAGGCACTTCTTTGGGTTGAGGCGGAGACCTGCTGCCTGAACACACTTCAACACAGTTGACAGGCGACTCAGATGTTCTTCAAATGTTTTCGAGTAAACGACAATGTCATCTAAATAGCACAGACACGTCGTTCACTTAAGGTGTCGAAGCAAGTTGTTCATCATGCGTTCGAATGTGGCTGGAGCATTACATAATCCAAATGGCATTACTTTAAATTCAGAGAGACCGTCAGGTGTAATAAAAACCGTCTTCTCCCTGTCAGCTTCGTCAACCTCGATTTGCCAGTAACCTGTCTGCATGTCCATAGTTGAGAAGTATGTAGCTCCTTTCAAGCAGTCTAAGGTGTCATCAGTACGCGGCAATGGATAGACATCTTTCTTTGTGATACTGTTCAGCCGCCGATAGTCGACACAGAAACGCCACGTGCCGTCCTTCTCCTTTACGAGGACCACCGGAGACGACCAAGTACTCTCCGAAGGTTGAATAATGTCATCTCGCAACATCTTCTCCACTTCCTCCCGAATTATCCGTCTTTCAGCTGGCGACTCTCTATACGAACGCTGGCTAATTGGCGGATGGTCCCCAGTATTGATACGGTGCTTTATCGTGAGCCGCTTCGTCTGACTTTTCCCCTGCTGAGGTGTGAATGCACCCGAAAATTGGCGTAGTACCTAACACCCGCTGGCGTTGTTCCTTGGTTAGTCCAGGCCCTATTGGCAGTTCCACGTTTGTTTCCTCCAGCGTGTTGTCTGCACTAATAGCAGGGCATGGGTCTTCATTGATGACGTTGAGCCCACCGTCCTGGATTGGTTCAGCTGTCCCGATACACATTCCCTTGGGGATAAGTTGTGACTGCTCGTGACAATTTGTGATCCAAATCTCTCCTTGACCACCGGTAATGTTTATGATATCCGCTGGAATGTAAATTTCTTTTGTGAGCCTGATAAGCTTTTTACTATCAACAAGAACTTCACAGTTTAACCAGTCATCTGTATTTGTGACTGCAACTCTTCTCATTGTCAACGGTGGTATCGTCACATTGTCAACGACGAATAACCTCCCAGAAAATTCTGTATTACGTGTATCTGGTGGAACAACTACTTCAATTTGCAGCTCAGATCTTCCACAGTCAATGATTGCTTGGGATGCCTGAAGGAAGTCCCATCCAAGGATGACATTGTGACTACATTCTGTTAAGACGACAAATTAAAACGGCTGCGTCCTGTTGTTGATGGTTATTCTTGCGACACAAGTTCCTGCTGGATGGACGTACTTTCCATTCGCGACCTTCAGCACAGTTGCTCCCGTATCACAGAACATCGTCTTCTTTAGTATGCGGCGGTAATTATCCGATAATACAGAAAAAGAGGCTCCTGAATCAACAAGTGCCCGGACAGGTTGGCCGTCGATTATGATGTCGATGAGATTTCCCGACATCTTGGCGACTGTCGTCCATGGAGGATTTTCATCTGCGGCGGCCTCACCTCCGTAGATGGTCGCCTCGCTTAGTTTTCCATGGCGCGGAGGCTAGGGGAGCGACTGGTACCTCTGTACGGCGACGGTGAACGGCTGCGGCGCGTCGGGGAGCGACCTCGTCTAGGGTACGGCGATGGGCTTCTTCCCATAGGTCGACTGAACTCATCAGCAGGTGACTGCCTTGGATAGAACTGCTCCGACAGCTGACGTCTTGCGGCAAAATAATCATCGAATACTCGCCTCCTCTCTCTGCAGTAGCGTACGACATGTCCAGGGCGTCCACAGTGGAAACACAGTGGTGTGTTGTCTTCTGTCCTCCAGACGTCTGTTCTTCTTCGGAGCGTCATAGTTACTGGGGGAGTTGGCTGTGGTGGCGTCGGTCGGTTCATGGGCTGCCGTTTGGCGGCTGCAGCGTAAGTCATAGCAGGGCGACGCCATTCTTCACGACGCGTGCGATTGACGGGGCAGACAGGAGCTAATGTTTGAAATACCTCGTCCTCAGCGGCGTCGGTTACCTCGTGACTTACAAGGCTCACATCCATGGCCATAATCTGATGCTCGCTCTGTCTAATAGTCCCAGCTGCCATGCACTGTTGTAATTCTTCTCTCACGATTTGTCGTATGAGAGAAGCCAAGTCCTGCTGGTCTTCCACAACGGCCATAGGGACTACATTTGGGAGTCTGTCATACTTTTTGCGTCCAACCCTTCTTTGTTGCATCTCTTCGATACGCTGGCACCACTTGATGAACTCTTCTGTAGTAGCGACGTCTTTTATCAGAAGAGCTTGGTACATATCTTCTGCCATTCCCTTCATCAGGTGCGTGATTTTGTCCGCCTCAGTCATGTTCGGATTCACTATGTTACACAGAGCCAAAACACTCTGTATGTACGATTATATCGGCTCACCATGTCGTTGGGCCCGGTTCTTCAGTTGTTCTTCCGCCGAGCGGATTTGTCACTGGCGGTCTCCAAACATCTTAAGTTCCTCCTGGAACGTCTCCCAGTCATTCAACTTATCTTCGTTGTTTTCGAACCATTGCTGGGCTGTTCCATCCAGGTAGAAATAAACGTTGGCCAAGCACATCGTATGATCCCACCTGCTGTACTTGGCGACTCGGTCGAACCCTTTTAGCCATTTGTTGGGGTCCTGTCCAGCATCTCCAGACAACACCGACGGGTGTCTGATGTGCAGCTGGCTCATTGCTGGTTTCATCTCCATCGTTCTTCTGATGATACGGACTTTTGGAAGGATGTACTCGGTGTATCCCTTGTATTCCGGTTCCAGTCCGTGTAAGCGACGGCTTTTACGTTGCCTAATCGGAGCCAAGGCGATGTAGCTGTTGCACAGTGTACCCGGCGCCTCCACCAAACAATGTCACGTTGCAATGGAAGTAGGCTTGACTTCGAAGGCAACTAAACACAGCACTTATACTGAAAGCACGTTTATTACGAACTCAACATACACGCGGCACCGACTGCCTCTCAGGCAGAGTGCTCTGCTATTTATACACAGACAGAATTTACCAGAAATTGGAAGAACAGTTAACATAAGAAACAAGTAGAATTTACAAGTGAAAATAAGATAGATGTAGAACCTTCTGGAATCGTAAATTACAAAGAAATAAAATTCTTTGCCGGTGGGCGGGATTGAACCGGCGATTTTCTGCTCCGCAGTCCCTGATGCTATCCCCTGCGCCACGCCGGCAGTTGGTGTTTGTGGTCTCTCGCGGCAATATTAACACGCTAAACGAATCTAACAAAACCGACACCGCATATGCGGAAACATGGAGAAAGGTAAAGAAATGTATATCTTCTTTCATATATATTATTGAAGTAATCTACGAAAATTAAAGTCAGTAGGCCATACCAAACTATCCGGCCGACGTTCTTCATTTTCACTTCAAACGAAAGGTATTCATTCGCAGATTTGTCATCAAGTGTCAGAATTAAGTCTCTCCATCCTTTATTTCTATTCAAAAGCTGTGTCCCTCTGTCCTTAAATTGAATATTTTAATTGGTTTGTTTTACGATATCTTCGGAGCTCATTAGGGTACGCAGATCTTTTTGACCTAACACCACTCTGTCATTTGCGCTTTTAAACACTTGCATTGATTGATTATGAAGAAAGCTATGCGTGAACATTCAACTTCTATTTATCCCAACTTTTTTGTCATTACACTAATTGTGCGAATGCTCTAGTACTGTATGAAAAAAAACTGGATATTAAAGAAGTGTTGGATTAATTTCCGTAAGGTCCGTTTACGTGAGGGAGTCGGAACAACATTATTACAGGTACCCTAGATGGAGGATTCCAAGGGGAACAAGTGTTTTTACTTTCCGAATTGCATAGTTTGTGATCGAATTAAGTGTAAAATGCTATATGTATCTACACATTATTACGCCATCCTGGCGAAACTAAACAGTTTCGGTGCTTGCCAACTTTGGCGAAATTAGTTGCGCATGTTTTTAAGTTAGGTTGTATCCAAAACAGGAAAATACAACAAAAGGGCGGAACGGATGAAAATTTCGTGAATAAACAGCGGCGTGTTAGGGCTCTTGAAGCAAGCATTCGTGAATTAAATATTGTTGGGTTAACGACTAGTGAATTGCAAACTAAAATACATTCAATTAGAAATACCTATACAAACGAACTATGCCAATTGTGGATTTCGGAACACGTTACAAGTATTGTAGAAACGAACACCTAATTGACAAGAAACGTAATGCATTTTGTAATTTCAGTTCTCGTAACAGTGCTTCACGCATAACAGTGTCTTGTTTCTTGATTGCATTACTAACTTTGTTGAAAAGGAACGTGAACTGTTCTGGTGACATTCTAAGCCGCGGAGGAGCAGCCGAGCGGTCTAAGGCTCCTCGCTGCGGAGCACGCGTTTGCTCGTCGTCGGAGGTTCGAGTCTTCCTGGGGCATGGATGTGTGTGATGTCCTTGGGTTAGTTTACATTGGTTTGTTTGTAAGCTACGTACTGATGACCACGTAGTTTGGTCCGATAGATTTACAAACATTGGAACGTTTTTGACATTCTAAGGGTTTTCAATCACAATTTCCTTCATCAAGGACGCTGAGCAACCGAGCTGACGTCTTTTGTTTAATCCAGTCATGAACCCAAACACGTTTCTTATGTCTTCTATGTTTAGTCTTATGCAGCGACTTTACATAGAGAAGCAATACATAGCCCCGCCACAACTCTTACAGCTACCAAAACTATCATTCTACGGCGACTGTGGCACCCACAAAACAACGATGTTCAAATGTTTGTTAAGCTTATGGGACTTAACTACGGGGTCATCAGTCCCTAAACTTACAAATTACTTATGAACTACTTACGAACTAGGACGGCACAAATATCCATGCCCGAGGGGGGATTCGAACCCCCGACCGTAGTGGCCGTGCTGACCGTGACTGTAGCGCCTCAGTCGCCTCGGCCACCGCGGCCGGCACAAAACAACGAAGCTTAAGTTTACAGACATACACAAAACCAGTTGCGCGCAGTTCATTTCACGTAAAGAGAGTCGCAACCTGGTGTCGTAGTGTAGACTAGCCTTTACGCAGTTTTTTGGTCCCCTATGATGCCTCCATCACTTGTTTGCTGTACTACGCTATCCATACTTCAAGCATAGCCTACGTCTAAGAATTTTTTCGTGGTTCAACTATTATGAAACGAAGTTCCTCCATGCAAATCCGTGACGTAGTTTAGGAGATTAGGGTTTTCTAATAGATGAACAGACAAAGAGTTAAGATTACGATATATCTTTAATCTGTAATCAGATATTGATGAAATCCAACCTATATGTTTCCCCAATCTGAGCTCAGAGTTCCTGATAAAACGGCATGAAAATGTGTCAAGGTTTGCGGAACGTGTTGGAAATAGACATATCTTCATGAATCTGGTGTATGATACATCAGTGATATTCACTTTTTTAATTATTTTTTTACCAACATTCATATCACTTAACAACGTTCTGAGACATGGAAAGATGAAATATAACAAGTATTTCTTTAACGAAGTAGATATATCACCGAAATCGGTTGGTTCTCTTTCCGCTGGAGGCGCTATTGTCGCTCCAAGCGTTAGACTTCCGTACCAGTCGTACCACAGACATACATTACTAGACTGGCAAACTAGCCTCTGTGACTGAAGTTTGATGCCGCCATCTTGCCTCACCTAACGTCAAAAACTTTTCCGTACGGTATTACTATGATCTTCTGACCCGATATGACGTTGTAAACTTTACTAGTTGCTTTGAACATGATTTGCATTTGAGTTAACACTTATGCATTTTCTAATCGTGTTATGTGAAGTTTATGTACCGTTAAACATTAACATCTAGGCAAAGACTTTCTGCCATTTTGTTGTGTTGCCAACATAATCATGAGAGGTCGGCGGTATGATAGGTAAAATTTTGCCGTTACGTACAGTTAAAGCAGAAGAAGTTACCTGAAAGTCACTAATAAGAATAAAGCTATGTGTTACTCACAACAAATAACACATTTATAACGGTCATTCTATTAAAAGAAAAACCGAAGTTGATCGAAACTGGAAACAGATTAATAAAAACAGGAAATGCGACGCAGTGTGTGCGTCAAAGCAGACTATAGATTTCGAAAGAACTCTCAAAAGAATAAGGGTACACTTTTATAATGACCGTACTACTGAAAGCAAATCCGAGGTTGAATGAAATTGGTAACTAAGTAATAATAACAGCAAATTAATGCAATTCATTATTGTATATGTTGAAGCTTACTCAACCTTTAAAAATTTCAGTCATATACAAAACACGAATTTCCTACATGTCAAAACTCTAAGGACAGCATAATTACGTCAGTATTTTTGCGACTGTATTCTGTAATAACTCACACGACTGCTCGCACGTTATAATATAGAAATATGGCGGCGAGACTTCACTGACACCAATGTTACAGTATACGGCATTGCCAGTCTAGTAGTGTATGTCTGAGTCGTACGTATGCGTTAGACTGTGATATCAGTATGTAAATATGGATTAAATAGGGCGTTGATTGTATCAGTTTTATATTCATTGCTTTGAATCACATTTCGTAGAAAACGATTTTCACAGATATGGTATATATGAAATGTAAAATAGTAAATAGCACTTTCAAGGGGTCATAATACGATTGCTACAAAACTTCACAAGAACACGCGAAACGCTATTAGTTTTCTGGTGCACTAAAAAACTAACAGCGCCTCTATTGGTTGTTTGCTGCATTAAGCTGTTCTTTCAAACCATGAAATACACCTAAAACTACAAATTACGATATTTTTTATATTCCTGATCTGATTTTGATTGGGTGCATCCTGTATGTTACCCCAGGCTCTTCTCAATTTATCTGTTTAACCCCAAGAATTTTCGTTTAGTACTTGTAGATATTTCCCGTACTACACTGTGCTTAGAAGCACAGTGTGCACATGAAAGTTCAAAGTACGATATCTTTTCTTCACCTGATTCGATTTTGATGAACAGAAACCTATGCTATATTCCAAACTATTCTAAAATTACGTCTGAAGCCCTACGAATATTTGTGTATTACTTTTGGAGATTACCCTATACAAATAGATACATACGATTACTTTCAGAGAAATCTTGAAATTGCGATATATTTACCATCTCTGATCCGATTTTTTGAAATGAAGCGTTTATGTCACTGCACGATACCCTCACGTTATCTGTGTAAAACCCCTGAAAATTCGTCTACTAGTTTTGGAGATTAACGTGACGAAAGAGAAAGATAGACATGGCGGTTATAGATAAAGAACGTTAAACTGTGACATTCTTTTTTCCATGATCCGATTTTTATGATATTATGACTGTATGTTATCCCAAGGTACGCTAAAGTTACCTGTGAAAACCACATGCGATTTCGTAAAATAGTTTTGGAGATACGTGGTTTCTAACAGATGAACAGACACGACGATTAGTGAAAACACTTAAAATTACGATATCTCTTCTTTTTTCGTGAGTCTGTTTTGATAAAATCTTGCCTAGATCCTGAACCAATCTTCGCTCATGTTTCCCGTGAAAAGAAAATTCGTCAAGTAGTTTCGAAGACTGAAGCGAACGGTGATAGGCCTACATTTAGAGTATTTCACTGTAAGGTCTTTATAGTAAACGCCTTTTGCTACGGCGAATGAAGGGTTTTATTTTTATATTTTTAAGTCACAGACTCAGCTAGCCTTCTTTCCTTTGACATAGAAAATATGTACACTAACATACCAGTAGATGAAACAATAACTATCATAGAACAAAATCTAAAAGAAAACATTCAACTTCCAGATGAACACATAAAAGAGATATACTCATTGCTAAAATTGATAACCGAACAAATCTATTTTCAATTTAATAATGAATATTACCTGCAAGAAGAAGGCTTACCCATGGGATCACCAGTGTCAGTTACCCTAGCCAATATTTTCCTGAACCATGTAGAAAGCATGATTTTTAAAAAAGTAACCACAAAAAACTATAAAATACTCTACTGGATAAGGTACATGGATGACATCCTCTGCCTAATTGATGAAACTCCGGAAAGAATAGACCAGCTCCATACAGATTTAAACACTATACACAAAAAAATAAAATTCACAATAGAAAAAGAACATAACAACCAAATAAACTTCTTGGATATAACCATCAAAAAGGAAAACAACAAGCATACCTTTGACATTTACCGTAAACCGACAACAACTGATACAATTATAAATCAGACGTCCAATCACCCACACGCACAAAAACAATCAGCAATCAGATACATGCTCCACAGATTCAACACAGTACCACTCAACAAAGAAAATTACCAAAAGGAACTAGACATCATCACACAAATAGCAACAAACAATGGATACGATGGTAAAATAATAGAAAAATTAAACAAAAAAGTTAAAAAACAGATACGGGCAAAAAACACCAAACGTACAGACCCACAGACAACAACACAGCTAAGCAGCACACAAACACACACACAACACAAACTGCAGTACAAAGAACACATGAAAACAAAAAAGATAATTCAAGATGGTACACAATGACATACAAACACAAACTAACACATAAAATAATAAGTATTTTCAAAAGACAAGGCATAAAAATAGCTCTCAAAACAGATAACCCAATGCAAAAATATATCCCAAAAATCAAAGCAGACACAGATATCTACCAAAGAGCTGGAATATACCAACTACAATGCAACTCATGTGATGGAAGGTATGTAGGACAAACCAGCAGAACATTCGATACCCGATACAAGGAACACATCAGGGCATGGAAATACGGAACAAACCACTTCACTTTTGCAGAACATCTAACAGCATATAACCATAAACCCACCACAATAGAAAAAGACATGAAGGAAATTAGAATAAATAATGAAAAACATCTTCTAACATTACAAGAAAATTATCACATATATAAAACAAAATCTGAGAAAAAGATGCTACTAAATGACCAAATAAACCTGACCAATCAATCATTGATCTCATTGATTGACCATATGATAGACACAAATCCCAACACATAATCACAACCTCCCCTCCACCACACACACACACACACAAACACACACACACACACACACACACAAACACACACACACACACACAAACACACACACACACACACAAACACACACACACAAACACACACACACACACACACACAAACACACACACACACACACACAAACACACACACAAACACACACAGAGATTAAAAAAATTACAAACACTCACACACACACACACACACACACACACACACACACACACACACACACACACACACAAAGATACCTTCAATACACTTTCAATGAAACACTTGAATTTCAAATAAGCTAAGGTTGGCAACACTACAAAACAAACAGCAGTAGACACAGTATGGCAGGTGACAGTGGAACCAGAAAACTGTAATGTGTTTCAGAAAACAGTGTAACATTTCGACCTGGTTGCCAGAAAGGGACTGAAGTGGAGTAGCAAGTGCTGTAAGTACGCCATTTTATATCAAACAACGGTTTTAAATCAGAAATGAAATGTTTTGTACATATGTAAGAGACCTAACCTATATGTGTAAACAGAAACATGTAAATATTTCAGAACACCCACTGATGATGCCTTGAGAGAAAGGCGAAACGCATAAATGGGCGACTTAAAAATATAAATATAAAAATAAAACCCTTCATTCGCAGTAGCAAAAGGCGTTTACTTTAAAAACCTTACAGTGATATACAATTCAGCTGCTGCTCAAAATGGCCACTGCTAGCAACGTAACTACATTTAGAGATTTATTATTAGTATGATGATGATTTGGTGTACTACGTAATTAACAGGGCCTCTATTTGTTCTTTACTGTACTAAACTGATTTCTAAGCATTTCTAAACAGAAAGGACTCAAGATCTAATAAGCACGCACCGATATCAGAATTAATTCTTATTAAATGAAAACATCGATAGATGCGAGAAGCGTCGTTGCTTCATAAATTCAAATTTTACATGCCGAAAGATGCACTTCTTTTCTTCTACCTCGGTTAAATTTTACTTGCAGTGGCAGCCGTTTAGTTTACTATCGTTCGCAATGAACTATTCACTTTAGTTTTGATAGGTTCTGACTCAGTAAGTGACCGCATTTGCCTCCGTCTACCGTAAGTTGTTACTGTCTGAACTACTGTTGCCAGGGATGAAGACCTGCTTGGTAAGGTCCAAGCTGCCTATCCTTTGACACACCAGGGATCTTTGAGAAAAGTGCGGTTGCCATGCATGCATAGAGACTGCCGGTCGCCACCATGATCAATTACTATGAACTAGAAGGGAGGGAGAACTGAATAAGGAGGAGTGGGCAGGCGGGAGATACGAGAGGACAGGAACTGTAGAAGGATGAAATCAATAAATACCCGGGCAACTATTGAGCGATTACACACAACTTTTCAGTTTTCGGTTTGTGACACGAAGGACATATAGGCCTTTCTTAACATTAGTACACAACGAATACAGAGAGTGTGACAGCATAATTAAATTTTTTATGCCTATTTTCTGAATTTTAATTTTTTTGGTAACATTTATATTACATAATTTATCGATTTAGTTTGATATGCATATATCTGTAAATTTATAATCTTTGGATATAACAGTGACGCTATTGAATATTTGTAAGCTACTAATGTAAAGAGTGTATAAAAAGTGTTGTCTTTGTACTGTTACTATGTTAAATATTTTGTAAATTAATAATATTGTGGGGGTTCTGGCTTAGGGCTTTTATAAACAATGTCCATGTATAAAAGATGGGGGGGGCGTCCTTACTTCAAAGGAGAGTGACCACGAGAAAGTAAAAAGGTGGAAAAAGCGCGACAGATGGCCGGTTTGAGCGGCGAGACAGTTAGTTGCGAGAGAGTCGTAGCTGATAAGTGAACAGTGCTTGTTGTCTTGTGGCTATTTGCTTGGGGCTATACTTTTAAGAAGAGCTATAAAATGGCCTCGGATGGAGAGTATCTTTCAAAATGTTCACTAGCATAATATTTATGGCTTCTTATTGAAATTATTCGACGCCAAGAAGACTAATTTTGGCCACATTCTTCAGGAGCCAGTGCTGGAACGTATTATGCCACAATTAACTGCACTGCAGTGCCAACCTTCCACCACAGGCAAAGTAGACAAGTTTTTAGTATTGTAATAACAGCCTGAACCTCACAGTTGTGAAAATTTTAATAGTGCTGTTAACCTGTTATTGTCCTATCCAATTAAGCTATGTAGGGTTCTTTCCTAGTTTAAAATGAAATACTTCCGAGTGACCCACTGAAATAACAGTTTTAATTTTATAAGGTGTAAGAAGGTATAGTAATTTTTATTGCATATTCGTATAGTGGAGATTAACGTAAAGTGTGGGCTAATGTTCAATTTTATTTCCACTAAGCACAAACATTTTTTCAATCAGTGTTGCATTCTTCATATGCTAACTTTATTCAAGCTTCATGATTGCAATGAGAAAGTATATAGTTGTTTGAATTAATTGAAAGACTGCATATCAGATTCAGGTACCTGATTTTCAAAGTATGTTCTTAAAATAAAAATTTGCAATACTGGAAGATTATTATTATTATTATTATTATTATTATTATTATTATTATTATTATTATTATTATTATGTAATTAAGTCAATGAACAGATGAATTTATCTTCATAGTTAAAGGAAAAGTGAAAATACCAGTGCTTAACATATGTTTAGACTAGATTTCTTAAAAGATTTTCTGTTGCAGTAATTTTACAAAATTAAGACAGAATAGTAGATTTGCTGAAGTTAAATTCATTGTGTTTTGGGATAGGCCTAAATGAAATATCTATCATTTTAATATTTTGATTCCAAAGAGCATTCTTATTACTTCTAACTTTAGTGAGACGTTGTAGACCAACATCCCATAGCAAATAGATGAATTATGCTTCTGTTTTATTCAATAACTACATTCAAGTGTAAATTGCTGTGATGTTGTCTAACACCCACAAAAGTGACAGTTTCAAGTATTGTTGTTTTTAAAGTCCGTTTTATCAATGCGATTTATTAGTTTACTAAAGAAAAATTTTTTATTGCATGTTACATAAAGATTATAAATAAAATAGTTAATATTTATCCATAGGTATTGGCGACCGTAATACAGATAGTGCTGTTTTGCTCTTTAGGTAAAAAGTTTGAGTTCTTGTGGTTTCAACACTATCTTCTCTTCTGGTACTATATATCTTTGTGAAACGAAGGTTACCTCCGATGCTTTCATCTATTAGGATAACAGGCGGTCAAATTAAAAATCCTCTCGGAAGGGCACAATTCTGTAGGCGTAGGTTTGTAGTAGCGAGTCGGTTCAATTATTAATATTTCAGTATGCGTAACAAATCTGTTGCGAGTTATTGTATATTGCTAACTGTGCTGTTAGCTGCTACAAAGCTTTAACAACCGACAGGAGTGTTGCAAGAGGATGCACACTGAACAACAGAAACTTCTCGCAATCGTCGGCTATTGTTTATGTTGTGATGGATAGTGGCTCATCATATGGCGCTTTCGTTTCAAAGATAACGACATTTTAAGTTTGTGTCACTCTTGCATGCTGCGATAAAAACCGAATAGTCACTAATTATTAGTTACAAACAAATAGGACATTTTTGCGTTTTTCACCCATAGACCAAAGATAACACAGACTGTGCGTGACGTCATTATGATGAAACTGTAAGTCATGTGACTGGGGGCAGTAAGTCTGCGTCACTGGTAACAATGTGAAGTGGGCTGACAATTCTATCTTTTCTGAATTGTAGTGAAATTGAGGGTAGATTTTTACAATAAAACTTCTTATGGTATTCTTATTACCCATTTACTACATTATTAAAGTTATATTTTCCAAAATGCTGATATTTTTTTAGGTACCTAGATAAAACGTATTAGGCGACCTTTTTGGAAGCACCGGAACTGCAGATTTTAAGTGAATACATTTGTTGTTGTTAATCTTTTATTTTTGAGCTTCCACATGGGCAGTAGTCCCAATAGCAGTTTGAAAAGCAGAATCACATTCCTTAATAATGTGATGCAATCAACAAGTAGAACTGGTTTTATAAGTTAATGAACATCAGATGCGTATAATACTATTACAAAAAGATTTGCATCACAAATGACATATATACAGACGCCACACACACACACACACACACACACACACACACACACACACACACACACACACACACACACATGCTGGTGGCGTTAGTGGGGAGGCGTGGGCAAGTTTGTGGCCCTTACTCTTACGGGAATTGTTTCATAACTAAGAGTTTGAGTACTGTGGGCAGGGTGAAGCTGGGAATTTGTATATAACGGGAGGCGTACTTAGGTAGTCCTTGCATGTGCTGTGATCACTGTGTCGCCAGTGGTGTAGGGGTCAGCGCAACTGCCTAGAAAGCAGGAGATCCGGGTTCGGCTCCCGACTGGGTACACATTTTCAGCTTTGCCCATTCGCAATTGATGTCATATATTCCGTGAATATGAAACAAATTAATAGTTGTTTCCATATAAACCAATTCAAGACCAGCTGCAATAGTCCTGTCGATAATCACATTCATCAGCTGGAAAAAAGTAAAACATTAATAGTGCAACACATGAGCATTCGTAATTAAATTTCTTGCAGGAAGTCTTGCCAGTCCTTTCAGTTGCTCATATCTGTAAAAGACAAACATCCCATTAATATTAATAAAAATATGGGAAGTCCTTTTATTGATAAAAGAAATGCTCGATTTGAGCTATCAGTGAGAAAATCTGTTGCTCACAATGTCGAAAACCCACTCACGTGACTTGGGATAGAAAAGTTAGATGTTGGTTTCAAACCACAACAAGGCGAAGATAAATAAGCACGGTCGATGCAATCTTTGGTCTGTGATTTCACCCTTTATTGCTTCGCTAAGATAAACAATAGCAGAAAAATTTACATTCTTCATCAGAAGGAATATTTTGTATGCTGGAGAGTCCTCTTGGCCAAACACGAAGAGCTCACGATGCAGTCTGAATAAAGAAACATTTTCTTACATCATACATAAGATTTTAAGCAGAAAACTAAAATTTGAAAGATTAATTCTAATATGGGAAGTACCGGCAAACTTTTTTACTACTTACATACCATTCGTAATAGAGGTTAGGAGACATGATACTGGTGAACTACAAACATTCAGCAGCGTATGTTCACACCACTTTCAAATACAAATCTTGATGTGAACAGAGTAGAAATATAACGGGTGTTTCCCTGCAATAATAGCCTTTAACGCTTAAATTTGTAATGATATGGTTTTCATACGCGCTGCTCGTGCTTAAAACTGCCGTGGGCACGACGTAAAAGCTTTTTTGGTGCGACCTCGGTCAGTTCACCCACATCCGTCTCCTGCGCTCGAAATACGAGTCCGTCGCTCACAGTGATGGATAGGATGTGACGTCAACATTGGATCCATTATACGGTACACTGTGCAACTAAATCACCCCATTCAGGACTCCCCAGCAGACTGTCCCTGCACAGGACACGGCGTTTCAACGACATAGCGGAAGTTAAACTGTTGTTGAAGTTTATAAACGTGATTTATCACAACACTCATCGTATGATGGTTTACTGTTATACACTACGAAATTTAGCCACCAATGTTGGTATGGACTATTGGAATTGACAGTCAAAAACTGCCTGTACATTTTTCTTTTATTAAAATATCATAAATATCCTTCTTTGTTTATGTGTCTCTTTCTACTTCACCTTCATCTTATAAAGTACTACACTGAACATTACAATGATCACAATTTTTTAAAACTGAAAACAAATTACGTATATTATATATTTATAATTTATATAATTTATATTTCTTATATACATAATATTTATATTATATACATAATATGTATTGTTATATTATTATGTTGCATATCGTTTTATCACATTATGTTATATATTATATTTTATTATTATATAATACGTTATTTATTTATTACATTATTTAAATGCTAAATTATATTTATAATATTATTCAATTATTAGATGAAAATGTGATCAGAAATATTGGATAGCTTGTGTATTCAAGTAGAGACGTCATATTTCTAGTTTTCATAAACTTTCGTTGGCAAAATTTTGAGCATTGTTGCTCGTTTTATTCGTTCTGTGAGTACAAAAAAATATTTCGTTGTGTTGTCAGTATTTCCCATTACGTTGATCTTTAATTGGAAACAGAATTAGTTAAAATAAATGTATTTTACAGGATTTACAGCTTAGACTATTGTAAAAGCGGCAAAAATTGCTATTGGTTGGTGCTTTGTGTAACCTAAAATGCCTTGGTGCAGCTGGGATTAATAGATCAAAATTTAGACCTCGTGAAACGAATTTTTAGCACAATAAGTATTAGTCCCCAAAAGTCGTAATTTTCATTATAACTGACACTGTGCATTGTTTTACGAGTTTAAATTACTGAGTGATAGTTGTGTCTCATCTAAAATTATGATCATATGCTGTTAGCTTTCATTAAGATATGTTTTAACAATAACATTTGCACATTTCTTCTACCAAGATGTATTATTAACTGGCGATTACTTTTGCGTTCTCCTCTGTAACATTCTTGAGGGGAGACTAGTGGTGAGAAAATGTTACATTATCACACTTCCTAAAAAAAAGCTTTTCTAGAAATTAGAAGATAACAAAAATTCTTTATAATGCGTACACAAAATCTTGAAAATTAAGATAATGAACTTAGCCAATCCAGTTCTTGTCTTCAGTTAATCAGACTGAACATAAAATAACTAATATGGTTGTAAACGTCGTAATCCGATGATTATGTGTTTTCCTTCTCCCGATTGTCCCAAGGACGAGAACTGTTTTCCGTCTGATTTTGATGCAGCCCACTTAACGAAAGTACCACGCAATTTCTGAAATCACTTACCGCTACAGTCGTTTCACTATAAATCGTTACCACTAGTGACCACATATCGTAATACTGTGATACCATAATTATCAGGGAACATTTTATTAGACCATAAAAACACGTAAACTCAAGCTTATCACAATAAGTGGCTATCATTGGTATTTCAAACTAGAAATGACGCAATTCAACCACATATCTCACACCGTAATCCTTACCCATAGGTTTTATTTTTTTTTTTTTTAATTAATTTATTTTTATGTTATTTGTTTATTTATTTTTATTTATTTTTTATTTTTTACTAAACTAGGTTTTTCGAAACTATCTGATAATTCTACGATTATTTTTAAGTATTTTGTTTCATTAAAGATTTCACAACCGCCAAATAATCGTCCTTCCCCTCACGAGAGGCTTTGTAAAATTCTCACCATCAACAACCAATCTCCCATAAATTCTGTGTATTCGTGATGGCACATGAGCTCATGCTTCTCGAAAGTCCCCTATCGCCCTTATTAAAGGTAAGGCACTCAACAATCCGAAAATTGGTTTGAACACTATAGTAGACATGGTCCTGTTTGGATGTGGAATGTCATTGCCTTCCTCCGACCTTCGAACTAACTTACCCAGCAAGTTATCTACCATAACTGTAAACATTAAGCTCCGCGTAACAAGACTGAAGACACCCACCCCGCGTACCGACCGGCCACCATTCCTCCTCCTCCTCTCGAAGGCATCAGCGGGTGCGATATGGAAGAAGCGCTCCTTCTCAATCAAGTAGCTCCTCACAAGGTCTGAATGCACATCGCTTGCCAAACGAGCTCGGCACATTCGGACGGTGGCTAATAAAAGTGCTATACGACACACTGGTCTAGATTTGAATTCAAAGGCAGTACCTATATGAAATGGAAACAGAATATACGAGGGTACGTCAATTACTATCCGCAAAGTAGTTATAAAATTTTATTGTAATAAAATACGAAACTTACAAGAACATTTTTCGACATAGTCTACTTGCTCTTCAATGCACTTTGTCCATCGCTCTACAAGCTTCCTTATACCCTCATAAAAGAAGGTTTTCGGTTGAGCTGCGAGCCAGGAATGCACCGCTTCCTTCACTGCTTCGTCCGAGTCAAATCGACGGCCCCTTAATGCCTGTTTGAGTGGATAAAAAAATAAAAGTTCAAATGTTTGTGGAACTTAAGGGACTTAACTACGATGTCATCAGTCCCTAAGCTTACAAACTACTTATGAACTAGCTAAGACTAAGGACGGCACAAATATTCATGTCCGAGGGGGGATTAGAACCCCCGACCGTAGTGGCCGTGCAGACCGTGACTGGAGCGCCTCAGTCCCCTCGGCCATCGCGGCCGGCGTGGATCAAATAAGTGATAGTCAGAAGGGGCAAGATCGGGACTATATGGAGGATGATCCAGTACTTCGAATTTGAGTTTCTGGAGCGTTTCAGCAGTGTGGACAGCAGTAAGCGGACGGGCATTATCGTGCAACAATCTGACAGCAATCCTCGGCGTTTGCTTCGAATTTCAGGCTTTAGCCTGTCAGTAAGCATTTCACTGTAACGTACACTGTTTATTTTTGTGCCTCTTTCACCATAATGTTCCAATACAGGACCTCGTGCATCCCAAAAAAACCGTAAGCATCAGTTTTCCTGCGGACGGTTGGGCCTTGAACTATTTCTTGCACGGCGAATTTGGATGTTTCCATTCCATACTCTGCCGTTTACTCTCCGGCTCGTAAGGATGGATCCATGTTTCGTCATCAGTAGTGATTCTGTCTAAGAAGTTGTCCCCTTCGTTACCATAGCGATCCAAATGTTTTTGCAGATGTCGAGACGCGTTTGCTTATGCAACTGTGTGAGTTGTTTTGGGACCCCACCTTGCACAAACTTTACGAAACCCAAGTCTGTTGTGAATAATTTCGTAGGCAGAACCATGACTAATTTGAAGACGATGAGCCATTTCATCAATAGTTAATCGTCTAAGAGAATCATTTCACGTGATCGCTAAATGGTTTCTTCATTTGTGGCGGTAAACGGCCGTCCGGCTCTTTCATCGTGCTTAACACTCGTGCGACCATTTAGGAATTTTTCAATCAACTCGTACACACTTCGTTGTGGAAAACACTGCTTCCGTACTGTACTGAAAGTCTTCTATGAATTTCGGTCCCTGATACACCTTCCGCCCACAAAAATCATATCACTGAACGTTGCTCTTCTTTGGTGCAAATAGACAGCGGAGCAGCCATGATTAACAGCACGGCAGCGATAACGAAACTAACATAGTAGCTTGAAAATTGCAAAGATATAACAACAAATAAACAAAGCAAGCGTCACCAACGTAAAACGACAGTACTAGCAACATAAACAAAAATATAACTAAATTGGGGATAATAATTGACTTATCCTCGTAATTTGCGTGATTGCCGAAACTCACAACACTGACAATGGCGGCTAGCGAAATGAATGATTCTTCCCTGTGACACTGATTGGGCTACTATGCTACGTATGACACCTAGCTGAAACATCGCAAGCGTACGCATGTCCTATCATCTATGTTTTGTTATTCGTCCTTCATAATTAGGAAACTGTATTTTTATTTTTATTTTCGCTTTTGATCCACAGGTCAGCGCTTCTCAATTGCTTTATGATGACTTAGACAAAGCACAAATTTCGTAGCGCATGTGGCACCCAAAGGCGATGCACAAACTAAGGTTTTTCGTGCACAGCCCGTCCCTCATGCACTGAAACATGCTTCGTTGAGTGACAGATATCTTGTTCATTCTGATCACACTAATCCGTTTGCTTTGCTACGGGTGCTTCTTCGTACAGGATTTCAGCTGTGCTCTGGCACAGAATACGTTCATAGGACAGGACGTTAGCTTTTGCAACCAAGTTGTAGAGAAACAGAGTAATTATTGTAAATGTGACATGAAGTCGTGCAAGAGACAGGCGACCGTAATGAAATTATTAGGAAGAGCTGCCGACAGTCTGGTTAGGTAGCAATTTATTTTAATTACTGGTCACACTTTATGTACGCATTTCGCTCATCTCCATTATCAGATTTGTATCTGTTTTGGGACGACGGCCACACCTTTGTACACCCATTCTACTCTTTTATGTTTGCTTGACTGATGGACTAGTTAAATATGACCGTTTTACTATTAGTGAAATGGACTTTTGCTTTTATGAGCTACATTTAATTTACATAATGCATTTTGCTGAATTCTTTTAATACCTTTTTACCCATGATGACAGTCTACGACCGAAACTCGTCGATTTTTAATGAATTAATAAACAGATGATGGTTTAAGATGCTTTTCTAAAGTATCTAACGGCTGTTGACTCGCACCTTACCAATCTATTGTTAGATACATATTTATTTTAGTAGTTTCACAGAAATAAACTGATGTATGGTTTAGTTAGAATCCTTAACGACATCGACTATGTGTTTCTTTCTCATTTGTAGTTGAGAATATGTGATGAAACATGCTGTGCCTCAACGGTGCTCTAGAAAGTTTCGAATTATTATTGTTGACAACTGAAGAAGATATACAAAAGCAGACTAACTCATTATGAATAATGATCGTAAGACTCACTAAGGAAGGGTGGACCCATTTACATATCATCTATTTTTGCTCAAGTCAGTGTTTTATTAGTGTAAACAATTTTACTTAGTTACAGTAATATTCTTCAACAATTATCAAATGTTTTATTAATTTTTTTATTAATCAAAATATCCACGGGTGTACTGCCGGTCTACAGTGTCCAACGGGCACAATATTTCGGCGATCATACATGTCGCCATCATTAAGTTAACTGACGGACTGAGCTCCTGGAAACGCGCCGGCACGGAGATCCGCACGCTATGGCGGCTCGAAGGGAACTGGGTTCTAGCCCGGTCGCGGGCGATTTAAATACCCTTCCCCGCGGAGCGACCCCTCCGTGGTCCGCGCCACGTTCGAGCAGTTGAACTGATTTCGACGGCGTCGGAAAGGACGTCGATGTGAGGGTTCTGTCCGCCGTGGTCGTCACTACATTATGTTTGCTAGATTTACTCTTAATTAACCCAATCGCTGGTTCCCAAGCTTTGCTAAGATTATTGTTCAAATGTTTGTATAGCTTATGGGACGTAACTACTGGGTCATCAGTCCCTAAACTTACAAACTACTTATGAACTAACTAATACTAAAGGACGGCACAAATATCCATGCCCAATGGGGGATCCGAACTCCCGACCGTAGTGGCCATGCAGACCGTGACTGGAGCGCTTCAGTCCCCTCGGCCACCGCGGCCGGCTAAGATTATTGCCACAGTGACGGTTTATGAGGTCGTCACTAGTGCGAATTTCAATTACCTTTCTAACGACGCAGTCCCAGTATCTCGACGTCTGTACCAGAATCCTAGTGCGTTCATACTCCATCGCGTGATCGTTCGACAGACAATGTTCAGCGACCGCAAACTTGCTCGGATACATCAATCGTGTGTGCCTCTGATGTTCAAGGCATCGACCCTCGACGGTACGCATCGTCCGTCCAATATATGACTTGCCACACTGACACGTAATCTGGTACACGCCGACCTTCCTCAAACCGGGATCATCTTTGGCACTCCCTACCAGTGCACGAATTTTATTCGGCGGACAAAATACAGTTCCAACCTGGTGTTTCTTCAAAATACGGGCAACCTTCCCCGAGAATGCGCCGGTATATAGAATAAACGCAGTGCCTACCTCCTCCCTCGAGTTTTCTCCGTTTCCACAGGTTGTGCTGTAGTTTTTATAGATTTTTAATGTCCCTGTTTTTTTATTTACAACGATCATAATTTTTAGTAACTTGAAATAAGTTGACCTTATTGCAATAAGTATCCACATATAGTGCAAATCTTTCAAGAATTAAAAAAAAAAAAAAAAGTTGATTAAAACAGGAGCAAGCTAGAAGAGCGAGGAATACAGAGATAAAGCAAAAAATTGAAATCTCAACTTCAAACCTGTCGTAAGGAACGGTATCTCACTAACACAACAAGAAGTTGACTGAAGAGGAGCACGCAATCCCACAGTAGTCTCTTATAGTCATCGCACTACCACGGAGACAACTTGTTGCGTTCGGTTACCCAGGCCTGAATGGCTCCAGAACATGTAACAGCATAACAACAAGCACATTAAACTAAGTCACGTACAAAATATTTCAATAAAATATACAGAAAGTTACCAAAGATAGGTAATCTTAAATAGGAACTATTATTAAATCTTTAATGACTCAAGATTTGCATGATAAGTCACGTAAAGGTCACCTTAATCCGAGGGCTAAGAGATTAATTACTACAGTGCCACTGGCACCCTTAGGTTTAGTAAACAAGCTACCAAAGACACTTAAAATGAAGGAAGATTGGTGCCCACAAACTAGCTATAATCAAAGTATTGATACAAACCGACCCACGATCATCGTAAGCTGTAGCGGCGGTTAGACCTCATGTAAGTTTCGAGTACCCAAGCTCACTCGAAACAACCACTGGCAGCCGCTGAATAATACAGATCAGAGATTACTTCTGCAGCAAATCAATAGTAGGTTAACAACAGATGTTCAGAACACATACCTCAAGGCAAGGAAGTTCACATGAATTGTGCCTCCTGTGCTTAACTATTATGACAGCTTGAGCAATCACAATGAAGGCCACTGGCCCGAAAAGCGCTCCGTAGTCTAGTTACCTAGGAAACAACCAGAATCTAGTATGCCCGAATCAATAGGGACACGCAGGAAATAACTGTGAATCAAATCTCCAAATGCGGTTACCACCACTCTCTAACAGATCCGCAACCATCTCTCGGTACCGACTCTCCATTCGCACACTTTTCGCGGCCGGCGGCAGAATATCAGTGACCAAAGATCACACAAAACCAAAGATAAAAGTACTCCAGAAAACCCAAACGAAGTGGTTTCTTCGGCTCATTCCCATTTTGAAACAGATTTGGTGGGATTAATCGAACACTCACTGCAAGCATTTCAAATTTCTAGATAAACATGGCGCCCACATTACATCAATAGTACACTGGCATGTAAATGTCACTGCACGGTTGTTGGTAAAATTATTACGTAATGTTACAAGACTTTAATGGTTTGAGAATACCTTTCACAGTTCACTATTTGCCCAGCAAATACAAGGTACTTAATTGAGTCTCACACTGCTCGTTGGTATAAGTGATTCATTCCATCTTCCACAGTTGGTCTGAACGCGTCTAAATCCGCCAGTGTCCCAGATGCAGAAAGGAAACCATTACGAGCGCCTAGCCTCATCAGCGCGGCGGTAAGAATCTCGTCAGTCATTAGGCCAGAGGAACTTGGCGCAAACGGACGACTCGCATTGTGTGAGCGCTACCCCCTTTGTCCTGCGACTTTGGGGGGGGGGGTGTTGAGGGGTGGTCGGAGCACTCGGCAGCGATTGCGCGTCCCTCTGCTGCCCTGGGCCTTTTAATGTGCAGTAGGGACGCCCGAGTAAACCTGCCTGAGACTTTAAGCCGCTTCGGCAGCAAATCCGTCCACGTGACGTCACCAGCTGCCCCACTGCAGGCGTCGAGAGCTCCTCACGGAATCCCCGCAAATCCCAAGACCTCGGCACCTATCGTCCACTACGCTCTGGAAGAGAACTCTCTCTTTTTATTGATCTTGTAGGCGAACGAAACATGGTAGTTGATTAAGACCATACACTGTGTAGTGAGGTTGATAGTCTACTTAAGATTGGGTACTAATGAAGCACGCGTAGCCAAGAAAGGCTACAGTACCTCTTGAAAGTTTTGGAATGAAACTGGTAGTGCTTGCCGAAATGCTGGTTAGGTGGCAAAATTCTTTATTGCACGCCATACTCACGTACAGGGTGACATAAATGACGCGTTTCGGACTAATCATCACAGATTTGTTTCTCTTTTGTGACACAGCCACACATATGCAGAAGTGGATTTAAGAAGTTGTTAATTACACACACACACACACACACACACACACACACACACACACACACAGGTGGCTACGTCACAAAAGGTATACAAGTCTGATTATGAGTAGTCCGAAACGCGTTATTCAAGTCCTACTGTACGAGAAGTGCAGCCTGCAATAAAAATTTCTTCGCCCTAACCAGCTTTTAGCCAGCAATACCAATTAATATCATCGTGGTCACCTGCGTTTCCACGACTTAGCAGCGCATTTTTGGCCTGACATTGTGCACAGTAAGCGTGAGAATGAAAGAATTGGTTATGGTGAATACGGAAACAAAGATTGGTTAATTTGGAACAACGCGGTCGCAGAATGCAGATTAAGTGCACACGCCACAGCACCAGGAAACACAGAGCGATATAAAATCAGTAAACTTTGATTACTTATGCAGTGGAAACAATTATCACAAATCCTTGCAATGAACATGAAGTTTTTTAATGATTGGCAAAATTGGAATCTTCTTGGCGACGAAACATTGTTTAAACATACATGCAACAATTCTACGTAAAGTCTAACCAACACCGTAATGCTTGCTAAGCCACGTTACTATATCTTGATTGGCAATAATAATTGAAATTGTTGTGATTGACTTGTCCCCACAAGTGAGTCATTTACTGACACTTATACAATTAAATTTCTTTAACAATTTGGATCAAATGTTAATTCTGAGAAATATTATGGCATGGAATATTGTTCCACACAATATCAACAACTTAATCTGCCATAGAACATTTTGGGCAGTATAATGAAATGTTCATTTTAATTTATTAACCAAGTGTTGCAGTGTGTCTTTTAGTACCCATGAACTGAGTACTTGACATAAAATCAATATTCCCTGCTTGGTAGTATTGAATAATTACACAACATGTTCTTAATCAATGATCTGCAATTGTCATTAACTGTACTTTGAGTTTTTGTAATAATATTAATTATTCTTCGAGCAATGAAATCTGTTTAAATACTACTTATTTTAGTTTGATTTATGTAACGTCTTTTATTGTTCAGGTTGAGCCTCGGAATATTACAGGTAACGGAATAGGAACCTGTTTGGATAGTGCCGCGGGTGAATAATTTTATCGACACTAATTAATTTCACACAAATTTGCTATTGACTAAATGTTGGCTTAACATTACAGATCTTACTTTGCAGCGGTGGTGTGGTGTAGCGGGTGATTGTTGCTGGCACTTGATAATGACGCAAAAATGGGATCTTCTCGGCGACGAAACATTACTTAAGCATTGGGCCCACAGAATTCCTCTTGACATTATTTCTCTTGAAGTTTTGACGGTGTGCCCACGTTAATTATTTGCCAGTGCCCAACTGCCAAAACTACTGCTTGTACCAACTCGTCGTAAAACCACACTACTACAGTTTGCTGCTGCTGTCCAACTTTCACACAAGTTCACCTCGAGAGCTCAATAACAACTTTACTCTCTCGCGCACTGCTCTTGACTGCACTCAGCGATAACAACTGCTCTAAGCAAAGATGCTACGAACATTGCACTCGCTAAGCCAACGTGTCTGCTACAATGCTTTACATTTGTTTCTCAGTACAATATGAAATCATTTAAAGATTCGTAATTCACATAATTTATTTACAAAAAGAATTAACCAATTTATACGCGATTATCTACATATAGGCTACACTTATTTCTCATACTATCCGCTGTCATTTATACTGATCGTTTTTACACTCACAGACAGTGGCGTAAGTAACTGTGTTGTTGCGTTACAAGGTATAACTTAAAATATTTATGACAATATTCACGGAATTTATGACATTAATTGTGAATAGGGAAAGTTGAAAACGCGTACCCAGTTGGAACTCGAACCCAGGCCTCCTGCTTTCTAGGCAGTTGTGCTGACCTGTACACCACTGGGAATAGCGATCACCACACTTGCACGGAATTACTCAAGTACGCCTCCCGTCAGGTGCAAATTAACCACTTTAACTCAAACTCTTATTTATTCTAAACTAATTCCCGTAAGTGTAAGGGCCTAGGAGAGCCCCCTCACTGAGTCTTATTGTTGGAAAAGGCTGGCGTATTGATGCATGTTTCAACTGAAACTCTACAAAACGAAATATAAAATGCAGCTTTTATATTGAAATAAATATTGTTTGTTATATAATTTCGCAATAACAGTAGAAACATTGGAAGCAGTTACTGCTACAGAATATCTGCGAGTAAACATAAGTGTCTAAAATAGAATGATAATATTAAATTAATATTTAAGGCAAATTTGAGACAGATATTCAATGTAAGATTCATAAGGAAGTGTAGTCCGTGAACAAAGGAAGTAGGTTCCAAAAGTTCGGCCGACGGCTTAATATTGCTCATCAGTCTGGGATCCGTGCCTCGCCAGGTTGATATAGAGAGGGTCCTATAGAGAGCAGCACACTTCGTTACGCGCTGTTTTAGTACGCACGAAAGCGTCACATATACGATCAGGAAAATCCAGTGAAAGGCGCTGCATTGGAGACGTCCTGTATCACGGCACAGGCTTCCTTCAAATATACGAGAGCATGCTTTTCTCGAGCTACGTATGTGTCGTGACAAGAGCACGTAAATAAAGTTATAGGGAGGTTAGAGCCACTCGGAGGTATAACGCATTCTCCACGAGCCATACCCGACTCGAATAGGAGGAAAAAGTGCAGTTGTACCGGGTGATCAATAAGTCAATATAAATTTGAAAACTTAATAAATCACGTAATAATGTAGATAGAGAGGTAAAAATTGACACACATGCTTGGAATGACATGCGGTTTTATAAGGAGAAAAAAGTTTCAAAAATGTTGGAAGTTCAAAAATGTCCGACAGATGGCGCTTCATCTGATCAGAAAATCAATAATTAGCATAACAAAGTAAGACAAAGCAAAGATGATATTCTTTACAGGAAATGCTCAATATCTTCACCGTCATTCCTCAACAATTGCTATAGTCGAGGAATACTGTTGTGAACAGCACTGTAAAGCATGTCCGGAGTTATGGTGAGGCATTGGTGTCGGATGTTGCCTTTCAGTATTCCTAGACATGAAACCTCCTTGCAGATTAAAATTGTGTGCCGGAACCGGGACTCAAACCTGGGACCTTTGTCTGTCGCGGGCAAACGCTCTACCGACTGAGCTATCCCGACACGACTCACGATGCCGCCGCACACCTTCAATTCTGCCAGTACCTCGCCTCCTACTTTCCAAACATCACAGAAGCTCTCCTGCGAACCTTGCAAGACTGGCACTCCTGGAAGAAAGAATATGATGGAGACATGGGTTCGTCACAGCCTAAGGGATATTTTCAGAATGAAACTTTCAGTCTACAGCGGGGTGTACGCTGATATGAAACTTCTTGGCAGATTAAAATTGTGTGCCAGAACCGTGACTCGAACCTGGGACCTTTGAGTTTCGCGGGCAAGCGCTCCCTCTAGAGATGTCGCTCAATCACGATATACCTGCGACTTCAGGTAACCCCAAAGCCAATAATTGCACGGACTGGAAGCCTGTGTACCGGCGAGGCCAAGCATGACGAAACTGGCGACTGAGCACACGATCATCACCAAACGACGCGCGCAAGAGATCTTTCACGCGTCTGGCAATACTTTTTTTTGTTCTAATAAAACCCCATGTCATTCCCAGCATGTGTGTCAGTTTTTTACCTCTCTATCTACATTATATAGTGATTTATTAAGTTTTCAAAACTTATACAATTTGTATAGATTATGGGCCCGTCTTTTGCAACTGTAAATTAGTCTACTTTAGGCCAGACGCGTTTCGCTTTATTTTAAAGCATCTTCAGTGGTCAGGAATTTTTTATGTTTTTTTTCTTCATGTGTAGTTTGTAGCACATTGCTCAAAATGTTCAAATGTTTGTACAGCTTATGGGACTTAACTACGGGGTCATCAGTCCCTAAACTTACAAACTAGTTATGAACTACTTACGAACTAGATCGGCATGAATATCCATGCCGGAGGGGGGATTCGAACCCCCGACCGTAGTGGTCGTGCAGACCGTGACTGAAGCGTCTCAGTCTCCTCGGTCACCGCGGCCGGCTAGCACATTGTCACTTGCTGTCACTGCTTGTATTTACACTATTTTACACTTTTTTTTTTTTTTTACAGTAACATTTCTTACGAAAGTTTCTGAAACATAACCAAAATGGTTATGTTTTAAAAACTTTCGTCAGAAATGTTACTCTAAAAAGAAAGAAAAGTGTAAAATAGTGTAAATATAAGCAGTGTCAGCAAGTGACAATGTGCTACAGACTACATAAAAAAAAAAAGAAAAAAAAAAAAAAAAAAAAAAAAAAATTCCTCACCACTGAAGATGCTTTAAAATAAAGCGAAACGCGTCTGGTCTAAAGTAGACTAATTTACAGTTGCAAAAGACGGTCCCATAACCTATACAATTGTATAACTGCAAATGCGGAAGACAAGGCCAAAAAACGAAGAAACATTTCAAACGTATATTGACTTTTTGATCACCCGGTACACAGAATTTCCGGCAAGACCCGTGAAGTGTCTTGAGGAGTTTGGATATAGACGTAGTTGTCTAAGAGATTTGTTTCACAGTGCCCATAGCGTCATTTCTCGAGTTGTGTCACTCCGCTCTGCAAGTCCTTTTAGTTTGTAAAGGAAAAATCCCGGTACAATGAGAGGTACTTTTCGTGTTGTCTCTGTTGGCTTCTAATGCAGATCACGTAAACTGTTGAACGCCAGAGGTCGCGTTTCACAGATGCCGGTGACTTTAAACACGACAAACAAACGCGTGTTTGATTAGAAGCCGCGCGCCTTTGTCCCGCCCCTTTCACCGGGACGACAATAGTCGCCGGTTCGCCACCCCCGCAGTGCGGTTTATCGCGGAGCAGCCGCTAGCTGGCAGCACCTGCACAAAAGGGCCCCGAGGCGGCGAATGGAAGGCGACGCTTCTAATTACGTATGCGGTGTTTGTTCGGGCCGCAGCCGCGCGCGCCGAGGCGACAACTTCGGCACAAATTCACTCATCTCGGCGGCGCGGAACTCGTCCCGGTAACAACGAACGCGCGTCCCCGAAATGCGGGAGCAGACACACGTGTTTTCGTCCTGAGTTCTGCGCGGCTTCGCGGTCGCGTGCTAACAAGCTTTTCTGTCGCATGTGGCGGTGCCGATACACATAGTGGAACTCTGCGCCCTCTGGCGTCTATTGCATCTGCATACAAGAATGAGACTGTACCGGCTTTGACAAACAATTTACCCGACTGAGATACAGAATTTAATATCCCATGCACATATCATATACTTCAGTGTTACACTGCAATGGCTGTTGCAAATTATGATTCTCATCGCAGTAGTCTCAGAAGGTAAGTGAGTTTCCGTATTTGTTTCAATGTTTTAAGGCGACACCGTGAATTTTCTTCGACATTCACACTCAAGTTCTATAAATCTCGCCAAATCCTCGAGTGTCATGAACTCCGCCTCGCCTTCCATATCCCTTTACCTTGCCAAACAGGGATCCTATACCAACTGTTACTCAAAAACAATAGAAACCTAATAACATACCAGCCACTAGCTCGACACCAACAATTCCATTGCGTCCCATCGCCTTTCTCATCCCAGAATGCTCAAAACCATCAAAATGTTTGGACGGACGCGCTGGCCGAGGGGACTGAGGCGCTTCAGTCACGGTCTGCACGACCACTACGGTCGGGGGTTCGAATCCCCCCTCAGGCATGGATATTTGTGCCGTCCTTAGTTGTAGGTACTTCATAAGTAGTTTGTAAGTTTAGGGACTGATGACCCCGTAATTAAGTCCCTTAAGCTTAACAAACATTTGAACATTTGAACATCAAAATGTTTGGCAAAAAAAATATATCGTTATATATCGATATTAAATGTGCAAATGTTTGTAGAACATATGGGACTTAACTACGGGGTCATCAGTCCCTAAGCTTACAAACTACTTATGAACTAGCTAAGACTAAGGACGGCACAAATATCCATGCCCGAGGGGGGATTCGAAACCCCGACCGTAGTGGCCGTGCATACCGTGACTGGAGCGCCTCAGTTCCCTCGGCCACCGCGGCCGGCATATCGATATTACTTTTTCTTATAATTCGATAACAAACTGCCACAATTTTTTCAATATTTGTTCGCAATATTAGGCAAGTAATTGAAATTTTCCTGTTTAAATTGTAGTAGCAGGTATTTTTAGTTTCCTTGTGTGGAGGAGTCTGATGGCCCATTCACACTGTCTATCACCGGACCGCCACGTCACGTTAAGGTTTCTCATGAACAAAGGTTGGTCTTCGTGGTGAGGATATGAGGGAGAGATTTGATGGGAGATGTTGAGCTGCGCGGTAGGAGCCAAGCGGTCTGGAGCCCCACTCTATGGATTGAGAGGCCTACCGAGTCGGAGATTTGAAACCTCCCTCGGCCATGGTTGTGTGTGTGTGTGTGTGTGTGTGTGTGTGTGTGTGTGTTGTCCTTAGGTTAGTTTACCTTAGTTTAAGTAGCTCGTAAGCTACGCCGCGGTGCAGTAGCCCAGCCGTCTAAGGCGCCTCGCTACGGAGGTTCGAGTCCTCTCTGGTGCTTGGGTGTATGTGTTGTCCTTAGTTTACCTAGGTTTAAGTAGTTTGTAAGCTATGGATTAATGACCACACAGTTTGGTCCGATAGATTTACAAACATTTGAACATTTTGTAAGCTACGGAATAATAACCAAGCAGTTGAGTCCGATAGATTTACAAACAGTTGAACATTTTTTGGAAATGCTGACGTAATCGATTGGCGCTTAACTTTACCAACAAAACAGCAACGTCTCTGGCTTTGGCAACAATTGCGAGGATGAAGGTCGGGGTGAGAGTTTAAAATAGGGAAAGTTTAATTTTCAAAACTCACAACCACCAACTGCGAACCAAATTCCTAAACATGCAAAAACACTGGAATTGTGATTGCTACTGTTTGACTCGTTTCCTAGGGGGTGATATCACACGTTCGAAGCTTTCCTTCCCTGCATATGATTAACAAAAAAATTCCTAATAAAGTAAGTTCATGTGAGAAAATGGTGTACTAACTACAATCTTTGAAAACACGTAGAAGTTCATTTTATGTTGTTTATTACACCATATTAAAACCCTGTGGCTGATACGTCTGTACATCGACACATTTATCCAATAAAGTTATAGCTCGTGAGCCCCCAGAGAATATGAATATTTGTTGCAAATTGTTTTCAAACCATGTGCCTGTCTCTAACGCCGTTTATGTTCATACCTATGCGACGACACGTGTTACATTAACAAAACATAGTCACTTTAATTTAGTGTGATGCACACCTTGTTCCACTGGCTAAATATTCACAACACACAGTAGCACTCGATACAACTTGGTGCAGTCTACGACGAGCAACCACACTTGGCAATTGGCACACAAATATCTACAGTCTACACCTAGAGATCCACATGCCGACCGTGCAGAGCGACGCCGACCGGCCAGCTACCCCACTCGCTCCCGACTCCTCACATCCTGGGCCGCGCACGCGGTCGCCAAAAGCTCAACTGCCGGGGTTTTTTCCCTGCGTCATCAACTTCCCCATGTCAGCTGTTCTAACCGACTTGCCAACGTACAGCGCTCAGCCAATACATTTCTAAAACTTCACTTAAAATCAAAATAATTACACTACACATTAAACAAATGTCTTCTTATTAGGTTTTTTATATTGGTATAAACATCCTTTGTACTATTTATTATAATCGTGCAATTTCTTATATCACAGATAAGTGATTTAACTGAATATTTCAAGATGAAACACACAAGATTAATTGAAAATAAAATGAGAAATAGTTAATATATTATTTTTAATAAACAAAACATTGCCTTGCTAGTTGTGTAACTGTCTTGTATTCATTGGTAATTTATTACTTTTCATTGTCAATTAAACATATTACGCCAGATGTGACTATATCAGCTAATGTATTGTTTATTTATCAACAGGCTATTAGTAATGAGGGCCTTAAAAGTTCCTAAATGCATCGTATTGCTTCAAATGCGAGTAGTATTAGAATATTTTATTTCATGCTGTGCACTGCACTGCACCTGGCACTCGCCATTGTCCCTCTCTCCCCTCACAGGAAACGAACCTGGAAAATCCTAAGCTGGAACAAGCCACCAACGTCGGCCTGCTCGCTGGCCTCCCGTCAGCTACAAGCACACAGCAAATCTCAACGTGGACAATTTCTACCTATGGCCTAACTATTAACGTTGTCACGCAACTGCGTACACACATTGCTACCATAATTAATAAGATTAAAATTGTGTAACATTTAGTTCATTGGCATGGTCAATGTTTGCAGTGAACTTCATACTGTTTAATTTTCAAATGCTATTAATTACCAATATTTCTATCGGGCGGTAATCTCACACAATGGATGTAAAAAGGATAAATTGACGAAGTGTTTCGGACAAATCCGTCGTGTGACGAAAGAAACGACTAACTCGCCGGCCTTCGTTACTGCGTCACTCTTACTAAGTTGGTAATCATGTCGTCTGCCGTGCTGTTGTCTGTTATGTATAACTCTGTCAAGAAGCGGGACTTGAGATTTTTTTTTTTTTTTTTTTTTTTTTTTTTTTTTTTTTTTTTTTTTTGCAATGCATGTGGAAAGCAATTTAAAACTATCGGAAACGCAACAAACATAGAGGAATATTTAGATTACCAACACCACTATGCGTAGTTGCATCTACAAAGATCAAACAAAACTGATACGAAATTTAGCGGTAGTGTCACTCGTACAATTGCCGCCCAGAAAAGCTCAAACAGTTTACTCAGAGCAGATACCATGTTCGTCTAGGGACGAATATGAAACTTCAACAGATGAGGTAATAACTGCTACTTTCCACTTTATTTAGCTCTTTATTTTACAATTGGTGAAGTTTAATGCAATAACACTCTTAATAAAGTAAATTTTGAGATTACGGATCAAGTAGTAGTAGTTATAATTTGCAAAAAGTGACATTGTTAATTTACAAATATTCACGTTGAATAGTTTTCTTTAAATTCTTGTTGTAATGGGAATGTACAGTTTTCTAGTTGGTTAATGTAAAGAATATCTGATAACAAGTCAGTTCATGTATAACACCGAAACTGTCTCTATACTTACAAAGTGAAGCCAATATTTTACAGGCCGATATTATATTTCGATACTTCTTACGATATATCGAGGGCCAATAATAATTTTACACATTGATATTTAACATTTTTTTAAGCAACAGTCCTAATCTACTCATAATACCAAACCTCCACTAGCACATTCTCCAAATTCTCTCCCAACTAAAGTTCAACCGCCTCCCTCTCCCAAATAGTGAAACACGCCCAAACAATACCTATCCTAACAAATGTGAACCGTTTCCCCTTCGGGACACCTCCCCCACCACCACCACCTCCACACGAAGCTTAAACATTGACTTTGAAATAGGATAATGGGGAAAATGAAGCTTATTGATTCCCACAAAAGTCTGTGGGATTATGCATAAAGGAAAACCATTTGTTTGTATCAGTATCATTTTGGGTTCCATGAGAATTATAGGTGCTACTGTTAGGCGAACTTCAAAAGTTTTTCGTATTTTGTAATCTCATCATGCACTTAATTACAAATAAATAACAAAAAATATTATTCGAACTTTTCTTCTTAAGGACACCACACACGAGAAAAAAATTCACATCTTTGTTAATATATGGGACTAAAGCGTTATTGTCATCAATGCCACCCAGTTTAGGCCGTTTTACGCGTTTTTGGAAAATGTTGAACTGAGGAAGGGTAAACACATCTGTTAAAACATCAGGGGATGGTTTCGGTGGTATTAGAGATAATCTCAGAGGGAAAGCCAAAGAATTGAATATATTCAGCAAATAATCTGGAACATAATTGGTTTTCCATGATAAAAATGCGAGTGGCGTCACACGAATCTATTCAGAACATTGACGCCCAAATAACAATACTGTGAGAGCGACTAAACAGGGTCTCCTGCACAGGACAGAGTGCAATATTTGAACTATGTGTGGCAGTGGCATGTTCACATTAAAGCTGCGGTTGTTATGGATGCGGCATGTTGCGTAATGAGTGCAGACACGTGAAATTGCTAATAAAAACTCAGGTGTTACCATCCATTTTTATAATTTGCGTTTCATTTGTTACGATTTATTTTACCTTTCTCCATCAGATGTTCATAATATTCACTTCAAAAGCTCCACTTATTGTATTGATGAGGCACTTGTGAGTTCAGTTCAGGATTAAAAGCATTTAATTCCATGAGATTTACGAGTGGCAGTTCATTTCATATCAATTGATATGATTTATAAAGTGTTTTCCAAAGAACTTTTATTTGAAGTGGAACATTACCCTTTTAATGAGGGCTATTTATTCATACTTAAAACTCAGATTAAAATTTCATTTAATTGGTCAGCACTGATTTACAAATTAAAATAAATAATCCGATTAAACGGTGAAAAAGAAGAATATATCAGAAAGATATCTTCCTCTGAAGTGTCAGTATTGCGATGTGTCTGCATTCGTGCACTGTCTTACAACGCTTCCTTATTCTAATGCAGATGGGTTTACGCGTGACCAAGAAATTTATTTTGTTTCTGCTGGAATCGTAGGTTGATCTGTATATGTATATAAATGAATTTATTTTCAGGCAAGTATGCATTTCTGTAAGTCTGTCAAAATGCTGCAAGAACGTTAACAACTATCAATTGGATGGTCCCAGAATTAACAAATTTGGCAGAGAACACGAAAATACCTATCATAAGAGATACATTACTTAGTGTATACCAGTGGTTCCTAGCCTGTTGTCCACGGACCAAAAATAGTCTGTAAAACTGTCGAAAGATGTAACTTTCCAAACTTTTAATCATTCTAAGCACCTATTCCTTGTTATATGGTCAGTAATCGCACTGAGTGCCACGATAACATGACAACTTTTCTAGTGATAAAAGTAGTGGAGAACATCGTTACCATTTCAAATACATTCATTTTTCTACTTGCGTTTTGAATACGTATTGAATTCCAAAATGGTAAAACATGTAAGGACGCATTTGAATCGATTCTCTTGCGCTGTTTTGTTGTAAAACCTGCAACAATGAAACTAACACTTTCCACTTCTTATTTGTACCCACTGTTGTCGTTTCTTTCCTCAGCAGTTGTGTGTTGCCTTAGTTGTTGCTAGTATTTTGTCAGCGTGTGAGAGAACTACATTATGTCTAGAAAACGTCTGAGTAGTGTTGAAATACAAGCAATTTTGAATGAAGAAGAGGAATTAGGAGATACATCGTCTGATGACAATGAAGAGATTGATGGAGATATTTTTGGAGGTAGTGAATCAACTGAAGATTCTGATGAAGACGTTGGAGATTTGCTGAGTACTATGCATTTCAGGGAGGAAATAGGTGACGGCAAAGTAGCGAAACCTATTATAATCCTAGACTATAATGCAACAAAATCAGGTGTAGACACTACGAACAAGTTAGTCAGAACCTAAACCACAAAACGTATGACAAGAAGATGGCCCATGGTGATTTTTTTTATAATATTTTGGATATTAGTGCCCTGAATGCTTTCATAATTTGGTTGGACTTAAATCCTGACTGGAATAAAAAAACCAACTACAAAAGAAGATAATTTCTTCTGGAACCGGGAACAAGTCTAGTACAGAAAGACAGAAGTCAGCGCAGCAAAGTTTCTCTGCCTCGACCTCCTCCTCCTTCAGCACAAGTGGATACGGGGGTAAAACGTGGACGGTGCTACCTGTGCGAAAGTTCAGTGGATAGAAAACATCCAGAAACGTGCATAAGATGCTTTTCTTTTGTCTGTAAACACGATTCAGACATTCTTTGTTTTAAATGTAAGGAGATGTTTTGTTTTACATGTAAGGATCTATAAGATCAAGTGTTGAGACAAGATCTGTAAGTGCTTATATATCTACTTCACCTGGTTTCAATCACTAATGTATGCTTTTGTGTTAGTTCATTAAAATAAATTAAATACTGCCAATATATCACTTGATAATTACTTGGGGTCATATTGACCCCAACGGTACTCAGTGTAACAAAAAAATTCTGGTAGTAGGAGGGTTAATCAAAAAAATAGGCAAGGTTCCGACATGTTTCGCGTACGTATATCTTGGTATTTTTTAGAAAAAGTTAGTCTGAAGGTCTATAAATCTCTTCTGGGCGTTGGACCGTATCGTCAATCTAGCAAATTTCACACGACACTATGAAGAAGGCTGGTTACAACGGCCACGGAAACCGTTTGCAGTTTAAGTGGTTTGTAAGTCAAGTGACTGGAGAACTAAGCAGTATGATCCCTTAGGTTTACAAACATTTTAACGTTTCATGTTTCCAGTATGATATTTTTACACTGCAGCACAGTGTACGGTGATAGCTGCAGTGGAGTGGCCGAGCCCTTTAAGGCGCCTTGCTGCGGACGCGTAATTGGTCGCCGTCGGAAGGTCAAGTCGTCTTTCGGACATGTGTGTGTGTGTGTGTGTGTGTGTGTGTGTGTGTCTGCGTTGTCCTCAGGTTAGTAAGTTTAAGTAGTTTGTAAGACTAGGGACTGATAATTGCAGTATTTAACTCCCATACATTTACAAACGTGCGAGGACTGGCAGTGAGGTGTGCCTGGGTAACTAAGAAGATGGAACAATTGTCAGATTGGAAAAAGACCGGGGTTCGAATCCTGGTCTCACTCACATACTTAATGTGTCAGGAAGTTTCATTTCACTTCACACTCAGACGAAGGGTGAAAATTTCATTCTGGATATACAAATACTTTAAGTCCTGCGAATTTAAAAAAATGTATATTTCCCCGTTCATCTTATTATAATGCATGAACCTGCAATGCCTAGTTCATTTCGGCGGGAACAACATCGAAAAACTGGCAGTTGAAACTAACTGGCGGAACTTTATCCTACAGATAGCGGAGATAAGTACACTGACATATGAGCCTTATAACACAAGCGAAACCTCAGTCATTAAACAATGTGACAGTTAAAAAGAGAGCTCTACAGATGTCGTCGGCGAGGCGACACGTAATTTCCGTAATGGTGGCTAATTAACCTGTCGCGTTTACAGGACTGTGTAGATCGCACGTCACCAGGCACGAACAGACACACTGCACGGAAAAGAAAATAATGGAGTTATACATTGCGTGGCGCGGGGGTAACAGTGTCTGTGTGAACTACATGCTGATAATCAGCTGCAACATTGTACATGCAAAACACCTTTCTATTTCTGCCATCTCATTACTTAATGTAAGGAAAACAGACGCTGAAAATAACGAAACCCAACATTGGACATTGACTATTCAGGCAATAAGCGCGTTTCAGTCGACGCTACACAAAAGCAATTCATTCTAATCAGTCATTCATTATAATTTTCTGACGGAGAACTAGCGGTTTTTTTTAAAGTAATTGGCGACATCAGCATCCTATAACATTTTATTTGCTTTTCATAATATTTATTGTTGTTGTCGTGTTAGGCCTATCATTTGAGCTGTTCTCTGCACTTGGCATGAGTGTTGTATCTGGTACGTAATTGGTTTGTTCTATCCTAATGTTGTGTTATTATTATTATTATTATTACTATTATTATCATTATATTCTATTTCGTGTTTAGTAGGGTGTAGTTAATTCACCCTTTGAGTATTTGGTAAATTTGATTTGATTACATATAGTTTACTGTATCAGTGTAGACATGTAAGTAACTCAAAGGTTGAATAGCATGGTTCTAAGCGATTATTGAGGTTGTTGGTGTCCTCAGTGTTTGCTTGTTACAGCTTGCATGAACGGTAGTATCAAAATAATTTATTTCTATAACATTGCTGCCATATCTAGGAAGATAATGTAAAGATAGTCTGGCTTAATGACGGTGAGTCGGTATGTTATGTGCCAAACAATCTACACGTCTAAATAGTGTACAACTTTTAGCTTTGGCAAACACCCTATATCCCCTTTAACATTCACTGTGAGGTTTATTAGAGAAATACATTACGAAGCAGAATATTATTGCGTAAGTCTTTTTCATGGGGTTACTATTGTGAAAAAAAACTTCTTGCTACAAATAAAACTCCTGCTCCAAGTCAATGGTCATAACGTTTAGTTATTTCTTTCTTTTCATGGAATTGTCAACTGATTGCTTTGGAAGATCCAAATTTTTCTAGAGATCAAAGCCAGCACTATGTTAGTTTTTCTATCATTTGGACGTTGTTGTTGTGGTCTTTAGTCCGCAGACTGGTTTGATGCAGCTCTTCACGCTAACCTGTCCTGTATAAGTCTCTAAATCTGAGAATAGGAACAGCCACCTACATCCTTTTGAATTTGTTTACTGTATTCGTCCCTCGGTCTCCCTGTACGATTTTTACCCAACATACTTCCTTCTAATGCTAAATTGACGATTCCTTGATGTCTCAGAACGTCTCACTAACCTATCCCTTTTCTTAGTCAGGAGGTGCCAGAAACTCCGTTTTTCCCAAATTCTGTTGAGTACCTCCTGATTAGTCACGTGATCCACCCATCTAATCTTCATCATTCGTCTGTAGCACCACATTTCGACAGCTTCTACTATATTTTTGTCTGGACTTCTTATCGTCCAGGTTTAACTTCCATAAAATACTAGACTCCAGACAAATGCTTTCAGAAAGGACTTCCTAACATTTAAACTAATATTGTATGCTAAGAAATTTCGCTTCTTCAGAAACGCTTTTCTTCCCATAGCTATTCTGCATTCTATATCTTATTTACTTCGGCCATTAGAAGTTATCTTACTACCTTAAAAACAAATCTCATCTATTACTTTTATCGTCTCATTACCTAATCAAATTTCTTCAGCGTCGCATGATTTTGTGACTCTACATTCCATTACCCTCGTTTTACTCTTGTTAATGTTCAACTTATAATATATTATCTACTTTCAAGACACTGTCCATTCCATTTAATTGCTCTTCGAGGTCCTTTGCTGTGTCTGACAGAATTACTATGTCATCACCAAATCGCAAGGTATTTATTGCCTCTCCCTGGACTTTAGTTCTCTCTCCAAATTGTTTCTTGCGTTCCTTTATCGATTCACTCCCTATATTTTATCCCTGCTACCTTCAGAATTTGAAAGAATATATTCTAGTCAACAGTGTCGAAAGGTTTCTCCAGATGCACAAACACTAAAAACGTAGGTTTCCATTCCTTAACCTATCTACTAAGATAAGTCCTAATATAAGTATAGCCGCGCGTGTTCCTACATTTCTCTTCTTCTAAATCCAAAGTGATCTTCCCCTGCTTTTTCCAGTCGCCTGTAAATAATTCTTGTTAGTATTTTATAACCATGACCTGTTAAACTAATAGTTCTCAAATTTTCTCGTTTCTCTGCACTTTCTTTCTTCGAAATTCGACTAACTATATTCATCTTGAAGTCTGAGGGTATTTCGTCTCATACATGTTGCGTACCAGGCGGTTCTTCATGACAGGCTCTCCTAACGGTAGTAGCAGATCCGACGGAACATCATCTACTCTAGGGGCCTTGTTGCTACTCAAACCTTTCAGTGCTCTGTCAAAATCTTCTATCAGTATCGTATCTCCTATCTCACCATCCTGTTCTTCGTCTTCCCCTTCGAAAATAATGCCTTCAAGTTTATTTCCTTTGTACAGGCCCTTCCTTCTTCCAACTTTTTCTTTGCTTAGTAGTGGTTTCCAATCTGAGTTCTTTATAATCATACCGCTGCTTTTGTTGTCTCCAAATGTCTCTCTTATTTTTCTGTAGGCGTTATCTCTCTTTCTCTTAGTTATTCACTCTTCTACGGTCTTGCGTTTTTCCTCCAGTAACTCCTGCTTAGCCAGTCTGCACTTCCTGTCAACCTCATTTTTCAGACGACTGTATTCCCATTAGCCTGCTTCACTTGATGTATTTTTATATTTTCGCTTTATATTTCATCAATTGAGTTTAGTGTTTTCTGTGTTATCCAAGGATATCTATTAGACCCTGTCCTTCTGACTATATGATCCTCTGCTGCTTTCACTACTATATCTCTCAGAGCTACCCATTCTTCTTCTACTGTATTACTTTCCACCGTTTCCAACAAGCCTTGTCTCATGCTCTGTCTAAAACTCTCAACCACTTCTGGTTCCTTCAATTTGTCCAGAGTCCCCTCCTTAATTTTCTACATTTTTGCAATATCTTGAGTTTTAATCTACAATTGATAACCGATAAGTTATGGTCAGAGTCTACATTTGCCACAGTAACTGGGGGCACGGCAGTGCCCCTGCCAAGTCGAGCGCACGGCTATCCTTTCCTCGAAGCAGTTCACGGCACTTTAGAACCCCCCGTCTCTCCGTTTTGTATGAATCTAGAAGTCTGATTTTTCGGTTACCAAGACGGTATGTAAGTGAACGACTGATGTGGATAGATTTGGCCATCCCTAGCAAGAAAATTAGGATTGCGGCAGTGTACTCACCTTGTGAAGGGACAGATCAAGAGCCGGCCGCGGTGGTCGAGGGGACTGAGGCGCTCCAGTCACGGTCTGCACGGAGACTACGGTCAGGGTTTCGAATCTCCCCTAGGGCATGGATATTTGTGCCGTCCTTAGTATAAGGAATTTGATAAGTAGTTTGTAAGTTTAGGGACTGATGACCCGCCCATAAGCTTAACAAAAATTTGATTTGAACAGATCAAGATGAGATGGGCAGATTTTACAACGCACTTAGTGATGTAGTTGTTAGAGTGAAGGATAAGGATAGTGTTTTACTCATGGGAGATTTCATCGCCAGGATAGGAAATCGAACAGAACGTTACGAAAAAAGTTATGACTAAGTTTGGAGAGGATATGGAGGCCAACAGTAACGGAAAACAGCTCTTGGATTTCTGTTCCAGTATGGACTTAGTTATCACAAACTCCTTTTTTAAGAATAAGGACATTCACCGCTATACGTTGGAAGGAAAGGGAACCAGATCTGTCACTGACTATATAATAATAGACCAAAAATTCAGGAAGACAGTCAAGGACACACGTGTTGTCTGGAGGTTTTTTGATGATACTGACCATTATTTAATTTGCAGTGAAATTAGTTTCTTGAGGCCAAAAGAGCAGAAACTCAGGTCCATGTGTAGAAGGGTAAGAGTGGAGAACCTTCAAGACAAGAAAATTAGGCAAAAATACACAATAATGATCTCGGAAAGGTACCAGTTAGTTGAATGTAATGATTTACAGTCACTGGAAGAGGAATGGTCAAGGTACAGGGACACACTACTGGAAGCAGCTAGAGGATGTCTTGTAACAGTAATGTGTAAAAGCAGGAAGAAGCAGACAGCTTGGTGGAATGACACAGTCAAAGCAGACTGTAAAAAGAAAAAGAAGGCATTTCAAAAATGGCTCCATAATAGAAACAAAGCCAAACGGATAATTGCACACTCCAAGCAGACGTCATGGGAAGACTTTGTAAACAAGCTAGAAATTCAGGGTCAAGCCGCGGGAAAACCATTTTGGAGCGTAATTAGCAATCTTCGAAAGGGAGGGAAGAAGAAATTAACGTTTTGGACAGGTCAGGAAAGCTGCTAGTCAATCCTTGACCAGACGGAGGGAATTTTTTGAAGAATTGTTCAATGTAGGCGAAACGTTCAATGATGAGTCAGATTTTCAGGTAGAATGGGATAGGAACGACGATGGATACGGGATCTCATTTGAGTAAGTGGAGAAATTGGTCAATAGATTACAGTGCAATAAAGCGGCTGGGGTGAATAAAATTAAGCCGGAAGTCGTCAAATACAGTTGAATATCAGGTCTCAAATGGTTACACAGGATAATTGAGAAGGCGTGGGAATCGAGACAGGTTCCATCTGACTGGACGAAAGCGGTAATCACGCCAATTTTTCAATCATGGAAATAGAAAAGATTGTTATAACTATCGAGGTATCTCTTTAATTAGCGTTGTAGGCAAAATATTCTCAGGTATTGTTGAAAGGAGAGTGCGAGTATTATTTGAGGACATGTTAGATGAAAATCAGCGTGGGTTTAGGCCTCTTCGAGGCTGTCAGGACCAGATCTTTAGCTTACAGCAGGTAATGGAGAAGTTCTATGAGTGGAACAGGGAATTGTATATATGTTTCATAGATCTAGAAAAGGCTTCTGATCGTGTTCCTAGGAGGAAGCTACTGCCAGTTCTACAAGATTGTGGTATAGGAGGCAAACTTCTGCAGGCAATTAAAGGGCTTTACGTAGACTGTCAGGCAGCAGTTAGAGAAGGTGGCAAATTAAGGTAGTTCAGGGTAGTTTCGGGGGTAAGACAAGGCTGTAACCTGTCACCACTGTTGTTCATACTATGTTGAAAACAGTAGACTGGCAGGGCGGGATTAAAATAGATGAAAACGAAATAAGCAGTCTCTCATATGCGAATGACTTAGTTGTAATGGCCGATTCGATTGAAAGGTTGCAAACTAATATTTCAGAGCTCGATCAGAGGTGCAAGGATTATGATATGAAGATCAGCATCTCCAAAACGAAAGTAATGTCTGTGGGAAAGATATTTAAAGAGATTGAGTGCCAAATAGGAGGAGCAGCAGGTAGACAGTTTCAAGCACCTGGGATGTATTTTCTCACAGCATGGCAACATAGTGAAAGAACTGGAATCGAGGTGCAGCAAAGCTAATGCAGTGACTGCTCAGCTAAGATCTACTCTCTTCAACAAGTAGGAAGGAAGTACCAGGACTGAGTTAGAAGTGCACCGCTCTATCATTCAACCAACTTTGCTGTATGGGAGTGAAAGTTGGGTGGATACTGATTACCTTATCCAATAGGTAGAGGTTGCAGATATGAAAGTAGCAAGAAAAATTGCCGATACTAATAGATGGCAACAACGGCAGGAGGGTGTCCATAATGAAGAAATCAAAGAAAAACTGGGAATGAACACCATAGATGAAGCAGTTAGAGCGAACAGACTGAGATGGTGGGGTCATGTTAGACGCATGGGAGAAGCAAGGTTACCTAAGAGTCTCATGAGCTCGGCAGCGGAGGGTAAAAGGAGTCGAGGTAGTCCAAGAAGAAAGTACTTAGATTTGGTGCAGAATGATTTTGAAGTAGAAGGCATAACATCAGACGAGGCGTGAATGTTAGCATTGAATAGGGGATCATGGAGGAATTTGATTAGAACCACCATGCTCCAGACTGAACGCTGAAAGGCATAATCAGTCTCTAATGATGTTGATAACTAGCGCTATTTTAAATTTATACTATGCTTCGCCGTATAATTTACGAAATATTAGCAGTCAAAAATAGCTAATTCTGTCACTGTCTCACCGATCATAAAAATTCTAAGGTACTTCTAACAGACACACAAACGTCAAATTTTGTGTTTAGATAGTGTTAACCAGTAATGAAAAAAAATTCAAACAACTGTAAATATTAATTCCATTCTCGAAAACATTTTCGCTTGACGAAAGAGTATTTGCATTCTTGCCATTGTATCGATGGTGGTCTTGTGGTAGCGGGCTGTAACGATTTAACGCAGCCATCACCTTTCCGCTAAGTAAAGAGTCGTCAGAAATGACATATGGTACCTGATTAGAGAATGAAGAAAAACTGCCAAGATATTGCTTAAATTGTTGCAGATGGAAACAGTACCAATGACACATACATATTAGCTTGATTTTTAGTTATAAATGAGAAAACCGATGGTCATAATGTGGAAAATTCCGTCACATGACGCGAGGCAAAAACGTCAGACCGGACACAAAAACTTTAGACCTTTGTTTCAAACCTCCTTGGTTTCAAACAACACGCCAGAGATAGGGAGAAGCCATTCATCTGGGAGAAGCGCAGTCTACGTTATCTATTGTTTGTGCCATAGAGTAGACACTCTCTGGATTGAGTATTGCGTTCTGTCTTCACTAGGAGGTGCTGCAAATGAAAATTACATAATTCGAGAGATGGTTTTGCTGTAGATGTTCACAATACAATAATCAAGAGTTTACATAGCCGTTACGAGTGGTAAAACGAAGTAGTTGTTCTCAAATCTATTGTTCGGATCACGGTTTAAATTCGCCAAATCTAATAAAAAGCGAACGTCAGAATTGAAGTGCTACAACTGTTGCCCTAAGGATGATCGATATTACAAAAACATCGATGGTAATATCAATGTTAACAACAATTCAAACAAATCGATGTGCGATGAAGATCGAAAGGTGCTAAAAAAACAATCCTCGGCAGAACCACTGACATGCATTACTATGCTGGCTATAGGGAAAATATTATTGGTCTCCCTGCCACAATTTAACAGCGTATCAACAATTATCTGTATACGGATATAACAGTGGTAAGAAATAAGCATAAACTTACATATTTTGATCACATTTAGAGTTTTTACGTAACAGCTAAATTTTACTTACGGCGACGGCGTAGTGTGCAAATGTTGGCTACGAAATTGTCACTTTATGAGAGATTCATAGAGCACCTGTCCACTACAGAGCAGGAACAGTATTAATTATCACGAAAGACTACGTCCCTAATTCTACGTGACGAAGTGTCTCATTCGTCGGTCGCTGCCAACTTCAGCACCTACGACCACAGCCATAAGCAAAATTCTATCCTGAACTAGACAAAGATATAGTATTAAAAAAAAACATACATTTATATTCACCTATCACGATTGTAGCTTGACATCTTAGGTTATACTACATTTTTTTCGGACTATCGATTTGAATCTTCAGTAGGGAATCCGATTTTTACATACCATCGATATGCCACAGACATATATTAACTATAAGTCTGTGATGGTCTATGAGTTGTTCGTCTGTGGATTGGCCTTATCCTCACGTTAAATATTCTTTACCAAAGAATGTTGGACGAATGTGTTGAGAAGATAAATGCAATATTGGTGTTAGTGCGAGCTCTACACTTCCAAAATATTGTTACATCAAATCAAACTAAACCAAACCAAAGAGACAGGGGATGGGATTTAGGAAAATCTGTGGCTGATGTACAAAAAATTTTACACAAAAGGACTACCTACAAAAAGAAATGATATCCTAACAAAAACATAAAATGTACTGATGCAAGTCTTGCAACGAATTCCTTCCATCATAAAAAGTCGTGAGATCTCATGGGAAACCAAGACGGTCATTTTAGTTACTGTTCATGGAACCACCTATTCTATACATTGTTAGAATTTTTATCTAATTAGTTATCTACCAACATTAGTAGCGTGTATATCAAAATTATACATCTTTATTTATATAGTAAATACAATGACTTGGTAATCAGATGGCAACGTAAACTAATATTTGAAATACTTTATGCATATGTGAAGTGTTTCATTCCTACATGATTACGTTGGTTACATAGTGAAATATAAATTAATTTTATATGCCGATATATTATTGCCCGATCATTATATGTAGGGTATATTATAATATTATGGTATGATTGAGAAGTCATTATATGTATTATAGAAATAAAGTTGTATAATACTAATACAATTGCTATAAATGTTGGTAGATTCCTAATTATGTAACAAGATAAGTGGTTCTATTAACACTAACTAAAATAACCGACTTGGTTTCCCATGGAAAAAACTAATGTTTAATAAACTTTATGCACATGTGAGTGTATGTCATTTTTACATAATTGCATTTGATTACATAATGGAATATTAGTTATTGTTATGACGATGGGCAATTACCAGGTTATTATATTTATTCTTATGTCATTATATTATGGCGCGATTGCTAATTCATTGTATTTATTAAAGAAATAATGTATAAATTTGATATAGTCACTGCAGATGTTAGTAGATAACTAATTATATAAATGAATTCTGACAAGGTGTTGAATAGGTGGTTCCATGAACATTAACTAAATTTCCCATGAAATCTCACGAATTTTCATGGTGGAAGGATTTCGTCGCGAGACTTGCATTTTTGTACATTTTATGTTTCTGTTGGGATATCATTTCTATTTGTAGGAGCGGATTTTCTTAAAACCCATCCCCTTTCTCTTTGGTTTGGTTTGGTTTAGTTTGATTTGATGTAACAATATTTTTGAAGTCTAGTACACCCGCTTAGACTTTTGCTATTTACTCATGAATTGTCGTTGAAACAGTACGTGAAGTCATTACATTTACAGATTAAAATTTCAAAGGGTACTTAGATACGGGGTGCCGATCAAGGTTGCAACAGCCATATACGCGTGAGAGCCAAAGAAGACATGTGTATGCAAACAAAATAAAGGGATATGTTATTGCTTAGAGAAAGGCAACGTCAATATAAGACAACAGCAATCTTGCTCAGGCATTAGATCGGTTATTGCTGTTACAATTGCAGGTTATCACGATTTAAGTCAGTTCTAATGTGGTGTTACAGTCGGTGCACGAGAGAGATGGGACACAGCATCTCCGAGGTAGTGATGACATGGGGATTTTTCCGTGCTACCATCGGGAATATCGGGAATCCTGTTAAACATCAGATCTCCTACAGCCGCCAAAATATCCTTCGAGAAAGGGACCAATGACGACTGAATAGAATCGTTTAACATGACATAAGTGAAACGGTTCCGAAATATGCTGCAAATTTCATTGCTGGGCCATAAACAAGTGTCAGAGTGTGAACCATTCTACGAAACATCATCGACATGGGCTTTCAGGGTCCAAAGCCCACTGGTTTACTCTTATTGTCTGCATGACAACCTTGGCATCTGATAGCCGACTTTGGACTGTTGATGTGTTCGTAAGGCTTATGGGAATTAACTGCTAGCCGGCTGTTGTGGCCGAGCGGTCTGCGGTGTGCCAGTCACCTTCTGCAAGGCCGCCGCTGCGGTCGGGGGTTCGAATCCCCCCCCACCCCCTCGGACAAGGATGTTTGTGCCGTCTTTAGTATAAGCTAGTTCATAAGTAGTTTGTAAGTTAAGGGATTGATGACCCTGTAGTTAAGTCCCAAAAGCTCTACAAACATTTGAACTTAACTGTGGGATCATCAGTACATAAACTTACAAACTACTTATAAACTACCTTATACTAATGACGGCACAAATATTCATTCCCGAGGGGGGATTCCAACCCCCGACGGGGAACGGCCACATGCATCACAGCATAACGCCTTAGTGCGCTCCGCCACTCTGCCGTGGTATGGACTGTTGATGACTGTGAACATGTTGCCTGGTTTGACAACTCTCATTTCAAATGGATTGACGTGTACGGGTATTGAGACAACCTCATGAATCCCTGGAGCTGCATGTAAGTAGGGGGCTGTTCAAACTGGCGAAAACTTTGTAATGGCGTGCTGCATGTGCAGTTGGAGTGATATACTACCCTTTAGATACTACTCTGACAGGTGACACCTGATCACATGAATCCACTCTTGAATATTGTGCTTTTAGAAGGACTTGGTAAATTCCAGCAAGATAATGCGACACCCCCCACCATCCCCACATGTCCAGCATTGCTACAGAGTGACAACAGAAAGACAATTTAAATTTTAACATCTCTGCTAGTCACCAAACTATCCTCACATGAATATTATGAATCATATCTAGGATTCTTTTCAATGTGCTGTTTCGAGGAGTCTCCACCCCCTCGTTGTCTTATCGATTTATGTGCAGGTCAGCGTCACTACTACTACTTCAGACACTATTCGAGTCCATGATACATCATGTTGTGGTCAATTATTTTTTCATTTTTTCATTTATTTTCTCTCTTTCTAGTGCAGTGTGTAGTGCCAGTAATTTGCTAGTCCTTTTATTTTTTAATTTATTCTTGCATGTCATAAAGGTGTGCATCAGGATGTATTGTTTGGTGGTGAATCTGCAATATATGACTTGGATAACAATTTTCTCATTGTTCTTGGGAACTGTATTCGTTAGCTGTTAGTTGCTGTCCCTGCCTGCGGAAGGCAGAGCTGGTGTTGTCGAGGGATGCTGGTTGCTGTCGACATGTCTATGGGGGCAGACGGGACCTATCTGTCGGCAGGCTCACTATCTGAGGTGGCTGCACTCTCTAGAAAACACTCGGTAATTTATCGTATCCCTTTTAGACAGCGGGAAGTGTGGGCTGCATTCCGCAGGGTTCCTGTCATCACGGAGCCTCTTAGTGTACGCCTTTGGGGAGGTTATCTTCTAAGTATCCGTTAGCCTTTCCTGTCTGCAGAATTACAGCCGGGGGATGACTATGGCCATGTTTTTTCAGGTTGATATACAGCCTGGCATCTTGTGGAATTTCAGTGTGCAATGGAGTCTTCTCTTGTCTGGTGTTTCGTGTCCCGTTTCCACTTTGCTCTTTTATCTGTATTTGGGCTACAAGTTCGCTAGATAAGACTTTAAATTCTTTTTCAGATCAAAAGGTTGGGAAACGATGGGCGTGTGGAATTTTCGAAAGGACGATTGGGTGGCGTCCTCTTGAGGCAATCCAATTGGTAATCGGCTCCGTTTTTGTAGGCGACAGGTCGAGCTATCTCATTGGCCGGAGCGTTAGTGCTCTCCAGTGATTGGTATATCGAGTTAGGGGGGCCGTGACGCCACGTTTTTGGCGTGGGCGGACGAAGAGTGGCGACTCACTTCTCGTGTAGGTTCCGGCTAGTTTGGACGTATTCATTCAGATAGGACCTGAAAATTTGATTCGATCTTCTGGGCTGAGTCCTGAGCATTTGTGAGACTTTAGTTTTCTGAGGTATCCACCTGCAGCGGATTGCGGACTTTGAAAATTTCACATGTCGACCCAGACAGGAGCTCAGTTGCAGTTGTTCACTTTTCGAAACAGGTGTGTTTTATATTCTCGTTCTGTCGAGATTTGAGATTAAACAGCCACCGTCGTACTGGCCATGCCAACGTGCTGGTGATTTATGCAATTCCATTCTGGGGACACTTGCGCTCAATACTCGCGTTTTGCGCTTGAGTTCGTGAGTGTATGTCCTAGCCGACACTAGATACATTTACCTGACAACGGCTATCGACCGTGATAGTGGGGCTGTTACAGTTAAATGTCGATACTGCTTCACAGATCGTAGTGAGATTCCCGCGCGGAATAATTTATTCTCTTTCAGCTCCACTCCTTAACAACGTCCAGTCGCCAGCATGATCCAGCGTCGACAGATCAAGCCGACTCAAGGTTATTGGTAAAGTGATGCTCGCTATTTGCAAGGGTTGTTTTATTTAGTTGCAGTAATCACCCATCAGTGTGTATGTGCGGGCGTATAATCGATGTTGACTTCTCTTTCCTATTACTAATTTCTTAGCGCCTCTGTCCACCTTTCTATTTCTAACGATCGGACAACGCCACGTGTATAACTAGATATTTCACTGTGTCACGGCTCCATTCGTTTCATTCCTATTAAACTTCGTATATTGATTTGTAAACTTATTTGTAAACTTATTTGTTAAAACTCAGAAAATTTGCTGGTCACACATGAATTCCGTGGTGTTAACTGATTTTTTTTTTTTTTTTCATCTGTAATCCATTGCTTGACTACAATTTTACCTGTGATTTCATTTCCAAAGTCCTTTATACTAATTGTTAACTATCCCCCGAATGTCTTTGTGCTTTAATGAATAAATATATTAAGTCATAAATTTACTTTCCTTTACAAATTCCTTACTCACTATTTTGGAGGGGTAATTAGATAGATAGGTAGAGGACTGTGTTTATTATTTGGTGCTCTCTGATCTATTATCTCACCACCGTGCTTGTAGATTTAGGGTGTTGGATCTTTTTCCATGTTTTTAATAAAAAAAATATGATGGCGACCCTTGATAATAACATTAGTGAGGATTATATTTAAAATTAATTCGCATATTTGTGATTTTGCACATTTGCATACCAATGGACCGTCTCTGACGAGTAAAATATATCCACTCGGTGGGGTTGTCCCTCCCTTTTGACGAGACGCCATACAAGACAATTTTATCGGTTTATTAGGCTCTTTAGTGTAAGTCCATGGTGCAGCTTTCACGGTCGTCAGTGCAGACGCTGATTTTTGCGTCCATTAGATTAACCCAGATAGCACAGAAATAATTTTCTTTTTAATTTTTTGTTTATATTATAGTATTTTACCTTTAGTTACTGCAAACACGTAAATCAGTATTTTGCAGCAATTATAATCTAATTACAACAGGTCTTCCTTCCAGAAGGATGGCATGGTAATATTACATTTTTAATAGTTTTACGACACCCTAGGATCCAGTGTGGAAAGACAGAAAACATGATACATGAAGAGGTAAATCTCACTTCAGGTATTTAGTTGTGGATATCTTCTGGCACATTCTGCATTGCAGTTGAATTTTCTACTTTGTTTTGACATCTACCGGTAAGTCACCAACATAATGTTCTTCTGCACAATTTGTAATGGAGATTTTTTTCAGCGTCATTCATTTACATCCCTTTACGGCAATAAAAATATCCTACGTCTTACTATCCTCTAGAACTACCAAACGAGGTTACATGATAATTACAGCTCTTATAGCAGTCTAAGATATTTCTTCGAAGCTGCTTGTGTGATGGTAGAGCTTGTAAAATATGGTAATATGGTACCATTCACCGAACTTTTCAGACGCACTTCGTACGTACAATTTGAACTTATTATTTGAATCGCATTCGGAAGACACCGTACGAAGCTATATTTATTTTACACATAAAAATGCTGTTCGCTGGTAAGTGCATCAATTGAGAAAACCAGAGCCTATTAGGTTAGTTATAAATATTAACAATTGGTTGATTTTTTGAGAAAGAGAAAAGTTGAAGGAATTTTGAACATTCGGTAAAAGAAGAAAATTATTTTTTTTTTTACGTGAATCTCTATATAAAAACGAAAGGGCACTTATTCACTCACTCACTCACTCACTCACTGACTAAACACGTAATGTCAAAAACTACTTTACCTATGAAGCTGACATTCGGAAGGAATTTAGTTTATAGGTAGAAGACGTCAGGTAAGAAAGGATTTGGCGATAGGGCCGACAGTTCAGCAGATATGACGTCATGAACAATGAAAACTTTCCAGTTTTACGACACGTTGATAATGTGGCTTTATCAGTCCACTATTTGAGGCGCTGATGACCTCGATGTTGAGCGCCCTATATCACCAGTCAATCAATCAATCATCAATCCACTATTGAGAAGGAGAGCACTTAGCGACTTGCAATAAACTTTAAAGATAATTTAAAACCTTAAAACTTTTTCTCTCTGACAGCCATAGCAAAATGATGAAAGGGAAAAAGTTTCTCTCTTACTATTTTTCTACTGTTCACGGAGTAAAACTATGACATTCGATATAATGCAATTTATAATTTCTACACTACATATGTTACAGCTGAACGTACTTACGAAATTTTATCACAATACGACACGTAGTTCATGCGATATTAGCACGTAAAAAGTAAGTAAGTAAGTAAAAAACGGCCCCGTATTGCACCATGTTTTAGTCTGTTACTTCTTTACTACTCATTGTGTTCGCAACAGATTTTACAGACATACAGCACTTATACACTTGAATAAATACCTGAAAAATTATACAGCAACATATAATTTTAAAAAAAAAATGAGCTCATGCGTACTGCGATGGGTAAAAACTTTTCACATCAGGCACCATGTTTTATTACAGTCCTTATTTACTGCTAAGACACTGCTGTACACCAATGAGTTTAAGGAAATTCCTGGAAGATGACAATGCTGTTGAGAATTTTGAACTGTGAAGCGCATTCTGCTGTAGGAAGAAGAAGTAGACTTCTATAGAGCTACAAGGAAAGGAAGAGAATGAAATAGTGTATATCCGAGGAATAACCATTATTTCTGACAGATCTGGCTCTTGACTTTAAAAGACTCAGTTTTCAATGAGATTTGCATTGCCTATTATGATTAATAAATCACAGGGCAATATACTCAATACTACGGAGTGTGTTTAAAATCTTACACGGGCAGCTTTATGTCGCTTGCTCAGGTATGGGCTCACCACAGAAAATACTCATATTACACCCTGGACAAGTCACAAGAAATATTGTTTACAGTCAGGAACGAAGGAAGATTAGTGTTGAACGCCCCGCCGACTGCGTTGTCATTAGAGGCGGAGCTTACGTTAGCATTGTTTGGGTAAGGACGGGAGAGGAAATCGGATCTGCCCTTTGGAAGGAACCACCCCGGCATTTGCTTGAAGATATTTAGGGAAAACACGGAAAACATAAATCTGGATGGCTGCAGGCTGGTCTGAACCACCGTCCTCCCGATTGCGAGTCCAGTGCGTTACCACTGCTTCACCTCGCTTGGTGTTGTTTATACTCAAGTTGTGAATTAAATGAATGCATAAATGTTACATATCATTTGTATTTTAATGTCTGTGTTTGATTGTTTGGATAATGTACTTAAATTTTTGTATATTATGCAAGATAGACTTACTTCTTATATATTCTCTGATAAATATAAAATGTTTTTAGAAAAAAAGCAGATGGACAGAGAGAGAATGGATAGGAGATGAAATAACTCAAGATTTGAATGAATAAATCAATACCTGGGCAACGCCGGGTTTTCAGCTAGAATTATATAAATTCAAGATCATAACTCACTCTTTTGAACGGAATGGACAGTGTGCTGAAAGGTGCATATAAGATGAACATCAACAAGAGCAAAACTAGGGTAATGGAGTGCAGTGTAAGAAAATCAGGTGATGCTGAAGGAATTAGATTGGGAAACGAAGCAATAAAGGAGGTAGATGAGTTTCGTTACTTGGGCAGTAAAATAACAAATGATGGTCGCAGTACAGAGGATATAAAATGCAGAATGGCAATGGGTAGAAAGGCGTTCTTGAAAAAGAGAAATTTGTTAACATCGAATATTGATTTAAACCTAAGGAAGTCCTTTCTGAAGGCATTTGTATGGAGTGTTGCCTTGTATGGGAGTGAGACATGGACGATACACAGTGCGGATAGGAAGAGGATTGAGGCTTTTGAAATATGGTGCTACAGAAGAATGCTGAAGATTAGGTGGGTGGATCGCGTAACTAATGAGGAGGTACTGAACAGAATTGGGGAGAAAAGAAATTTCTGGCATACCTTGACTAAAAGAAGGGATAGATTGGTAGGGCACATACTTAGACATCAAGGAATTGTGAATTTAGCGTTGGAGGGAAGTGTGTGGGGTAAAAACCGCAGAGGAAGACCAAGAGATGGATACAGTAAGCAGATTCAGACAGATGTAGGTTGCCGTTCTTATGTGGAGATGAAGAGGCTTGCTCAGGATAGAGTATTGTGGAGAGCTGCATCAAACCAGTCTCCGGACTGAAGACCACAACACAACTCACTCTTCGAAGCATGCGTTTGCGTAATTACTTATTTTAATTACTTTATTTTATATTGTATGTTGTTGGTCAGTATCACAAAAAATAATAAATAAATAAATAAGAATAAAACTAAAATAAAATAAACTAGAGATAACAAACACATACCTGGACAGTTACAAGGGTAACTGGAAAAATTCGGACAACATAAAAGAAATGTAATTTCTATGTACTTCAGACGCCAAGTGACGACAGGAAGAATGTATTTGGTTGATACTTTTAAATTACTTTCATTACTCCCTCGGAATAGAATTAACTGAAAATTTCAATTAAAAAAATAAAATAATAAAAAAGGGAAAATAAGTAAGGAAAATTAACGTAAAGGTTGGAAGACTTTCTAAGAACGCATCACAGCCTAAAGTAAAATGAAATGGACTTTTTTTTTACTTTTGTCTTGTTTCGCAAATACTCCCCATAAATGTGGTCAATATATTTCTATTGTTTGAGTTTTTTTTTATTTTTTTTCTATGGGATTCCGTCACAAGCCATCGCAATAGTTCTCTCATGCTGAGTAAATTTCATTGCTTTGTCTCAAATAAATTGACAGATTCAACTGGGACTGTCTTGCAGTACTGAGAGCGTGAAGCGGTTTTGATATTCAGTTGAATTGCGATTATTAGCAACGCAATAATATCGCAATCACACATTTGAATTGAATTGACGTAATTTAATTGCACCGTAATGCTACCAATAGTTCGGAAAATTGTGGGCTGTAGTACCCACAATGCCACAAACTGAACGAAGTTTCAATCAAATCGAGTTGCAGAGCAACGCAAAAATCGAAATAAATATAAACGGAATGGATAATCAGAAACAAGTACTGTGGAAGCTTATATGGTCTAGTGTCTTCGAAATCTATACTTGCTGCAATGAGTCTCGGCTCCCAATTGTTTGGCGAGCAACTATTAACGGTTGGCACCAATATAACAAAGACTAGGTAGTTAATTAATGGTTGGATGCCTCACGAGACGGACATCCGGTAGCAATAGGTTGCAAAATGATGTGGCAGCGGTGATCTAGTGTAATTAATCATTTGCAGTTGTCCGTGCAAATTACTAGGAAGGAAGTGTGGTTCGGAAAATGTAGAAAGTCAGATATGTGAGTAAATGCAGCATACATCTTCCAGAATGCCAATATGGAATTATCGGTCGCATTACATCACCACGAACGTCGTCTTTGTGAATTGCAGTGAATGTTAGGGAATGTGGTGTGTGGACAGTACATTTATATTACGTGCACAAAAGCTATCGATAATCAAGATATCTCTACCGCACTGTCGTTCCCTTCTCAGATGTATACCAACCTGAGTCCCCTACTTGGTTAGGTGTACCGTACATTACAGCGCCACAGAATTAGAGAACTCCGAGATCTGGACGGCACAGGGTTACTTGCGTTTAAGCGTAGAGGATGCAGCATTATCACATCTCCTTGCGCCGTGAAAAAAAAAATGCAGACGAATACGATGTACGTTTAATGATGCATCATCAATCAGTAGAAAACATTCGCACTACAATTAATTTGAATAATCATGCAACAAGACAAACAATGCATTGTAAACACAGAGCTGCATTCCATTACAATAGAAAAATTGAATATAGTATAGAGCAATTATTTGATTTCGGATTGATGGATTTTTTATTTTTTAATTAATTAATTAATTTTTTAAATTTTTTTATTTTTTATTTTTATTTTTTTTATTTTTTTGTACAAAGGATGAATGGGATTCGAACCCCCGACCGTAGTGGCGTGCAGACCGTGACTGGAGCGCCTCAGTCCCCTCAAAATGTTCAAATGTTTGTAGAACTTATGGGACTTAACTATGGGGTCATCAGTCCCTAAACTTACAAACTACTTAGGAACTACCTAATACTAAAGACAGCACAAATATCCATGCCCGAGGGGGGATTCGAACCCCCGACCGTAGTGGCCGTGCAGACCATGACTGGAGCGCCTCTGTTCCCTCGGCCACCGCGGCTGGCAAACAAAGATATAATACAGTGGCTTCCAGATTACTTCGTTTGGTGCAACAATATGGTTCAGGATAATCTGGCGTTAACGTTCAAAGGGTTATTGCAAAGGAATCGTCTTCCACACCATTAGACACTTCCACACAACGCACATTTACATAATTCTACACTCCACTTAACACTGTTTTCATTATTATGTTAGATACTAGCCCTTATAGAGCCTAGGTCAAATGAATAATCGAGAATATATGCTATTGTCACTGTCTGATGTAGGTTAAACTACGGATTTTTGAAAACATATTTCATGGGCAGTCAACCGCCAGAAGTATTTTAGCATTGTGCAAAAACTAGTTTACAAAAAAGTAACAATAAAAATATAATATTTTTAGTAAGGAAAGATTTATGCAACTCTTTTCGTACAACAAATTAATTGCAATGTTAAAAAACGCAGTGGACTGATTTCCACCTGACGATTACAAAACTGATGCAAACTGCTAAGACCCCTGCAGAAGATCACGCGAGACGTTTCAATGCAACTACAATTATTTTATGAAGATAGCATTGTCATTGTTAGTGAAAACTTTGAATTTCATTATGTTGTTGTATGTCGGCGAAACGGTAAGTTTCGGTGTGAGTACGGAACGAACCGATTATATAATATGTTACAATACCAATCATATTTTGGAAGATGATCTTATTTCTCGATCAAAATAGTAAATCAGCTTACAAGATAAATCTAAGTTTTTTGACAGAAAAATTCGTTTACAGGTATTAAGACCAATAAAATGTCAGTAAACGAACTATATTCATATAGACTGGCTCGTGAATATGATGATAGTCAAATTTTTAAATTTAGGTGTCTGCTTCTCGAATATTCTGTCAATATGTAGTTGGCCTACTTCTACGACAAAACTGAGTTAATTATAATCATCCGTTTTTTATACCAAACGCCGTTCGCGATGGCATCAGTTCTGCCGGAAATACAAAAAACTGTCTGCCGAGTGATAATTTTTCCAGCAACCTACGTTGTACAGTAATACGCAACATAAGCATTAATACGTTCAAGTTCATTGTATGTTCGCCATTACGAGACACCAAATTTGTTCATTACGTTCATGTGTAAACCGCAATGGATAGAAATTCGACTTATTACTTGGCCAGTCACCCGTCGATCGCCATGATACCACCACGAGAACCACCAAAACAACTGAAATCATTTATGGATTTTATTGGGGAGTATCACGTCTTTGCGAGACGCGCTGCTGAATGTATGCCGCACTATTATTGTTGGAATCAATCGTCGCATTCACGTAGTTCACCCAGGTCGAAAAGAGTGTTTCTTTTTACGTTTGCTATTATGAAACATAATTAGTCCAATATCACTCCACCATCTAGGAACTGTTCGAATTTTGTGGCACGTAGAGATGGGCCTGTCATAGTTTGGGACTGCTAGAATATCACACTCATTGGGATAACCCACTTGATTTCGTTAAATGCACATCAGAAACGCATATTATTTTTCACAATTGTCTCAACGTCACTGACTGATTTGTGGACTAAATACAAAATGAAATTACTAATTATATTATTTTTCATCAGCTGTTACTGGAATATCAAATCTAGATTTGCAAAAAAAAAAAAAAAAAAAAAAAAAAAAAAAAAAAAAAAAAAAAAAAAAAAAACGAGGCAATGATATTAATTGCAGACGTATTTGATGAAGTCGAGCGAGGAAATACGTTAATTGAGAATTACAGTGATCAGTCGTCCTATGCACTAAGTATTTAATCAAGGGCTTGGACACGAAAGAAACAAACTGTTTACAAAGCAGTGAAAGAATCTGTTCGAACAATCGTTTCAACGGCGACACTGTTTGTACGACACATTCACGAAAGTTACGAAAACTGAAACAGAAGGGATCTTCTTTAATGGTTGACCTGATAAAGCTATGTTGAACGTTGTTCATTATGTTAACAACAAAGTTGCTTATCAAGCACCATCTAACAATTACTCAATTAAATTGCACGTTATAAACCATAAACTGAACTTTGCACGATAACTTTGTAGCTCTCTTAGACTGAACAATTAAATCACAATTAATAATTACTATTTTCTATCATTCAGCTGTTACTCAATTCACTCGTTATTAATAAATGGCAACTGTTAACAATTTAAGTTTGCAAACTTTATGCTGGTGCAAATTACTTTTTACTTTAAGGTATCTTTTATTTTTATCAGTTCTTATGGTTCATATTGAGCCTTGGAAAATTAAAGGTAGTGGAAATGAAACCTGCTTGGTAGTGTCTCGGGTTAATAACTTTGTTGACACTAAATAATTGCAACCTGGTTCACTATTGACTTTCAGCAAAACTAAACGTTGGCTTAGCCGTACATTTCTAAAGTCGTAAAGTTGCTGAGATCTTACTTTGCAGCGACGATGCCGGAACTTAATAATTTTGGCAAGATTGGTATTTTCTTGGCGACGAAATATTATTTGCATTAGGCACACAGCGTTTCTTTTGACAATATTCCACTTGATGCTGTGGCGCTGTGCTTATGCCAATTATTTTGCCAATGCCCACTTGCTCAGACTGCTTCATGTACCAATGCGTAATAGAATGCCATCCTACTACGACTTGATGCTGCTGTAGAACTTTGCTACCACTCACTTCGAAAGCTCAACATCGACGCTCCTCTCTCGCGCGCGGCGCCACACACTGCGCTCAGCGATATTAATGCCCTCTCTAAGCCAACGTGTCTACTACAACACATTACAATATTCTCTTTTATGCAGTACATAATCATTTTAACATTTGTGCTTCACAGAAATCCTTCACATAAAATAATCAATAATTTTATTTACAATACACATATGATTAACAGGTTACACACATTTTTCATATGATACATCGTAAATGCGTTTACATAAGTCATCAGTGGCGTTGGTCACTGTGTTGTTGCGTTACATATGCCCCACGTTTCATTGGTCGGTGCCATTTAGCACAGATCCAAGGAAACATCCAAACATATTAACCCGTGATCAACCAAACTTACGAAAATTGAATTTTTTATTACTCATGACGATTTCTGGCTTTGAACATTTACATCGTAACCATTAAATACTTTTACCCAATTAATAATATTGCTATTCATCAACATCATTAAATATTTAGTTGACACAAGTTTATCACTGTATACAACCAAACGAACTCACACAGGAATACCTCAACTGTGTCCTATTAAAACTAACTCACACAGGAATACCTCAACTGTGTCCAATTAAAACTTTATACCAACATTTTTCGCACGACGCAACATATCAGTGCAATTTTGTGGCAAGCAGATCAACAAGTGTGCCAACTCAGTAGTATCTTCTTGAATCTGTGTGCCTTGCATTCATCTTTCTAATTGGTCCTTCACATTAATGAATATCATCTTATTAACTTTCTTTATAGTTATCATTATACCTGCAACTCAAATACATGACCTAAGTACGTTTGCATATAATTACATTATATATTTAAATTTTATAAGAATATAGACTACATCATTTTGTTTAAATATCATCCCATTTTTCTATAATCACACAATTATCTAATTATTCATCCCTACTCTTGTATTCTAGCAAGTGCACTATATTACGCACACTAAACTCTTTTCTCGATTGTGGGTACACTAAATAGTAAGCATTATGGTGTGGCATGCCTGCTACCTCAAAAAATTTAGAAATATCATTATCTATCTCGCTAAATTTTTCATGAGCTTTGACAAGGACTTTAGAACGAATTTTAAATTTTACTGGTTTCACATTCTCAGCGTGTCTCATGATCCGCGCCTGAGTGCGCTTATTCAACAGCTCTCTTAACTTAGCTTTCTTCTGCGTATCTGTCAATTCTTGCCGCGGAGGGAAATTAATTAATTCCTCCACTACACTTTTCGGTTTAACCCCCAGCATTATTTCCTGAGGCGTAAACCCTGAACTTTCATGTGGCAAAGCATTCATAATTTGTTCAATATCGGATACGTATTTGCTCCAAGTTTTGTGGTTTTTGTGGCAATTCGTCCGAAGATACCTGCCCAATTCGCGCATGCAGCGCTCTGATGGGTTGCTAGACGGGTGGTAGGCCGATATATGGATAACCTCCACACCTTTCTCTTCCATTCCTTCATTCCAATCTTCAGATATAAATTGAGGTCCGTTGTCAGATAAAATTGACTTGCGTTTCCCAATCCTCCTGAAAATATTGTCAATTTATTAAACACTGCCTTAGCAGTGGCCTTACGCTAGGCGTATAGTTTTACAAATTTTGAAAATGTATCTAATACGACAAAAACGTACACAAAATTGTCCACAGTCTTTGGCAGAGGACCATACAAATCCGTAGCCCAGATTTCTAGATTTTATTTAGGCTGAATGCTTCGCAGAGGACCTCGATTAGTCATATTAGTCACTTTCACTTCCTGACACTTGTCGCACGTTCTTACGCGTTGCGTTACTCTCCTATTTATGTTGTCAAAAATTACAGATTCACTTATATTGCCTTGATCCACAGTGACCATAAGCTAAGTGAAAATAGTCATTTAACTCGGTAACATATTGATTGGGCCAACATACTCCCCAATCTTCCGCTTCTAAGATCCTACGGCGGTAGATTATGCCGTCATAAATTTTATAATATTTGCGCCATCCGTCAGAGGTTCGAGTCCTTCCTGGAGCATGGGTGTGTGTGTTATCCTTAGGTTAGATTACCTAGGTTTAAGTAGTTTGTAAGCTAAGGACCGATGACCACGAAATTTGGTCCGATAGATTTACAAACATTTGATTTGCGCAATGTTTTACCCTTCTCATTCTTTGCGTCAAATCCTGTATTTATTAGTTTCCAAATACTGTCATCATTTTGGTATCGACACATGTTTTTCCAAATATTTTCTATCTTTTATCTACATTCTACGTCTTTCAAATAAATTTCTTAAAAACAAACCTTCTAGATTCTCTTTATTACTGACACCTTCAGGATCGCACTGTAATCTCGACAATGCGTCGGCTACACAGTTATCGACACCCTTAATGTGACATATTTTATAGTCAAACTGCTGTATAAACAGCGCCCGTCTTCTCAATCTATCGTACAACAATCTGCAAGTTTTGAGAAACGTAATGGCCTTATGGTCCGTGTGAACAATCACTTTGTGCCCCCACAAGAAACCTTTAAACTTCTTCAACCCCCAGATGATTGCTATTGTTTCCTTCTCCGATACTGTATGGTTCCTTTCATATTTGGACAACGTCCGGCTCGCGAACGCTGTCGAGCGAATATCTTTTTCTTTTCCGTCTCCTACCTCCTGAAAAATATACATTGCGATACCATAGTCGAGGAGTCGGTTCCCATATGGAACGGTATACTCAAATCGGGGTTGTGTAAAATTTCATTCTATAACAATTCTGTTTTCAACCTGTCGAAAGCTGTTTGCCACTTTTCCGTCCAAACGTATGCGGTATTCTTTTTCAATAAATTACACAAATCTGGGTCATTAAAATCTTGCACCCACAAATATTATCTATAAAAATTATATAAACCCCAAATTGATTGCAACTGCTTTCTCGTTCGCTGTGGTGGGCAGTTACTGATAGCTTCCAATTTATAGGGATCTTTTGTTATCCCAGAATTGGTAATATGCCCCAGGAACTCCATTTCTTTCTTTACACACATTTCTTTATTTTCAGGGTCATTCATCCGCGTTTTAGAGTAAAAAATACTTTGTTTACCAATCCGCAATGCTTTTCCCATGAAGGCGTCGCAATCAATAAATCATCAACGTAAATCGTAATTGAGAGCCTGATACTTTTCCCAACATTCCGTCCAAAGTTCGGATGAATACTGACACAGACGTGTTCAAGCCGAAAGGAATGACTTTATATTGATAGCACTACCCAGCGTACAGAAAAGCTGTCAGATTTCGAGACTCTTCTTCCATTGCAATTTGCCAATAGCCAGCCGTTAAATCAAGATTGGTCATGTCATTAACGTCATGGAATCTTTGAAGTACATCATATAAAGGGTCTGGCCGATCAGTTTCATGTTTCACCACTTTGTTCAGTTCGCGTGCGTCTATAACAAATCTGACGCTTTTGTCTTTTTTCACCACTAAACTACTCCAACCCCATGAACCACAGACATTGCCGAGGTGGGGTGGCTTGCGTGTCTCAACGATGCAGATAGCCGTACCATAGGTGCAACTACAGTGGAGGGGTATCTGTGGAGAATCCAGACAAACGTGTGGTTCCTGAAGGGGGGCAGCAGCCTTCTCAGTAGTTACAGGGGCAACAATCTGTAGTTTCATGTTTCACCACTTTGTTCAGTTCGCGTGCGTCTATAACAAATCTGACGCTTTTGTCTTTTTTCACCACTAAACTACTCCAACCCCATGAACCACAGACATTGCCGAGGTGGGGTGGCTTGCGTGTCTCAACGAAGCAGATAGCCGTACCATAGGTGCAACTACAGTGGAGGGGTATCTGTGGAGAATCCAGACAAACGTGTGGTTCCTGAAGGGGGGCAGCAGCCTTCTCAGTAGTTACAGGGGCAACAATCTGGATAATTGACTGCTCTGGCCTTGTAACATCAGCTAATGTGGTTTTGCAACACAGTTATTGCGAACGGCTGAAAGCAAGGGGTAACTACAGCCGTTACTTCTCCCGAGGACATGCTCTACTGTATGACTATACGATGATGGCGTCTTTTTGGGTAAAATATTCCGGAGGTAAAATAATGAACCTTTCGAATCTCCGGGCGGGAACTACTCAGGAGAATGTCGCCATCAAGAAAAAAAGACAGGTATTCTACGGGTCGGAGCGTGGAATGTTCTAGCCCTTAATCACGTAGGTAAGCTAGAAAATTTGAAAAGAGAAATTGAAATGTTAAAGTTAGATATCGTAGGGATTAGTGAAGTTCGGTGGAAGGATGAACAGGATTACTGGTCAGGTGAGTACAGGGTTATCAATACAAAATCAATCAAAATATCCACGGGTGTACTGCCGGTCTATAGTGTCCAACGGGCACAATATTTCGGCGATCATACATGTCGCCATCATCAGGTGAACTGACGGACTGAGCTCCTGGAAACGCGCCGGCACGGACATCCGCACGCTACGGCTGCTCGAAGGGAACTGGGTTCTAGCTCGGTAGCGGGCCATTTAAATACCCTCGGCCCGCGGAGCGACACCTCCGCGGTCCGCGCCCCGCGCCCCGCGCCGCGGCCGCGCAGTGGAACCGATTGCGCCGGCGTCTGAGATGACGTCGGTGTGAGGGCTCTGTCCGCCGTGGTCGTCACTTCGTTAAGTTTGCTAGATTTACTCTTAATTAACCCAATCGCTGGTTCCCAAGCTTTGCTAAGATTATAGCCACAGTCACGGTTTATGAGGTCGTCACTTGTGCGAATTTCAATGGCCTCTCTAACGACGCAGTCCCAGTATCTCGACGTCTGTACCAGAATCCTAGTGCCTTCATAGTCCATCGCATGATTCTGAGACAAACAATGTTCAGCGACCGCCGACTTGCTCGGATACATCAATCGTGTGTGCCTCTGGTGTTCAACGCAACGATCCTCGACGGTACCCATCGTCTGTCCAATATATGACTTTCCACACGGACACGGAATCTGGTACACGCCGGCCTTCCTCAAACCGAGATCATCTTTGGCGCTCCTCACCAGTGCACGAATTTTATTCGTGACTGTGGCTATAATCTTAGCAAAGCTTGGGAACCAGCGATTGGGTTAATTAAGAGTAAATCTAGCAAACGTAACGAAGTGACGACCACGGCGGACAGAGCCCTCACACCGACGTCATCTCAGACGCCGTCGCAATCGGTTCCACTGCGCGGCGCGGGGCGCGGACCGCGGAGGGGTCGCTCCGCGGGCCGAGGGTATTTAAATGGCCCGCTACCGGGCTAGAACCCTTCGAGCAGCCGTAGCGTGCGGAGCTCCGTGCCGGCGCGTTTCCAGGAGCTCAGTCCGTCAGTTCACCTGATGATGGCGACATGTATGATCGCCGAAATATTTTCCCCGTTGGACACTATAGACCGGCAGTACACCCGCGGATATTTTGATTATCAAATACGCCGGGAGAAACTGAAGAATCACATAATACAAAATCAGTTGGTGGTAAAGCAGGAGTAGTTCTGATAATGAATAAGAAAATAGGAATACGGGTAAGTTACTATGAACAGCATAGTGAACGCTTTATCGTAGTAAAGATAGACGAAGCCAACACCGATCACACTAGTGGATGTTTATATGTCAACTAGCACGGCCGATGATGAGGATATCGAAAAAATGTATGAGGAGATAAAACTAAACATTCAGAGAGTTAAGGGAGACGAAAACTTGATTGTAATGGGGGACTGGAACTCGGTGGTAGGAAAGGGAAGAGAAGGAAATGTAGTAGGTGAATATGGACTGGGAGAAAGGGATGAAAGAGGAGATCGATTGGTAGAATTTTGCGCAGAGGACAATTTAATGATCACCAACACTTGGTTTAATCATAATGAAAGAAGGCTGTATACGTGGAAGAGACCAGGAAACACTGGAAGGTACCAGATTGACTTCATAATGGTAAGGAATAGATTTAGAAAGCAGGTTCTAAGCTGTAAGGCATATCCAGGGGCAGATATAGACTCTGACCATAACTTATTGGTTATGAACTGCAGATTAAAACTTAAAATACTGCATAAAGGTTAGGAGATGGAACCTGGATAAATTGAAGGAACCAGAGGTGGTTGAGAGTTTCCGAGGAAGCATTAGGCAAGGATTGGCTGAAACGGGGGAAAGTAATACAGAAGAAGAAGAATAGGGTAGTGAAGGCTGCAGAGGACCATACAGGAAGAAGGACAAACCCTAATAGAAATCCCTGGATGACACAGGATACACTGAATTTAATTGATGATAGAAGAAAATATAAAAATTCAGCAAGTGGAACAGGAAAAAGGGAATACGAACGTCTGAAAAATGAGACTGACAGGAAGTGCAGACTGGCGAAGCAGGAGTGGCTAGAGGACAAATTCAACACCTTAGAAGAATGCATAACTAGGGGAAAGATAGATACCGCCTACAGGAAAATAAAAGGGATATTTGGAGACAAGAAAAGCAGCTGTATGAATATCAAGAACTCGGACGGAATACCAGTACTAAGCAAAGAGGGGAATGCTGAACTATGGAAGGAATATATAGAGGGCCTATACAAAGGAAATAAACTTGAAACACAGTATTATAGAAATGGAAGACGAAGTGGAGGAAGATGAGATAGGAGATATGATACTGCGAGAAGAATTTGACCCCTGGAGTTGATGATATTCCGTCTGAACTGCTGAGGTCGTTAGGAGAGCCAGCCATGACAAAATTGTATCACCTAGTATGCAAGATGTATGAGATAGGGGAAATACCCTCCGACTTCAAGAAGAATACTGTAATTCCAATTCCAAAGAAAGCAAGTGCAGACAAGTGTGAAAATTCCAGAACTACCAGTTTAATAATTCGTGGATGCAAAATACTAACATGAATTATTTACATACGAATCGAAAAACTTGTGAAATCCAACCTTGGGGAAGGTCAGTTTGGATTTAGGAGAAATGTAGGAAAACGAGAGGCACTACTCACATTACGACTTATCTTGTCGATTTGGAGAAAGCTTTTGTCAATGTCGAATGGAATACACTCTTCCAAATTCTGAAGGTATCAGGGGTAAAATATAGGGAGCGAAGAGTTATATACAACCAATACAAAAACCAGACAGCGGTCATTAGAGTCGAAGGGCAAGAAAGGGATGCAGAGGTTGGGAAGGGAATAAGACAGGGTTGTAGCCTTTCCCCAATGTGGTTCAATCTGTACATTGAGCAGGCAGTGAAGGAATTGAAGGAGAAATTTGGAGAGGGCATTAAAGTGCATTAAAGAAATAAAAACATTGCGGCTTGCCAATGAGATAGTAATTCTGTCAGATACAGCAAAAGATTTGGAAAAGCTATTGAATGGGATGGACAGTGTCTTGAAAGGAAGATATAAGACATTAACAAGAGTAAAACCAAGGTAATGGAATATAATGCCAGAAAATCTGGTGATGCTGATGGAATTAGATTACGTAATGAGACAATAAAAGTAGTAGATGAATTTCGTTATTTGGGTAGCAAGATAAATTCTGATGGCCGAAGTAAAGAAGATATAAAATGCAGAATGGCTATGGATAGAAAAGCGATTCTAAAGAAGCGAAACATGTTAAAATCCAATATTAATTTAAATGTTAGGAATTCCTTTCTGAAAGCATTTGTCTGGAGTGTAGCATTGTATGGGAGTGAAACGTAGACGATAAGGAGTGCAGATAAAAAGAAGATAGAAGGTTTTGAAATGTGGTGCTACAGACGAATGATGAAAATTAGATGGGTAGATCACGTAACTGATGAGAATGTGCTTAACCTAATCGGGCAGAAAAGGAGTTTCTAGCATAGCTTGACTAAGAGGAGGGATTGATTGGTTGGACGCATTATGAGACATAAAGGGATAGTCAGCTTAGCATTAGATGGAATCGTGTGGGGTAAAAATCGTAGAGGGGGACCGAGGGACGAATATAGTAAGCAGATTCAAAAGGATGAATGTTGCCGAACGTATTCTCAGATGAAGAGAGTTGCACAGGACAGGGTAGCGTGGAGAGCTGCATCAAACCAGTCTGATCAATAAAACCATGGAGTTATTATATTGGCTCTTAGGTCTCTCAGTTATGCCCCATTCTTCCAAGCGGCTAATTGCGTTCTGCACCGCCTACGCCTAGATGACGGTACGTGGTACACAGGCCGGATTGATGGCTCGTGTGGTACACTTTAGATTCTATATTCAAACCCTCTCACACGACTTGGTTTATATGAAAACACCTCTCTGTTATTTACCAAAATGTGGTACAACTCCGATATCTGTTTCTCCGAAATACCTGTCACATTATTTACACTTGTTTCAAAATCATGGTCAGATGGACGCAAACTACTTAAATTTCTGACATGATAGCCTTCTGATTTTTCGCTTAATCCGCCATACACTGGTGGAACAGCTAAACGCAATTGCGTATCCTGATTCTCTACTATTTTGTGTACTTCATCAAAACCAACTTTTCCTACTGTACATGACACAATTCTTTCGCAAAAATCAATAATTGCTTTGTACTTCATCGTCCAGTCAACCCCTGCTATAACTTCCGTACTTAGCTGATTAATTACCAAAAAGTCATTCTCGAACATAATATCTTTAATTGAAAATTGTAACAACACTTGAGATTTGACTGGTTTACTACATATGCCAGTAGCACCTATTATCTATACGTCCATGACAGGCATTTCTACTACCTCCGTCTGTTTCTTAATATTCTCGTAAAATGATTGTGAGTCGGCACTAATTTCACTTCCGCTATCTATTAATATTTGGGTACTTGTTCCATAGATTTTTACAAGAACCATTATCGAAATCTTCCCAATTCATTTTTACGTAGTGTGGTACAGAAACTGTTTTCAGTTGAATTCTTGAATAATAGAACGTCTTAATTGCAAATAATTTTTATTAAAATGACGCGGTGCGCCCGGTTAGGGCATCTTCAGATATCTGACAAAGAAGAAAATATTGATACAGAACTTATAATATTTACAAGACATTATTTCGAAAATTTTTTGCTATAAGCCAATCTGAAATTGTTTTAAGAAATTGTGACAATGTACAGTACTAATGTTTTATACACCGCAATTTAATCAAAACACCCTCCACCACATAGTATATAAAACATTAGTACTGTACATTATCACAATTTCTTAAAACAGTTTCAGATTGGCTTGTGGCTTAAAATTTTCGATCGCCGGTCGCGGTGGCCGAGGAGACTGAGGCGCTCCAGTCACGGTCTGCACGACCACTACGGTCGGGGGTTCGAATCCCCCCTCGGGCATGGATATTTGTGCCGTCCTTAGTATAAGGTAGTTGATAAGTAGTTTGTAAGTTTAGGGACTGATGACCCCGTAGTTAAGTCCTATAAGGTTAACAAACATTTGAACAGTTTTGAAAATTTTCGAAATAATGTCATGTAAATGTTGTAAGTTCTGCATCAATATTTTCTTCTTTGTAAGATATCTGAAGATGCCCTAAACCGGCGAAACGCGTCATTGTAATAAAAATTATTTGCAATCAAGACGTTCTATTATTCATTAGCCATTATCTGATCAATCCTCTTAGTTTCATCACTTTTATCCTCCCATAACTAATCCTGCTCTATTTCTAAATTACTCCATGACATGCCATCTTGGTCAACCTCTTTATCAGGTGGCCCTTTTTTCCTACTACTGGTTTTTCTCAACTCTTTGACATGATACATATTCCACGTTTCGCCTTGATAAGTCATCCAGATCATCTTTACCGTCACTTTCATCTGGTCTTTTTACATCTATCTTCACTTCGAACATGGCAATCCCATTGCAATCGCCCGTTTCGTACAACACTTTCATGCCGTCATCGAAACTATTAAGGACTTCCGATGCACTTGTTCCGGCTGTCTGCCCAACTCGGTCGGTTTCGTTGTAATCAAGAATGGCGTCAATGCAAGCAGCATTTACAGACATGTCCCGTGATTCTTTTCCTTTGCTTTATTTTATATTTTTATCTGTATTGTTAATTACATTTTCATTAACTTCAGTTGAATCGTGTGGGAGATCACCCAGCGTGCCCGCGTTCCTTGCATTACTATTCATTATATCACATCGCTTACTTTCATAATCTCTTCTTATAGAACTAACTTCTCTAACATTTCTTTTCCCTTCTTCTAAATTATCGTACATCTCGCCTGCTTGTATCAGCCAATCTCTACGATCAACTACTAAATCGACGTGTTAGATATGACATTTAGCACTGTCGTGACCGGCAATTGCATCGGAACCTGCACCACTCCTTCATTTCCCCGCGCAGATCCCCAATTCGCCTCGGTAAAATGTGTGATTTCTTGCACGACCTCGTGTGGTATTCTTCACGTACCAAGTTCAGGCATTGCGCAATGGTTTTCGTGTTTATTTATTTCTACGTGAACTCTATCGTATTTGTATTTTTCGTCAGAGCGGTTGCCGGACCCTTTGATCTTAACTTCACAGCAACCGTATATTTGTTGTCTGCCCGCAGAAGCCTGCCCCGTTACTGTTGCAGCTCTTCGTTTTTTGTATAGTTTCTCTCACAATCATGTGTGTCGTAATCGCCTCTTCCGAGTTTACGACCTAGGCCTCTACCCCTACCACGGTGTACCTGCGTACACCGCACCTCGTATCGCTCGTTTTGATTGTTGACAATATTATTAAAAATGTTTTTGTTCTAATTATTGTTACCGTGGAACTGGTTATTATTACTTCTGTACTACACATCCATGACACCTACTTTAGCCAGGAAAGATGCTTTGTCTCACTTGCCCATTAAATAACCGCATACACTCCATGGCAATTTCTCCCGGAGCATCGTTATGATATTGCGCTCCGACATTTGCCCCTTCGTGTACTCCATCTTTTTACATAAGTCCTCGCAATATGATTTCATAGACGTTTCCTTGCTCGGTCGATACGGAGGAGCGTGCATGAATTCTTGCACTAGCTCGTTCTGTTTGTCAGCCGACCTGTATTTTTCTTCAATTTTTTTTCAAAAATAATTCTAGGGTTTTGCATGTTTCTGTAGCGTGGACCATCCAGCTACTCGCGTCCTCAATTAATCTCGTTCTCGTAGTTCTAATGCGCTCATCCTCAGGAGACGCGGTTGGAATAATTTTCCTACATGAGTCCATGAACACCACCGGATGAACGCGGCCCTTCGGATCGAAGTTTTTCGATATCTTGGCTCACCTGATTCGGATATAAGCCTCCTAACGCAACTGTCGTGACGAAAGTATTCGTACCTTCGAGGTTTTTCATCCTTTAATTTGTTTCGTTTCTGATTTTAAGCCGGCCGCGGTGGCCGAGGTGACTGAGGTGCTCCAGTCACGGTCAGAACGGCCACTACGGTCGGGGGTTCGAATCCCCCCTCGGGCATGGATATTTGTGCCGTCCTAGTTAGTAAGTAGTTCGTAAGTAGTTTGTAAGTTTAGGGACTGATGACCCCGTAGTTAAGTCCCATAAGCTTACCAAACATTTGAACATTTTCTGATTTTAAACATTCTACTTCTGGTTCTTTAAACTGCATTAGTTTTAAATTTACACTTGTCTCCAGTGTCTGTGTTTTTTCCAGTACCTCATTACTGACTTTATTTATAGTTTCCTGTAACTTTGCCTCTGTTTCGTCCTGAACTTTCACTATCTGTGCCTTGAAATTGTTTACAGACCGATTTAGTTCAGTACGAATTTCTTCTGCTTCGTATTTACAGTTTTAATTTAATCATCAAGTCTGGCTTTTATATTCTTCCAAATTTTTTCCGCTTTTTCTTTCAGTTTCTTACTTGACGATCCTTCTACTGTTTGGATGCTTTTAGTGATATAGCCACTCACATTTTAGTCTGTGTCCTCTATGTTTTTTTCAATTGGCTCGTCATTAATTTCTTTATATAAAGGTGAACAGATGGAGCATAACAGCTTTGAGATAATTGTAGAACGACATATGACCACAGCTGTTTATTTCTTTCTCAATGCTACCGGTTTCGGTCATTTACTATTATCAAGCGTTAGCAGAGATTAGCTAATAGCTTAAAATGTCGGAATACAAGAATTCAAAATTGTAACATAAGTATTTGTTGTCATTACTCTAGTCACTGTGATAATATCAATGACTAGAGCAATGACAACAAATACTTATGTTACAATTTTGAATTCTTGTATTACGACATGTTAAGCTATTAGCTAATCTCTGCTAACGCTTGATAATGGTAAACGACCGAAACCAGTAGCATTGAAAAAAATAAAAATAAACAGCTATGGTCAATATGTCGTTCTGCAATTTCTTTATATTTTCTAATTTACTATCATATTCACAATCCATCTGCTTAGATAACAATCTTATCTGTTCACCCATTTTGGCATCAAGAGAGTTTATTCTATCATTCAGACTACTGTCTAACGAATCGATTCTCTCATGCAAGACCTGATTCCATTGTTTCAGTGACTGAATTGATAAATCAAATTTGCGCTGTAAAATATTGTTTCATGAGTGCATAGACGCCTCCATTTTTTCATTCGACTGTTTCGACCTACTTTCCAGATCATTATTCACTGGCTTAAGTGCCTGAAATACCGTCCTCAAATCAAGCTCTTCCGACTTGTACGCTTGAGTCGATACCGATTCTAGTTTCATTTTTTTGCTCCGCCTTGTCTTTGTTAGTCTCCTCCTCAAACATGTCGTCCGAATCCTGAAAATCGTCTACATCTTCCTGTATCGTAGTCTCACTGTTTATACTTTCGTCTTTTACTGGAGAAATTGTGTCTTTGTAAACATTTGATTCATTGCTAAATAATTGTTGAATCAAATGTTTCACTTTGTTGTTGCTTCGCTGACTTCATTGTTGACTCAAGCGTTGCATTCTTGTCTGCTGTCTGTTCCACGATTTTTGTTACAAATACTTAATTTTGAATGAGTGATATAATTTCGAACAAAATTGTACCCGAAGGTTGTACTGTTCGGGCCACCAGCGAACATAAAATGTGGTGTCCTGTCACCGGGCGCCAGGTGTAACCTTACCGGCCTGCGCTACCGACATCTTAAGAATGACCCGTGTGCCTAACGAAACAATTACCCAGATTAACCTATCTGACGCGAAACTGATAACGCAGTGGAGGTTACACACATAAACGATACATATCAGGTCATTTCCCAATGACGATCATTTGGTGCGGGAATTTTATATAAAGTCTTAAAATGTAACACCCGGGAAAAAACTGTAACTGAATGAACAATTTTGACTAGGTGAAAAATAATGCGGTCGCCAGCTCGTTGTACGAGCAACAAGTTGAAATTGATGGAAATTTTGTATGCAGTAGCAATACTTACTGATTAGCTAATTAGGAAACAAAACGGACACTGCAGAATAAGCGAGCACAGCCACGATACCAGGAAACACAGCAATGAAGAACCACTAAATTCAACCCACTTACACAATAGCAACAATCAATGAAAATTATTCTAATGAACTGGAAAATTATCGTACTAAACGTTTGCATGCACAACTTTTACATAATAAATCAAACCATTACCGTAATGCTTGCGATGATATTTAACTGTATTTTGATCATAAATAATAATGCAGACCGTCGTAATCCTATTTTGTCCGTAATGACTGTTTGAATGGTTACGCAAAATTACTGATTACAAAATTAAGCAGTTTACTCTTTCTGCAACAACTTGATTTAAAAATTGTTTCTGATATATAGCTTCCTAATATTAACTATTGTTCATTATGTTAACAACAAAGTTGCTTATCAAGCAGCACCTAATAATTACTCAATTAAACTGCACGTTATATACCATAAACTTAATTTTGCAAGGTAACTTTTTAGCACTCATAGACTGAACAATTAAATCACAATTAATAGTTACTATTTTCTATCATTCAACTGTTACTCAATGTACTCGTTATTAATAAATGGCAATTGTTAACAATTTAACTTTGCAAACATTATGCTGGTGCAAATTAATTTTTACTGATTTAAATACTTTAAGGTTTCTTTTCCTTTAATCACTTCTTATGGTTCATGTTGAGCCTCGGAAAATTAAAAGTAGCTGAAGAGGAACCTCTTGTTAGTGCCTCGGGTTAACAACTTTGTTGACGCTAAATAATCACAACCTGGTTCACCATTTACTTTCAGCAAAACTAAACATTGGCTTAGCCGTACATTTCTGAAACGGTAAATTGCTGAGATCTTACTTTGCAGCGACGGTGAGGCGTAGCTGGCTATTGTTACTGGTACTTAATAATTTTGGCAAGAACGGTATATTCTCGGCGACGAAATATTATTTGCATTAAGCACATAGCGTTCCACTTGACAATATTCCTCTTGATGCTGTGGCGTTGTGCCCATGCCAATTATTTTGCCAATGACCACTTGCTCAGACTGCTACATGTACCAATATGTAATAGAATAGCACGCTATTCCGGCTTGCTGCTGCTGCTCATCAACTTTGCTACCACTCACTTCGATAGCTCAACACCGTCTCTCCTCTCTCGCGCTTGTCGCCATACACTGCACTCAGCGATAATAATGCTCTAGGCAAAGATGATACTAACTTTGCCCCCGCCAAACCAACGTGTCTACTACACCACTTTACAATAGTCTCTTTTATACAGTACATAATCGTTTTAAGATTTGAGCTACACAGAAATCCTTCACATAGAATAATTTTTCAATTTATATACAGTACACATATAATAAACAGGTTACACGCATTGTTCGTATCATACATCGTAACTGCGTGTACATAATCCATCAGTGGCGTTTCTCACTGTGTTGTTGCGTTACAAACCCATGAGTCACTTAGGTAACCTAGCTTCTCCCATTCTTATAACGTGAACACACTCTCTCAGTTCGTATGCTCTGTTTCATCTATGGTGTTCATTCCCAGTTTTTTTTTTTTTTTTTTTTTTTTTTTTTTTTTTTTTTTTTTTTTTTTTTTTTTTTTGTTTCCATTAGTTAGAACCTGCAGTCATCCTTGGTGCTTTAATCTGTAGTCTTAACATTATTAGTAAGGTAACCTGTATCCACCTACATTTAACTCTAGTGCAACAAAGTTGGTGAAAAGATAGAGCAGTACACTGCAAACTTAGTGACGTTACTGACTCCCTTCTTGCAGAAGAGAGTAGATCGTTGCTGAGCACTCACTGCATTAGTTTTGCTACAACTTGATTCCAGGTATTTCAATTTATTTCCATCCAATGAGAAAATACACCGTAAGTACTTGAAACGTCCTCATGTTCTTTGTTCCTTCTTTTTGGCAATCAATCTGTGTAATCTTGTATCCACAGATATTATTTTCGTTTTTCAGATGCTAATTTTCATACCATAACCATTATACCTCGGATCTAGCTTTCAATCGAATCTGCCATCATAATTAAGTCCTCGAGATATGCAAGATTTCTTATTGTATTTTCAAATATTTTAATCTTATCATGCCAGTCTATTGTTTTCAACAAATGATCTTTAATCAATATGAACAACAGTGGTGACATGTTGCAGCCTTTTCTTACCCCTGAAACTATTATGAATCATGAACTAAATTTACGGTTAACTCGAACTGCTGCCTGAGAATCTACGTAAAGACCTTTCATTGCCTGCAAAAATTTGCCTCGTATTCTATAATCTTGTGGAAATGACAATATCTTCCTCCTCGTAACAAGGTTATCAGCCTTTTCAAGATATATAAAACGTAGAGAAAAGGCCCTGTTCCACTCATAGCACTTCTCCACTATCTGCCGTAAGCTTTAGATAGTCCAGTTCGGACGACCACCCCTCCTCTGATGCTCCTTCATAACAGTGAAACGTACAGCGCCTGAATAAGAAATGAAAAGAATAACTCGCCATAAAAATGGAATTTCATTATTGATTTTCCATTTATTTTCAGTTTGAATGACTGTTGTCTGTTACGACACCTACCTTTCTGTAACAGATGTATCGGGTTGAAATAAGGTGTAAGTCCTTTGCTTATGTAAAACAGGTAATCTTCGAAGTCCTTGCAATACGACCACGTGAATCACATATTTTGAAACTCGAAAGAACATTCATTATTACCCGCACTGTATATATACGTTGGGCCTACCAGTGAAGCTCTAGTTAGGGACTGATGACCCCGTACTTAAGTCCCATAAGCTTGACAAACATTTGAACACTTGAAGCTCTAGTCTTCTCATCTGTCACTAGAAAACTCGCGTAGTTAAGATTCGACGTTAAACTGTAGGCTTCCTTGGCTCAGTCCGAGAACTGATGTTAGGGACACATTAGTCGACGATGTGGAGTTCATAAAAACAGTTGCATCAGGCTGTTTAGCCACATGAAATTATTTTCATTATGAATTACATGACCCGACAGATGATGCTCTGTCCAAATTTCAATAAATTTCTTTGTGAATAATTATTGGAAACATTGAAACGAACTGAAACTGAGAAAGTATCCGTTAGTGCCTGTCGCTAAGAATATTCTAACTGAGAATACGTTCATTTATATTTACGCCAATGGTAAATTATTCTACCCCTTTTACATTGCAGGAAACCTGGAATATCTGATCGACTTCGAACCAAGCCGTTTTATTGTAAACTTCAAGCCGGAACTAAAAACGTCAGAATTTCAACCGAATTATTTACATTATTTTACTAAATTGGAAATCAGAATTCACTCCTAAGTTTTATTTACATTTCAGTTTAGATTTCTGTAAGCATCCAAAACAAGTCAAGGCTGGCTGACATTGTGTAAAAATATGATTTCTAATTTTGAGAAAATTTGGGGGACATTTTTAGACGAGTTCATCCTGCGATGAGTGGCAAAAGCTGATGGGGAATATAAAGCAACTAGTCGAAATGTAAATAGGGAATAGTACCATAGCCAGTGATCAGCACTGGTTTTGATAATAATTTACAGATAGATTCTTTTGCAGCTTGACATGTATCTCAATACTTTATTTGAGAGTCCGGTATTTCGACAAATCGGATGACTTCAAACGTAGATTGAGTTCATCAGTTGACGTTGACTATGGAATATTTGATGAAATTCGACTATTAACAGAGTCATCGTACCGCTAAACCGACGTTCTTAGCTTCCTAAATGTTTCATCCGTCGTTTCAAGGACTTCTTGAGCATCATCATAGATTCATGCAGAACAATCAATTTGATTTGTTATTAACTTGAGTTTAAATGTTGGAGTTGAGTGCTGAATGACTTAACTCGCTTGCTGTAATTCCTGTTGAATAGTGTGCAAGAGCAATTTCATTCTGCGAACAAATAGTGCATGCTGCTTCTTGGTGGTGGTTCATCGTGTGGGTTTCTGTAGTCGTGCCCTAGTTCATAATCCACGGGCAATATAATAACAATTGTATAATTTCAACACTGTATATTTTTAATTTGTTAGTTACACTATAAGCTCATTTCAACTTAATAGTCATCTTCAGGTGTTATGCCTGAAATACATAAGTTTTCATAATATTTAGTACTATGCTGCCTACTTGTTTTATACAGATGTAAAAGAAATGCTACATACTACATTCTGTTATGCTGAAGATTCCAATATTATTGTGACGTGATATATTTTATTATTATTTTTTCTTCTTATATAATATTAATATCACGTAACTTATAATATTGTGCTGTCTTGCACAATAGATTACGCATTAGAGATTTTGCATACTGTTTAGTAGGGATATGAGATGAATATTCTTGAAGAAATGGAAGTATGCCTACATGCAATTAAAAACACAAATAATTTGCTAAACGATCAAACGGATTTCAAGCACAAAAATTATTTCGATAATTTTATTCATATTCTAGTGCATGACAACGAATAAACAATCCCACTGCCCATCATAGATAATAGCTCAATATCAAAATTACCATTAATGATTATCCATAGAGACAATCTCATCGTTGATCTAACATAAAATATTCCAGCAAAATTATCAAAGATAATTTCGTTCAATTTTAAATAAAAGCTTTGCCTCATAGATATATATTCTCTGTGCAAATAATATACACATAGCTGTAGAGCTGTCAAATAAATGTCAAAATCCGTAACTTGATATAGATCTTGCATGACAACACAATGTTATAAGTTACGTGATATATATATATATATATATATATATATATATATATATATATATATATATATATATATATAGCCCTGCAGATAACAAGGACAAGATATCAGTGGCCAAGTAAGTGGTCCTGAGAGTCGCGGTTTGTGATAGCAGCTACTTAAGAATATCTTTGAGTATTAATCCACCGTTAGTCCCTGAACCGTTAGGGCTAAAAACCCAATGGCATCCTGGGCAAGTAAGGCTAGCAACCTGCTCCGTAGGTACTTTGATCTGATGCTGGACCGTCGAAGGTGATGAGGTCCCACGGACTAGGGTCTCTTCACATTAGACATGGTAAACGATCCGGAATTAGAAGGGGAGCTATTAATATTAGTGGGGGCTACAACGGGAAGAAGGTACAGCTGGCAGAGGTTGCAAGTAAGATGAGGTTAGATGTTTTAACCCTTAGTGACGTACGGGTAATGGGAGAGAGAGAAAACGAAGAAGCAGTGAAGAGATCAAGATGGGACTGAAAGATACAATACATTCACTGATGTAGTGCATAAACTACCAGGACAGTGTGTTGTTCATGCATGATTTCAACGCCAGGAAAGGAAATCGAACAGTAGGGTATGAAAAGTTATGAGTAAGTTTGGAGAGAATTTGGAGGTCAACGGATAACATTCCAGTATGGGCTTAGTTATCACAAACTCTCTTTTTTTAATCTTAAGAACATTCACCGGTATACTTGGGAAGGCAGGGCAACTAGATCAATCATTGGTTTTGTGAGGCGAAAAGTGGAGAAAGTCAGGTCCATAAGCAGAAGGATAAAAGTAGAAGTGCTTCAGGACAAGGAAAACAGGTAAAAAGTTACAAATATAAACCAATGGTCTCAGAAAGGTACCAGTTAGTTAAATGTAGTTATTTACAGTCATTGGAAGAGGAATGGACAAAGTACAGGGTCACGCTACTAGAAGCAGCTAGTAAATGTCTTGCAACAGTAGTGTGTAAAGACAGGGAAATGCAGACAGCTGGAATGAAATGGTCAGGGCAGCCTGTAGAAAGAGAAAATGGCTTCATACTAGAACTCAGACAGAGATACCTATGTTGAAGAAAGAAAGAAAGCCAAACCAGTAATTGCAGAATACAAGCAGAAATCATGGGAACACTTTCGAAATAAGTTAGAAACGTTGATTCAAGCTGCGGGAAAACCATTCTGGAGCATAATTAGCAGTCTTCTGAATGGAGGAAGGAGGAATTAACAACTCTTTTGGACAGGTCAGGATAGCTTATAGAGAACCCAGTGGAGGGAATATTTTGATGAGTTGCTCAATGTACGTGAAACGTTCATTTATGTGTCAAATTTTGAGATACAGTGGGATAGGAATTGTGATGGAAACAGGATCACATTTAGAAAAGGTCTTAAATGGTTACACATGATATTTGAAATAGCATGGGAGTCAGGACAGCTTACGTCTGACTGGATGAAAGCCGCGCGGCATATCCGAGCGGTTTGGAGTGCCATGTTGCGGATCGCGCGGCCTTCCGCGTCGGAGGTTCGAATCCTCCTCGGACATGGATGTTTGTGTTGTCTTTACAATAAGTTAGTTCATAAGCAGTTTTTAAGTTTAGGGACTGATGACCGCTCAGTGAAGTCCCATAAGCTTTACAAACATTTGAACATTTTTAACTGGATGAAAATAGTAAAAACACTGATTTTCAAGCATGAAAAGATTATAATAACTACGTAGGTATCTCTGTAACTAGCATTGTGGGCTAAATATTCCCCGGTGTTGTTGAAAGCGAGTGCGGGTATTAGTTGAAAAGTAGTTGGAGGAAAATAAGTGTGGTTGTAGGACTCTTAGAGGCTATCAGGACCAGGGTGACCATGAGAATTAAAGGATGAGTGGTCGTCCGAACTCGGTTATGAGTAGCGGTGGGGCCAACAAATAGCATATTTTGTGCGTTGAGTCCAGCACCGAATGAAGACAACTGGGTCCTCGACAAAATATTGTTCAGAAATGGAAACAAAATTTCTTCAGAGGACACGAAAGTATTTATCGATCGCACAAAATATGCTGAGGGGTCCCAAAAAGAAGAAAATGTTGTCCCATAAGTAAAAATTCATAGATTTTAGTTTCTCTTCTTTATTTATACCATAATACCTTGCTTCTTTCAAAGTTCCATGTTCTCGCTTAACGGGAATTACTCTATGGGTTTGTTAACTGAATGAGCGAGTATAAATATTTTTGACATAGTATAAATGACCATATACACAGAGTTTATTGCCGTAGAAACTTTTCCATCCTGGTACTGACAGTAGAGTATGTTTCCTAATTTTTGAACTTGCTAACTCTTCTTGGTTCTGAGAAAGGTTTGTTCTAGCTTTTCAGTTGTGTTGATGAGGGAGTCGTATTAGTATTGGCTGTGTGGAGTTCATAGACATTATTAAGTAAACTGTTGTTTAAATCACTGATTAGGCGTGAGTGAATTTGTAATGTGACCTAACATACACATCGCATTAGCTAACGAAATATCGTCAAAAATTTCTGATTTAGAAATATGTAAACATCTTGGCTGTTTCAGGGCGCTGAATTCAACACAACAATATGTGCCGGACCAGGAGTCTTACCATATTTCCTTCTTTGAGCTAATGAACACTTTTACCAGTATGCGATCCAGACTCCTGGCACGCTTATCGTCGTGACCCATTTTTCAACACATCGCACACTAACAATACTGTACTGAAATTTGGGCAGGACACCAAGCGAGTGTGGATAGGCTAATGGTTGCGGGCGTGATTGCACAGTGCATTCGATCAGAGAACTCATCACTCTATGTAACTATAAACGAAGGAAAAAAAAAAAACACGTACGCACAGCAAAAGGCAGAAAACATGAATAATGGGTTAAGGCGACCGCTGGTCCAAAGAGGAAAATGTGGCCTTGAGTTCCGGCGAGACACATCTTCTCAACTTCAAAGTTAGATGTAAAGTTGAGTGTAATTTAATGCCCTTTAACTTGTAAGTGAGGTGTATATTTTTAATTTATAGTCACGGCTCTTAATGTCGACAAACTTTGCCTGTTGTTCAGGATATATCAGATCTTTTCAGATTTTTTTTAATGCGAAGTATTGCAGGTAGCTATGGAGATAGGAGTGTCTAAACATCAAATAAGTCATAAACAGCATTGTGTAAAAGTTAAGGCCGGCCGCGGTGGCGGGTCTTTGGGGCGTCAGTCATGGTCTGTACGGCCACTACGGTCGGGGGTCCGAATCCCCCCTCGCGCATGGATATTTGTGCCGTGTTTAGTGTTAGCTAGTTTATAAGTAGTTTGTAAGTTTAGGGATTGATGACCCAGTAGTTAAGTCCCATAAGCTATACAAACATTTGAACATTTTAAAAATTAAGAGTGTGCTCTTAATCACAAAGCAATTAAGTAAAATATTTCCCCAGTTATAATTGGAATATACACTGCAGGGAAAAAAATGTGTTCTCCGGGAATGACGACGTTGTTTTAGATCCTTTGTCGACAGGTATCACTTTGGGGCAGTACATGTAGTAATAATGGCCCAGATGCTTGTGGCGAAACATGGAACTGTATAAATAGCATTTATGTCGGGTAAGAATGGTCGTAGCGGTAAAAGTGTCGAGTACCTGATAACGCTGTGTCGCCGGCGCGGTATCGTGGCCCCACAGGCAACATTGTTGGCGATCGTCTCGGACGGAGCGCTGCCGCGCTGTGCGTTCCCTCCATTGCTGACCGTAGTGGGAGGTTAAATTCAGTTTCAATTTATTGCCACAATATTTAAACCTGTTACCTTGAAACTCTAACCAGGTCGTACACAATCATTTTACATTGTCTCATACACTGTTGTATAAATGTAAATGTCGCTGTTACTTATATTACTTATATTTACAACATCAAAACGAAATTTAAAATATTGAAAATTAACATTAAAAATCTTGAAATACAATAAATTGTTCCTTGGTTTAAGTTAAGTCTTCTAGACTAATTGCCAAAATATGTTCCAGCAGCCTCGGAAGAACACGAGGTTTGCCAACTAACAAGGGCACTAACTACTTATAGACCTACCCTAAGTACACGGCAAAAATCTTCGAGTCAGCGCATATCCATGTAACTAACTATCTTTTTTTTTTTTTTTTTTTCGTTGTGTTTAAATATTATTTCATCTTGAGAGATTTTTGGCATTAGGATCGTCGATTTGGAGCTATAGACAGAAAGTTAAGCAGTTGCCTTTTAGATATTCGTTGTGCAACAGCAATCACAGTCTAATTGTCTGCATTCCCTCTCTTCCTGGAAACGGGAGCATTCACAGATTGGTGTGCTTACATGCATAATAATAACTAAATTAATCAATTAAAAGTCACTTTCCTAAGCATTTATCATGACTTCTGTTTGAATGCAGGCTACACTACAAGAAACGCTACCTGCTAAAGCATGTCAAATTCATTTAAGAAGCGGACCATTTAAGACAACGTCAGATACCATCGAGACGCATCACAAATTTTCTTAAAGGTATAGGTTGCAGTGATACTGTAGGAACATGGAATAATTACATGCCGCGGTGGAGTGGCCGAGCGTGCTGCCAGGCCCCGTGGTTCAGTGCGCCCCGTCAGATAGTTGAACGTATTCTAATAAAAAATCTGAGCCAAGAACACATCGAACACACACGATCAGCGACCGCAAGGAACAGAACTACCCAGAGAGCAATAAAAAAAAATAAAAAAAAAAAAATAAAATAGAAAAGCGTTCTAAGGTGCCTTCCTGTGGAACGCGCTGTTGCTTGCCGTCTGAGGAATGAATGTGTTGTCCTTAGGTTAGTTTAATTATTTTGTCTGTAAGCCTATTTAAGTCCGATACAACATTTGAGTAATTACTCAATTCCAGAATGAAACTTACACTCTGCAGCGGAGTGTGCGCTGATATAAAACTTCCTGGCAGATTAAAATTGTGTGCCGGAACCGGGACTCGAACCTGGTACCTTTGCCTTTCGTGGGCAAGCGCACAACCGACTGTGCTATCCCGACACGACTCACGATGCCGCCTCACAACTTCCGCCAGTACCTCGCCTCCTACTTTCCAAACATCACACAAGCTCTCCTGCGAACCATGCAAGACTTGCACTCCTGGAAGAAAAGATATGTTGGAGACATGGCTTAGCCACAGCCTAAGGGATGTTTCCGGAATGAAACTTTCATTCTGCAGCGGATTGTGCGCTGATGTTTGTGTTGTCCTTAGTATTAGTTAATAAGTAGAAGTTTAGGGACTGATGAACCTGCAGTAAAGTCCCACTAACAATACAAAAATTTGAACATCTTTTAGATTTGTGTTTCTATGGTGTAATTTCCTTGTCAAACGTGTTTGCATTCTTCCGTCTGATTGGTGGAAATAGACGACTATGGCTGGTGTTTGCATTACTGTTTGCCGTTGGTTAGAATGGGCGAGAGGGGCGGCCGTTTTGGTGTGTCACTGTTTACTAGTCACTTACCGCGGGCCGCGGCGAGCCGGCTGTGCGCGCTGGCCCCTCATAGTGTTGTTACTGCTGGCAGCCTGGTTGCCGGAAGTCTGTAGCCATCTCCTCTATTCATATTGGTGGGTCGTTTGGCTGTTTATATGACATCTCTGACTTTCCTTCTTGTGGTAAATTGTTGTTTGCCCAGCACGCGTGCATCACGGAAAAATAATTGTTTTTCGCACTCTCCGTGATAGACACCACTGACTTGGTGTTCTGTTCAAGCCGGATAAACTTTACGCGTTCAGATATTCTTGTGCTGATTGATCGCCCGGTCTCACCTACGTTCCACACTCGCAACTGATTTCATAGACACCAGCACTGTTTAATTTGTGAGTTTTATCCTTAGTTGAGTGCAGATCGTCCAAAATTTTGTTACCGTGATATTTATAGTATCGTGGTTTTACTTCTCATCTTCAGTTATTGCGATAAAGAGCAGCGTTCTCTAGTGATGAATTGTTGGAACCATTTTCAATAGTCGAACGACTGTACCTTGGAGCGAGTAGAGTAGCCGCAAGACAAGTACGTTGGTTGAGTTGCATGCAAATAAGGCGAAATGCAATTCAGGTTGTTCGGATATTTTGAGCACGACTGTACATGGCAATAAGGCGACGTTTTGTGCTTCCTCCTGCTATTTCTTACTTTCTTCGTCTTTTCTCATTCTCAGATGTTGTAGTTACACATTTAAGTTTTCGACATAGCTATGGACCCTCCTAGTTCGTGTGAGAAGAACAGACTTCTTTTGAATAGGGTATTGTTGGGAGGAAACTCAAATGTTCAAATGTTTGTAGAGCTTATGGGAATTAACTACGGGCTTATCAGTCCCTAAACTTACAAAATACTTATGAACTAGCTAATACTAAGTACGGCACAAATATCCATGCCCGAGGGAGGATTCGAACCCCCGACCGTAGTGGCCGTATAGAACGTACTGGTGCGCCGCAGACCGCTCGGCCATCGCGGTCGGCTGTTGGGAGGGGGCGTGTAGGTACCTGCCGGTGCTGGTGGCTTTTCTATATAACCTGTGGCGCTTTTCTCCAATATGTTTCCCAATAGTTGTAATTAAAGACTACGAGAAAACATTCCTAATCACGGCAAATAATATTCATATATTCATTCTAGATCTGTAGGCAGTTTTACTTAATTTCATACGTGAAAACAATTCCACACATGAGTTTGTGGTCCGAAAAACGCATAAAATCTACACAATAAATTTCTTTTATTTCTGTATAACTTTTCCCCAAGTAAGAATATGCTGCGGTGGAGTAGCCGAGCGGTCTAAAGTGTCTCGCTGCGGAGCGCGCGGTTGCTCGCCGTGGAGGTTCGAGTCCACCCTGGGGCATGGGTGTGTGTGTTTGTCCGTAGGTTAGTTTACCTAGGTTTAAGTAGTTTGTAAGCTACGGACTGATGACCACGTAGTTTGGTCCGATGCTTAGTAAGAGTATATTTTAGGAATGTCAACAACAGGATACTTGCCTTTTAGAACTGAATAGTTCGGTAAATAAATTGATTCCAGCAGCATGGACGTCGCAGCTATTTCAACCTCAAAGGAAAGAAGTCCAGTGAAAAGGGAAAAAAATTTCCTCTAACTCTTTGAAATCAACAAAACGTTTATGGAATAGGTTATTCATTTCATAAATTTGATCAATGTATTTTGAAAATGAGAAAATTTGATTATGTGCTCTTAACCGGTCACAAGTACGAAAAGATGACAAAACGTTATTTTGCACGCGATTTTATTAAACAAAGAGTCACTATTTTTACACAGACTGCAACTGCGTCGTACGTTTCGTTATTAACAGGCACTTGCCTTCCAATTTTATATTAAAGTTATTGACTTGCAAAATGTAGTAAGAAAGGGAAGTACTGCAACCACAATCAATATTTTGTGTAGTCTGTGTTGTGGTCTTCAGTTATCAGAAAGCCGGCCGCGGTGGCCGAGGGGACTAAGGCGCTCCAGTCACGGTCTGCACGGCCACTATGGTCGGGGATTCGAATCCCCCCTCGGGCTTGGATATTTGTGCCGTCCTTGTTCGTAAGTAGTTCATAAGTAGTTTGTAAGTTTAGGGACTGATGACCCCGTAGTTAAGTCCCATAGACTATACAAACATTTGAACATTTTTTAGTTATCAGAATATTTTGAGGCAGCTCTACATGCTGCTCTGTCCTATACAAGCCTCTTCATCTGAGAATACACACGGCAACCTACATCCCTCTACGATTTTTACCCCACGCACTTCCTTCTAATGCTAAGTTAGGATTCAAAAGGTTTGTCATGCTTAATGGACTTATCTGCGGGGTCATCAGTCCCTAAACTTACAAACTACTTAGGAATCACCTTATACTAAAGACGACACAAATAGCCATGCCCGAGGGAGGAATCGAACCCCCGACGGGGAACTGCGTCGCGCATCATAGCGTAAAGCCTCAATGCGCTCGGCTGCTCCGCCGCGGCAGTATTTCTCAGTATGCGTCCTACCAATCTGTCCCTCCTCCTAGTCAGAATATGCCAGAAACTCCTTTTCTTCCCAATTGTGTTGAGCACCTCTTCATTAGTTACCTCATCTATCCATCTAATCTTCATCATTCGTCTGTAGAACCACATTTCGAAAGCTTCTATCATCTCTTTGTCTGAACTCCTGATAGTACACGTTTCACTCTTACACAATGCTATACTCCAGACAAATGTTTTCAGAAAGGTCTTCCTAATATTGAACTAATGTTGGATGCCAACAAATTTCGCTTCTTCAGAAACGCTTTGCTTCCCACAGCCATTCCCCAATTTATATGTTTTTTACTTCGGCCATCAGAAGTTATTTTGCTACCCAAAACTCATCTACTACTTTTATCGTCACATTACCCAATCAATTTCCTTCAGCGTCCCATGATTTTGTGACACTACATTCCATTACCCTCGTTTTACAATTGTTAATGATCATCTTATATCTTCCTTTCAAGATACTGTCCATTGTATTTAATTGCTCTTCCAAGTCCTTTATTGTCTATGGCAGAATTACTAGGTCATCAGCAAACTACATGGTTTTCATTCCAAATCTCTTCTTGTATTTCTTCACAGCTTGCTCAATTTACAGACTGAAAAATTTTAGGGAAAGGCTACAATCCTGTCTTACGGCCTTTCCAAACACTGCTACGCTTTGATGCCCTTCGACTCCAATAATTGCTGTCTGATTGATATAGATGATTTTTGTCTTTAACTGTCATTATTATTTCCTCCAAAAGATAAATATCTCTAATACTTTGTCGTGCGACAGCAAACTAACTTCAGTGGAATACTGACGGTATTCAAATGAACGAAGAAAATTTGAGATGGTTAATTGCTCTTTGTTGGATAAAACTGACCGTCTTTCTAACTGACACCGTCGTCTACTTTTAATCATTTTAAACAGACAACTTTTTGATTTATAGGGATATGAAATCCTACAATTTGCTGGTCATTTGGTTACCTCCCAATTTCCTCGTTTCTTTACTTTAATCTGTCATCGATGTTACTCCTTCAGTTGTTACAAAAACGAATCCCTCGAGGTGTGAGTTAACTTTTTCTAAAATACTCGACATGAATAGTATTTTAGGTAGTTATTGTTCCATCAATGGAAAAAAGAATTCCATCATTACTTCGGACATTTTGAAGTTCGCACCCATGGTAACAAAAAAAGCAACTTATGATACATCTTTGATGTCCGTGCTTTCACTAATGGCTTGTGGAAAGAACTTAATTGTGATAGAAATGCTCGGCATTTGTGAACTGATGTCATTCGTCATTTAATCAGTTCCACACGTCACCGCATACCTTTTGAAATATCTCGAATCGTTCCTGGACACGTGAACTATGCACCTTTTTTCATCCAATTTCTCTAATTAAAGCACCATCGGTGATGTCCGTGCTTTCACTAATGGCTTGTGAAAAGAACTTAATTGTGATAGAAATGCTCGGCATTTGTGAACTGATGTCATTCGTCATTTAATCAGTTCCACATGTCACCGCATACCTTTTGAAATATCTCGAATCGTTCCTGGACACGTGAACTATGCACCTTTTTTCATCCAATTTCTCTAATTAAAGCACCATCGGTGGACGGTTTGGATTGCTTTCCTAACAAATAACTTGCTCTAGTTACGGATTGTATAATTTTTGCAAGTTTTGTAAGCTTTCGCTATTTGTTGCCTAATGCATTTACCATAATTTGTTAATGCTTCTAGTTTTATTTTCCCTGCTGCAGAGTGCGCGGTTGTTCGCCGTAGAGGTTCGAGTCCTTCATGGGGCATGGGTGTGTGTGTGTGTGTGTGTTGTCATTAGGCTAATTTAGCTTAGTTTAAGTAGTTTGTAAGTTACGGACTGATGACCACGCAGTTTGGTCCGATAGAATTACAAACATTCGAACATTTGAGATACACTGTCGATTAAAATTGTCTTCTTTAGAGACACTAAGCGTTTCTTTACGAATTAAACACGTAAACCTACAGTTCAATTACACACTTCAATTAATCGAACTTTCACTTGTCTTTAGAATTTTTACTCCCTCTTGATTAACCTTACATTTTCAAATTAATGTTGGAAAAACGGTGTCTCAAAAAAAAAAAAAAAAGGTATTATATATTTCACTCTTCCGTGCCAGTGTGGTAGTCTCATAAATGAGTTCGTATTCAAGGTTGAGACGCGTAAGATTTAATGTCCCTTTTATTTCTTAGCGATTGTTTATTGAGGTTAGAAAACTATACGAGGATATACAATACATGCGCCATATTTCCGCGAATGCGTTTCCGTGGCAGGGCACGAATAGGCGCTACACTGGCTGTAAGCATCCGTTATTAACAGTACACATATTTCACGCTCCAGTATAAGTATCATTAAGCAATCTTTTTACGAATGTGTGTCGTGTCTGTTCTTTCGAACATGTTTAAAAGTGCAGATACCACACCGTTTCGTTCATTTACTTAAATGCAGATGCGTTCATACTTTTCAGCCTCTCACGGGAATACGTATTGGCGAGTATAAGAGGGCATTGAAGATGGGGGGCGCTACGGACGTACAGATGGGTAGCCAAATGCAGGGCGCGGGGCCTCAGCACATTTGGTTCAAAATGTTCAAATGGTTGTTAAGTCTATGGGACTTAACTGCATGGGCATCAGTCCCTAAACTTACAAACTACTTATAAAGTATCTTGTGCTAGCCGCGGTGGAGTAGCCGAGCGTTCTAAGGCGCCTCGTTGCGGAGCGCGCGGTTGCTTGCCGTAGGAGCTTCGAGTTCTCCCTAGGGCATGGGTGTGTGTGTGTGTATGTGTTGTCCTTATGTAAGTTTACCTTAGTTTTAAGTAGTTTATAAGGTACGAACTGATGACCACGCATTTTTCCGATAGATTTACAAACATTTGAACAATTGAACCTTATACTAAAGAGAACACAAACATCCATTTCCGAGGGAGGACTCGAACCCCCGATGGGAAACGGAATCGCGCACCAGACGAAGGAAGCTTAGAGTTTAACGTCCCTTCGACAGCGTGGTCATTAGAGCGTACGCTCGGATGTTTGGGTAAGGATATGGAAGGAATTCGACCGTGCCCTTTGAAAGGAACCATCCCGGCATTTTCCTGGAGTGATTTAGGGAAATCACGGAAAACCTAAATCAGGATAGCCGGAGATGGATTTGACCCACCATCCTTCCGAATGCGAGTCCAGTGTGTTACCACTGCGCTACCTCGCTCGGTGCGCATCAGAGCATAGCGCCTGATTATACTAGGCCACTTCACCGCGGCGCGCATTTCAGAGAGCTCAATGTTCTCTGTAATAAAGAAAAAAGAAAGAAAAACAACTTTGTCAGAAACCTCAACGAAAAACTGAGAAGGAACAAGAACAAACGCCCACAAAGAGCGGGGGACACTTGTTCGATTCCCAGTGCAGGTCACAGTAACAGTTGTCGCGTTTCTATAATTTCGATGTCGCAATGCAACTTTTGCCAATATTTCCTTCCTGATCCCTCTTCTTTCCTCCCCTTAATAAACAATTTGCAAATTACGTTGTCTTGTGGCGGACGAGGAGTGCGTTTTCATAATGTTTGCTTTACCCTCCCCCCCCCCCCCCCCTCACCCTTCCAGATTACGGAACAATATTGACGTAATCTTTACAGGACGGTGTACTTCATCCTTTCTCGGCAGTATATCTATCCGTTGTTTCTTTCATTTTTTTTCTTCTTTTCATAACCAACCGACCTTAGTAGTGAGCTTCTTGATGCTGTCGAATCGTTCAAATAACTAGCCGTAACATTGCAGAGCGATATGAAATGGAACGAGCATGTAAGGACAGCTGTGAGTAAGGCGGACAGCCGACTTCGGTTTATTGGGAGAATTTTGGAAACATGTACTTCACCTGTAAAGGAGACCGCGTATAAAACGCTTGTACGACCACGTCTTGAATATTGCTCAAGTGTTTGGGACCCGCAGCAGATCAGTTTAAAGGTAGACATAGAGGCGGTTCAGATGCGAGCAGCTATATTTGTTACCGGTAGGTTCGACTAATGCGCGAGTATCACGGAAATGCTCCGGCAACTCAATTGGGGATCACTGGAAGAAAGACGACGTCTTTTCGTGAATTTCTGTTAAGTAAATTTAGATGGCCGGAATTTGAAGCTGAATGTAGTACGATCTTGCTGCCGCCTACTTATATATCTCGTAAGGATCACAAAGACAAGATAAGAGAAATTAGGGCTCGTACGGAGGCATATAGGTATTCTTTTTTTCCTCGTTCAGTTTGGGAGTGGAATAGGAAAGGAAATGCATAGTAGTGGTACACTGTACCCTATGTCACGCACCTTCTACATCTACATCTACATCTACATGGGATACTCTGCAAATCACATTTAAGTGCCTGGCAGAGGGTTCATAGAACCACAATTATACTATTTATACCTTACGGTGAATTGCGGAGTATGTATGTAGATGTAGATGTTGACCTGTCAAAAATGAATTACGTTTTCTGGACGTGGTCGGAGGTCCTTCACTTGTCGGAAACGAACAGTACTCGTCACCTCGCGTCCTTTCGACACCACGTCGAAAGTGTTTCTTTCCTCGTGGCTGCAGACAGAACGTCCGCCACTCGCGGCAGCGGCAGGCAGCAGGCTGTTATTCCGCGCGGCGCTCGCGGCTGGCTGCTGGTGCACCGCGGCCTCTTAGCGGCTCTCTGCAGCCGCTCTCTGGCGGCGGATTTAATTCTGCAGAGGCGCGGTACAATAGCAGCGCTAACGGCCGGGGGATGATTGTCTCGCCGGAATCCGCCCGCCCCTGCCCTCTCGGCGACAGGTTCGTTAGCTGACACTCTGGGGACAAAGCGCAGCCGTCGTCAATTGGCCGCGAGCACAGAGAACAGAGCACCGGCCACCCCATGCGCAGTCGGGCGATACCCGCCCTCCGCCTCCCCAAAAAGCCACCCTCCGCCGGCAGTGCGTGCCCGGCTCGTCATTTCCCGTCGCGGCGACCCCCGCGCCTGCGACAATAGCTGCCGAGCTGGCAAATGACTCTGGCCGAGGGGGAGCGCATTGTGTGTCTCCCTCCCCAGCTGGCCTGAGTTCACTCGATTGATTCGGCGCCGTCGCAGAACGGCGGATGATGCCGCGTTCACACCATTTCGCCAGGCCTCTGTGCCCGTGGCGTTCTAAACGCTCGTTATACTTTGTCTTCCTCTTGCCCTGTAAGAAGGTCCCTAGATGCATTTTTCCTGAAAAAGACACTGTAGCGTAGCGCCTATGAACTGCCCTGTGTATGTACTTATCTCAGATATACTTTTTCTTTCTTTGGGCCGGTGAGTAAGGCGGACGGCCGAGTGTCTGTTAGAGCAGGGTTGCCAGCGGTTCTCACCTACTACCTCTTTGTTCGAATTCTTCTTTGTCTATAAGAGTACCACATTCTGCTTCACTACTATCCTATAATTTTAGATATATGAAAGACTGAATTCTGTTCTTAATTTTATATAAGATCACAATACAAATCAACGTAAATGGAAAATTAAGGCGAAATTAAAATACTATTAGTGTTCAAAATGTTTAAATGTTTCTATAGCTTATGGGACTTAACTATGGGGTCATCAGTCCCTAAACTTACAAACTACTAAGAACGGCACAAATATCCATGCCCGAGGGGGGATTCGAACCCCCGACCGTAGTAGCTGTGCAGACCGTGACTGGAGCGTCTCAGTCCCCTCGGCCACCGCGGCAGGCACTATTAGTGTTAAAGGAAATAATGTCATAATAACTCTAAAAAAAGACGAAAATAAAAGAAAATAATAGATTACCTGCCAAGAATAGAGGAATATTTTTCAAATGATGCCTGTAACCGTGAAGAACTAATTTCAGGTGCAAAGTTTTGTAACGCATTTAATTGATGCAGATTGTTTCGTAACCGTAGAATCATTTCTTCACATAACTTTACAAGACAACTGAGACATTCGTGTTATCAGTTTCCACTTTCTGGCCTGATACTTTTCATTGCGTGCTGATGAAAATTAAAACCAAAATCAAAAGAATTCGGAGGAAGAAAGGTGTTAAAGAATTTTTGAAAGCCTTAGATATTACAGATAACTGTTCCTCTTCATATGATGCATGGATGAATGCAGATTTCATTATACAGCGGGCAAGAGGAAGGCTGGTAGTTGCGTGCGATATTGTGCAGTCAATCAGCTGTACTGTGCCAGTGTTGCGAACTCGTTTTGAACCATCTCCGTACACGATATGTAAACAGTCTCTACGTTTACCTTGAAAGTAACTATGGACGCAAAAAATTGAAGTAGCTAAAAGCTAATTAGATATTCGGTAGTAATATTTCTCATTTATTAGCGTTAATTGTGTGCTATTCATGATTGTTGCTGGGTCGTTTACCTTTCAATTGCTTTGTATTAGAACAACCTCAGTTTAATTTACGTTCTTTGCAACAAATAAGTACCGCATTTCAAAATAATTGTCTCGTACCTTACGCAGCAGCAGTTCCGTGGCACGAGGGGCGCTAAGCAACTAACACTTCAGTAGTTTTCCCTGACACATACCCTCTCCAGACAGTGACTAAGATATTCTTAATTTTAGAATTTTTTATTCTCGTACAAAAAGTCCTTACGTTTATCAAAGCGATCGGAAATCTGCCCCTACATTTTTAAAATGTGAGCCAAATGTACGTACATTATGGTGGGCCGCAAAAAGTGAATTTTTGAGTATCTAGTTGTAATAGGGCTCGAAAGTTGCGTATTTATGTCCTGATTAACGAAAAAATAATTTAAAAAATCTAACTTAATATCTTCAGTTCGCGCAAAAGGCTTAAAGTTTCTAAAAAAACGATAAATTTATAGAATTTCTGAAAGGTCATATAAAAATATATCTTTCAGTATCACGTCCTAAAATGACTAAAAAACTGCGTATACATGTATAGTTTAACATAAAAATATTTTGATAGTCCTAGCGTACGTAATCAGTTCGCGCTAAAGGCCTTAACAATCGAAATATGACAACATTTCTAAATGTTCAAAATGTTACGGAAATTTACTAACATCTCGTATTTATATCTATGTTTTAAATATGTTAGGTTTTATTTATTGTGATTTGATTATTTAAAGAGATATCATCGTAACTTTGCAGCTCTTCGCCCATTTCACGAGCAAATTTCGTTAAGTGACCCAGAACTCACCACGAGCAGGTGGCTGCAATTAGAGTTCCAACCACACCCTACCCAACCAACCAACCATACTAATTATATATTCATATGTACAATATATACATTTATTTATATTTTATACCTTTATTTACATACTAGTCAATGATGTAGTTGTCTTGAATTTTGATTTGTGTCCAAATTTTGGCATTATTGATCTTGACAGCAGAGTGGTCCTAACGTATCCATCTCTGATATCTTGCCCACATACTTTTTCTGCAGCCTCTGTTGCTAATTTTACCCATCTTTCTACAGTCTGAGTGTGGGACGGAAAGTTCAGAAATTCAAATTCTGGCAAAGTCTTATTCATCAAATATGTAGGAATAGATTCTGTCGTCAATTTCTGCATCACTGGGTGAGGCGATAGCTTACATTTTCACCAATTTATAAGCTCACTGTAGTCAGTAGCCTCATAATCTAGTGTTTGTGTAGTAAACTTTCTTACTGCAGCTTTGCGGTTAGTATTCATATTTTTTGCCTTTAGAACTCTTCTAAAACCCAACTCTCTAATATGTGATTTCTCGTCTACTATCGTAGCCAATAACACGTTTTCTGGGTGACAGAAAAACTAGTTTCGTTGAATCACCGGCTCAATTTGCTTTTTTATGTTCTCTGGAAGATGTCTGGAAGTTTTAATAACCTTAAAAACATGCTTTGGACCATACTTTACTGAGGCGTATCTCTTAATATCGAACCAGACTGGCGCATATGTCTTTAGAATATAGTCAACTAAAATCGTGAGTTCATTTGTGCGATTTACTTCAGAAATATACAAGCGCAACACTCTATTCGCACATGTCAACCAACGGGAGTGACTAAGAGGTCCAGGATCACGATTAGCCATATCTGGAGTACATTTTCCACTTAGAATAGTTTTGACAATATCCAGGAGGTACTGTTGATCTTTGCTTGAATCTATTAAGATTGAAGCTGTAGAAAAAGGTGTAAAATTAATAACAGAGGCTGCAGAAAAAGTATGTGGGCAAGATAGCAGAGATGGATTTATTAGGACGACTCTGCTGTCCAATAATGCCAAAATTTGTACACAAATCCGAATTCAAGCCAACTACATCTTTGACTAGTATGTAAATAAAGGTATAAAAATGTAAATAAATATATATTGTAAATATGAATATACAAATAGTATGACCTCCTTGGTCGGTTGGTTGGTTTGGTTAGAAATGTTGTCATATTTCGATTGTAAAGGCGTTTAGCGCGAACTGATAACATACGCTAGGACTATCAATAATATTTTTATGTCAAACTATACATGGATACGCAGTTTTTGAGTCCTATTAGGACGTGGTACTGAAAGATATATTTTTATAAGACCTTTCGGAAATTCTATAATTTTTATTTTTATTTTTTTTTTTTTTTTTTTTTTTTTTTTTTTTTTTTTTTTTTTAAGAAACTTTATGCCCTTTGCGCGAACTGAAGATATTAAGTTACATTTCTTAAATTATTTTTTCGTTAATCAGCGCATAAATACGCAACTATCGAGCCCTATTACAACTCGATACTCAAAAATTCACTTTTTTCGGCCCACCCTAACGTACATGTTCCTAGGGTTCGCAACTTGTCGGTAAATGTCACGAGCGACACTCTTTCTTAAAGCTGAATTACAGTACTCGCATGTTGACTGTTGGTGAAACCCGCAATAACAAATAGTGAAATGGGATGCAGGATTTAATGCAAAGGTTTAATTTTAAGATTTGCGAGTTTACGGAATATCGCCCCAAGTGTGCGGTTGGATTCACGATCAGAAAGGACACAATTCGTAGTAACTTACGGTAAGTCATCTAGTAAGACAAAGATGATACCTAGCGTTCCCCAGGGAAGTGTTGTGGGTCCCCTACACTTCATTGTGTTTATAAACGATTTAGGAGACTAAGTAGCTTCCTTAGACTGTTCGCGGATGATGCTGTCATTTAATGGTTTGTGAAGTCAACAGAGGATCAAAAGCAACTACAAAGCGATTTAGACAAAATTGCTACATGGTGCGAAAATTTACAATAAACGCTAAATTATGAAAAGTGTGAAGTTATACACATGACCACTAAAATAAATTCGATGAACTTCAATTACGCGACAGATCAGTCAAACCTTAAGGTCGTAAATTCCACGAAATACCTAGGAGTCACAAATGCGAACAACTTAGAGTTGAGGAAACACATAGAAAGTGTTGCGGGGAAGACGAACTAAAGGTTACGTTTTATTGGCGGAACGCTTCGAAGATGCAACAGCTCCACCAAAGAGATTGCCTACATCACACTTGTGCGGCCTCTCCTGGAGTATTGCTGCCCAGTGTGGGACCCTCACCAGGTGGGACTGACGGAGGACATTGAGAAGGTTCAGAGGAGGGCAGCACGTTTAATAACGGAAATGTTGCACGATTTGAGGTGGAAATCATTAAAAGAACGTTGCGGCTAGATCTATTTGCGAAATTTCAATCACCGACTCTTACTTCTGAATGTGAAAATATTTTTCTGACACCAACCTACACAAGAAGACATGACCAACCCAATAAAATAAGAGAGAAAACGGAACGATGTAGGTGTTCTTTCTTCCCGCGCGCTATTATAGAATGGGACGGTAGAGAAAGGTTATGAAAGTGGTTAATGAACCTTCCGCCAAGATGTAGAAGAATATTTTTGTTGTGGTCTTCAGTCCGTATACTGGTTTGTTAAAGCTCTGCTACCCTGTCCTGTGCAAGTCTCTTCATCTGAGAATACATCCGGCAACCTGCATCCTTCTGAATGTGCTTACTGTATTCGTCCCCCCGGCTGCCTCTACGATTTTTACCCCACACACTTCCTTCTATGTTGACGATTCCTTGATGTCTCAGAATGTGTCCCGCTAACCTATCTCTTCTCTTAGTCAGGATATGCCATAATTCGGTTAAGCACCTCCTAATTAGTTACGTGATTTACCCATCTAATTTTCATCATTCTTTTGTAACACCACATTTCAAAACCTTCTATCACCTTTTTGTCGTCCACGTTTCACTTTCATAAAATGCTACACCACAGACAAATGCTTTCAGAAAGGAATTCCTAAATTTTAAATTAATATTGGATGTTAACACGTTTCGCTTCTTTAGAAGTGCTTTTCTTCCCATAGCCATTCTGCATTTCGTATCTTCTCTACGTCGGCCATCTGAAGTTATTTTGCTACCCAACTAACAAAACTCATCTACTACTCTTATTAGCTCATTACCTAATTCCTTAAGCATCGCCTGGTTTTCTGGCGTCACATTTCATTAGCTTCGTTTTACTCTGGTTAATGTTCATCTTGTATCTTCCTTTCAAGACACTATCCATTCCATTCAATTGCTCTTCTAGATCCTCTGCAGTCTCTGACAAAATTACTATGTCATTGGCAAAGCACAACGTTTTTATTTCTTCTTCCTGAACTTAGGCAGCCCAAATGGCGTCATGTCGCCCAATCTGACAAACCTGGGTCAGCGGCAGGTGTGCAAGAGTGCAACATCTGTTACCGTACGTCGTGTTATCTTTGATAGACAGAGGCCACCACACATGTGTCTAGGCAGTAATCAAATGAACAATTGAATGTATAGAAAGAACATGTATTGCAATATTTTGAAGTTAATAACATCTAATTACAATTTTGTGTTTAGGTACATATATGTCAATTTCTAGTAGATATAATAGTGAGGTGACAAATGGGAGTTGATAAATATTCAAGTAGTCTCACATTTGGAAGCTATTTTCCATATGTGTGTATGTGTGAGGAATTTAATGGACAAATTGAAAATAAATCTTCCGTCAGTTTATGGTAACACGGAAACAGGCAGTATACGTTAACATGGGTAATTATTTAAATTCATGTATATTTTGTTACTTAATACTTTCTAAACATATTTTCTGCATATAGTTCTGGAATGTTCGTAGTTTTTGATAGGAATATATAGAAAGCGTGGGTTTGCGCGAGCATTCTCTTTGATGTGATTAGTTCTTAATATCTTTAGCCAATCAGATTACAGCACTGCGCACGTTCATTAGGGAACTTTCACGCTTGCTTTGTTGCAAGAGATTAGTCGGACTTCATACACGATATTGTTAACATCTCTATCATTGTGCTACGAACTTACTGGAACTATTTTGCTGAACGTACTCGTTTATTGGATTAAGAAGTGCAACAACATGATTATTACATCGTGTGAACAGTCGAGTTGTGAAATTCCGTCTTTTTATGAAAGTTATGATATTATGCAACATTGGCACCGCGTGGCGTGTTACGCTAATAATTAACGTGTGAAGATTTACTGGACTGATTTGAGTAGCATTTTGCGAGCATATTGAAATGAACACCTCTTTTAAGAACGCTTTTGGTGACTGGGTAAATTAATTACCATAATCTTGCTTTACAAGTGAGTGTGGGTGTAATTATTGCGTCATTAGCACGGGATTGGCAGTGAACTGTATCCTGGAGAAAGCGTTAATAATAATAACATCGTACCAGATCCAGTGTTAAGATCATTTTAACGCAATAGGTCACGTCATTTATATACAATTTAAGAAAAATTCAACTGAACGTAAACTAGAATATCCACCTAGTTTTTCTACACAGCTTTTTATAGTGCCATTACCGTTCTCGTTTTTAGTCAGGTCAGCACTCAATGGACTGCTGAAGAAGAGAACTGTCACGAGTTGAATGAAACTATGACTTGACTATTTTCCGGTGTAACCAACCAGGTTGCTGAGTTGCAATACGAGTACAAAGGATTTAACTTTCGATCATTGGTCGTAATCATAACAAGTGGGTAAAATGGTTATTACGTTAATGGTTAATGTCGGTCTCGATATAGGACTCAAGGCGAAGATGTCTCCACAGCGTAATCCATATGATAAAAATATGTCAGCAAAACGACTTCAAAATTTCGTTACTTCTGATTTTGCTCAGTTATTACCTACCAGCACACAGAGTTTGTGGTGCGAAATATGAATCCTTATTACATGTTGACGTGTACGAGCCTATACCCGCTAAAAATCTATACAACTATATAAAGCAAGACACGAAAAAATCTAGATAACATCTTGATCAATTTATGGCTAATGTTTACACGATTCTGTAATAAACATTCTTGGGACAAATGTTACATCGTTTTCCAATAAATGCGCTACATAAATACAGGGTCAAACGGTATGAGCTGCCAGAATTATACAACACTAGGTGCTAAATCCAGTATTGCCCGGCTATATATCCGCTTTTCCAATGTTATATTAGAAACGAAAATAAAAAGGCCAAAATTATTTCATCTTCATGTATCCATGAAAACAGCTTAAAATTGTGAAACAGTAGAACATAGAAATATGCATAAAGTATAATATTTTAAGTGCAGTATCCAAAGAAAGAAAAATAGCAATACAATAAAAATGATGTATAACGTTAATTTAATTTAAAACTTGACTATAAACAATATTTATTGATATTTGTGGCGGGAAAGTTTTTACGACCTCATATCTCCTGAATTATGTGTCCTAGGGAGTTATAATCTCACGGCCATTGTTATCTGATAGTAAGCAATATGTATACCACGTTTAGTTGATTTAGGTCCATTATTTTAGTTCTTTGTGTAACATTCATTATGAATTGAGTAGATCGTAGATTGTTATATTGTAGTGAGTTGCTCAATAAGCGCAAAGTGTACAAACTGTTTTTAGGAACCAATCTATAGGTAAAAGAACTTGATACAATAACGAATTTTGGAAATTTTCAATCAAAAGATCTACTCCTTAAGATTTGTTTACACAGTGGGACCTTTCTTAATGAGCATAATTCGCTTCTAGGACTTGTCTGAAATGCGAAACAGTCGTTAAGAAAACTATATTTTTCTGTCGGAAATCATGTAAAAATACGATAGTATGTTCCATTCCAAAAATACACGAAAAACTTCTTTCTGCTATTTAAAAGAAAGATTAAGCAAAAGAAAGAAGATTAAATTTGCTTTTTTTGAGATAACACATTTTTGTTTCGGATCGTGAAGAGCAGGACTGGGGGGTTCACCAGAAAATTTTTATTTGGAATATAAATGGTCCATATAGAGGACAGATAAGGCTACATGACACACTTATTAACAGGGATGAGGGATACCGGCTACATTCAGCAGAGAACCCTGCTATAGCCGAGACCGTGCCAAGCAGTTGACGCTAAGGGATTCTAGGAAACACTGAAGGCGCCATAAGTGTAGCCAACGAACACGATAGGATGTTCTCCTTCCCCCTCCCTACTACTGGTCACTACGTGGCCACCGTTCGTCTATATATAGAGCACGCCTGAAGATGATGAGAACGACTCAGCAAAACATAGCGTAATTTTATCGCATCTACTCGAATGGAAGCCTAACAAGATTTCATCATCACTGTACGCCGGGAATGCCTAAATTCATGTATTAATAACATATAAATAAAGTTTATAATTAGTTAAATAATGCCTTTAATCTCAAATGATGTAAATTATATTGTTTCGTGTATGGGTGCGTACAGCGTTAAGTTCATATTGGACGCTAACATTCAGAATAAGCCAATACCAACATCATATTTCATATAACAGTAAGGATGAGGTGATTAAAAATGAAACAAAATCAAGAAATATATGCGATTTATCAGAATATATGTCGGGCATGGTGGTCTTGGGATAAAGCGCTCGTCTGGAAACCGACGGTTATGGGTGAGAAGCCCGGTTGGACTTTGGATTTTTTCAATCTGCGTTTCAACCGATTCTTCGCCTCTCAACGATGTGAGGAGTCGCCAGAAACGACACGTGGTTCAGATTACACGTTAAGCTGTAGGGCCCATTTCCCTGGTTTGAACTGGAGTAGGTTAGGTACATGCAAGTCGCCATAGTGGCGTCTATTTGAAAGATTTGCACCAGGCCAATGAGCCACATGAAATTATTATTATCAGAATATATTTATGGACAATTCTACAATTATCAGGAAACTGAGCAAAACAGTGGGTTTAATTCGACCAGAAAATAAAAAGTGAGACTTCCATCCACGGTGGTGTGCTGCAATCCTTAGGGATGCCCACCCACAATTACGCCCGCACCGTAGAAGACAGTTATTGTACGACCTGTCCCCATCACCATTCCTACTGGAACAGCTGTCAGACAGCGTCCAGCATCTAGGAGGAAGTTAAGAATAAAAGTCGACCACTGTGCAAAACAAGAGACTTGTTTAATCACTAAAGTTAGCAAATAAGATCCTTGTGAAACTACCCCTTCGTTAATGCTCCCCTGCTATAAAGCCTTGTTCCCTGGCCCAAACTAAGAACTGTCTCGCTTCAAATTACTTCAATAACAACAAGATAATAATACAGTGGTCAATATACATAGCAGTTTACATGTTATTACACACAGACATTAACGACAATTAAAGTTATCTTAGAAAGGTGGCTAAGAAAACATTTATGGCGCAACGGAATTTACACTTGAAAAAAAATTGCATCTGAACTTATTTTCAGCACTTGGGAAGAACAATATTAAATAAAAGAGGAAAGTTTCTCTAAAACTACAATTTATAGGCACTTGCGGATTATGCTGAACTTAACCATTTTTGTTAACACAATAAAATGCCTCTCTTACATGGATTAATGCGGACGGTGCCCAGCCTAAATTATACATGATCTAACGCTACTATGTGGAAGGATTCACAAACAACACTCATTTTATCACACACACGCAATGCCACAGCGAAATCACCAAAAACAGCGTGCTGACACGAGGCGGAAGCGGGCGCCGCTATCGTCGGAGAAATTTAGCAAGTCGGAGGTAGCACAATAGCACAAAACACAATATATAAAACACTTTGAAGCTGGCTCTGAACGGTCGTGCCTATTTTGAGATAGTGCGTTTGTATAGCCATCTGAATTGGACAGCGAGCAAACACGCTAACGGCGACACACGGCTACGTTACATGAACGCACTCCACTGAAGGTGAAGTGGTTGAAAGTCAGATTCATTATACAATATCACGGTGGATTCTTAAGTTGCAGTCTGCTAGAAATCGAACTAGGTACTGGTTTTATAAGAGAAGTGGTGTGAACTCAGGTGATTAGCTGCAAACCCCGGAAGTCAGGACTCGAACCCTCGTGGTTCCGAAAACCAATAAAATTGAATAAATTCAGTTTCCGAAAAGTAAAGAAAATTAACTACTTCATGTAATCCGTAGAAATGCTTAGAATTATATAAGGAAGCGAATGAAATAAAGCTACATGCGATAGGGGGCGATTACAGAGACAGATGAAGTCCAGTCTCAGAAAAACCACAAAAATGAAATAATCATAAGTCGGAAAAATAAAATAAGAATTACGGCATGCAACCCATAGAAATGTTTAGAATTACATAAGGAAGCTATTAAAGGAGGTTTTACAAGGCTCAGAGAGAATTACAGACACAGACAGAGGTGGCACTACAAGTCGGAGAAGAAACAGCAAAATTAAAATAGGCGGGGAGAGAAGATCGCGAAATATTAGTGGAAATCAGAAGGATACCTGCAGAGTTACTTGCCTGATGGGCATGGAACAAACAAGAGTGGAAGCTGAAAGCTTTGTTCTCTGAACCAACCACGTGGAACACATATCACTCATGGAAGGAAACGATGAGAAGAAGGCAAACTGCAATTGGAATCACACACACCGCGTTTACCTATTGGAAATCACTGAATTGAAAAACGACAACACATTTCCACACACGATCGGAGAAAATATTCCGAAAAATGATTGAACGTGCTAGACAAGGAAACGCTACCATCTCCAGAAACAAGAGCAGAACCAACCTTACCTCACCAGACGACCAGAGCAGAGTGAAGATCCAGAGGCCATGAGGCGGGAAAACTGGTAACGGACCCGGGAAGCCACCGGAAGCTGGAAAATCCACAAAAATAACGGTGGTGGGGGCGGACAGCGATTCTCGCGCTGGAGGGAAAGGTTCGGCTACTAGCGCGCAACCAAAGGATGTGGAAACATCTGTGGTAGCATGAGCAGCTATCAATAATGAGCCAGAGAGAACGATGCAAAGCGAGCTATTACTCCCCAAATACAAACAGCCATAGGTTCTCGCACACACTTAAAAGTACAACTGCACATTCTCATAGGGAGAGTGGCGTAGTGGAGCAGCCGTACTTATGCCACATTAATTAATACAATAATAAATAATTAACATAACAAAATAAGAAAAACCTAGCAATATTAACTAATATTTTAACACATGAAATAAAAATGCTGTTCCTCACGCCTTGAAAACAGTGGGGTTCAAGTTTTAACAAAATGATGATCTAGCGACATTAAATAAAATATAACTTTGCAGAAACTATACAAAAATATATGGAAGACGACAGACGGTCGTCTTTCAAGAGCGCCATACAATACTCATTAAACAAGTATGTCCCAGGTAACAGTTTGGAAATGGGAAAGATCCACTATGTTTGAGCAACCAAGCTAGGAAACTGCAACGAAAGCAGGGAAAACTTCACTCCAAATATAAACATAGGCCAAAGCCTTGCAGACAAGCGAAAATCATACGACATGGCAAAAAAATCTAAGAAATTTTGGTCCTACATCAGATCTATAAACGGTCGATACTATTCGCAGACTGTGACCATAATGGCGTTGAAACAGAGGATAATGCACAAAAGGCCGAAATATGAGGCAGAGTTAGTAAATTATTCGAAAAATTATGTAGACACGCCAGTAGAGTTCATACAGGATAAATTGGCTAGTAGATGTGTAAACGACTGTGCAAGCGTTGGGATTGCAGTAGTGGTGGGAGTAGTGGCCAGAGCAGTGAGGGGAAGTGAAGTGTCGCTCTAAGCTGAAGCCTACATTCCACTACCTGCCGGAGTTTTATGAATTTTCTCTTCTCTACCTAAAAACATACCATCAAAAATAGGCCTACCTTTTTTTTAAATACTTGGCATTATTATTATTTCACTATTTTTCATAGTATTGATATCACCTATCTTACTTACATGTTACTTAAAGCGTTACCTGTATAACATTTCCGATACAGGATATGGACTGATTTGTTAGTATTATTGGCGTGCATGCAGGAAGTAAGGTATTTCTATTTAACTCGCAAATATAAAATTTTTTGATTAGACCTCAATTTACTGCAATCATCTTGACAGAGCTTAAACAATGAGTCATAAACATTACTAAATCAAACACCCACAATACGAAATGCATTAATAAAATCAATGGTATTTCTGCCCTGGCATTGTATAGAGCGTGTGTTTAAATTTAAAAGAAATGCTCCCTTTCTCCTGTTCTACAGTGCTGTAGGCCATAAAACCTAAATGGTTCCTTTAGACACGTTAATACCTTATAGTGTGCGGAATTACTTGTTCTTATCAGTTATCTGTGTGCACTGTAATCAGATGTTGTCCATTTGAAAGTGCTGCCTTTTCTCCATTTCTTGATCCATCTGTTCACTCATTGGGCGTAGTATGCGAAATGAGAATGTATGTTTCATCGACATATATTAGAGGTCAATCATCCTCACAGTGCTATTTTATTTTATTTAAGTAATCGACACATTTACTGCATATGTCTTAACCTGTATTTTGCACCATCTGGTAAATATTAAGCGTGTTAATTGCACGAAAAATAAATAATGTAAGTATTACATTGAAATTTAATAAAAACTAATTTACCCGGAGCATAACTTTTTAAGTAAGTACCTCAATGAAGAAATATTTCTCTTGAATGACGTATTGCCCCTTATTACGGGGAGAAGTTACTTTATTGTAAGACGCAGTTTGTTTTCCCCGTGGAAATTGTTTATCAAACTCCGTACAACTTGTTCATGAAAATCATGTAAATATAAAACCTCCTTCTCTTTATTCCGCTTTTTCCTGGAGTAGAGAAACCTTCAGAACTACCGGCAACTAATTTCTCTCTCTTCGTAATCTTCTCGGGTTTGCAGCCGGATGCTGAAGTCAACTTGACACGTGCCAGTCTTGCCCTAATAAGGAAGCGCTTTCGTTTTACTCGAAGACAATTGGACCTCGTATCCAAGGACTTACTTTATTTACATCTAGAGGTATCTTCACGGCTGTCGGCTGTATCCTGGGAATGGATCGATAGCAATTCGTGGGCTATGTCAGACTGGGCGCATATAAGCACAGTCGATAAGCAGTCCTCCAAATTTCAACGGCTTTCGCGGCTTTCGACATCGCATAACACCAATCGAAGAACTATTATTAATTTCACCGACAAAGAACTGGACGACGCCATGCTGTCGGTATTGGAAAAAGTCTTGAACTTTGCCCCCACACCCAAGAATGTTCCACTTACCGAGTTTATTTGTTCCGTCGAACAAGCAGTGTTCAAACTACCCGAAGATCTGGCGGAGGAAATTAGGCAAGAGGTTGCTCATACGTTGCGTCGTGCGCCGCCTCTACGGAGTAAGATATCTCCTCTTGAAACGGCAGCAATTCGGTCTCTTAGAGAAGATCAAGATCTAATTATTTTACCAGCAGACAAAGGCAATGCTACAGTTCTTCTTTCCTGGGATGATTATCTACGAAAAATTGACTGTTTACTTGACGATTCAGCTTATCGGAAACTGCAAAAGGATCCAACTGACCGGATAAAACGTATGACGCTTTCACTTTTGAAAAAGAGCTCTTTATCTGACGACGTTCTAAAGAAACTTCATCCTGGTGCAGCTGTTCCTCCCAGGTTATATGGTTTACCCAAGATACACAGGTAAGTGGTCCCTCTTCACCCGATTGTAAGTAATTTGGGCGCTCCTACTTATAACTTGGCGAAACATTTAGCATCTGTTCTTAGCCCACACTTGGGGAAATGTGAACATCACATTCCCAACTCTATGGATTTCATACAACGTTTAAAATCATTACGCCTTAGTCCTTCTGATTTGCTCGTGAGTTTTGATGTAGTGTCGTTTACCCGGGTTCCTCTGGAAGAATCTCTGCAATTGATTGGTGAAAAGGTGGACAAGGAAACAGCTGAGCTTTGTCGCCATGTACTTACATCGACGTACTTTTTATTCAATGACAAATTTTATGAACAAACTGACGGTGTTGCTATGGGGAGTCCATTATCCCCCATAGTAGCCAATCTTTTTATGGAGGACTTCGAAGACATGGCATTGAAGACGGCGGCTCTTAAGCCAACTTGTTTTTGGAGGTACGTCGATGATACTTTTATGGTGTGACCTCATGGGGAAGAAGCTCTTAACCGCCCTTTGGACCATTTTAATTGCATGCATCCCAACATCAGGTTCACAAGGGAAGTGGAAAAGGAGAGTGGTTTACAGAAGAGATTATGGGAAACTGGGACATAGTGTTTGTCGAAAACTTACGCACACGGACCGCTATCTGCATGCCTCGAGTTGTCATCCTCCGGTCCAACGTACTGGCGTTCTTCGGACTTTAACTAGAAGAGCTTAGGCCATTTCTGATGCAGAAATTTTGACGCAAGAACGAGATCATCTCAAAGTTGTGTTTAAACAGAATGGCTACACAGATAAGCAAATCCGCTGTGCTTTTCAGTTTGGTCCTTCACCTGAACCATTAAATGAGACCCACAAATCAGTTGCTTTCCTACCTTTTGCCGGGAGTATTTCATCAGAGACAGGAAGAATTTTAAAAAAAGCATGACATTAAGAGTGTTTTTCGTCCGCCAGTAAAGACGAGAGCACTTCTCGGATATGTGAAGTATGATTCGGGTCTGAGGAAGCCCGGGGTGTATAAGATTCCCTGCCAATGTGGGAAAACGTATATTGGTCAGACGATCCGTACTATTCAGGATAGATGTGTTGAACATCAACGTCACACACGTTTGCTGCAGCCCGAGAAGTCGGCGGTAGCTGAGCATTGTCTCGATGAGGGACATAGAAGGTTGTATAACGAAACACACATGGCTGCTTCATCGACTGATGACCTTCGTATTGTCCCCCTGAAACATCCAAGCTGCTTCATCGTCTCGTTACTGGGACTGTGTCTTAAAGGAATCCATAGAGATTCGATTATCTGCCAATCTGATTAACAGATACAAAGGCTACCTTGGAACTTTGTGCTATCAGACGTTAGAAAACAACGGTTGGTACTTCAGCAATCTGAATAATAATTTTCCTCATCATCGATTATCGATTTCGCCGTATTCTACCACCGGAGCACTGTATGTCTTGTGCGCCAGAAGGCAGTTACTGTCACTTCTTGCGCACGCGCTATGGGTCTTCCGCGATGTATAAAGGAGCCGCCGATTGCACTGGGAACTCAGTTCCGGCTAGATTGTGTACCAGAAAGCTCACCTGAGGATGGCGGGCAGTTGCGCCGCTGAAATATTAAAAAAGTGTCAAGTTGACTTTAGTATCCGGCTGCAAACCCGAGAAGATTACTAACAGTTATTACGTCGGAAAAACCTTTGTGGTCACAATTTCTCTCTCTCTCTCTCTCTCTCTCTCTCTCTCTCTCTCTCTCTCTCTCTGTCTCCCTTTTAATTATTTTTCAATTTTTTTTAATTGTAAGAAGTGAAACAGCAGTAGCAGCCTGCACTCTTTCAAAGATGCTGTTAATGGGATTTTTATCCCCGTTTTTGTCTCTTCCGACATAAATATAATTATACTGCCTGGCTATGCAGAACTCTTCCTGCAGCTATAGCGCTCGGAGTCAGTGCTGCCACGACGTTTGTAGCGGTGCGTTCATTCGATGTATACTGGCCGGTAGGCGGAAGTGGGCTGATGCGACCTCGCCTTCCAAACGAATAAATGGATTCGACCGGCGTTTTAGACGAAAACTCGTCTCTGTGCATCGTCCACGGTATCCTGCGCAGACTCTGCTAAGCGCTGTGTAGGGGTATTTCTCTACTACTACAACACATCCTTCTTGTGGGTTGTAGCAGTGTAAGGAACCACATAAAGTTACAGCTCAACAGCGTCACTTAATATGATGCACACGAAGCAAAAAAAAAAAAAAAAAAATAAATAAATAAATAAATAAATAAATAAATAAATAAATAAATAATAAAAAAAATAAAAAATAATTCGCCCCGATGTGCTTTACGGCCCACTTTAGATTTGTAGTTTTATAAGTTTTTGCAAAGATTTTGGTCCAAAATAATAATCTAAATAATAAAATATTTATTATTAATAACAGTGTCTGAAACCCTTGTAGGAAAAAAAAAATGTTTTGTACTGGCGGGTTCCGAAACACTTACCCTCACATTGACCACTACGCTACTCCAAACAGTTAGGAATTGCGTTCTTTAAACTGGCCGTTGTTAACTGATGCTAATATGGCATTTGTAGACACTAGATTATCATTTATCGTACGAAGAAAGACGTATTTTTGTTAATACTTCAGTGGGCCATTGCTTTGAAATGACAACGTGTAAGTTACAATAAGAAAATCATCAGATACACAACGCAAGATGGCGTATGCCAGAGACAGTTCTGGGCGAGGAATGTCACGTGACATCTGCGAACGGCTGTCTTTCGTTAATTTAATGGAGTGAGCCAAAACTCCGTTTTTTTTTTTTTTTTTTTTGCAAATATCTCTTCAACTATGTAAGATTGAAAAAAAAAAAAAAAAAAAAAAAAAAAAAAACATAATAGAGCTAAGGTGTAGAGAATTTTCCCGTCTACCAATTAGGTTCTCTGCCAATAAGGTTATTTGCAAATTTCAATTACAAACGGCTTTTTTGGTATTACTATAGTAATTTTGTGTCCGAAAAATTTGAAAAAGGGAGTTTTTGGTCTCTGTCGACCTACAATTATCTGTGCAAAATTTGGTGCTGATCGGTTGAATGGTTCGTCTTAAAAATAGGGAACACATTACGGACAGACAGACAGACGGACAGACAGACAGACATACCAAAATCGCCGTTATTTTTGCAAATATCTCTGAAACGATACGAGATATGAAAAAAACATACGAGAGCAAAGTTGTAGAGAATTTTGTCCTCTACAAATCCGGTTATTCAATTTTCGTGTCAGATGCATGGTTAAGCCGTTCTTTTCTTTTAAATTTGCCGGCCGCGGTGGCCGAGGACACTGCGGCGCGTCAGTCAGGGTCTGCACGGCCACTACGGTCGGGGGTTCGAATCCCCCCTCGGGCATGGATATTTGTGACGTCCGTAGGGTTAGCTAGTTCGTAGGTAGTTTGTAAGTTTAGGGACTGATGACGCCGTAGTTCAGTCCCATAAGATATACAAGCATTTGAACATTTAAATTTCGAGCTGTCAAAAAGCGATCGCAAAGGCCCACATTTAGTGTTACTTCCGTAACCCAAAGTGGGCCAAAATTCCAAGCTTCAGGCTTTTACAGGCTTCTGGAACGATGGGACGAGTGTTTAAATCTACAGGTGGAGTCAGCTTTAAGGTAAAGCGATTTTCAGGTTTTGTAAACGTGTCTACCTCACTTTGCGACTTATTTACTGACTCACCCTCTCTGTAAACTATTTTTACAAAGCTGTTTCACAAAGGAAGATAGCACTGTAGTTCCTCCTCTAAATCGTCGCAATGACGACAAAATGGCAGAAATTGAAATGAATGTCAAAGTTATAGAAAAGCAACTGAAATCTCTAAACAGAAGGATACAAATTCTATTTTACTTGGAGTAGGCAAAGAAACTTCTAGCAGCAGTCTTCCGAAGGACTCTAGAGGTACAGGTGTTTCCTGTTTTATGAAGGGTCATCGAAAAGGTGCACAGAAACATAGAATTTGATATTTTTGACGTCGATTAGTTGTAGAATTATGGAACTTGCTTTATATTCGATTGTTATGACAATTCTAAAGACCCGATATCTACTCTTTCGGAATCAACGTACTTTCCTAATACAATGTTCATGTGAAATGCAGGTCGCGCTATTAGTCCAGGAAAACCAGAGGGTAGTAAATACAGTCTCCCAGATAGATTCAGTCTGTCTTCCGCAAGGCGTTTGATACCGTTTCGCACCGTCGTCTGATGAACATATTGAAAGTATATGAATTACTAGCTTAAACCCGCGGCTCCGCTCGCGTGTTGGTTTATTATGATAGATAACGCGCGAAAAGTCTAATCGATTTTTTTAAAGAAATGTATTAAAAGAAATTTCTCTTTTACTGCTTCGTATGCTTATCCTTACAGAGAAATAGCTGAAGACATTGTAGCACGCATAGATCAAAGCTATGGTCTGTGGCATCACGTTTCGCTGTAAGTAACCTCCTTGCTGTATGACATAAAAGTTTTCTGGGTATTGTACCGCGTCATGATGTAAGGCTATTACTTATATAACCGACGTTTCGGCCAACGTTACAGTGACCTTCATCTGGGTTTCGCAAATGTCATCGCTGGCCTTCAGTCCGAATTTTTTTATAATTTGACGACTCTCAACCACCATATCTTCCACCCATTTATAGCTATCGACATGGAACTGCTATGGTGTACAACGGGAGACTTCGGACAACAATTACATAATTTGCGCTCTGTAGTTTTCGCTGCAGAGCGAAATATTGACACACACACGCGTAGAATTTTATATACACCGATAATTTTCCATCTCAATATACTCCACCGTTTTATCATTATCCACCCTCAAGCAACAATGCTACCAATAAAACCATTTTCAAAGAGTAAATATAATTTTCAAAGAGTAATTATTGTTCCGCATTTCGCGTAATATTCTTCAGATTACTAAATATCTATCAGATCGCTATAAAACCGTGCCTAAAACTTTCTTTAGGTATAAATTAGTACTGTAAAAATATTTTAAGTCACTGCGTCTTGTCGTTCGGACGTGATAAGCGTACAACGAACAGACATTCACATTAATATATATAGATAAATAGCTATCCGATCGCCATAAAACCGTGCCTAAAGCCTTCCCCGGGTAGACATTAGTAACTGTACAAATTTTTAGCACTTTATGTCTTGTGGTTCAGACGTGATAAACGTACACCGACCAGACATTCACATTTATAGACATAGATTTGATCTGAGCTGAAGAGTTTTTAATAAATAGAACGCAGTACGTCGTTCTCAACGGAGAGAAGTCTTCACGCACGGGTGGATTTCTGACGTGCCCTTTCCTTTCGCAATGTAAGTTAATCACCTTGTTCATAAGATCGGAATTTCAGTGAGGCCTTTTTGCGGGTAATGCTGTGGTATATCGAGAAGCCACAACACTAGACAAGGATAATGAAATGCAGGAGGAGCTGCTTCGAATCTATGCATGATGCGGGGAATGGAAATTGAGTCTCAACCTTAACTAATATAAAGTGAAATGTCCATATAGAAAGAAAGATGCTTTATTATATGATTACGCAGGACCAGGACAAACATTGCCAGCTGTTAGTTGAATAAAATATCTACGAGTAGACATAAGGAACAAAAATGGAATAACCATATGAAATCAATCGTAGGTAAGTCAGATGCCAGACCACATTAATTGGAAGAATCCTCAGTAGTCTTAGTTCGTCAACAAATCAAAAAAGTTACAATGCACTCTGACAGTCGATGCGAAGTCTTGCTCATCAGTGTGGAATATGACGTAATAATGGTAACTGCCCCATCATGCAACGCATGACTAACGAGACTAATTAAAGCTATTTGGGACTGAGAGTACTTACAACAACATTGAGAGTGCAACAACATTTCACATCCTTACGAAACTGTTTGTCAGTGATAACACAAACAAAAATAATGAAAGGAAAGAATTTCGTCGATTACTACCTTTTCACTGTTCATACAATACAATTGCGTCGTTCAGCGAGACCTTACAATTCATTACTTCTACACTAGTAAACATACCCACAAGACTTTTAAAAAAATTAATTTCTTCATGACTGGATGCTTGCTGTTGCCGCAAGTGTGGTTCAATTTAATGAAAGTCCAGCTCCAGTTGCATTTATTGGTGCTTTATTTAAGCCCACACTACCGATTTCGGCCTCTATGTTAGGCCATTTTCAAGTGTGACAAACCTGCATACTAATTTCTTAGATATCTTCAGCCCAGTAATTGACAAACTTTTTTAGAAATGCTCCGCAAGTTCGTGGCTGATTTTGAAACATCTACTACTGTTTGTAAACAGTACAATGTAAGCAATCAACGACGCGTCCAAACTGCTCTGGAGCCCGCACCAGCGTTCCTGGTTCAAATTTCGCTCGCTAGAGGCTTGGAAGCCTCGTTCGTTGCAATTTTACATTTTACATCCTAAGAATTTTTGTACCTTCTTTAAACAATACAACCAACTATAATGTAAACTAAATCGAATACAATTGGCCTTAAACTAAATCATAATACTTGCTGTATCAAAATTTTAAATTGATGACACGCCCACTTCTCACATAGCCTTATTGGCTGCTACATGTTCCGTTTTTACCCTGACATTTATAATATTTTGATATTGACCTTTGTATTTTATCAACTAATTTTTAGAATTTTATGCTTGCAATGATGTAATATCAGAACATGCCGATTATAATGATTTGGAATGTTAAATATGACACGCCCATTTTTCTCGTGTCGCCATTGGGCGCCAAAAGTTTTAAATTCTCAGAGTTCTATTGTTTTAATTACTTGACGTTGCTTTCTCTACGGCATAAAGTAAGTTTCCTTCTGCTCCTGTTCAATACCTTTTTATATATGTAACATTCTATCTTGTACCATGTAAGTTTTGTAAACTTATTGCTACACATTATATGCAGGTTTGTCACACTTGAAAATGACCTAACATAGAGGCCAAAACCGGTAGTGTGAGCTTAAATAAAGCACCAATAAATGCAACTGGAGCTGGCCTTTATTAAATTTTACAGATAGTATACATACATATATCAGAATTTACTCCAAAATTAGATCTTGGTACAACATAAATTTCATGGGCTATGACGTCAGAAAAGATGAAATACACAAAAATAACCCGCATTACACAACATATTGTAATATATTTATTCGTAATACATTACATTCACATTACCACCAACAACATTCACAACAATTTTGCAGAACTTACCTGACATTCCACTCTACGAACCCGGAAAATTATATTATTATACAACTCATAGTTCAAGATATACTTAAGGATTGAGCTGCATTGCAAAGGAACTGAAATTGACGAAGAATATCGCAGAAACCGGTGCACAGAGAGGGAAATGGAGTTGAATTAACATAAGAATACACACCACGACAACCCCTAGAAATAACGTCATTTTTATAAAAAAAGGTTGCGATCTTGGTTTACAAGTTCGTCTTGGAAGTCTTTTATATAAATACCGGCCTTAATGTCAGTCACCGGGACAGTCAGCTGGTGACGGATATTCTCTCTAGACGCACTCAAGCTCTCGAACTTAAATTCGCTCTCTCGTCGTGTTTCATCCTGCTGTCGATAACATAGCCGTAAAACGGTATTAGCTGTACGGTTCAACCATTAAAGGGAATCCACCTTCAAATAGCTGTAAAGCCTCGGAATTACTTCCAGAAAAAGCACTATAAAGTTCGTAATTGATAGCGACAAAACTGGACGAACCTAAGTATTTCTCCTTATTAACGGTTAACGGCCCCATAACTCAGGCATGCGTGTGAAGAGATTTGCATCTAATGTTTTCTCATAAAGCCGTTAACTTCCTAAGGGCAGTTAATTATCTCGCATTTTATCGCAATGTACCATCTTACGGATTAATCCAATAGATGAATGTGCAGTTTGCGATAGCACTTTTATTATTGGTATATCATAATCTGAAGTAACTGACATTACTATTTAGTACTGGGATACTGATTTCCATATTATGCAAGGTGAGCAGCAAATTATTTTGTGGATTACTTTCAAAGAGCATATGACCGTATCCATAGGACAAACTTATTCAATTCAACGCTCTGATTGCATTTAGTGTCTACTGTACTGGTAAACTTTCACTGTTATGCATGGGTTACACAACAGCAAATGGTAGATTTCGGTGGAGCACAATCACTGCTATCAGGGCGTTTGTGGAGGAGAATTTGCGTAGGTGTTACAAAGATTGTAGCATCTATATCTATTCAGACAGCCAGGCAGCTCCTGCAACAAGGTCTAAAATTGTTGTAGAATGTCACAGGGTTCTGGTGGAGCTAGGGAAAGCAATAGAGGTAAACCTATTGTGGGTCCCTGGCCACTCGGGGATCAGTGGCCATGAACATGCCGACAGATTAGCCAGGATGGGGGCAGAGACTCCATTTATTGGACCGGAACCTGTCCTGACAATCACCAAGGCAATGATCAAATTGGAGCTACATAACTGGCTCAGAAGACAGCACGTAGAATATTGGACTAAAGTCCATCAACAAAAACATGGCAAGGTAATGATGCCAAATCCTTGTTTCAAAAAAAGCTCTGCAATCCTGAGTCTGAACAGGAGAGAGATTAGACTCGTGATTGGATTGCTGACAGGCCATGGGAATTTCAAAAACACCTACATACAATGGGAATAACAGAAGAGGACCCTAAATGTAGGCTCTGTGATGACGGTGATGAAACTGCATCACATCTGATCCTCGAATGCATTGCATTGGAGAGTAAAAGGCACAGACCCGAAGAAATTGTGTCTAATAAAGAATTGGTAAAGGGACTCCTTGCACTGTTCAAGGGCATCGGTTGGCTTTACTAGATATACAGGCAGCGATACCGCACAATAAACTTAGTTTCGGTGAGGGCAGTGGCGGGTTAGACCAAGACTGTTTTGGCTTCCCTGGAAAAATCAAATCAATCAAAATCGGTGGAGCACGGGACTACTCTCTCCCCAACGTTCTTAAATCTAGTTCTTGCGATAATTAGATAGACGGAGTTTCAACCTTCAAAGTATTCAGGTAGCGAATAATAACGTTATCAATTTAACTCTTAACAGAAAATTTGAAGGTGCTAATGAAAACCCTGGAAAGCAGAGCAAGAAAATTTGGACTGCAAGTTAACACTACAAAATCGTAATGTATGATATATGCAAGAACCATCATCCAGAAATTCAGGAGTTAACAGTTGAGAACAATAACTACAGAAGAGATAAAAAAATTAATATCTTGGAGCTATATTCTCAAAACTTCCTCTACCGAAATGGAAATAAGTGCAAGAATATTAGCGAGTTAAACAACCACTCAACAACATTATCACTTTCCGGAAATTGTAACGACCCCTCAAAATAAGATTATTCCAAACATTAATTCTTTCTGCAATTCGATTTGGGTGTCAAAACTGGAGCACTAGCATGCAGGAACTAAACAGGCTCGCAATTTTTTAGAACAATGTTCGTGGAAAATATTTGGACCGCTACAAGACAGAATTACAGGGGACAGAAGGAGCAGGCAGAATATTGTATTAGAACACCTTTTCAAGCTACGGCCTTGATGGCCGCTCCCGCCAGGGGTTCAAGTCCTCCCACGGGCATGGGTTGGTGTGTTGTCCTTAGAGTAAATTAGTTTAAGTACTTAGTAAGTAGGAACTATTACCCATAGAAGATTGGTCCAATAAGTTTATAAATATTTGAATATTAAAACGTCTTTGAGCAAGCCATCGTAATAAGAAGGTGTCGGCATGATTTGCGGGTCGAATGGACGACAAGCGATAGCCTAGGGCAGGGGTGGACAATTCTTTTCGGCTCGGGGGCCGCATTGTAGATGCAGAGGAAAGCTGAGGGTCGCACTTTCCAAACTGCATTCATTAGGAACCTTTGCATTTCACAAAAGGTATCAATAGCGCTATAAAAATCACAAAATATAAATAAGGTAGACATAGTATTGTTTAAATTAATTTATTTTGCTAATTTGATAATATCTCCAAGTTTACATAATTTCAGAACAAATTAAATAAGACAAATGCATCATATCTCACTGTTGCACAATTTATTTCAAATCGGGCGTGAGATTCCTACTTGAAGTTCTCATCAGAGGCTGCAAGTTAATGTCTGTCAAAGAGCTTCGGTACTTGCTCTTGTTGATCTTCAAGAAAGAAAAACTTCATTCACAAATATATGTATATCAAAATAAAGACACTATTTTCCAAGAAATTTCTTCATACATGGAAATGTTTCAGTCGAGAAAGACTGTAAAGAGTCACGTAGTGTCAGAGAATCGAACATTTCTTTCAGTGTGTGATCTGCCTACATGTCAGTAAGCTGTAGCACCTCCGATGCTGTGTGTACATCAGTGTGCAAATGAGGCACGAGTTTCTTAAAGTTCTGAAATCTTGTGAATCCAGGCGCCAAACTCTACAGATCTCTTATCTTATCAGAAACACTGTGTGTTTTCCTGGTAAAGGGAAATGGCAAAAATTGCCTTCATTTGCTTGCCTTGCAAACAAACTGAATTTGGATTTGAAAGATTTTACATGTGTCCACATTTCATGTGCAAACAACCCCTTTCCCCGCGATGTCACATTCAGTTCAAGCAATTTTTCAATTATATCAGCTGAAAACATCTAATAACTCCACTCCTCACATCCTATTTTTGTAACAAAATGGTGAGGTACCTCCTTCGTGTCCGGAAATAAGATAATTTCATCTTGCAATGCCGAGACTCTTTTTAACACTTTCCCCAGATTCAACAATCACACACTGTTATCATAAATTACATTCTCATACTTTGAACCTACGGCCTCAAGAAGAAATTTGTGAAGGAGCGCCCTTGCTCTGATTGTCTTCACAATGCAAACAACAGAATCTACAACATGCTGTAAGTTCAGTGCCATTTCACAGAGCAATGAAGAGCCAGGATTTCAATCTGTGACTTGTGCTTGTAATTATTTCTTAGTTTGATCATACTTATATTTTTCCCACTGAAAGCTCTGGCACCATCTGTTGTCATGTACACCATTTTGTTCCAAGACAACCCACTCCATTCTTATCACAAAATTTTCTTTAATTATGCGGATAGAGTAAAGGCTTGTGCAGTGAATTCTTTATCTGTGCTCTCGTCCATTGCGAAAGAAAACGAAACAAAATCTTCACTCAGTATTCAGTTCTTCTGAAAGTCAATGTACCGGACTGTAATCCTCCTTGAGAATGAAATACTTCCAGGTTTGGTTTTAACATCGGCACAAAATATGCTTGCACACACTACCGCACACTGTTTAACAAATTCACCATCCGCAAGGCTTGCTACGTTTAGCAAAGTTAGAGGGGTCCTTGAAGCTAGCTTCTGTAGCTCTATATTGGAGCAGTGTTTGCTTTGTAAATAATGCTTATAGCTTCTTCAGTCTTTTGCGATCTTGATCGGAAATTTTGTAACCAAATTCTCTGTGTTTTGTTTAGACATGTAGCTTCAGATTGTACTCCTTGAATATATTTTTTTTTTCTTGACACATTAAACCTGCTGCTTTATTCCCTGTATCAACAATGAAATGTTTGTTTGTTCAGTCTTTGTACAACACACGAAACTATTAAACGTCTTTGTTTCTTCCGATAGTTTAATATTTAAGTCGGAAAATTGACATATTTACTGCCGCACAGACAAAACAGAAATAAATGATCAGGTCAGCCGGTAAAGCACTGCACGTCTTATTATGATACTCGGCGAGAAGACGGAACGTTCCCCATCTCCCAACGCGTTGATTGTAAATGAAGTTTGCGGGAATAGTAGGACCCGCCGTCACTGCGGTAGCTAATGGGCGTACCCCCGTAATCCACTGTGCCAGAATAACTCTGTCCGCGCAAATAGAATTTGGACTGTGGTTGCGTATGACATCCATCCTAATAGAAATTTTCGCTCGCGCCGGGAAGGAAACCTCGTTTTCTGGAAGATTTTTGGTAATGTCTTGGCGAGCCGCATGCGGCTCATCGGCCATTATTGATACGGATAGTAAAAAGACCATTGGGGCGTCCTAAGGAGTAATGGATTGACTGGATACGTAAACAACAACTTGAAAACTGGGCGAACTGCGAGTTAACAGATAAAGAATCGGTCCATTGGATCTCTTCGGGTAAAGCATGGAAGTAAGTAACTACTAAAAGCAAAATATATTACTGTATTTTTGTTTCGAGTGCTATAGGCAGAGCAGCTACTGTATTTTATCTTACGAAATAACATTATTAACATATTCAAAGCTGATAAACTACTGGCCATTAAAATTGCTACACCAAGAAGAAATGCAGATGATAAACGGTTATTTATTGGGCAAATATATTATACTAGAACTGACAAGTGATAACATTTGGTGCATAGATTCTCATAAATCGGTACCTACAACAACGACCTCTGGTCGTAATAACGGTCTTGATACACCTGGGCATTAAACAGGACTTCGATGGCGTTTACAGGTACAGATGCCTATGCAGCTTCAACAAGATACCACAGATCATGAAGGGTAGTGACGAGTCAGTTGCTCGGCCATCATTGACCAGACATTTTCAATTGGTGAGAGATATGGAGAATGTGCTGACCAGGACAGCAGTCGAACATTTTTGTATCCAGAAAGGACCTACAGGACCTGAAACATGCGGTCGTGTCTTATCCTGCTGAATTGTAGGGTTTCGCAGGGATCGAATGGTAGAGCCATGGGTCGTAACACATCTGAAATGTAACGGCCACCATCGTTGCGAACAAGAGGTGACCGAGACATGTAACCAATGGCACCCCATACCATCACGCCAAATGATACGCCAGTATGGCGATGACGAATACTCGCTTCCAATGGGCGTTCACCAATGATGCTGTAAACAGAACCTGGATTCATCCGAAAACATCAGGTTTTGCCATTCGTCCACCCAGGTTCGTCGTTGCGTACACCATCGCAGGTGCTCCTGTCTGTGATGCAGCGTCAAGGGTAACCGCAGCCATGGTCTGCAAGCTGATAGTCCATGCTGCTGCAAAAACTGTCGAACAGTTTGTGCAGATGGTTGATGTCTTGCCAACGTCCCCACCTGTTGACTGAGGGATCGAGACGTGGCTGCACGATCCGTTACAGTCATGCGACTGTATCTCGATTGCTAGTAATACGAGGCCGTTGGGATCCAGCAGGGCGTTTCGTATTGCCCGCCTGAAGCCACCGATTCCATGTTATGCTAACAGTCATCGGACCGCGACCAACGCGAGCAGCAATGTCGCGATCCGATAAACAGCATTAGCGATAGTCTACAATCCAGCCTTTATCAAAGTCGGAAACGTGATGGTACGCATTTCTCCTCCTTACAAGAGGCATCACAACAACGTTTCACCAGTCAACGCACGTTAACTGCTGTTTGTGTATAAGAAATCAATTGGAAACTTTCCTCATGTCAGCACTTTGTTTGTGTCACCACCGGCGCCAACCTTGTGTGAATGCCCTGAAAAGCTAATGATTTGCATATCACAGCATCTTCTTCCTGTTTGTTAAATTTTGCGATGTAGCACGTCATCTTCGTGGTGTAGCAATTTTAATGGCCAGGAGTGTATTTTCCCTTTGAGGCGCGGTATGGAGACATCCACTAGGTTGTGGCTAAGCCACGTCGGCATCATATCATTTCTTCCAAGTTTACTAATCCTGCAAGGATCGCAAGAGAACTTATGTGAAGTTTAGGAAGTAGAAGATGACGCACCAGCGGAGGTAAAGCGATGAGGAAGGAACGGGAAGCATGCCGGGATATGTCAGTCGGCAGAGCGATGGGCAACACAAAGCAAAGTTACCACGTTCGAATTTTGGATCCGACACAAAGTTTTAAACTGCCAGAAAGCTTCGTTTGATTTACATACTAAATTCAGTACTTTTGAAAACATTTTTGCAGAACACTAATCTTCACAAATAATTAAAATTAAAACGAATCTAGAGGGCATTCAGTTCGTTTTGTATTACATGTTTCGATCCTTTGTAAGCTCGTCCTTAGACCAAGTTGGAGCAGGAAACACTGGAAAACGTGAATGAATGCGTTATTGATAATTCCCCTTGGATGCAAATGTAAATTGAACACATTACCTTTTACTAAAGTACATCATGAAGCATGGATTGCGATTACTGCCCTGCGTACTCCATTTCTAGTTTGTGGCTATTTTAAATTCAGTATACAACGCAACAGCAAGTTGACAGGCCATATTTCATGTCGCCCGATAATAATATTTCGATGCAAATTTATATAGCAAACACGCTAGGCGGCGGGATTCGATAAGGGTGAAATTTATAATCTATATCCAAAAAGTCGATGTATTTAATTTGTCACTACGTTTTATGTTACATGATTAACAAGATGAAAACTATGCCTGTACAAACCTCAGTCTGTTTAAACCATATTTAATACTAATATCACAAATATTTAAATTTTACGGGCCTATTGTACTATTTTTTCACAACCCATACAAAAGCGTTACATGTTAGTCCTTCAAAGTAGTCACCATCATTGTGTAGAACCCGTTGTCAGCGATGTACAACGCGTAGTATATCGTTATCAGAGCCTGTTCTGTTGATAATGTGAATGGAGCGGTCTACTGCCTTTCGAATCTCTGGAACAATTTTTCATCTTTGGAATCAAATCAAAGTCACAAGGACTTAAGTCCGGAGAGTATTGTGTATGGTACAGTACTTCCAGTTCCATCGACCGAACAGAGCAGCCACAGCTTGCGCCGTATGCGCCCGCATATTGTCGTACAAAATTATGTGTGGGTTGTGCAGAAAGTATACCCGCTTCTTTCGCAAAGCTGGTCGCACGTGAGGTTCCAAAAACTAACGGTAATAATCTTGATCCAACACGGTTCTTCCTGATTCGAAAACATAGTGCCACAGTTAGGTTAGACCGCTCGATCACAAGTGACTGTGTTTCCGTCGATTGTGTGCACGCCGGTGACGCGGGACGGGCGAGCCCATGTGCTCGGAGGTAAGGTAGGTATGTAAACAATGTGTGCTATCAGTATGCGTAGTGTTTCCACAGCAATAATGTCACTAATTAAGATACAACCCTTGTATGAACATCGCTGCCGGCCGCATGGCCGAGGGGACTGAGGCGCTCCAGTCACGGTCTGCACGGTCACTACGATCGGGGGTTCGAATCCCCCCTCGAGCATGAATATTTGTGCCGTCCTTAGTCTTAGTTAGTTCATAAGTAGTTTGTACGTTTGAGGACTGATAACCCCGTAGTTAAGTCCCATAGACTATACAAAGATTTGAACATCGCTGTCTGGAGATCAAATCTGACGTTAGTACAGAATTTATCTATTTCCAGGGATCCGTTCTACTGTGTAACGCTAAACGTAGCTCCACCGAAGCTTGTTCAACATTGATCTTAGTCGTCACGGAAGATGCTTGGCAACACCGCCAAAATGGGCTAAGGACATGATTATTGAGCTTCGATGGCAGATATCAATTGATACACGATATTTGTTATCAAAGTTTTCATGTTGTAAAGATTTAAGTAAACAGGAGAATGACCTATATTGAAACTTATCCGTACACGAAAAATAGTTACTTACAGAAATAATTTTGGGGTGATATAAGGACACATAGAAAGGGAAAAAATGGATGACGTTACTAAGGACTAGAGACAACTGTCATGGAAAGAAGATTCTTTTGATTTTAATTGGAACAATATCAGAACAGATAGAGCTTGGTAACTGTTATGAAAATAATAATAATAGGACAACGAAAGCACTTACACATGAAGAGAACCAATTTTTTACTCTCCACACAATTATTACGGCACATTTCATCTTTAATAACCCCAGAATATTCGAAATCAATAATGTTAAATGGCTCTGTTGCCCAACAGTCGCTTTGAAAACTTACGGTATGCTTAAGGAATACAATGATGTTTAATGGTATGGTTGTGTTCTTTTATGACATGCAGTACAAATAACTCTTGATAGATGGAGAAAAATAATGAACGTTGTATGCAGTTTCGTGCCCGGAAACCATTATATCAGAGTCTACAAGGCAACCACTTAAGCACAATCACTATCTCCTCTTGAGTACTCGTATACAGTATAGCGGTAAGAACGTAGTTTCGGTTTAATCATCATGTCCATGCAGTTATCGCAAGATGTGTTCAGTAATTAAAAAAAAAAAAATATTACGAACTACAAAGTTACTGCGTCTCCAGCTGAGACAGCGTGTATGAAATTGTGGATCTTTATTGGGAGGTGTGATAAGTCATAAAATCCTCTATTCACTGCAAATATTCATTACGGAAGTGGCAGACAATAGATACCGTCAGTCGAATGGCGATTGACTCTTCCTCCTGTAGGGGGGCGACTGTCATTCCAAGTGCTAGATGTAAACTTTTACGTGTGAAGTAATAGATATATTAATCCGACCACTACCAAACTTCACAGGTTCACCCGCTGAGCTAATCTGAAGACATGACGAAGGTTTCAACAAAACTGCTCCAGCAGTCTTGGAGTCTTCAGGGAACATAAATACACACATCAATTTTTATAGGTAAGATTAATTTCCAAAAGTGATGAGAGCAATCTTGTTCCTTAATAGTTGCTGCTTGTTCTGATACCTACGTATTCTTTTCTGATTACTTCTCTTCCTAATGTCAGAAAAAGTAGTCTTTTACTATCCCTATTCGCTCTTCATAGATTGCTGCGTAGTCAGCCGACGTTAGGACTCAATCCGAACCTGTCTCATAGGAACCATGCTCTCAGTATTAACCGTAATGTTACTTAATTTCAAAGTCACTAAACAGTCTTCTGAGGCTAGTAATAAAGCCTCATAATTGGCATACCAGATTTAGACTAAATATCTAACCGTAACGAGTTAATATTTCCGATCTTTTAATGTAATTTCCATCAATATTCCCACGTGCTGTCTAGCTGCGAAGGTACCTCTTCGTCTGTTGGCATAAGAAAGATGGAAGAAGGTGTTAGACGTAAATCTATGTTCCGCGAGCTGTTAGTAGTAAATGCCGTTGAACGTCTTCTAGTCAACGTACACTTGACGCAAAAAAAAGTTGGCCATTGCTGAATGCAACCCAACTAACGTAGCTGTGTTGCAGGTACGCTTCATATCAAACCCCTGTTGGGAAACAGTCGTTTCATTATACAAAATGGATACCACAAAGTACACTAGAGCTCTTCTTTACTTCAGTTAAAGCAGTCGTAAAATGATTACGTCACACAAACGTTGAAGAATGCCTCGCCTCTAATACAATGGTTCTTCGTATTTGTTGTATGAACTGTCATAAGGATATGTGGTCTCAAGTAGACTCTTGTAGTGCCCCTTGCGTATAGTACAATGGCTGTGCGGTGGTGTGTATATAGGACCTGTAACACATTTTCGCTGTTTTGGTTGCATACAATCAGGTGCAGCCTACACATGGAAATTGAGGCGTGGCCCACATTTTTTGGCAGCTGGTGTACATGATGACAAGCTACAGTACAAAGCTGTGACAGTAAGAACCGATGAGCGGTACGGGTTGTAGATTAGGTAGGAATTCTCATAGAGGGGACTCTACAGTTATGAGGAAAGCTGTTACAGTTGTAATCTAGTTAGAAAAGCAATAATGCGGTTACCACAAATGCAGTCAGGGTCTTCAGTCCTCTTTGGTGGGCGTTTACGACGTAACGAACAATAGCAGTACTATAGAAAGACATCCTATGAGTATCGGGATAACAAGGGAAGAGACGGAGTTGCGTGGAGCTTACCCGAAGCTGATAGCAATTTAAATGGATCTGCCACTGAACTTGTCAGCCTGAAAACTCTCTCTTGATACAAAAACCAGGGCTTTAAAAAGCTCGCGTGGGAGCAGTAATTTTTCCTACATTCCTTGGCAATGCAAATCCTGTTGGCTTCTGACTTGTTTCAGCCAATTTAACGAGCGACTTGCAACCTCTGTGAGGCATCTAACGAACCAAGTTTCAGATCTGTTTTCCTCCGCTACCGCTTAGGTGAGAGTGCCATTGGTCTAATACGAAATCCGTACTTGGTAACAACAGCGTTCAGCTAAAAGCAAAGTACGTTCAGCAACAACAATGTTTCTCGTGCATCTCATACTCCTTCCCATCCCATTGATGGGAACCGTAAAGTTATTCATTTCCCCCTCTCGTTGCTGCTCTCATAGGCTTCTGTTTAATACGTGTATTAGGACGCGCTTGTTGCCGTCCAACCTCACAAAAGCACTTGAACTGTTTGCTTTTGCAACAAAAATACCTAACAAATTAACTTAGACGTCTGTAACTGGCGTGTATGCTTGCTGGAACTTTCAGGTATAACTAGTCAATGTAGTCGCGCCGCAGGCTACTAGCAACTGAATTCGATTTTCCTCGCGCTCGTTCGAGCATGCCATGCTCAAAATGCCTGACCGTCGACATTAGTAACCCGATCACCGCCTGATCACCACATAAAGGAGCATAATTCATGAACACATGGAAAATATTGTAGGTAAGGCGAACTAGAGAGCACGTTTCATTGACAAAACACTTGTTGTTGTTGTGGTCTTCTGTCCGCAGACTGGTTTGATGCAGCTCTCCACGCTACCCTGTCCTGTGCAAATCTCTTCATCTGAGAATACGTTCGGCAACCTACATCCTTTTGAATCTGCTTACTGTATTCGTCTCTCGGTCTTCCTCTACGATTTTTACCGCACACACTTCCTCCTAATACTAAGTTGACGATTCCTTGATGTCTCAGACTGACCTATGATATGAAGAAAATCCAGAGAAGGGCAGTTCGATTTGTTTTATCGCTATACAACGGAGGAGAGGGTGTCACGGAAATTATGCCAGAGGTGGGGCGGAAGTCATCACTGGACAAGCTGTTGTTGTGGAGAGATGTACGAGGCGCGTCCAGAATGTTAGTTCCGTTTCAATTTATCTCCGCTGCAGCGCTGCGATTGCAGTTCCGCACATGCCCTGTAGACGATGTGTATCAAGGAGAAGAACGTGCGCCATTTGGAGATCGCTGTCAGTTACGTACGCTTTGTTGTGCTTGTTTGAAATGTCGGCGTTGATTGAAAATCCCGCCGCCTCTGAAATAAGGTCGGTGATTCGCTTTCTGAATGCGAGGAAAGTGAATCCAAGTGAAATTTATCGGCAAATTTGCGATGTTTAAGGACCAAATGCGATGAGTGATTCGATGATGAGAAGATGGGTCCGACAGTTCAATGGCGGGTGTAGTGATGTGCACGATGAAGAACGAAGTGGGCGTCCACCTTTAGTTACAGAAGAACTTTCATCTGTTCCTACATCTCACGTCTTTCCTTGGCGGTCATCACTTCACCAATGACGACGAGCTGAAAGAAACTGTTTCCAACCGGTTGAAGACACAAGCGGCAGATATCTATGAAGAAGGTATACAAATGCCTGCAAAATTTCGGCAGTTATGTGGAAAAGTAGTTTAAGAGTTTCTAACGTCCATCACCTCTTTTCGGAATGACTCAAACTGAGCCCTAACGTTTTCCTGAATTACGGAAAGTTTTGTTAGTTCACAGTCTAAAACAAAGTCATTCCACTGTAGGTGAAGTTGAACTTATATGCTGGCTGAAGTCCATTGCGTTGTGAGTTATCTTCGGCATTCACTAAAGAAATTGATTCTACAGGATCTTCTCATAAATTAAAACCATATTAGTTGATATGGAAACGATTTTATTTCCACTTAAACATTGCACAATCAAGAAATGCAGCAGCAAGCCAACAGAGCTGCTTACAGGTTTCTGGCCACTCACAAACTCTATCCACGACTAAACAAACAATGGTTTCTCTCAAACATCTTTCTACGTAACTACGTAATAATATTGATGACAAAGTTTTGTAATTCACTATTAAACAATATTCTTTTACATAAAATATGCCAAAATACCGAAATTAAAATATTACATTTAAGCTTTGACTATTTATGTCAATGTATGTACTTGTTTCATGAAATTTGTATTTAAATGTAGTGCACAAATTTAACGTCATCCTTTTGACTAGTATTTACTGTGCTCAAATTATTTACATTATGTGTGTTTTCGAAATGCACACATATTTGTTTTGCCAGTAGTGTGTAGGCGTACTATTATTGTGACATGGTATTTTAATGTGTTTCGGTTTGCGGTCAAATTATTTATTAATACGGATTTGTATATGGTTGTCTTAGTTCTGTTAATTTCGAAGATAGTTTCTTAGTACCAAACGGATTATTAATTTTAGTGCATGAAAAATTATCAGTATTTAATTTAGGATCTAGTGATATATAAAACATGGTCTGCCCTAATTTATTTAAACAAAAGGTATATATGAAATCATGTTGTGCAATAGTTTATAACATGTAGCATTATTGTTTTTATACAAATTAGTATCATATAGGTTCGGCAATTTCCGAAACTAAGTGTAATGCATTTTTAGTGTTTGCAGCTATTTTTTTACGAAAGTATAAAGAACTGAAAATTATGTAAAAGGTCAGCTAAAGTTATATTTAAATGAACATACTATTTCTTAAAAGCGTTTTACTAGTAGTGTTAATAGAATTTCAAACAGAAGGCGAAAATGTAAATATCACATGTCCGGTAATGAAGTTTTACTTTAGCTATCAGATATTTCGTGTTTCTATGTTGGTAACTGATTTTTAGGAGTTCGCAACATAGCAGAAACGTTACAAGTTGTAGAATTTTGTGCTATAAAAATTTCTTCTGTATCTGTGTACAATTTCTTTTTATTACCAAACGGAACTTACTTTCTGTACTCGCCTCATATTTGCATGTTCTTCAACAACCACTTAGTGGCCTTAATGCAGATGCCTCAAGTATTTACCTAGAAATGTGTGGAAAGGAAAATGTGTCTCAATTAAATATCTAGAAAGCCATATTAAAAACAACAATAGCTTTACTACAGAAACTGCAGCCGCGCGTGAATATCCGTGCGGTCTGGAGCGCCACGTTACGGATCGCGCGGCCTCCTGCGTGGTAGGTTCGAATCCTCCCTCGGGAATGGATGTCTATGCTGTTCTTAGGTTAGTTTAACTTAGTTTAAGTAGTTTGTAAGTCTAGGGACTGATGATCAAAGTAGTTTCGTCCCATGGAATTACAAACATTTTAACAGAAACTACAGCTCGTGTAGCTCAACTATTGTCTATGGAAATCCCATGATATCAAACTACAAACACAAACTACAGTTTACAAAACGGTAGTGTTACCCACCTTACTCTACTCCTTGGAAACCTTTTGCTGTTACAAATGTGACATTAGAAAGCTACCTAGCTGATATTTCATCTCAGGTGTCAGAAAAATTCTACGGGTCAAATGAGTAGGCCGTGTCCAAAACACGGAGACATTACTCCTGCTATTGAGGCTCTCATAATGAAATACGAGCTGGAATGGAGTGACCATGTCGTACGAGTGAATTACAACAGAATACATACAGCAGTGTCCTACTCGGAGCTCGCGTGTGGGAAGCGAAGGCAGGGCGGCCAACACCTTCGCTATAATGGCACCATTGTGTGCCACCTCACAGCCTGTGGCATTCCGAGCGACCGCTGTGAGGAGCCGACATTGCACCGATCGGAGTGGCGTTCGACTGTCCAGAAGATCGTCGAACGTTTCGAGCAAATGCGCCTAATGATGCAGGACGCTAAACGAGAGTTCTGCAGTGTCAGCCCTAGCCAGTCTTCCTTGTACACTAATAATCAGTGGAGCGCGTCCTATGTGTTCACTGGTTCAGTGAACCCCGGAGAAAAGAAAGTAAAAAGTGTTTTTCAACTATCTTCTTTTCATTCCTCTAACAGATCATTTTATACCCTACATTCAAAGTATTTTTATCGCATGAGTGACGTTTTACGTCGCGGAACCATATATACGAGTTGTAGCGCGGCAGTGGCCGCAGCGTTGGCATACGCATGCGCGGCTGAGGTTCAAATTCTCTTCTGAGACCCCAGGATGTAGCATGTGGGAGCTATCGCGGCATAGAGAGGGGAGGGGAAACGCCGCTTTTAACACTGGCGTTGTAGCTGGTAGAGACGCCATCTCCTAGCGTCTCAAGCTCTGGCGGTTATTGACGAATGGTACCGAACCAAAGTCATTGGAGCTACTGCGCACGTCGCCTTGCGCATGGACAAATACTGCATGAAGGCCACTTCCGCCCTTCATATTTTGTAAAATTTTCTTTTGGCATTGAAGATTTATCAAAAACACATATTTGGTAAATTATCTTACAACTACCAATTAAAGACGCATCAACTGCAAAAGCTTTCAGAAGATTCATCATGAATAATAATAAAGCTGTAGTCGTGTGGTTAGCGGCATCGTGCTGAAGTGTCAAAGGTAATGGGTTCAAGTCTGACTGTAAGCAATTTATTTTTAATCCTACCTTACTTTTAACAGATACGGGAACAACAAAGTTTTTGCATATGTGTCGTGATTTTGGGGGTAAATGACATTCATACTATTCGTTGTAACAAATATTTAAGTGTTTCAAAAGAGGGTGGGGAATAGCAGCATTTGCGCATGCGTAATGTTAGGAGTGGCGCCTCTATCAAGTTTTGACCCCGGTTTGGAAATACTGTAGATCTGACACTGAAAAAAATGAACCCCCATTCCTGAATCACCAGCAGTCACTGCTCATTAACTCTGCTAGGCAACCTACAGCGCAGCTTGCGACCGGGTCTTCTAGGCGGAGTTCGGCTTTGCGAGTCACATCAGAGCCTACTACATTATGGTCACAGACAACAGACGCCGGCCGCGGTGGCTGAGGAGACTGAGGCGCTCCAGTCACGATCTGCACGGCCACTACGGTCGGGGGTTCGAATCCCCCCTCGGGCATGGATATTTGTGCCGTCCTAGTTCGTAAGTAGTTCATAAGTAGTTTGTAAGTTTAGGGACTGATGACCCCGTAGTTAAGTCCCATAGACTATTCAAACATTTGAACATTTTGACAACAGACGGAGTCGCTGTCGCCGGGCAGGGCGAGAAGGACATCATCATAATCGTCGTCCTAATTATGTAAGGTTCAATTCTCTCACTGCACAGCATTCGGGAGGATGGTGGTTCAAATCCACCTCCGGCCATCCAGATTGAGGTTTTGCGTGATTTCTCTAAATCACTCCAGGCAAATGCCGGGATCGTTCCTTTCAAAGGGCACGGCCGATTTCCTTCCCCATCTTTACCCAAAACTCCGAGCGTTATCTCCGTCTCTAATGTACAAGCTGTCGAAGGGACGTTAAACCTTATCTTCCTTCCTTCCTTCCTTCTCACTGCACACTTAATATTGATAACCGATACTTCATTTTCAGTATTAATGTGACTTATTAATGTTACGACAGACTTGCACGTTGCTGAATTCCATTGCTGTCATCGTCGCTCATACTACTCGGCGAAACACGTCCATTTGAGCGTCACATGGTAACATTGTGATACACTGAGCAGCTGCGGACGTGAGCGCAGTGTGCATTGTTTGGCCTCGGTGCAGCGGTTAGCGGCCGCTAATTTCCGGCCGCTTTATACGGCACGTGGCGTGCACGTGGCGCATTGTCGCGGGACAATCCGTAATCTGAGGCGGTGCGCCGTTCCTACCTGGCTGCGTGGCCGCTGAATGCGCGCCCACGCGGCCGGCTGGGGAGCGCCCAATCACAAGATGCGTAATCACGGGCCGGCGCTACGTCACGCTTTTGTCTCCACTTCTGCTGCAGCTACTCTCTGCGGTCAATGGACGTCCACTCTCTGTCATTTGCAAGCACTCTCAATTATTATCTGCAGAGACAAAGAGGAACCAATTACAGTCCAATATCAAAAGAATGTTTAAAATGGTGTATGTTACTCTCAAGCAGTCATTACGATCCACTATTTCAAGAGTAGCTGACATAGCCGGTGGCCGACGGAGCTAAGGCTCTCCAGTCACAGTCTGCACGGCCACTACGGTCGAGGGTTCGAATCCCCCCTCGGGCATGGATATTTGTGCCGTCCTAGTTCGTAAGTAGTTCATAAGTAGTTTGTAAGTTTAGGGACTGATGACCCCGTAGTTAAGTCCCATAGACTATACAAACATTTGATTTGAATGCTGTGGACGCTAATAAGCTTTCTTACTTCCAACCCTTCTACTGAAGTTGGTGGTATGAATCTCCCTCGCAGGGATCGGGCTCGGCTGAAACGTTTTCTTAAAGGAGTAGGTAAACAAAGTACAAACGGAGATTAACACACGGTCGTGTATTTGTGGAACAGAAATTGAATGTATGCAACACTTAGTTACTACAGCCCCTTCAGTTCTTTATCCAAGGGGTTGGTCGGTCTTCCAACATAAGTAAAGCAGTTTGTAAATGACTTACCTCACTAGACATGGTTCTGTGACTGTTGATTATATCTACATGTTATCTATCCCCTGAAAGTGTGGTGTTGCACAAGTATAAAGTGCGCGCCACCTACTTTCGCCGCCCTCCGCCATGCACGCATGGCGTGGCGTTCTTACGATGACAGCCATGAGCGCCCTCTGCTACAACTCTGCTCGTGGCCACCACTGGGCTGCATCGTTCACTTGGGACTGAGATAGGAACCAGTTAACACTTCGGATTTAGATAGGCACCAGTTAAGACTTGGCTATCGGATAGGCACTACGCAGGCCTCTAGCTCAACTATGTATCAGCATTCTGCAGTACTGAGCTATGTAAAAGTTTAGTATTTCTAAGTCTCTAAGAAATATATATCTCGTTCTAATTTACTCTAGTGTTTCTAGTTTCTGCTGTCTCACTTCCTGGTCACCTCCTACCTGCACAAGCGTGCATCCTTTATTCCTGTGTCGGTCTTTCTACTCGGCCACCATTTGTATTTTTTTTATAATTTACTTGTGTGTACGGCGCCAAATCGGTCAGCATGGCCACTACCCCGAACCCAAACTTAATGGATATTATTCAGTTACAGACGGTGCAAAATACGCAACTTCTCCAAGCTGTGTCGCAGTTGACGGCACAGGCTCACCAACAACAGCACCAGCCGTCGCTTCAGCAGCCCACACCTGCCGCTGCTCCCTACGTTCTGCCAGTACAACGAACGTGAGGAAGAATGGACCGACTACTTCGCGCAGTTTCAAGAACTCGTCGCGGATCATCAACTTACAGGTCAGACCGTGAAACATTTCTTCCTCTCCATCGTGGGCACTAAAACCTTCGTATTACTGCAGAAACTTTTCCCCCACGCATCTCCTGGTGATCTAGACTTTGAACAAATAGTAGATGCACTGAATGAGCATTATGATAGAATACTTCTCTTAGCTGTGGCACGGTACCGATTTTTCAGACTAAAAAAATTACCGGAGCAGTCACACCAACAGTGGATCACTGAGTTGAAGGGCTTAACCCGCAAATGTAAATTTACTCGCTCTTGTGGACTGTCTTATGGTGATGTTATGTTGAGAGATGCGATTACGCAGAACATTCAGGACCCCAGAATTAGAGCAGCAATTCTGAAACAGTCTGACCCTTCATTAGTGTATTGCAGCTTATAGAACCACATGATACTTTTGACTTAGCAGATGTAGAAATGCAAAGCCACAATGTTAATTCAGTGCGCCGCAACGGACGTTTTCCTAACCGTAGTTCTCAGTATAGCACTAGTGATTCTTTAAATTCTACCGGCCCTGCTCAACAGACAGTGAACAGTAGCCAGTGTAAAAGTGCGACACAAAGGTCGCTCCGTCGTGTTAGAACAGTAATTTGAATAACGGCACCTCCGTTCATTTCAGAAAAATGTTCGTAAGTCTTGCACCCAGTGTGTATCTCGCCACAAACGTGCGCACTGCCCTAGTCGCAACGCAACCTGTTATCAATGTGGCAAATCAGGACATGTACAGACAGTGTGTATGCAAAACAAACATTCCAGGAATGGTGCCGTTAGGAATAGTGCTTCGCACGATGCGAGAACAGTTCATACAGTAAATGTTATACACGCTGTGAACTTGGACAGTGTTTCTCTTGAATCTCAAATGCAAGATATTTTTTCTGCTCCTACGGCAAAACTATGTAGTGAGCCACGTCGCAAGCGCCGCCGAGCGCGTAAAAAAATGTTCAAATGTTTGTATAGTCTATGGGACTTAACTACGGGGTCATCAGTCCCTAAACTTACAAACTACTTATGAACTACTTACGAACTAGGACGGAACAAATATCCATGCACGAGGGGGATTCGAACCCCCGGCCGTAGTTGCCGTGCAGACAATGCCTGGAGCTACTTAGTCCCCTCAGCCCCCGCGGCTTGCTAGCGCGTAAAACTGTGCAACGGAAAAGGGTTCGGGACAAGCATAATGACTATGTACAGTTCAATCATGTAGTGAACCTAGTGCCTTCTGCAACTACTCATTGTAATAGTGCCCAGTACTGTGTAGCTAGTGACAGTAGACTTGATGTAGCTACTCAAAAGTTTAGTGCAGTCGTTAGTGAATCTGTAGCCGGCTCGCATTGCGCGGACGCCGATCCGGCGCTAGTGCCATCTATTGACAGTGTTGTTAATCCGTTTTGTGCCGATTCTGCGCCGCTTACTTCATTACGCGGCCCGCGCATGCACGAGCGCAGCAAATAAGCTGTATCAGACGTTGCCCACATTCGCGCACCTGTCGAGCGCCACAAGCATAAACTTTTTGTGACTCTTTACATAGAAAATAACACTGTGAAATTTCAGCTAGATACTGGTTCCGCTGTCACATTAATAAATAAAGATACTAATGAACTTCTGGGTTCGCCAAAATTGTCGCCGTCTCAACAAGTGCTAATAGCATATACTGGTCAAAATATTCCCGAGCTAGGAACGTGTAGCCTGCCCGCCTCTTTTCAAGGTGTAACAAAAACAGTTTCTTTTGTACTTCTTCAGGCCAAATCTACACAGAACATTTTTGGACTAGATATATTTGACGTGTTTGGTTTATCAATTCAAAGAGATGTGCTTCAAATTTCGTCAGTAGTGATCAGGACAAAATCAATGCATTGTGTGAAAAATATAGTGATTTGTTTTCGCCAGAACTAGGTTGTGCAAAAGACTTCGTGGCACATGTAAGTTTAAAAGAATCTGCAGTACCAAAATTTCTTAAAGCTAGACCAATGTCTATCGCAATGCGTGATAAAGTTGCTGACGAACTTCAACGTTGGCAAGACAGTGGGGTGATTTCTCCTGTTTCTGCGAGTCAATGGGCCTCACCTTTAGTAATTATAATGAAGCCGTCAGGAAAACTTCGTCTTTGTGCGGACTTCAAATCAACAGTGAACGGTCAAACAGTTGTCGACACTTATCCCCTGCCCAGACCTGACGAACTTATGGACAAATTAGGACAGTCTCGTTTCTTTTCTAAGATTGATTTAGCAGAGGCATACTTACAGATTTCGCTTGATGACGAGTCAAAAAAAATTTTTCGTCATTAATACTCACATGGGCCTTTTTCAATTTCAACTCCTACCCTTTGCAGTTCTTCCGCTCCCGCTACTTTTCAGCGCTTTTTGGAACAGCTGACAGTTTCTGTACTGTGCTGTTCGAACTATTTAGATGATATTGTGGTCTCAGGACGCACAGATGAAGAACATTTATCAAACCTGGCGTGCCTTTTCAAAGTGTTGACTGCAGCAGGTCTACGTTGTAATAAAGCAAAGTGTTCATTTTTCCACACTGAAATAGATTACCTAGGCCATGTGATTAATGCCCAAGGACTCCATCCCTTATAGTCACATCTTCGAGCAATCAGACTTGCCTCCTCCTAAGAATGTGCACGAATTGCAAGTAGTAATGGGAAAGCTTAACTATTATTTCAGGTTTATTCCCAATGCCTCTCAGATTGCAGCTCCACTGCATCACTTACGTAGGAAGAATGTTCCTTTCTTATGGTCTAAAGATTTCCAAGTTGCCTTTGACCAATTAAAGTCTGCACTACTCAGTAATGCATGTTTGATTCCCTTTGACCCACAGAAGCCTGTAGTGCTAGCAGTGGATGCCTCGTCATACGGTCTGGGTGCAATATTGTCACATCATATTGGTTCTCACGATCGTCCTATTGCATTTGCATCCAAGCTACTGACGCCAACGCAACAGAATTACAGTCATATATATACATGTGGCGGCTGTTCCTAGAGAACAGACGTCACTTCAGATCCTGCAGTTGTTATTATTCAACATTCATAGAATATATGACATCAACTGCGATTGGGCAAAGCTGAAAATGTGTACCCAGCCGGGATTCGAACCCGGGTCTCCTGCTTTCTAGGCAGTTGTGCTGACCCCCTACACCACTGGGGACACAGTGATCACAGCACCTGCAAGGACAACCTAAGCACGCCTCCCGTCAGATACAAATTCCCAGTTTCGCCCTGCCCGCAGTACTCAAACTCGTAGTTATGAACTAATTCCCGTAAGAATCTGGGAATTTGTATCTGACGGGAGGCGTGCTTAGGTAGTCCTTGCAGGTGCGGTGATCACTGTGTCCCCAGTGGTGTGGGGGTCAGCGCAACTGCCTAGAAAGCAGGAGACCCGGGTTCGAATCCCGGCTGGGTACACATTTTCAGCTTTGTCCAATCGCAGTTGATGTCATATATTCTATGAATGTAGAATTACAGTCAGATAGAAAAGGAGGCCTTAGCAATCATTTGTGGCGTCACAAAGTTTCATCATTATTTCTATGGTAGAAAATTCTATTTGCTGACAGACCACAAGCCTCTCACGTCGTTGTTCTCACCCACAAAGCCGATTCCGCCACGAACGGCACAAAAGCTTCAGCGATGGTCCCTGATACTGTCTAATTATCAGTATGAGATTTTGTACCGACCTACCACTAAACATGCCAACGCGGACACACTTTCCCGACTTCCGGTTGGCCAGGATGTGTCGTTTGATTCTTCAGAAGTGGCATGTTGTCAGATAGACTCCAGAGATGCTTCTGCTGTCGCAGACTTCCCTTTGAACTCTCGTCGGGTTGCACAGGACATACCGACAACGACCAAACAAGAGTGATCGTCCCTTGTTCCCTGCAACGAGAAGTGTTACGCCTCCTGCATCAAGGACAATGGGGTATTGTTAGGACAAAGCAATTGGCCAGACGTCATTGTACCTGGGTTGGTATGGACGCTCAGATAGAGAAAATGACGTCACAGTGTACAGTTTGTACGGAGCATCAGGCGGCTCCTCCGCAACGTTTCTCAGACTGGCCACGCCCCAAGGGACCATGGCAACGTTTACACATTGACTTTGTCGGACCTTTCTGGAATACCCGCTGGTTAATCGTTGTAAACGCTTTCAGCAAGTTTCCTTTTGTGATTGCCATGAACTAAACGACGGCGCCTAGTACAATCAGTGCCTTAACATCAGTGTTTTGCCTGAAACTATTGTCAGTGACAATGGACCTCAGTTTGTTAGTGCTGAATTTCAACAGTTTTGTCGTGTGAATGGCATTCAGCATATCACCACCGAATGTTTTCGCCCTCACTCCAATGGTGAAGCAGAACGTTTCGTTCGAACATTCAAGTCTCACATGGAAAAGATGAAAGGTTAGCACTCCAGGCAGCAAGCTCTTGAAATTTTCCTGTCTACATATCGGTGCATGCCACGTGACGGCCCATCTCCTGCCGAGCTGCTACACGGCCGACGTCACCGCACTCTCCTTCATCTGCTGCAGCCTCCCACGCACCGAGTCGGTTCGTATGGCGCTACGCGTTTTCAGGTTTCTACGCCGGTGCTGTACAAGGTGTTTACTGAGAAGAACCGTTGGTTGCCGGGCACCATTCAGCGCGTGCTCGGTCGCAATATGTATGTTGTACTTTCTTCCACAGGGTTGGAACTGCGGCGCCACGCAAACCAATTGCGCCTGCACATGCCGCGCGATCCTCTGGTTTGTTGATTCCAGACCCAGTTCACCGCCAGGGAGCACAGACACATCGTTCGCAGCCGGGCACAGCGTTCCCGGACTACGAGATCCCCATGGAAGTCGACACGCCTCCGACGCAGTCGTTGCCGCCGCAGATGACAGCGTCGCCGAGAAGGACTCCGGGACCGTGCGGGCTCCCCCAGTTCGGGCCACACACCTTCCCCTGGTTTTGGTGGGTTTCCCGGGGGATCGCGAGGTGTATATGGGGCGCGGACGGCGTCTCGATCCCAGCCTCAGCCACGACGCCCTTCCCACCAGTAACGCTCCCGCCCAGGTCCTCCTCCCAGTACCATCGCCGTGGCCCTCAGCCCTACGCCACGACGACGCGTCGGTTTAGGGGGGGGGGGGGGGGGGGGAGGTGTGGTGTCGCACAAGTCTAAAGTGCGCGCCACCTACTTTCGCCGCGCGCCGCCATGCACGCACGGCGCGGCGTTCTTACGAAGACAGCCACGAGCGCCCTCTGCTGCAACTCCGCTCTTGGCCATCACTGGACTGCATCGTTCACTTGGGACTGAGATAGGAACCAGTTAACACTTCGGATTTAGATAGGCACCTGTTAAGACTTGGCTATCGGATAGACACTAGACAGGCCTCTAGCTCAACTATGTATCAGCATTCTGCAGTACTGAGCTATGTAAAAGTTTAGTATTACTAAGTCTCTAAGAAATATATATCTCGTTCTAATTTACTCTAGTGTTTATAGTTTCTGCTGTCCCACTGGCTGGTCACTTCCTACCTGCAAAAGCGTGTATCCTTTATTCCTGTGTCGGTTTTTCTACTCGGCCACCGACACCTACGACGGAAACGAGACACAGAAGCGTCGACGAGGCTGGGACACAAAAGAAAGAACCGTGAACTGGTAATACAATAGTTTAATATGGTGACTAACAAGACTCATACGATGATAATAATAACAATAATAATATATTGTTAGATTCAACGTTTTCACTGTAATACTTGAAATGTTATACAATAAAAAAATAATCCTTTTTGAAAAACTACGTTTAGAGGACACAAATGAGTTAACAGGAAAGACTTTACTGTTGAATTTTCTCTCAAAAACGAAAACAGTAATGAATATAGGAAACACGAACACTTGGTGTTTAAGATTTGATTGTATGGTATTTATCAAAGATGTGAAATATAAGCCATGATTACAAAAAGGATGTTTCACCATAATGATATATTTATAACTTTTAAAAGTGGTATAAATGCGACGTTTCACACAAGTTTAGTTCACTGTTGAATCACAAATTAAATCTACTGTAACTGCCCTGATTAATAAAAATCTTGCTTTAATTGTGGAGCCTGCACTAGTGCTGATGAAATGTTTTTGTTGGTAATTGTCGGATTTTAACGTTTGGTAATGATAATGGAATTAATTGTTGACTACGAATCTTGGTATCCGCAGTAGCCATTACGCTCTCGGTAGCGTACAATTATCCACACCGTGCAGGAAAACTTGCATCTTCATATTTATGTCTTTCTGAGACGACTTTACCGTAAACTGTGCCATATTAAATGTGATCAACACTATAAGGAAATGCAGTCCGAAAACAAAGGAACTGGGGTACAGTACAGGTCGGTTGATAGAGAAAGTAGAAAAGACCCAATGGAGAGCAGCGAGCTTCGTTACGGGATCATTTGATAATCGTGAAAGCATTACGGAGATAATCGATAAACTCCAGTGGAAGACTGCAGGAGAGACGCTCTGTCGTTCGGTACGGGATTTTGTCGAAGGAGTATACAATACAAGTGTTTGTTAAGCTTATGGGACTTAACTACGGGGTAAACAGTCCCTAAACTTACAAACTACTTATGAACTACTTACGAACTAGGACGGCATAAATATCCATGCCCGAGGGGGGATTCGAACCCCCGAACGTAGTGGCCGTGCAGACCGTGACTGAAGCGCCTCAGTCCCCTCGGCCACTGCGGCCGGCTGTCGAGGGAGTCTAGCAGTATATTGCTCCCTCCTACGTATATCTTGCGAAGAGATCATAAAGATAAAATCAGAGAGATTAGAGGCCACACAGAGGCATACTGACAATATTTCTTTCCGCGAACGATACGGGACTGGAATAGAAGGCAGAACCGATATTGGTACTCAATGTACCCTCCGCCACACACCTATCGGGTGGCTTGCTTAGTATGATGTAGATACGGACGCAAAGCGACACACGTCAACTCACATTGCCAGTTTCCCACAAAGCGTCCTGTTTCACCCCTCCAATACGTTCACCAGTAGCCTAACAGGCCAGTCCAAAAACTTTCAGGAAGCTGAATTTCTGCTGTGTTATTAGGACATATTAGAGTAGTATTAAACCAAGTTTGCAGCTTCGAAATTCTTTAGCTTAACTTTTAAGAGCCAAAAACCCTCGACATTTTCTGTCATTTTTCTAGTTTTGGCTTATAACACGTGAAGGGTGGTTTTATTTACGAAAAGTCACTCATACCTCTATTAATGTAGATAAAATATTCTAAAATTTAAGCCTAATCGTAGATCTTTAAGTCCAATAGTTTCCGAGATACTGGACTTCAAAAATTGACGAATTTCTCCAAAAAGTTTAAATTTTCGATACGTCATCTTTCGGCTAGAATATTGGCTCTGATGATAATCCCATGGGGAAAGTTATACAAAAAAGGTTATAGAGCAGTTATTTAGCTTTAATCTAAGTACAGAACGAAGTCCTTATCCAAAATAGATTTCTAGTTATCGTCATCAATTAAATTGGAAAAAATCAGAGTATTCAATAAACTGACCCAGACGAATTGCAGTCCTTTTATCCTATATATGTTAAACAAAAAGGAGGAATTACTCATTGACGAAGATTATTAACACATTGAACATAAATATGTGTAATTTATGTTTTAGTGCATACCAATCTATTTGTGAAAGTGGGTATTGCTGTAAAAACAACGAAAGCCTCTCCGTTTATGGGTATTGGTCAGCCTTCAAGGGATTGGGACTTTCGTTCTTAGCGAGGCCTTTTGTTGTGTGAAGGATTCCCCGGCCCCCTCAATCCCTCACTCCGAGTGGTGACTTAGCGGGTGTTCTCTCCTCCCTCGCAAACTTCTTGTCTCCGAGGTCATCCCCACTACACCCAGTCTGCCCTCATAAATGGCCGTATTCGGATCTGTGAAGAATGTTTCAAACAAAAATCGTCTAAATATCAATCGTGGTTGTGTTTTAAGTACTTTGTTTTTTACAATATGTTTGTTTCATATGTCAGGAAGTGCTTGGAGAAGGAACAGTGAAAAAACGCGGAATTCAGACGCTGATAAAAGTATCAGAAACGTGGGCTTAAAGTTAACATGAAGTTTTTGTGCAATTTAAACGAAGTGACCGTACATGAGGCATACAGGAAAAGATACACTGCGGAAAGTAATGTGAAAGCATCTGTCCAGCAAGGAGGAGATGTTTAATCTGCTTAACCATCGTATTCGCGTGGGGAAAGGCTGAGAAGTGCGTCGGGTTTAAGGCGTCACATCATTGGAGATTGTTTCCTTTGTCGTGAAAAATTCTCCAAGGAATATTTCGAGAAGCAGATAAAATTGCCTAAATATCTACGGAATGGACTCCATCAAGTAGAAACATTGGTAGTGAAAGAATCAATTGTGGAAAAAGCTAGACAAGCCTGTGAATGGGGGCAACAGCTTCTTCAGCGTCTTTCATGTATAAGTGAACTTTTTGCTGCTGAGGGTAAGCACCACAAACATTGCTACCTAAAATTGCACTCCTTGTCGCGATCTACTGGGGCAGGAGGTAAACGAGGCCGTCCTGAACATCCCCTCCTTATCGAAGGTATGGAGCGTATATATGCATACCTTACAGAAATAAGAGAGAAAAACCATTTTTCCATAAGTGACTTGATTGCAGAGAACTTCACAGGTGATTGCAAACCAGCAGTTGCAAGTGGTGAAGCTCACCTAAAAAGGGATATGGAGAAAAAAAAAATATTTTTCTGCAGGTTGTTCCGTATCACAGCCCAATCTTAATGTTCACAAGCATTGGACAAAACATTCTTTCTGAAAAGTGGTACAATGAAAGTCGTAGCGCTTCTGCTGAAGAGCGGCTTAGTGTTGTCAAAGCTGCAGTAGAGATTATCATGCGACGTATTCGTTCCCAAACATTCGACACTACTCAATATGCCCCGTCAGATGCCTTTATAAAAGGCGCAGAGGAATCAGTTCCTGGTTCTCTGCAACTGCTGCTTCAACACATTGTTCTGAGAAACAAACGTTCTTCTCTCAACCCAGCACCCTCAGCAGTGCTGAAGCTGATGTCGCGCAAATGTTGGAAAGGGTTTGGTGGCGGCACATGCTCATGGCAAAGAGCAGGGCTCAAGTGCTCTGTTCTTTGCCGAATCTGCCAGGGCAACACATGCTGCAACGCCCCGAACGTCTCGGCAGATTCGGAAGAGGAAGACGAAGATGTGGACGAAACAACTCCATTTACAGAGCTCCAGAAAACAACGGAGCCCGAGCCAGGAAGATAGAAAACCTGGCATTCCCGTTGAAACGAATGGTAAGGGACATTTTGAGGAGGTACCTACTTCATTATATTTTAGTTCGTTGAAGCTTCAAAATCGAGAAGTAGCGCATTACATTACTACAAGTTTATGTTGTGGTGTAAAACTGTTGCAGGAGACACCATGCGTTTCCTTCGAACCCCCTCGGCCACCTCAACACTGACCTCGACGTACCACTTACGTTTTTACATGTACATTGTGTAATAAGTAGTACTACCTGTAAATAAAAATCTGTTGTCTTAAAAATTAATCATCTGGACCAATGTATTGAACTGTCCGGTTTTCCCAACTTTTAGTTTTTTAACAATAACTTGAAACCTATTAGGCCTATGGACTTCGTTCTGTACTCGGATTAAAGCTAAATAACTGCTCTATAACATTTTTGTTTGTGACTTTCCCCGTGGGGTGATCATTAGTGCCAATATTCAAACCGAAAGGTGACTAAATTCGAAAATTTGAACTTTTTGGATAAATAATTTTTGAAGTCCAATATCTCGGACACTATTGGACTTACAGAGCCGCGGTTGGACTTAAACTTTGGAATATTTTATCTACATTCATAGAGGTGTGACTGACGTCTCGTAAAAAAAACACCTTCACGATCTATCAGCCGAAACCAGATAAAAGACCCTAAAATTTCGAAGCAGCAAACTTCGTTTAATACTACACTAATATGTCCTAACAACCTACGAAAAATTCAGCTTCCTGTAATATTTTTGGACCGAAACATATGTCGCGACTGCCGGATAATCCATGCAACCGACTTGAGCTCCGGAGTGGGGACGCTTGAACTAAATTTATTTTTTTACTCCGTTATTATATTACCTAGGGCACCTGACAGTAACAATCATACTTCATCATCTACTAAAGCGCATTCTCTTCTTTACAAAGTACATTTAATGTATCAGCAAAATTCGACGGCTCTGTGTCTGAGGTGCAACGTTACAATGATCGCCTCATGAAAATTATTTACATAGCAGACTTCTTCAGTGCCTATGCTCCGCTAACTGGCCTGAGGGCATAAACCAAAAATGCCTTCTGGGCAATGCTCGACAAGAAGACTGCTGAAGTCCCAGCAGAAGATCATATTATCATTGCTAGTGACCTGAATGGATACGTCGGACAAAGAAAATAAAATCATGCTGCCCATGGTGGACATAGATATAGAGAAAAGACTGATGGCGGTCAGCGAATACTAGATTATACCGAATCTCATGATTTGATCAAAAAGCGTGAAACCCCCATAATCACATACTATGGTGGCTCGAACAAAAATCAGGTTGAATATGTCATAATAAGTCGTTGTAACCTTAAAGATGTGTTACATACGAAATTTGATCCATATGAAACTGTTGCAATGTAACACCGACCAGTAATCTGTATGCTTCGAATGAAACCATCAAGATCTGGGTGTTCTGCCAGAAACGGACCTTCGAGGATCAAATGGTGACGCTTCAAGCAAAGGGTTGAGGTTATATCAGACATTAACACGCTACCAATTACCACAGTTGAAGACAGCTGGAGTAAAATAAAGATATCCGTTCACGAAGCTGCACGCTCTATTCTCGGAACAACGAAACCAGGACGGCGAAGGATACGTGGCTTTGGAATGACAATGGTAAAAATACCATACTCAAGAAGAAAACATTGTATCATGAGTTTGTTGCAGATAAAACACCGTCCCGTTGTAATGCCAACAAAGAAGTCCGTAGAGAGGCGAAAAACGCCTTTGCACTCACAAAAGCAGGCAAGTATTCAGTGCTCTATGCGAAACTTGACACGCATCGAGAAGAGCGTGACAGCTATCGACTAATCAAATCAAAGCATCGAAAAGCGGAGGACATTCAACATTATTATGGTATTAACAATGAAGAGGGCGACCTGCTGGTTGACTGAAACAAAGCAAGGGAGTGCTGGCGGAATTACATTGAGACAATATCGACGGAGGAATTTCCCAATCCACCAATACCAACCACGTCAGCTGTTGAAGGACCAGTTAATGAAATTAGCATTTCCGAAGTTAAGACTACCCTGAAGGAAATGAAGAGTGAGGAAGTTCCGATGACCTCCGAGCAGAGTTCTGGTACTCTCGGCAAATGGATGCAGCAGGCTGGCTAAAAGATCTTTTCAACCAGATAATCAGGCAAGGTAGAATACCATCAGACTGGAAGCAAAGCATCACAGTACCAAAGGAAAGGAAACCCTGCTGGCCGGCCGCGGTGGCCGAGGGGACTGAGGCGCTCCAGTCACGGTCTGCACGGCCTCTACGGTCGGGGGTTAGAATCCCCCCTCGGGCATGGATATTTGTGCCGTCCTAGTTCGTAAGTAGTTCATAAGTAGTTTGTAAGTTTAGGGACTGATGACCCCATAGTTAAGTCCCATAAGCTATACAAACATTTAAAAAAAAAAACCTGCTGAATGCTCCAATTATCGACCAATAAGACTGCTGAGCCATCCAATGAAAATATCCGAACGCTTACTCGACAAGAGGATCTGCGAGATATTACAGATCACAAGGAACCAACCGGGATTTGTGAAAAATTGTGGTACAACAGACGCAGCCGGTCGCGGTGGCCGAGGAGACTAAGGCGCTCCAGTCACGGTCTGCACGGCCACTACGGTCGGGGTTTCGAATCCCCCCTCGGGCATGGATATTTGTGCCGTCCTAGTTCGTAAGTAGTTCATAAGTAGTTTGTAAGTTTAGGGACTGATGACCCCGTAGTTAAGTCCCATAGACTTTACAAACATTTGAACATTTTTGAACAACAGACGCAGTCCACGCTGCCCGGCTGATGGTAGAGAAACACAGGGAACAGAACAAACCTTGAAAAGGCTTATGATTGGATACCGCATGAACTAATCTGGTTAGCGCTTCGAGAACATGGCATTCCAGAGTATCTAGTAACTTGGGTAAAGCTGCTCTATCTTGAACCAAAAAGCTATGTTCAGTCAACTGCAGGAGCGTCCAATAACGTACACATCACGGTAGGCGTTCACCAAGGCTCGGCTTTATCACCACTGTGGTTCATTCTTGTGATGGACTCCGTGACATCGGACATGCACAGGCCACTACCATGTACACTTATATATGCTGATGATGTCACACTGGCTGCAGAGAACAAGTTTGATCACCATCGCCATACACAAAAGTGGAACAACCGACTTGCGCAGTATGGCCTGTAGCTCAACAAGATAGAATCTGAGTGCATGACATCAGACCCGAGGGAAGCTGAGACCATTAACGCTGGTGGAGACATACCGCGAGTATCCAAATTTAAGTAGCTCGGTTCTTCATTCTGTAGTGACGGCCAGCTCACAGACGAGGTCCGTGCAAGAACACAGGCAGCTTGGATGAAGTGGCGAATGACAATAGGAGTGACCTGCTATCGTTGCATGAAGGAAGACCTGAAAGATCTAGCGGACTATCATCCGCCCTGTCACTCTCTATGGAACCGAGCGCTGGCCAGCTACAAAAGAGACAACGACGATTGGACGTCTTGAAGGTGTTTAGATGGACTCGTGGCATCACTTCACTTGATCACGTTTCAAATGACACCGTCAGAAAACGTTTCGGATTGCACCCATCCAAGAGAACATGCGGTAAAGTGATCTGCAATGGTTTGGACATGTACTGCGTGCAGATGACAAGTCAAAAGCCAAGGCAGTTTACACAATAGAAGTCTTCTGGCAAAGAGACCCAAGGGACGAACAAGGCAGCGATAGGCCGATACCTGCACAATGACCTGAAATCTGTGAACCTGCATCCAGTCATGGCCCCTGAGCGAATAAAATGGAGACAGTGAATCCACTCAGCGAACCCTGCCACCATGTGGGTCATACGCTAAAGAAAGAGAAGAAGATAATCGTCAGAAAGGTTTAGCAGCTTTCACAATGAATTCGCAGGTTGTGGTCGACTGTCGTGTCAACAGTTTCATTCCGTTTTTTAAACTTTTTCGTAATTTTCGGCTGTTACGTTACTGGGCGATACAGGGATATTAATTTTCTTTGAGTGAGTGACTGAGGTTTGGATTTGGAGTGTAAGAACTTGTTTGAAATCGGCGAGTATCTACGATTCCGAAATCGTCATAAAGCGCTCATTCATAAAGTTCATGCAGAAAAGTGTAATAACATTCTCAATGTTTTATAAGGTTTCCTTTCTCGAACAGGACAGTACGTTACTAAAGGAAGACGAAGCTTAGAATTCGGAAGATCTGTTTCCGCGCGTAAATGGCCGTGTGGTTATTGGCACCATGTCAGGCACTGCATGGCCGCTCCCGCCGGAGGTTCGAATCCGTCGGGCATGTGTAGGGCAAGGTCGGGTAACTCGACGAGGACGAAGTTTGAATTTCTCCGATAACTAAATAGCTGGTGCTACATGCACTGTTTAAATATGTGTCATGCAAGTACTATTTTTGTATTAATGAATATGAGATGCTTCCTCTTTAACCTTGTGGTTTCAATAACGAATTTATAGTGTGCATGTATAAGTCTGAATCCCAAATGTTGACTGCGGTAATATGATGAATTATGCAGTTCATAAGGAAGATAGGGTGACCGAAATGTAGCAGGGAATCATTGAAAGAAGCAATGCAGCCTGTAAGAAATTGTAAGCTTGTTAAAGGCGCCGCTAGGAAGTTAAACTTCCCTGAAGTTACTTTAGGTCACCATGTAAAAAAAAGACATGTTGATGAAGTAGGTAATGCTCATTGTACAGACTTACAGTACATGGATGCAAAGGAAAAATGTTACCTTTGTGTCTCTTTTCATAAGTAGATAAGAATCAATAAAAGTCTTGTTTTCTAAATAAAATGTTAATTTCGTCATCTTACCCTACCTTTAGGGCAAGTCGTCGAATGGTACCGTCACTAACAAAAACAAATCTAGCTGAAAAAAAATCTTCATTCTTAGGAAATATTTAAGAGCTTTATTACAAAGGAGATACCTTAAGCTATCGTTTTTCCAAAAATAAAATATCTGCTTTCAATGTAAAAGCCAGAGAAAGTATTATACAAGTTAATTATATTATACGTTAATGTCGCCATCTTATCCGACTTGCCGGCCGCGCTGGCCGAGGGGACTGCGGCGCGCCAGTCACGATCTGCACGGCCACTACGGTCGGGGGTTCGAGCCGGTCGCGGTGGCCTAGGGGACTGAGGCGCTCCAGTCACGGTCTGCACGGCCACTACGGTCGGGGGTTCGAATTCCCCCTCGGGCATGGATATTTGTGCCGTCCTAGTTCGTAAGTAGTTCATAATTAGTTTGTAAGTTTATGGACTGATGACTCCGTAGTTAAGTCCCATGGACTATACAAACATTTGAACATTCGGGGGTTCGAATCCCCCCTCGGGTATGGATATTTGTGCCGTCCTTAATATCAGCTAGTTCATAAGTAGTTTGTAAGTTTAGGGACTGATGACCCCCTTAGTTAAGTCCCATAAGCTATACAAACATTTGAACATTTACCCGACTTTCCCCTATGTATATTGTCCTTAGTGCAAGTGGTTTCAGTAGTTTGTAAGTTTAGAAATCGATGAACACAGTAGTTTGGTCCCTTAGAATATATTTTTTCTTTTAAGATTGGGGCCATGATCATTCAAACAGCGAAAGAAAGTTTGGAGGTATAATCGTGTATGTGACCAGAGTGGCACTTTTCTGCACTGAAACGACACTAAAAACAGCTAATTCACCAATTCAGTTAGGGCCATGAGAGCAGTGTCGTAAAACACAATTGAAATCACCACTGCCGCGCTTAATGGTCGCGTGGTGTAAGGTGTCATGCTACGAACTGGGTCACCGTTCCCGCCTTAGGCAAGAATGCTTCCCTGGGCGTGTGTGTGTATGTGTATATTGACCTTATCGTAAGTTAGTTTAAGTAGTTTGTAAGATTAGGGATTAATGTCCATAACAATTTGGTCCACACAACATTAGAACATTTGAACATTTGAAATCGGCACCGATCGCAAGACAAACCGAATCATGTTGAGTACATGAAACAACTTGGTTGAGATGTTTAGAAAGACAGAAAACATGTTCAGAATTAGCAGTGGGTTTACTCTTCCTATTTATGAGAAATCGCACGTACAGGAGCCATATAAAAAAAATCCAGTGTCTGGAATGCAGACTAGTAAGATCACAAGATCAGTATAGGAAACGTAAGTAACGAGGCGAAACGTGTCGTGACACTGTCGTTAATAAAGTTGTCCATGAGCAAAATAAAATACATGTGAAAATGGCAACAGCTTAACATAAGTTATTCCACTACTCCTCCATCTTAGTCCATCAACAAAACTGGTTGGCTACGTTCGTGGCTCCTTTTCTTCTTTATAGCTGCACGTTCTTGCTGGGTTCCTTGTTTACACCAGCTGTGTTGCAACAAGGTGCTGCCCGTGACGTGGATGGATCACTCTCTAGAGGCTTTCCGGAAATTTCCGATACAAGCCTCGACAATTTGTAGACGAGAGTGAGTACATGACACTTTTATGAGGAACGCAGATGCGGAAATGTCGTCCAGTGACGCTAAAAGCACATCTTTAGCACTGTGAATCGAATCTATTCTCCTTCATTCTATTTTCCTACATTAGTAGGGAAATAGTACGGACCAAAGCAACAACAAAAGTCTGATAATGATTGATCCTAAACTGAGTACGTTAAGAGCTATGAATACTTTTTCATCTTCGACTCTGTGAAGACGTCCCACGTGCACAAGCTCTTAATGCATGCTTTTCAAAGTCCATGTTTACTAGATATTTCTTCTTCTGTTGGGGCATCCTACGTCGTCGCAGAATACGGATAGCAAGCACCTAACAGTATAAGATATGTTTTCCTTAATGTTAAAGAGATGCTCATACTGACACTGGATAAGGTTTCCAGATCTGGGTTCCTCATGAAACTATTTTGTTGTCATACAAAAATCATGCAGTTGTGCAAATATATTTTTCGAGTATTCTATATATTTGAAACCACCATGGCGAGGCCTGAGTGGAAAGATGGTCCTTTCTGATGAAGTATCTGATTTCTCTCAAAAAGTAGACCAAGCGACGCATTAGGCAAATCATGTGAATCTAACGCCGAGTATGTTTTCTCTTCCATACGAAGGTCATACAATCACTGGAAACACTGTCCAGGTAACATACTTTTTCATATGGAGATCTAAAACAAGATCCCGTAAACTCCTTATCAGAGGAGGTAGATTCCAACAACTTGTTAGGCGAGACACCTCTGCAATAAAACGAATCTTCACGTCACATTTAACACACATTTAAAGACGATGGATCCGTTCCTAGTGCACTCGTAGAAGGATTTCCGCAGAATTTCTGGCACACTCTTCTTTGATGAGTTGTTCGAGGTGTTACATGGGTTGGGTTGAGTTGTTTGGTTGGGATAGGGGGACTAAACTACAAAGGTTATCAGTCTCCCGGTGGGGAGGGAAAGAATTTCGGATTGGAAAGGAGGGGAGAGCAAAGGAAACGCAGTCCGGAAAGTAAAGAAGGAAGGAAGACTGCATTAGCTCGGGGGGCCGTGCTCGCGACCACGAACTTACGAAAGAACCGTAAGGGAGGGGGGGTGGAGGGGGGAGATGTTGCATGTTTCTTATTTTCTGATTAGCTTCAAAAGTCCCCACTGATAAAAGTGGTGTGAGGTGAGATCATGTAAGTGGTCATTCACCAGAATAACGTCGGCTAAATTGCAGAATATGAACATGTAACCACTGACGTACAACATTTCGTACTGTAGTGCAGCCCCATATTGTTGAAAGTAAGAGAGGAAAAGTGCCATCTTCATCCAAAACTAAGGAAAGACCAATTCTTGCAGCAGTTTCAGGTAGCTTTGAAGATTTAGATGCAGATCAAAGAAAATTGTTCGAAATAAAACGGTATCTAACATTCTGCGCAACAGCGTAACATTTGCAAGGTTTCATCCAGTATGGATTCAGATTACTTCAGTATCTGTGGTTCCATTGGTTGACTTTATCACTGAAAAATTGTGTAACTCCTCACTGAACAAGATACGCTGTGCAAAGGAGAAATTTTGTTGAACTTACTCTTGCGCCTCACGTCCAAAACTATATAAGTCTCTGTGGGTGATTCTGCTAGTGTTGGAGTAGCTGCATCTTGAATTGATGACGTCGATAAAATTAAAATAATTCAGATATTATTAAAATGGAGACAGCGCTACCAAGAGCACAGGAAGAGGATATTACCTTCAAAATAAATGAAAAGTTTAGTAACAAAAGTAAGAAGTTGAAAACATTTGTATTGATTATTTTTTAAATGTTGTAGAGACAATAGGATCTAAATGTTCATTAGAAGTAACAAGGCAGTTAATGGAAAAGGCCATACCTACACAATTTGATACAATTGAAATTACACTCACCTCTCTTTCAGGAAGTAGAAGAATAATAAATTCTCTCAAGACTAAACTGTCATATGGAATTGACGGCATTAACAGCAGGGTATAAAAAGATATAAGTAGGATTCTTAGCCGTATATGTAATAGCTCTTTACAGCAGGGTATTTTCCTGGATAGACTAAAATATGCTATCGTTAAACCTATGCGTATAAAGGAGAATAAGTCTAATGTCAACAACTACCACCCCATCTCACTTCTGACAGCTTTATACAAAAATTTTGCAAAAGATGTATATATTAATGACTAGTACATTTTGATGAAGATACAAGTATAGCTACCACTCCCGTGAAACAGAAATTAACGTATGAAATTGTAAATGATGTCTCTCAGAAAATTGTTAAATGGTACTCTATAAATTGACTCTCATTAAACTTTCATACAACCCAGTATATACAGTTTAATCCAGTAAATGGCATGACATCTTTAATAAATTGAGACTTTGAAAAGAAATCTGTAGCTAACATAGAATATTCAAAATTTCTAGTTGTTTGCATTGATAATTGATTGAATTGGAAGAAACACATTGAGGACCTGCTGAAACTTTTGAATTCAGTTATTTATGCGGTCTGAGTCATTGCAAAATTTGCTGATAAACACCTTACTATGCCTATTTTCATTCACTGCTTTCATATGGGATCATATTCTTAGGTAATTCAAGATTGAGTAAACAAGTATTCATTGCACAAAAGCGTGTAATCGTGATAATTGCTGGAGACCACGCAAGAACATTCAGCAGACATTTATTTAAGGATCTAGGGATTTTCACTGTAACTATAATACATAAATATATATTCACTTATGAAATTTGTAATTAATAATTCGACCCATTTCAAAAGTAGTAGTAATGTGCATAGCTACAACCGTAGGAGAAATAATGATATTCACTATTCAAGGTTAAATGTAACTTTGGTACAAAAAGGGGTGAATTATGCTGCCACAAAAGTCTTAGGTCACTTACCAAGTAGCATCAAAAGTCTGACAGATAGCCAACTAGTATTTAAAAAGAAATTAAAGGAATATCTGAATGGCAACTCCTTTTACACTTTAGATGAATTGTTAGATCAAACTTTAAAAAGAATTAAATGAAGAAAATTAAATAAAAATAAAGAAAGCTTAAAACATTGAGTGTCATGTATAGACACCATTTACTAAACTGACAAGTACCACATCACTGCGAAATGTCGTATATATATCTATGGAACAAGTATTAATCTAATCTTCATAATGCGTACGATTAGTAACTGAGCAATCAGTGTATTTTGGAGAGTTCCATAGGAGTACAACAGTGAGAGTGTGGATCTCGCTGCTCCCCCCCCCCCCCCTCTTTTAGCTAGCAGCTGTTGGCTGACCACTGGCAGATGCGGTCAACCTCGCCACGGAATAGCCATTTGTAGGCAGCTGATGACGTCACGGCCGCGGTCGTGTGCTGCGTTGTGGGCACTTCAGAAAGGAAGCGAAAACGATCGTTGAGGTCTGGATTCAAATGTGCTTTGACGAAGAAGGAAACGATGTTGAACACATTAAATGATGGTTTTTTGTGGAGAACTTTCCAGTCTGAAACCACAAGAAAATGTGTAGTTACTTTTGAACTGTTACTGCCACTTTGAATCTGTTAACGGGAATGAAATTATGATAAAAACTTGATGTTACTTGACGTATCACTCGCCCCCCTTTCCATAAAGAAATGGACGATTTCAGTATGCAGCCCATGTTTGGTACAGATCGTAGAAGGTAGACCACCAAAGCAATACCTTACTGGGGTATTCAGGTATTCCACTTCCAGCATAGCTTTCGAATAAAAGGGTGTACCATTCATACTCATCGTGTATATTACCAACTAGCTGAAAACCCGGCGTTGCCTGGATATTTATTCATTTATTTATTCCTGCAATTTTTCAGATATATATTCATTTGTGTAAGGGTTGTATGTCTAAACTCTCTTGAGAATACAATTAGTAGTATAGAAGTAATAGATTAGAACTTTGTGCCTGATGGTGCGGTTTTCCATGAACATTACTGTTTATGTGTTTAAATCTCATGAATTACGTGTCGTACTGTGATACAATTTAGAAGGTACATTGAACTATATGTGTGCATATTGTCTGTAAAATTTCCTGGGGATACAATTTGTAGGGTACAAATTATAAATTGTATCGTGAAACCGAATGCGGTAGTTTTGCTCCATAAACAGCGGAAAGGTAGTAAGCGAGAAACTTTTTTCCTTTCATCATTGTCAGCGAGAAAAAGTTTACTAAAGATTTGAAATTATGTTTAAAGTTTGTTGCAAGTCGCCAAGTACTCTCATTCTCATATCGCGAATTTATAAAGTCTCGCCACATTACGTGGCAGTTTTCTGCGATTCCTATTGTTGTGTCGTCATATCTTTTGAATCATGTGTCGTATGTGATTCTTAACCGTGCAGCAATTGTTAGCTCAGAGTAAGGAATGTTTGTACCAAATTTGGTTGAAATTGGTCAATTTGTTTAGGAGGAAACGCATCATTGTAGCTAAATGCAGCAGTTTTTCGCGCAGCACATTGTTTATGACGTCATATCTCCTGTACTATGTGTAGTACGTGATTCTTACACTTACGGCAACCGTCCTCAAGGATTGATATTTACGTGTACAGAATTTCATAAAGATTGGAACAAAACTGTAGATTTGTCTGCAACACATACGGACACTCTTCTTTATATATTAAACTAGCTGAAAACCCGGCTTCGCCCGAGAATTTATATATTTATTTATTCCTACTTTGCGTTAGTACTTCTCCTATCCGTTCTCTCTCTCTGTCCATCTCCTTTTTTCTAAAAACATGCTATATTTGTCGGAGAATAAATAAGAAATAAGGCTGTCTCGCATAATGTACAAAATTATAAGTATCCAAACAAAGAAAGATAGTAAACAAAACACAAATGACATATAAAATGCGTACGATCTCATATTTATTCAGATATATATTGTACAATTGTATAATTTTGCAGGTATGTATTCATTTGTATAACTGCTGTATGTCTGTATTAAAAGAAATTTCTTTTTTACTGCTTTATTTATTTATTCTTGTATTTGCTTATTCGTATGCTTATCCTTACAGAGAAAGAGCTGAAAACAATGCAGCACGCATAGACCAAAGATATGGCATCACGTTTCGGTGTATGTAACCTGTAACCTGCTTGCTATAGAGTCGCCAACGTCATCGCTGGCCTTCAGTCCAATTTTTTTTTTTTTTTTTTTATTTTTTATTTTTTTTTTTTTTTTTATTATTAATTTGACAACTTTCAACTACCATATCTTTCAACTCCTTATAGCTATCGGCATGGAACTGCTATGGAGAACAACTATTACACATAGACCATTCGTTTGCATTCTGATGGAGAGAGAAATATTAACATACATACAAAGAATTTTATATACACCGATAACTTTCCAACACTTTTACCATTATCAACCCTCAAGCAACAATGCAACCAATAAAACCATTGTCAAAGAGTAAATATAATTTTCAAAGAGTAATTATTGTTACGCATTTCGCGTTATATTTTTCAAATTACTAAATATCTATCAGATCGCTACAAAACCGTGCCTAAACCTTCCTCAAGTATAAATTTTAACTGTACAAATATTTAAGTCTCACCGAACAGACATTCACATTAATATATACAGATAAATAGCTATCCGATCGCCATAAAACCGTGCCTAAAGCCTTCCCCGGGTAGACATTAGTAACTGTACAAATTATTAGCTCTTTATGTCTTGTGGTTCAAACGTGATAAACGAATACCGAACAGACATTCACATTTATAGATATAGATTGTCAGTGTATTTTGGAGAGTTCCATATGAGTACAACAGTGAGAGTGTGGATCTCGCTGCTCCCCCCCCCCCCCCCTTTCGCTTTCAGCTAGCAGCTGTTGGCTGACCACTGGCAGAGGCGGCCGACCTCGCCACGGAGTAGCCATTTGTCGGCAGCTGATGACGTCACGGCCGCGGTCCCTCCTCCGAAATTGCGTTTGGTCGCCTGCGGCGGCGCTGGCGTCGGCGCTCTTTATTAAATTGCCGTCTGGCGCGCGGGCGGCCACTTGTGCTGGGCAGACGTAAGCGAGACCAGCCCGCCGCCGCACTCGCTAAGAGACCGGACTCCCCTCCCTCCTCCCTCTCCACAACCCGCTAAATTAATCCTCTCGTGGATCTTCCGAATTAATCCTGTTTCTCGCCTGTCCTTCACTCGCTACACAAATATGCAGGCCGGCCGTTACAAGTGCCGCCCGTATTTCCGAGTACCGCGAATGCCACCTTTACTACCCTCGGATCTGGTGGAGTAACGGGAACAGCTACGGGTCTTCTCATACAAATGGAATACCAAAATATGGAATTCGGGGAAGAAGGGCAGCTCAATTATTAACTCTGCAAACCGGTACGTGAATGCAGCCCGCTCTTTCTCAGTGATAATGTAATTGTGATGTTAGAACTATATTTTTCTTTGCTTAAGTGAAAACGGTTATAATTTTTAAAATTAAATAGTTGGAGCTCCAAATCATCATCATTATTATTATTATTATTATTATTATTAAAATTTCTTTCAATGGCGTATGCGAATTCTTTACTCACTACAGAATCCGCTATCGTGGTACCTGAATTTCGCCAAGTAACGATCTGCCCTCAGAACTAATTGAGTATAGATACAATTACCTTTTTGCCTTGGTGACAACTACATGCAGTTACTATGTACGAGGCGCCCCCAGAAAGTAAGTTCCGTTTGGTAATAAAATGTAATTGTACACAGATATAGAAGAAACTTTTATTGCACAAAATTCTACAACTACTTTTCCACATAACTGCCTAATTTTGCAGGCATTTGTCATAGCGTAGCAGCAGATTTCGTATACCTTCTTCATAGAAATCTGCCGCCTGTGTCTTAATGCATCAGTGGTCGTGAAATTTGGGGGAAGTCCAGGGCGAGAGCACTAATTGTAAACCTACGGTTTTCCTGGATCTTGTCATCAACCGCGTGGACTAGTTCTTCTGTAACCAAAGGTGGACGCCCACTTCGCTCTTCATAGTGCACATCACTACGCCCGCCATTGAACTGTCGGACCCATCTTCTCAACATCGCATCACTCTTCGCATTTGGTCCATAAACATAGCAAATTTGCCGATAAGTTTTACTTGGTTGCCCTTTCCTCGCATTCAGAAACCGAATCACCGACCTGATTTCACAGGAGGCGGGATTTTCGATCAACGCCGACATTTCAAACAAGCGCAACAAAGCGTACGTAACTGACAGCGATCTCCAAATGGCGCACGTTCTTCTTCTTGATACACATCGTCTACAGCGTATGTGTGGAACTGCAATCGCGCCGCTGCAGCGGTGATAAATTGAAACGGAACTTACTTTCTAGACACGCCTCGTATATTTGCATTTAGCGTATTAGAGAGTCCAGATGTTCCCTCCCCTCCCCGTCTCCAGCCCCCTCCCTCTCCTCCTACCTCCATTACCCCGTTCCCCTCCTCATCCACAATGAGGGACTTTGTGTAACTTCTGTATGTCATCCCATAGGTATGGTGTTTGAACATTTGTCAATACATTGGGAACCGTGTAGCTCGGGAGAGAAATGCATATCAGACGGGTGAGGCAAACAAACTACAAATGATCAAGGCTAGATTACAATTACTTTATTTATGTCGATGGTTACAAGAAGGGTCTTGTTGCTTATATTGCCGGCTCCGGCAAGATATGACCGTATAATGTCACATTTAGGATATTGTTCAAAAGAGACTCATTACCGACTCTCACAGGTAGCAATAAGATAAGACGTTTTGTGATAATTATTTAAATACTTACTGGATAACTATTTTACTCCTACTTCGCAACTTGTGAGTCCATCAAAGCTGGACTGCACACTTACCCTCGTCGTTAATCTGCTGGTATTTGAACTTCCACTTGAACGTTTAAAGCCCATGAGAAGTTTATTAGGTATGTTTGTGTTGTATTTTGTATAAGGTTGTTTGTAAGTTTAGGGACTGATGATCCCGCAGTTAAGTCCAATAAGCTTAACAAAAATTTAAATATTGAGATGTGTATTATGCCATTTACTGCTGTGAGAGTATTGGAAAGAAAACGCTGCTTTGATGGCAGAAGAAGAGTAGCTCATAGAAAGAAAAATCAAGGCAAATGTCCTTCGCTTCGCTTCACTTGGGCCTTATGATATATCGGCAGTCGGTATATTTGGTCAGACTACTGGCCATCCTCCTAGCAAAGTCTACTTAAGGGGAAATATACGGGAAAGAGCTCTACTGGACACAGAGGCTCCTGGGTTCGATAACCTTCACCTTGTAATACCAACTCTCGTCTGCTCTAATAATATTTTGAGAGTCATGTTTCAATTCTTTTTTCTTGTCCAAAAACAAGAATGTACCATTTGAGGAAAGCGAGCAGCAGGGTGAACAAGAAATAAAATTTTTAGGGATACAAAGTTTATCCCGTATGTCAGATCTTGATGTTGTAAGTAAGGAAATGTTGTTGTCGGTAAGGAAATGATTTTGATTAGATCTAACATCCAGGCTTTCAGCAGCCTGGTAATAATTAGTTACAATTCAGGTGGTTGATAATAACTTGTATCTAGTCACTTTTAAAACTCTCTCTCTTTATTTATTTATTTATTTATTTATTTTTACAAAACATTAAATGAAGTCCATTTAACCTCAAAGACACTCCACATTCTGCTGCTTATAATTGAATACAACCTCGATACGTTATATTGCATAAACTAAGCAGAACTACCTCACCAGTTCTATGCTCTCTTAGTTTTATAGAAATCCTTAGATAAGGGGGGCATCATCTTTGAAATTTGAGACTGGATATTATAAATAAATAATTCACATATATATATATATATATATATATATATTTCGCAAACTCACGAATTTTCCCAGATCTGCTGGTTCTCTGAAGATGGACAGTCGATCAGTAACACATGCAAATTAGCGCCGGACCTGGACTCGACCTCGCGAGCAGGTGGGAGACAAATTGCTCAATTTTTGAAATATGTATTTGAATAGTTACACTGCTGCAGATCACCGCCAACGTGTATTCATCTGGAACAGACAATAATAATAAATAGTTAATTACCATGTTAAAATGTTGATATTTTATTTAAACAAAGTTGTTTACACATGTGTGTGTGACTTGACATTGATGTTGCTAGTGACATGTTCAAGTAAAGTGCCTTAAATCTAAATAAATAGAAGTATTTTTACTGAGTGCTGTTGTGGTTGCTTACATTTAGAAAAAAGTATGAATCAACAATTATAGATATTATTGGAGTAAATATTAAGTTATTTCAGAAATGATATAGTATTTTAAAGTAGTGAAATTCATATTTTTATCTGAAAAGGTGCGTATTATCAACTTCTAGTATACTAGAATGTAGAACATAATATCGGATATGACAATTCACTTTTAATACATTATTGCTATATTTGAAGTATTTTTAAAGTCAAATGAGACATATGATGGAAATATAAGTTTAATATTGTCGTTTTCGTTACAAGAACATTTCTAAAAACAAGATGTAAATATATATAGAATCGGGAGTGAAATACTTCCGTACATATGTTTCGTCTTCTCTGAGCTATAAAATTTCAACTCCTTCTCCAATGATAACGACGTCCATGCGATGTTAAACACTAATCATTGTTTCATTTTCACCTTTCAGTGATGTGGGGGAGTTTTCAGAAATAACGCGAATTCCACGTTAAATCATGCTCTACTTTCCGAAATTGGGTAAGAGGAATATGTTGAGAAATGCCCGCACCCGTAGTGATATTCAGTTGAAAGACTCGCTCCAGACCAGTGAGCAACAAGAAATTATTATTATTTTGTTATTATTGTTATTATTGGCGAATATCCACATGGGAGAACGATAAGTGCCTTCTGGCGAACAAGTCCGAATTCTTTCTTGATTTCCTGTAGTTGGTTTTTGAGCTACTTTCTCAACTCCTGATGGTTGAATAATTTCACCGAGATACTTAAAGTGTTTACTGATTTCACCATAATTTGTTTTGCATTTCGAAGAATCTATTTTGAAGTACTTGAATTGAATGTTCTCAAAGGAGATTCGCTGGCCAAACTTCTCTGCAGGTTTGTTGAGGGTCTCAGTTTGTTTTACTGCTGTTTCTTCACTGTCAGTACGTTATTATTATTATTATCTCATGACATATGGAGCCAATGGTGAAAAGACTTCCCCATGGTAAACCCATTGTGAAAAGTCTCTTCGGAATCAAACTAATTTACAGCAAGGACGCACTATTTAGGACTCCAAACGTAGATATGTTTGTCAGATGAGATGGAAGGAAGAAGGAATTTTAGGGCTTAACGTCCCGTCGACTGCAGATGAGATGCTCTATTAGCAATAGCATTGTGAAGTAATTATCTGCCATGTATTTCCTGGTTATGAGAACTCTTAGTTTGTAATGTATACACCTCATTTTTAAAGATTTTAAGCCAAGACCTCCAATCGTTAATTACTGACTATTGGCAGTTTTGCTGAAGTAAATTATCATCTTTCAACTGCAAAAAGTCCCAAAATACCGCCCTCTCCTGGCGTCCAGTTATTTCGCCAGAGAGACGATCAGGTCACTGGTAGCCAACAAATACATCTGTTAAGTTTCGTGGCCATCGGTTCAACTGCGCGATCTAAAATAGTCAGAGTGACACAAAAACTTATATTCGAAACGATGTGAGATATGGAAAAACATGAGTGCAAATTTGTAGAGAATTTTCTTCGGTACAAATTCACTTACTTGATATTCGTCTCATACGAACGTTTAAGGCGTCTGTAATCTTTGCGTCCTGCAACTCCTTCAACGTTATTTAACAACATAATATTAAATATACGTTCACTAGTTCGCAGCTGAAATATTTATTTACTTCATACTATGACCATATCAATTATAATGCCGTCTTCAGTTTTTTTTTTCTGAATCGTGTGTTTCCGTCGAATATCGTTAGTTATTCTTCAGGTTTCTTATACTGTAATATGATACTATTGTGATAGTATCAATATCTTTGATCAACAAAAATAACTGCTATAATAGTAACAAATTACAATATGAACGAACTGCAGAGAACCTTAAGGCATGACAGGACAATAACAATATTCGATGGAAAACACACGATTCAGAAAATAACCTGAAGATGGCATTATTGACGGAATGGCAGCGAACTAGCGATAATATATTTAATATTATTTGGTTAAGGCGTTATTTGCAATTAACTTTCGAACTGTGAGAAGGGCATCGAAAACGAACCAAATTCTAGTGCTAGTAACCTAAAGTGGGTCAAAATAGGACGCATTTCTTTCGGAACGGCCGTTGTATCCTCAAATAACGTATCGCTGGATCCCAACCTTCATAACGTTACCAGTGATTGCCTTCGTTTCGCAATCTGAGAACACTCGTCACACGTCATTTGAGACAGCAAGGCAAACCAGTTAACAACAATTGATTAGTGCAGCTCGAATGACCCGCCTAGGCCGCGGGCTGCGGCAGCACTAGATTGCAATCCCGGCGGCAACTTTTCCAATTTCGCCGTGATTGTCACGTTTCCTGCGGTGCGGAGAGCAGCGGCAGGGGATGGCACTAAATCGCAGACGTCGACGGGCGGCGCGCCGCGCGCCCTCGGGGAGCGGGAGTCGGCCAGTGGGCAGCGGATCAATCAGAACGCCGGAGCCGAGGGTGCGCCGGCTTGTGGATGGGGAGGGGGTGGGGGGTGGGAGGGGGTGAGCTGGGCGCTTCATCTCGCCGCCGTCCGCGCCACGCGTGCAGGCAGGCGGGCAGCCGCTGCCGGGCACACATTTGCTTCTTCACGGCGTTGTAGATTCATCAATTCGACTGTTTCCCAAGTTAACAATATTGTTCAAATTATTGTAATTGTGAATTATTATAACGTTCAAATACAATTTTCCGTCATTAATATTACATACAGCTGTTATTTTTCTGAAATTAAAGCTTAAACATAGTTAAATTTGAAGATTACATTACCAGATCGAAAACGCTCTTTAGAAACTGACATTCTAACAAGGAAACATCATCAACTCGACCTCATATTTTTTTGAGAAAAAAATACATGAGCTAGATATCAACTGCATAAATCGATATCAAGTGAAAATTTTGGCCATTATTCAGATATTACGCAGTTACGGCCTCTTCAGAGTACAGCTTTTAAACATTCGAGCGCTCGGGTTGTTCATCACTCAGTCCGCTTCACTGCGGCCGCTTAATGCCCGAACGTGAAGTGCTTCAATAGTGTCAGCTTTACATATGAAGGGGTGAAAATCACAACGGTATAAGTAGCATACAGGTTATTCTGAGAAAAACGACCTTAAACATTTAAATGTTTATTTAAAGTCACAGGTTATACAAAATGAAATGAAAATTTTATACAATATTTTGCACTTGAGGTATATATATTTGTTAAGTATCTGAAGGTTCTGAGTGTAAGACATCATTGTGTAAAATATTCATAAAGTTTACTTGTACCATTATGCTTTCAAAACGTGTTCATAAAATGTCACTTGTACCACTATGCTTTTAAAGAATGAACACTTTTTGCTTACTCGCTTTCATTCACTGCAACACTATCACAGTCATCAGGGTAGGATTCTTCATCACTTGGCTGTGCAGTGTTATGAGGAGAGTGTGAAAGATGATGCTGACCTCTGCCTCCGCTTTGATTAAATTTTCTAAGCGGTCACAAGTATTGCATGTGTTACATCTTAGCTTATAAAATGATAGATTAAATTCTGAATTGAACACTTTACGGTAAATACACTCCTTCACTGGCAAAATGTTTTCTTCTTTACATTTCTCAGTATACAGCTTATATATTTTTTAGATAGATAATTCTGGCGACAGGAACTTACTTCTTTTTGGGATAATCTTTACGAGAATAGTGACTTGTGTAATGAGGAAAGCTTTTTATGTGGTTCCTTACGGTATCGAGGCGATCTTCTGGTATTTTATTTCCAGGAGCATGTTTACCACGTTTATCAACAGGACACAGACCTTCCACACTTGGTTCGTTTAATACAGCTTTGGTAAATCGGCGATTGCTTAGTGTCTTAAGGAATAACTCCTTACACACTCATTTGCCACCCAGGAAAATTGCAGTACTTCGTTTTTTAGACTTGTTACAATTTAGTTTTGGACGTCTTGGTTTAGTAGTTGAAACACATTTTACTTTGAAGGATGTTTGTTTTTGCCAGGAACCAGTTTTTCAATACTCTCCGTGGATACTTCTTCGTCTTTTTTCTGTAAAAGTCTTGCATTCATATCGGCAGATATGTTGAAATGGCTGGATGATTCTTGCAGGCGTAATTTTTCCTTTTATAGATGTGTATTCTTGTCCCAGGTTTCTTAGGCGTTTTCTTTTATTCGTTTTCCATGACTCCAAACTCCTTTTTTTTTCTTTTTCTTGAAACAATGTTTTCTTGAGTCTCTTCATGAGGCGCTCTCAAGCACAACTCTTCAACTGTATTTAGGATTTTTTCATTGTTAAGTTTCTTGATATGATCTTCGTTTTCATCTGAAGATGATGCATCTGAATAGAAAAAGAAATATACCACTTAGTCACAGATATAAAGCAAAGATTCTTATAAAATCCCTAAAAAATGTCTTTCTCATGAATGTCATTGTCTCAAGTGAATGCTAACGTACCTCAAAGATGTTAAGCATTTGAGTGGCATACCAGTACAAGTGAAAATATTTTCACATACACATTACGGAATGTAATTTTTATTGACAATAAGGAGACGTTATTATGCTAGTTTTAAGTGTGCTTTTGTACTAAAAAAATAGTTTAAGAAGTTTTTCTCAGCCACAACATTCATTAAAAATTTGAAAACTAACTTTACGTAAGCAGTAAAATGTTGCACAGAAGGCCTCAACTTTACTTACCTTGAACAGGGACATTGTCTTGATCTTCGACTGAATCATCATTTGATAAATCTTCGTCAGGCGATTTTGAGAAACACTGAATACTTTCAAAGGTAGAACTACTCATTTTTGATCGAGATTTCGTCAGTAATTGAGCAGCTAAACCGCTAATCTTTGGACCGTCCGCCATGTTGTTGCTTGTACCGTCCTGACACTGCATCTCGATTGTGATTCGATAAATACCACATACCGCTAAAGGACAGATGTTAACAGTAGGCACCTGGATCTTTGTGCCACTAACAAGTATCCCTTGTTTCTAGGTGGAATGTACACTTAACTCAATTTTGCAAAACAATGTCATTCATACCGTTATGGTTTTCAGCCCTTGATATGACAAAATTATGTGCGTTAAAAGGTATTGAAAATTAAATTACGTTACACTGCTCATTGAAAAACCGTCTCACTCGTTTCCACTGTAGTTGTGACGCGCTGTATAAAACGCAAATGGTTTATTGCATATATTTTTCTGTCACGGAGGCGGGAAAAGTGGTATTCGACGATTTAAAATCATCAAAGCAGCTTTCATCATCACTGATGACCTCAATTCCACGCCCAGGCCCCATTGAAGCAAGGAAAGTACTCCTCGGATCTGACTGTGGTGAAATGGCAGCGTCGTTATCGTCGACGTCATCCTCTTGTAAATCTGCACCGAACATCAACCCGCTATTTTCTTCTATATCCATGACGTGTTCATCAGTGCAATTGTGTTTGATAAATGCAACGCAGTTGAAAGATACAAGGAAAAGCTTAAAGAAAGCGCCATGTATTTTCTTTTACTGTGTACAGTACGTCTAATAATTGCAAATGAGTATGCTTACCGGTGACGACTTTAAAGAGCTCTAATTCTTTGACATTTTATCGTTGCAGATTAGTCATCATTCCATACCGCCCCTGAAGATGTCGCACAGCAGCCTGTGGATTAATTGACATCGCGAACACAAACCTCTTACTAGACTGCTCACGGTACTAGACAGTGAAGCGGGCCGCAGTGAAGAGCGCCGAGTGAGAAACAACCCGAGCCCGCGAGCTGTACTCCGAGGAGGCCGTAACTGGTTAGTATTTGGATAATGGCCCAAATTTTCACGTGATATCGATTTCTGGGGTTGATATCTAGCTCATGTACTTTTTTCACAAGAAAATATGAGTTCCCTTGTAAGTAATATGGATAGCAATTGACAGATTTATATAAAACAAACTGCCGGCCGCGGTGGCCGAGGTGACTGAGGCGCTCCAGTCACGATCAGCACGGCCACTACGGTCGGGGGTTCTAATCCCCCCTCGGGCATGGATATTTGTGCCGTCTTTAGTCTTAGCTAGTTCATAAGTAGTTTGTAAGCTTAGGGACTGATGACCCCGTAGTTAAGCCCCATAAGTTGTACAAACATTTGAACATTTTTTAAAACAAACTAACAAAAGAGGAGGCTGGCCACTAGTGGTACACAAAATAGGTTCGACCAATCTTGCAAAAGATATAAACATGCCAAATTTAAACAGAGACAAAATCCCCATGACTAGCTATCGGAGACACAAATTCGAAATTTAGCTCGAACTTCAACGCGAGAAGTTTATAATAGTTTCCACAACTTAATCCTGTCAGATAATTTGGTAGAAAGTCCTAAGAAATTCTGGTGGTATGTAAAAGTGTATTGGCGGCAAAACGCAAATAAGAAACTTCCTGGGACCTTTGCCTTTCACGGCCAAGCGCGAGGTACTGGCAGAAGCCAAGTTGTGAGGAGGGACCGTGAGTCGTGTCGGGATAGCTCATTGGTAGAGCGCTTGTCCGCGAAAGGCAAAGGTCCCAGGTAAGAGTTCCGGTTCCGGCAGACAATTTTAATCTGCCAGGAAGTTTCAGATCAGTGCACACCTCGCTTCAGAGTGAAAGTTTAATTCTGGTTACAATAAGTAGCTTCTCTACGCGATAGCAACGGTGATCAGAGTTACGATGAAGCAGAATTACTAAATAGGGCCTTCCAAATTTCCTTCACCAAAAAAGACGAAGCAAATACTCCTCAATTCAAATCATTAACAGCTGCCAGCATGCTTAATTTTGTGGTAGATATCCCTGGTGTACTAAAGCAACTTAACTCCGCAAGCCCCCCGATCGCGATTGTATACCAGTTAGGACCCTTTCAGAATATGAAATAGCCCCTATTTAGCTCTCATATACAAACAATCGCTCAGTGAAAGATCCGTACTCACTGTAAAGTTGCATAGATGACTCCAGTATTAAAGGAAAGTCTGTTCAGTGCCGTCCATTTGCAGCAATATTTTAGAAAATATATTTATCTCAAATATTATGAACCATTTTTTTAACAAAAACATTTAAACAATGTACTTATGTGCCACAGCCGCTATATTACGTATAATATTTCTCTATTTTGTACAACTTGTTTTGTAAGCTATGTCACCATTTTTAAGTACTTCTGTATCATCAAAGGCATTTCTTTTAATCCTCTACAAAAGCCTCTTTCAAAAATTAAAGTACTAGCTCTATACTATGACAAACGATAAAAAAAAATTAAAATAATAATGAAACATCCTGTCTAAAATAATGGATTCCTACGTGAGGTTGTTACATCATTCCTGTAATAAGAGAACATGTCTGGGATGAATTATTATAAATTTTGTTCCTATGAACCCTTCTTAATTCTCTTGACAGGAAAACTGTTTCTTCATTATAGACAATGTCTGATGTACAATTATTAACAATCTCTAAGAGAACGACCTATTGATCAAGATATCGCTCTTGTGAAACACAGCTATCTATTTACTCAACTGATGTAATGCGCGCTATCGACAAGGGATCTGAAATCGATTCCATATTTCTAGACTTCCGGAAGGCTTGAAAGTGTACCACACAGCGTCTTCTACTCAAACTGAGTGCTTTTGGAATATCGCCACAGCTGTGCGATTGGATTAGTGATGTCCTTTCAGGAAGATCACGGTATGTTGCTATTGACTGATAGTCATACGCTAAAGCGGAAATGGTATATGGCGTACCACAGCGAATTGTTATTGGGCCACTATTGTACCTTTTCCCTGTCAACAATTTATGGGACAATGTGAGCTGCTCCCTTAGTCTGTACGCGGATGGAAGCTGTCATTTATCGGTTAGTAAAGCCACCAGAAGCTCAAAAGCAATTGCAAAATGATTTAGATGAGATACCCCCAGGGTGAAAAAATTAGCAATTGACCCAATATAATCTTAAGAGTATAGTCACCCATATGAGCCCTAAAAGAAATCCCTAATACGTCACTTTGCTATAAATCAGTCAAACACAGGTCGAGTGAGCACTGCCTGTGTGTGGACGTGCTCCGCAATTTTATGATGTGACATTGTTTTTAAATTTTACTTTTTAATCTATTGACATGGAGTCAGTCACATTTTATTTAAAATGTTTTTAAAGTGAGCTTTATGTATTCTTCTGAAGAAGGCAAAATTAATTTTGCCGAAACCTAGGTAAAGGTTTATACATGTAAACCATTTTATGCAACTGGTCGGCTGAAACTGTGTCGACTTTTGGATACTGTTCCACCGTTGCTGAATTGCAGCCATGTTTAAAATTTTAAAATTTTGTATTTCCCTTGAAGTTGGCGGAAACATGGATCCGCACACAGCGGTACATTACAATTTGTGCATATGTTGCGAGTCGCATTTCCATCTCATTACTTCTGCAAAGCCTATATCTCCGAATAGCTTCTCCCAAGATAGGATGATGGTTTCCAACGTGTGACAGCCGAACGTCCACAGTAACCAGTCCTTTTTTTTGGATGTTGGTATTTTGTCACAACGTTTCCTATTAGTATATCCATGAATGAGCTGACATGCTAATTTCAGACGAAATGTTAATTGATGCTGGTTTGATGTATTTCGCTTGTTGATCATCCACAACGAAAAGCTCTTCACTATAGCGAGATCAATCGAGAAAAGACAAACCAGCAGCACTGACAGACACCATGTACGTCCAACTATACACATCTCGGCAAAAACCAGAAGCATTGCTCGTGGCAATAAGTTTCCAAAGAAGCGCCACAGATCGCAGAACGTCACAATTTTTTGTTAGAACAGCAGAAAGTGACGGTGAAAGAGGGAGTGACAGGGGAGGGGGGGGGGGCGAGCAAAGAACAGCGGTGAGAGGGGCAGCAGTAGTGAAACACATAAATCGATGGAGGCGTATTGGAGGGAGCAAAAGACTGAGGGCAGTGGAATGAGAAAGAGCGAAAACTGGAGACCACACGTACGATTTTGGGGGGACTCTGGTTCCTCCAGACGGGGGAAATTCCACGAGAAAAATGTAATTTGGACCATTTCCTTTATCCTCTTGTTAATGTTTCTCCATGTACGGTTTACAGTCCAGATCAATCTAACGGCACTGACTTATCGAAAGTAGAAATAGCGAGGTAAGGGACAAACAACAAACCGTGAGATACAAAGTAGTAGTGTGAGAGGAAATGAAGGGAACATAGACAATGGCTGACAGAGAATGAACATAAGGTAGAATGCTAAGGAATGTATAGGGAAAGGGATGAAGAGAATGACAGTGGAAGAGACAGTAGGGAGTAGAAAGCCACTTTACAGTAAAACTTAAAAGCATGAAACAACAAACCTACGTATGTCTGAATGATGGGATCCAATTTCAGCAAGAACTGCTTCAAAGAGCAATAAGTGCTTTAAGAACACGCCAATCTCTTCTGAAGGACAAAATTTCAATTAAAGAAGAAGAATTGTTTCAAATACGGACTACAGCCACTTCATACAACAACTGAAATTTGAATGGAAAACGGATCAAAACAGATAATTTTAACAGAAATTTAAAAACAAAAAGTAATAATAATGTTACATATTGCTCTCAAACCATTAACAATGGGCACACAATGGAATCGTTGAATAATAATAACAGCGGCGAAGTAAGGTTTCGATTCCCGACGATGCACTCGGCGGCGCCCAAAGTACAAAAATACGGCAGGAGATGTCAAAAAGGCTATGCAGTCTAATCAACTTGAAACGTAATTTATTTGTTTGCATATCTAGATTTCGACCACTGTGTGGTCATTATCAATGTTACCATTTAGAATAGCATACATGTCATATTATAAGCCAATTGTACAAGTTTCAGTTTAAGTCAATGATAAAAACACATACCTCAAAACCAATTAAAATACTTAAAACATCTCGACCTCCATGTTGGAGGTTGCGTTCGTACTGACGCAGCTGTTAAACAGTTATATTTTATTGTAATTTTAGTAGGCATTTTAACTTTAAATTGTTGTTTATTAATGAGTCTTGTTTACTGTTTGTATATAATTGGTAGTAAAATTGTGTACTAACTGGTGCCTTAAAATATATATAGTAACTGTTTTAAAACATTTTTTTATAAAACTGATGACCTGTTAATAATTTTGTTCACAGGTCATCAGTTTTATAAAAATGTTTTAAAACTGTCTTCTTTCCCCCTTTGACAGTCATCTCTCAAAGGGGGCTCCATTACCCTCCTAACGTTGGAGCTCCCAAGTAAGCCCACCCTCTGTGAAAGCCCGAATCTTGTAGAATGTGTGATGGCTTCAGGATGCGAGACATCATCCGCCTCAGGAACATTAACCTGAACAGATAGCGCCTCAAACCTGTTCGCAAGACAAACTGGGGAGGCCTCACGATCGGTCCCCCGAAATGTCTTGCGCCTCCTGCCACGCACTGGAGCAACCTCCCACGCAACCACGGGTGGGATGTCTGCCTCACTGCTAGCAGTTTCAGCGCATGTCGCTGCCGCAGGCCGATCGGTGGAGACGACGGGAGTCCGTTCGGTCCCCAGTACCGGCCAGCAACAACGACGCCCCTCGATCGCAGCTTCCAACTATGCAACCGAGGTTAACACAGCTTGAAGCTGGGAGCGAAGTGTCACCAGCTCAGACTACAAATAGCAGCCACAGTCCCTATTCATGATTACAGTGCCGAGAAAAAATACTGTCGCGATGCGCTCAAAGGAAGACTACACTGTTTGTTAAAACGCGAATTTGAATCTGATATTCACGAGAGCACAGTATAAATTTACATACTGAAACGAAAACGAGCACACGATATTCAAAATACTATACGTCGCTTCTAATCAGAAGCCTGTTTCACTTACGGAATATCAAGGCGGCGTCTGCTGCGGATCAACCGGCGTCTAAATAGACACAGTTCTTCCTGATATCTTGTTTACGTAATTTTTAAAGATTTTTTGGCAAACTTGTTCTTTGCTAGAATTTTATTTCTGTTTTATTAAACCGGCGTATAACATTATTCTGTGGTGTAGGGGGTGGGGGTTGGTAGGTCGTCGTTGTCAGGTTTGCCCCATTAGAGCTATAATCGTGGTTGGTCGTAGGAGGTGTTGATAACCTTTCCACAACATTTCACTTTGTAATCAATTGGCGGAACCACTTTGCTTATAAATACCCGTAAACATATAGGCCATTGCTCGTGTCGCCTTATCTATTCATTCTCTTCTCACATACATAATTAGCCGATTTCCCTCTAGCCTACTACCCCATTACACCACATTTACCTGCCTAATTTCCCCAACTTTTTGTCGCTAAACTCATAACATATTTAAACACTTTATCAATACGATTATTTGCTTTTCACAATATTCGTCAGAAGAAACCTCTTTATCATAGTATTTCATGATAATGAGTAGATCATCTATCTCCTTTTGCTTGCATATCACTGTGTGTGTGTACGCGCGCGCGCCGTGTTACCCTACCTGGTTTCTCACCGTCTTTTTCATCAGCTGCAATTTCTACCTTAATTATATTTTAATATGGAAGAAACCTGTTGCGTAGCTTTACGATAAATTCTTACTCTCACAGCCATGTTTCTAGTAGTAAAACATTGTTTCGTTGTCTTACCTGTGAATCCCACCCCCATGAACCATAGACTTTGCCGAGGAAGGATGGCTTGCATGCCGCAACGATTCTGATAGCCGTACCGTAGGTACAACCACAGCGGAGGAGTATCTGTGGAGAGGCCAGATAAACGTGTGGTTCCTGAAGAAGGGCAGCAGCCTTTTTAGAAGTTGCAGGGGCTTCAGTCTGGATGATTGACTAATCTGGCCTTGTAGCATCAGTTAACATGGCTTTTCGAACGGCTGAAACCAAGTGGAAACTACAGCCGTTACTTTTCCCGGGGACATGCAGGTCTACTATATGAATATATGATGAGGGCAAATTCTCGGGTTAAATATTCTGGAGATAAAGTAACCCACATTCGGATCTCCGCGCGGGGACAACTCAGGAGGAACAACACTGGCATTCTACTAATCGGAGCGTGGCATGTTAGATCCCTTAATCGGGTAGGGAGGTTAGAAAATTTAAAGAGGGAAATGGATTGGCTGAAGTTAGATATAGTAGGGATTAGTGAAGTTCGGTGGAAAGAGGAAATGGATTTCTGGTAATCTATTAGGGGCAGCTCAGTGATCGCATTTTCGTAGTCAAGATAGATACGAAGGCAACACCAACCACAGTATTACATGTTTATATGCCCACCTTCCGATGATGAGGAAATCGATGACATGTTTAGGCGGTAAAGCAAATATTTCAGACAAGGGAGAGGAAAATTTAACTGTGATGGGGGATTGGAATTCGGTAATAGGAAAAGGAAAGGAAGTAAAAACGGTAGGTGAATTTGGACAGAGAAAAAGGAATGAAAGAGGAGGCCGTCAGGCAGAATTTTGTACGGAACATAATTTAATCATAACATATTGGTTCAAGAATCATGAAAGAAGGTTGTGTACGTGGAAGAGACCAGGAGACACTGGAAGTTACCAGATAGATTTTATAATGGTGAGGCATAGATTTCGGAACCAGGTATATATATATAAATTAAAAAATGGTTGTAGAACATATGCGACTTAACTATGGGGTTATCAGTCCTTAACTTACAAACCTTACTAACTACCTTATACTAAAGACGGCACAAACAGCCATGCCCGAGGGGGGATTCGAACCCCCGACCGCAGCGGCCGTGCAGATCGTGACTTACACGCCGCAGACCGCTCGGCCACCGTGGCCGGCTCTCAGGGAATAATAAATTTAACTTACGAAAGGAGAAGATACAAAAATGATATTAATGAAGCAGATAAAATGAATTACAGACGAATAGGAATTGAGATTAACAGGAAGTGCAAAACGGCTAAGCAGGAGTGGCTAGAAGGCACATGAAAATCTGTAGAAGAATGTATAGCTAGATTCCGGCTGTAAGAAAATAAATGTGAAATTTGGGGACAAGGAAATCGGCTGTGTGAACAGCAAGAACTGTGATGAAAAACCACTTCTAAGTAAAGAAGGGAAAGCCGATAGACAATAATAATTTCTTGTGGATCATTGGCGTGGTGCAAGTCTTTCAATTGCATGTCCCTGGCCTACCCCAGTTATCCAACCGGGGAAAGGGAACCTACAGCTTAACGTGGAATCCGAACCACGTGTTGATTCTTGCGACTGCTCACATTGTTAAGAGGTGAAGGTATGACCGGGTTTTGAACCCGCGACTCGTCTGTTTCCAGTCGAACGCTTTACCCCAAGACCAGATGAGAAGAATATATAGAGAAGGTCTACAAAAAAATCACCTTTGAGACAATGTTGGAGGAACGGAATGGGATATAGTTGAAATAGGAGATGTTCCACTGAGAGATGAATTTCGCAGAGCACTAAATGATCTAAATCGAAACAATGACACTGGAGTGGCCGACATACCCTCAGAGCTACTGAAGACTCTGTGAGAGCCAAACATGAGAAAACTATTTGACTTGGTATTTAAGATATTTGAGACAGTTGAAAGCTGCAAACTTTTAAAAAAATGTAATAATATCCATTCCAAAGAAATCAGGCGCAGACAGATATGAAAATTACAGAATGGTCACATGTCCAGGGCATTCCCTCATACTTGATGGTAAAAACAGACCGAAATTTTGAAGAATCAGTAAATGATCAATGTCACCGATAATGCAAAAGACGTTGAGAACCACATCATTAATGAGGAATAATGTGTATCTTTACGACTTGTGACCTTTGATTGAACATGCAATGTAGCCGACCATACCTGCCTGCTGAAATGTATTTCACGATGTGTTGCATTCCTTCTTTCTGCAGTCTTGCTGTATTACTCGAATGTATAGATTACGTCATAAATGTTTTTAGTTAATCGCTTGATAAAATTCGAAATAATGAAGAATTTAGAGGTCTAGATGACTAATATTCTTAAAAAATTTCGACGTTAAAACCTTCCAAGTGTTACTTTAACACGGTTAAAAACTATCATACGCTGATATTCCAACGGCGCTAACTTAAGGTACACCGTTCCTGACACCAAAATGTACGCATAGATTGTTATTTTTTTTAATCGCTCGCGTACATATTGTGTAATCCGGTTATCTCGAAAATGTTAGATACTTCGTAGTGGATTGCACATTATTCCACGCGTCCTTTAGATATTCAATAAACATTAATATCAAAACTTCAGAATTTTCCACTTGTATGTAAATATCGAAAAACGCTTGTTAACACAGCAGCAAGTATTCCATCTATCAAGCAGTTTTCAATAAGCCCACATTCACACTTCCTCTCGTGCTAATGCCTGAATTCTCACTCCCCCCTAGAATCAACAACATGGAAACGATCCTTCTTATGACTGGGTAAACAAAACTATATCTAAACTGACAATACAAAGCCTCGCAATTCCGAGTTTTGCTCATACACCAATCATAACACACCTAAAGTTTCAGAACAATCACAGGAAAAATAAAATTTTTAAATGTTATTAAATACAAATTGGCCCACTTTAACTACCTGAAAAATTCACGGGTCATCGATTCTCTAGTACCTCAAACTGGCGAAAAAGTATTACAAATTCTTTTATACATTTACATCATCAATTTTCTTCAAGATATTTCAATACACACTCGCACCTAGTTCACAACAACACCTGTTCCGATCTTGAGTCCAAGGGTTGGTTTGTTGCAGTTGCGCAAGCTAAACTGTCCTGTGCAAGCATCTTCGTCTCTGGATAGAAACAACAAGCAACGCCCTTTTGAAACTGTTTACTCCCTCAATCGGCACTCCAACGCTAAACTGACGATTACATGAGGTTTCAGAATGTTTCCTACCAATAAATCACTGCTCTTACTCAAGATACGCTAGAAATTTCCTTTCGTCAATTCTGTTTAGTACCTCATTATTTACGCAATCTACCCACCTAATCTTCAGCATTCGCCTGTTACGCCACATTTGATATGCTTCTAGCTTTTTAATGTTGGAACTCCTTATCGTACACGTTTCCCTCCCGTATTCTATTACTCCCCTGATAAATGCTTTTAGAAATGTCATCCAGACATTTGAATTTATTTTGGATGTCAAAAATTGTCGCCTTTTCAGAAACTATTTTTTCTTATAGCGATTTTGCATCTAATGTTATCTTCGGCTGTCAGAAGCTATTTCGCTATCCAAATAGCAGAACTCATCTAGAACTTTTATGGTGTCATTACCTAATCTAATACCTTTAGCATCGCCTGATTTTCTTCGACTACACTCAATTATCCTTGTTATTCTGTTGTGAATGTTCATCTTCTAACATCCATTCAAGACAATTTCCATTTCGTTTAATTGCTGTTCCAGGTCCATTCAGTCTTTGGCAGAAATACAGTTTCGTCGCCGTATCCCTGATCTTTCTTTTTTCAAGTTTCTTCTTGCATTTATTTACAGTTTGCTCAATATACAGATGTGTTGGCAACAGGCTATAAACCAGTCTCAGTCCCTTCCCAACTACCACGTCCCCTTCACGGCCTTTGACTAACTGCTGTCTATTTTGTGTACAAGTTGTATTGAACTTTTCGTTCTCTTTCACACCTGCAATCTTCAGAATTAGAGAAAGTGTGTTCTGATTAGTATTTTCAAAATATTTGTCCAAATCTAAAAAAAACAATAATGGATTTGTTATACTGGTGTGGGGTCTGTCCTTTCGGACGTGTGCCATACCGGTACCACAGCAATATAATAAGTATTTCCACGTGAAGACGGCGTTAGCTTCACCGACTTCATCTCAGATGCGGTCATACGTTCGACCTCACATGGCAATCAGTAATGACGAGTGTATCAGGGGATGGACGGTAGGGGCGCTACAGCCGTAGCGTGCGACTTAGGAAAGTTTGAGACGAAAGGATAACCAAGTGGTTAAGGCGTCCGCTGGCCCGAAGCGGGAGACCCGGGTTCGATTCTAGGCCCGTCTCATATTTTCACTTATCGCCATTGTTTAATTTCAATGGCCTAATGCAGCCACTGTAAATCCTTTCCTTCCTTCCCCTCCTTCAATAATTTGCAAACGTGGATTTGTCTTTCGTTAATTTTTCCTAAGATAAATCGTAGTGTGACTATTGCCTTGGGGGTTCCTACATTTCCTCTACATTCAAACTGATCGTCTTCAAGGTTCGATTCTCCAATGTTTCTATTCGTCTTTAAATAGCACCTAACACAAATGAAATCGTTAATCTATACTAATAATAAATCTGTAAATGTAGGCCTGTCGCTGTTCCCTTCAATCTTCAAAACTACTGGACGAATCTTCATGCGGTTTTCATAGGAAACATGAGAAACATTTGTGTCATATAGGCATAATTGTATCAAAATCGGATCACGGAAATAAAAGATATCGTAATTGTGTTTTCAGTAACAGTCGTGTCCGTTTTTTGCAACTATTTAAAACCTCTTATCTCCAAAACTATTTCACGATTTGGCATGGGGTTTTCACAGGTAACTTAAGCGTAACTGGTCAATATATAGAGTTCGTTTTATAAAAGTCCGATCACGGAAAATAAAGAATATCGTAATTTCAAATTTTTTAATCTACGACCATTATGTCAGCTGTCTCTTTGAACTCGTATATCTCCAAAACTACGTGACGAATTTTCATGGGGTTTTAACACGTAACGTTGTAACATTGTGCGGTTACACAGAAAATATAGATATCATAATTTAATAATTTGCTTAAAAACCATCGTGTATGTCTATTTGTTGAGGGTAATCTCCAAAAGTGCTACACGAACTTTCATGGGTTTCCACACGTAAACTGAGAATAGTTTGGAGAGTAACATATACTTAGTTCCATCAAATCGGATCAGAGGAAGGAAAGTTATCGTAATTTGTAGTTTTTGTGTAGAATATGCTTATATGTATGGTGTAGTACAGCAAATCTCCAAGAGTACTACACGAACTTTCATGGGGTTTCATAGGTCAACTGAGAGTACCTTGCCGCAACATATAAGCTTCATTTCATCAAAATCGGACCTTGGGAAGAAAAGATATCGTAATTTGTAGTTTCTGGTGTATGTTATGTTTGAATTGCAGCATAGTATAGCGAAGATCCGATAGAGGCGCTGTTACTTAGTATACCAAATAACAAATAGATGGCGATGCTTCGTTGTTTATTCTCATAACTAAAGTGTAATACATTGAAACAAGAGCTATGATTTTCCTTACGGAAGCGGTGTAGTGTATTGATGTCGGTAACGGCCGATGAATCCTTTTTGAAAAAGAAGACACGTATAATGAGAGGAATCATTCTTAGAGTTGATAATGAAATAAATAATTAACGTTGTTCAGATCAGTAAATTTATAATCCTCACAAAGCGAATATTTCGTTGCCAACGTAAACATAATAAACCACTGCCACTGCAAGTAAAATTTAACCCAGGTACGGCACAAAAAAATAATTTTTCTACTAGCTATAGGCCTATCCCTCATGCCTTGCAATGCCATGGAAAAAGTGCTTCTTTCCGTGGGTATCATTTGAATTTAAAACATAACGACATTCCTTCGCGTCTATCGATGCTCTAATTTATATAAGATTTCTTTGCAAGGAAAATGGAATTTATGTGGTTTCCTTTCTGATTTCGGTGTATCATCATTACATTTTAAGTGTGTTCTGTTTAGGAATTCCTCTAAAGCGCCATAATACTAGAAAGGACAAAGTGAGGCGACGTTAGTTACATAGTACACGAAATAACTAATTATGCCGTTGCAACGTTTTTTCTTTTTTTTAAATTCTCATAAATATGGTGTAATACACTAAAAGAAGGGGCGCAATTTTACTGACGGCGGAGGCGTTGTGCGCTGATGTTGGCAACGGCCGTTGAAAGCTTATTTAAAATCAGTCACGTAAAATAATTGGAATAATTCTTTAAGTTCAGGATGAAATAGATAATTTATGCTATCCTACTCACTAAATTAATCATCCTCCTAAAGCGAATAGATCATTGCCAACGACATGAAAATAAAACGCTGCCACTTCAACTAAAGTATAGCCCAGCTAGGACACATAATTCTTTTTTTTTTCTTCCCAGCTGTATCCCATATGCTGTGCAATGCCATGGAAAGAAAAGAAGTGCTTCTTTCGACGGGTATAACCACTAAATTATACAAAGAGTAGAAATATCTATAGAGTGACTATAGGCTTCTGTACATCTTCTCATCATTAATCTGAAATGTTCAAATGTTTGTAGAGCTTATGGGACTTAACTGTGAGGTCATCAGTCCCTAAACTTACAAACTACTTTTGAACTACCTTATACTAAAGACGGCACAGACATCCACGTCCGAAGGGGGATTCAAAGCATCGACTGCAGCGGCCGTGCAGACCGTGAGTGGCATGCCGCAGACCGCTCGACCACTGCGGCCGGCTGGGATTACCAAGTGATACTGAGACACATCTACTCTTTCCACACATTTATTTGCTCTTAAGATTGGTTTGTACCGCATTGACTGCAAAGAAGCCTCTTATTCGCAGAGCAACCACGTAACATGAAATATTATCTAAATACATGTGTTACAGAAGCAACAAGAAAGTTGAGTAAGGCACGCTGAAAGGGTCATTTATACATAGTCATTCGTCTTCACCGAACAAAAAAGGACCAAGATGAAGTCATCGATTAGTAGATTTTTTCCAATCAGAATATGCGTATCCCAACTGTCATCTATGTCAAGTGTACGAAAGTTTTCTAAATTCTTAAGAATCTTGTGCCGGAAGTTGGCTTATGGTACTAGCCTGTTTTGCCCCAGTCCGATTTTGCGTTTTTCATTTATCATTAGCCAAGCACACCTCACTTGATTCAAACTACGTCCTCATATAATTGCTAGATGTATGTCAATATTTGTCATCTCCTAAAGCAGTGGAGGAAAAATGCAGCATTGCGAGCGCGGGCGCACGCGAGCGCTCACACTGCTTGCAACGTGGGCGCTGTCAGCAACCGCCTCCCCCTCTACCTCTCTTCTAGTATTGCTCAGAGCCTGTCACGAGCTCGCCAACATGGGCCTGTTCACTGTTATTGGTTTCGTACACCGCTTAGCGTTCGTGTTGGGCAAAATTAGTGAGACGAAAAAGTATTGAAATATTTTACATGAAATTTCCTCCAGTAGAGTTCCTGCAGCTGTTTAGACTAGTTGTTCCAGTATGAGGTACGTCCACAACTATTTCTGCAAGGTTTTTCCCCTACAATAAAATTAACGGAAATGCTTAGGAGTAATTTTACTACGTTCAACTGAGTGGAGCAGTGTGGTTGATGGCCAGTAACATCACTCCAATCATCGAGATGCTGATTAAAAAAAAAAAAAAAAAAAAAAAAAAAAAAAAAAAAAAAAAAAAACACATTTGAACAGCATTAGAGAGTGATGAAAGCATATGTACCTTTTTTTGCATAAGTACTTGGTCACCTCCAAACTTAACACTTCCCAGTAATATTATGTGTATCAAGTTAAAATACATTTAATAAAACAAATGAATGTATTTTTTCCTACGTTTTGTCTCTTTTGTGTTTGTGGTGAGAAAACTGCGTCGGCGGGTATAGTGTATTCTCCTTTACTGACTTGTATTAGTCTCCATGTCTCCCTGATTACCAATGGTCTGAATGACCGAATTTTGGACGTAAAGTAACGTAATATTTTGGGACGCTGCTGTTCTCATTACAACATCAGGCAAAGAAAATACTTTTCTTCTGTAATTTTTCCTTTCACGTTGTGTTGTGCCTTCATCTGTTAAAATTGTAAAATGAAACTATTTATTTATTCCATAATAAGACATAAGATCGATCGTTAAGGGTGTACTTCCTCAAATATTACGCAAACGTTGCATTTCATCGTAGGAATACATTGCATTGTCGTATTTTAGAAATTATGACATTACAAAGAATACTTCTAACTTCACTACATACTCAGGGGTCCTGTCGATGTTATATCCCTAGGCTTTGGCACTGTTCGCTAGCTGCGATCACACGTGCACGCTGTCAGAAGTTCCCATAATGTCCGCCGGCAGCACACGCGCCCACTCCATCTCTTTCGTAATCCCCATATAAATAACATCAAAAATTAACGGAGACCCTCATCACGAACTGTTTCACTGGAAAGAGCTTCCTTTCCAGCTTTGGTTCCGAGCAAACTTTGCGCTCACAGTTTGGAAGTTGTGAACTCTCTCGCATTGTGCGTTAGCGGCGCTCAGATGACAAGACAATGGTCATGCAAATGAGGGCCCGTCGCTCAGACGAGAGGGAGACGTCAGAGGGTGTAGCAGCAGGCGGGCGATAAATACACCGAGCAGGAAGAGTTTCTGCCTGACGTGAAAGAACAGGGCGCAGGGAAGCGGTGGAAACGACGTGTTTACATGTAGGTTCGGACGTTATCAAAGGAAGACTTACCGAGGTGCACCCTTTCAAACGACACTTCAGCATACCTTTGTAATTATCTCAGAGCCTTTGCTTTTTTTGTACTCATTTTCTTTCAGCTGGTTATGAATGCGAATACTTTTATATATAGTGTCGGTGGGAATGTGCCTTTGTATAGCATACAAATCTACAGTTTTGTTCCAAACTGATGAATATTTGCGCACCTGATCTACAAATTAAAATGTAGGCCACTAACTACATAAAATTTCGTTTGGCACGTGTAGCGAGCACTTTCCTTAAAATTTGGACATCGAAAACCCTATAGTTTTATTTCGATCTTCATGATATTTTGCGCATTTGACCTAAGGTTACCCTCTTCCAATTTAGTGTCAACAAACGTTTAATGTTATATGCGTTATGGACGATACTCTATTTTTTGCTTATAACATTGGTGGAGTCAGCTACAATTTTTATTTTTCTTCAGTTCTCGGAGTTGATGACTTATTCTCGTAAGTGGTACGACGAAATCCATCCAGGGTGTTTTAATGTGAAGATCACCTTAAATTGAACTTAGCTTGCCACAAACACATTTATTATTTGTAGCTGAAAATATAACGGTCATGGCATCCATCTTGTCTTTTCATTTTAACACATCTCTAAGGAATTCAGGACAGATATAACAACAATGATCTACGTAATATAGACTCACAAACCATGTGTTATCTAGACCAGCTGCACTTCACAACTGCCCCCTCTTAGCATCTTACATTTACTTTTATAGAACACACTAAATTACTAGTACAAATTGTTGTGAAGTTAGGAACGAACCGCAAATTTCGTGGTAATGTCTGCGAAGTCATTCTTGCAGGTATCTAACTGAAATAACGACAGCAAGGAAGTACCGCATTCAACTTTCACTGCTATATCGTTTTGATGTTCACTGATGACATCATCATCGACGTTGCAGTTGTGCCATTTCAGTTATTTAGTATGGCTGTGCTACTATTTGTCAACTAATTAAAAATAAAGAGCCTCGAAGGCAATTTCATGAAACTTTCATAAACGGATCAAAACCAACTTATACGCATTGAACTTTGGAAACATTCACTAAATGCAGTTCAGAACTTGTATGAGGTTTCCATCAAGCATATGCATAAAGTATGAATAGCAGCAATGGTAGACTTAAGCAATATTAAATTTCTAGTATTACAACTTCGTAATACATTCATTTGGGTGGACTATCTCACAGAACTGCAGAAACGCCTAAATAAATTCGAGTATTAGCAGACGTCGATGTAAAATAGAAAAGGTTGAATACTTAGCTTGCTTTTATTCCACAACGTCATATGGTGTATTATTTTGGGATAAGTCTTCAAGTCAAACAAAAGTTTCCAGTGTCCATCAGCGTGTAACACCACCTAGAGAAAAGGCCGCGGCGCTCTCGTATGACGTCACGCAGAGTAGGCATCGTTGGCGTAGCTTACTCAGTGGTAGGGATGCAAACGATACATCGATGTTGTGAAAAAATCGATGTTTTGTCCATAAACATCGATGTTTTGAACAGCGATATATCGCCGATGCATCGACGACAGAAGTCCAAAATTGTCGACATCGTTCAAGAATTGATTGGGAACTCCATTATTACTTTATTAGTTGCTCAGCCAGCGTCAGCTCAAGTGTGGTGCTCCTGCTGTCGTCGGTCGTCGCTGTTTTCATACCTTTGAAATAGTAGGTAAGTGAAATATGAAACAATCTGATGATTAATCCACTACAGTCGGGGGTTCGAATTCCCCCTCGGGCATGGATATTTGTGCCGTCCTTAGTCTTAGTTAGTTCATAAGTAGTTTGTAAGTTTAGGGACTGATGACCCCGTAGTTAAGTCCCATAAGCTATACAAACATTTGAACAGTTTTTTGATGATTAATCTGATGTTTGTCCAGCACGGGCTGCTGGCATTACTGAAATTTCACCCTCCAACATCAGTGGAATCGAATGTTTGACAGTGTTACCCAGTCAGACTGATATCGTACTATCAAAACGTCAGTTAAAACATCAAACAAAAGTCGACAAAAAATCCGAGACAGAAGCCAACAAGCCAAGTATAACATAGATTTTCATTTCAGCAAGGTACATGATTTGCTAAACGTCATTGATGAACATTCATTTTAAAAATACATTATTAAGTAATAACTGAAAGATGCATAATGTTTAATTTTCTCCACGTCGACAGCTAACAAAAAAGCAATACGTCAACAAAACACAAGTTATTTCGCATGTAATGATCAAATCGATGTAAGTCCGAAGTAAAATCAGCGAAATAGGTAGCGAAACCTTATTACCAACTTCTTTTTCATTCTAATCTGCCATTTCGCTGTGTATTCGTAGCCTAGTGAAAGAACATATATAAGGCAGATACTTTCTGGGAACACAGCTTCATTTCAGTGTGTTTTTCCTAATATTTCTTAAACGTATGGAAACATGGGATAAAAAAACGATGTATCGTTTTTCAGAGCGATGTTTTTTTTAACATCGATATTTTTCCACAGGAACATCGGTGTCTAAACATCGATGTTTTTATCAACGATTTTGCATCCCTACTCGGTGGCCGTTGGGACATGGCCAACTATGCCGTAGCGTGCAGCCAGTCAGCTTCGCGAACGATGCCTACTCTGCGTGACGTCACACGAGAGCGCAGCGGCCTTCCCTCCAGAAGGTGTTGGTAACACGTATTGTTTAAAGAGTAAATTCACGGACATCCTGTAAAGCCTCTTCAAAGAACTGTGTATACTAACTACTGTCTCCCAGTACATTTATTCCTAAATGAAATTTGTCATAAATAATATATTCCTTTTCCCAACAGACAGCTCAGTTCATACATACGATATTATGACCAAAACCGATCTACACAAGGACTTTAAAGTGGTCATCTACTCAGAAACACATTTTCAATAACTTTCCACCAACCACAACCAATTTAGCTACTAATAAAGAGCAATGTAAGAGGAACCTAAAAGTCTTACTATTGCCCAACTCCTCCACAGACGACTTTTTTAATATAACCGAATGATGTATGTCATTTAATTCACAACGTCTTATTGTCACGCAGTGTAGAAGTTGGCATCACTTACACGTTTATGCAATAGTCATTATTAACGTCTGCCTCCGTAGCATAGTGGACAGCATCTAGATTATAACGCAGGGGCCCGGATTCGATTCGGGGCGTGGATTTCCAACGCTCGGGGGCTGGGTGTTGTGCCATCAAAATGATGATTAGTCGCCGAAGTGGCATCACCTAAAACGACCCCGGCGGAGTCGAGGGCCATAAATGTCACACTACATTCGTTATTATTAAATCATGCTTACGACTTCTGACGATTTTAACGAATGATAGATGAGATGAAATACGAGTTACTGCACATCCATGACAAAGCACCTTTCCTATTGTATGACCTTCACTATCCTCCTTGTGTACTTAATATTAAGAATGACTTCTTCACTTTTCGTGTTTACGTAGCAATACTACTAGTATTTCCTGTAGTGGACGTTTTACCAATTGTGTTTATAATATAACAAAACTGAATTGCGAAATAGCAACCCCAAGATATAATATTATTCTGTTATCACAAATTTTTCAGTTTCAATGCTGAGAACTAGGTCGACCTCGTAAATGAACCCATGTAACCGCTAGATGACTGTAGTGTTAGACTTGGCAAAATATGTGTTCTCAGATAATACAGATAAAGTTCAGGTTGTTCAGAAAACGCTTCTCGATTGGTGGTATAATGAAAACCTTAAGGGGTATCATTTTTTGTGTATACGTGGAACAGCTACATGTGATATATGTTTATTACAGCCACTCTGTATGTGCTCCCCAGCCCCTCCATCACATGGCAAACACCTAGGCGATAATCAAGCTCATTTCATACTCTGAGAGCAAATCTGGCGTGACTATGTTCACACCTAGTTTTATTCTGTCCTTCATTAGATACATTTATGCCGCGGTATAACTAATAATCCGGAGATAGTAAAGAGCATCAAAACAAATACAGGGATTAGCGAACATCGAGTTGTAGTAGCGAGACTAAATGTCGAAATTCCCAAATGCACAAAAAATAAACGAAAAATATATCTATTCAATAAAGCAGATAAAAATTCGCTTCACGCTTTCCTGAGTGATAATCTCCGGTCTTTCAAAACTAAAAATGCGAGTGTGGATCAGTTGTGGCTTACTTTCAAAGACATAATATCAGTAGCAATCGAGAGATTTATACCAAATAAATTAATAAAAGAGGGGGCTGACCCCCCGTGGTACACAAAACAGGTCAGATCACTGTTGCAGAAACAAAGAAAAACGCATGCAAAATTAAAAAAGACACAGAATCCACAAGACTGGCAATCTTTTATTGAAACACGCAACCTAGCGCGGACATCAATGCGAGAAGCCTATAGTAGTTACCACAACGAAATCCTGTCTCGTAATCTTGCAGAAAATCCAAAGAAATTCTGGTCATATGTGAAGTATACTAGCGGCAAAACACAAACAATACCTTCACTACGCGATAGCAATGGTAATACTACCCACGACAGTACTGCTAAGGCAGAATTACTAAACACAGCTTTCCGAAATTCGTTCACCAAAGAAGACGAAGTGAACACTCCAGTATTCAATCCAAGAATAGATGCCAGCATGCGACACTTAGAAGTAGATGTTCCTGGAGTAGTAAAACAACTTAAGTCCCTAAACAAAAACAAATCTTCCGGGCCAGATTGTATACCAACTAGATTCCTCTCAGAGTATGCTGATGCAATAGCTCCGTACTTAGTTATAATTTACAACCGATCACTCAGCGAAAGATCTGTACCCAAAGACTGGAAAGTTGTCCAAGTTACTCCAATATTCAAGAAAGGCAATAGGAGTGATCCCCAAAATTACAGGCCTATCTCATTGACGTCGATTTGCAGTAGCATTTTGGAACATATACTTTGTTCGAATATTATGAACTACCTCGAAGAGAACGACCTATTAACCAATAGTCAACACGGATTCAGAAAGTATCGCTCTTGCGAAACACAGCTTGCCCTTTATTCACATGAAGTGTTAAGTGCCATCGACAAGGGATCTCAAATCGATTCCATATTTCTGAATTTCCGGAAGGCTTTTGATACTGTACCCCACAAGCAGCTTCTAATGAAATTGCGTGCTTATGGAATATCTTCCCAATTGTGCGATTGGATTTAAGATTTCCTATCAGAAAGGACACAGTTCGTTGTAATCGACGGTAAGTCATCGAGTAAAACAGAAATATCTGGCGTTACACAGGGAAGCGTTATAGGTCCCCTACTCTTCCTCGTGTTTATAAACGATTTAGGAGACAATCTGAAGAGCTCCCTTAGACTGTTCGCGGATGATGCTGTCGTTTATCGGTTAGTGTAGTCAACAGAGGATCAAAAGCAACTGCAAAGCGATTTAGACAAAATTTCTGCTTGGTGCGAAATTTGGCAATTGACACTAAATAAAGAAAAGCGTGAAGTAATACACATGAGCACTAAAAGAAATCCGCTGAACTTCAATTACGCGATAAATCAGTCAAACCTTAAGGTCGTAAATTCTACCAAATACCTAGGAGCTACAATTACGAACAACTTTGACTCCAGAGAACACATATAAAATATTGTGGGGAAGGCGAATCAAATGTTACGTTTCATTGGCAGAACGCTTCGAAGATGCACCAAAGAGACTGCCTACATCACACTTGTGCGTCCTCTCCTGGAGTACTGTTGCCCCTTGTGGGACCGTCACCAGGTGGGACTGACGGAAGATATTGAGAAGGTACAGAGAAGGGGAGCTCGTTTTGTTTTATCACGTTACGGGGGGAAGAGCGTCACGGAAATGTTGCACGAATTGGGGTGGAAATCATTAAAGACGTTATTCATTGCGGCGTGATCTGTTTGCGAAGTTTCAATCACCGACTTTTACTTATGAATGTGAAAATATTTTGCTAGCACCCACCTACTTAGGGAGATATGACCATCCCAATAAAATAAGAGAAATCAGATCGAAAACGGAACGATTTATTTGTTCTTTCTTCCCGCGCGCTATTAGAGAATGGAACGTTAGAGAAAAGTTATGAAAGTGGTTAATGAACCCTCTGCCAGGCACTTAAATGTGATTTGCAGAGTATCTATGTAGATGTAGGTACAGAAGGTACGTCCACCAAGGTTTCTTATGTTTTTGCTATATTCTTTTACTATTTTTTTTATAATACAAGACGCTTCTGTAAAGTTCGTTGTTAGGGATCCGTATTTCACAAACCGCGCGGACGAGCATGAAGTGTCCCCGCAAGCACATTGAGGGACATGTCAACAAGCGCCCCCTATCGTGCAAAGCACTGCAGTGAAGCGGTGGTACACGCTGCGACCCAGCTAACAGGGTCAGTGCCAGTCATTGCAACATGGAGCACAAAATAAACAATGCGTGAACATGAAGTTTTGTTTCAAATTAGACAAAACGGCGACGGGAACCCATGGGATGTTTTTGCTTGTGCATGGTGTTCGGCCAAAACTACAATAGAGTGGACAGTGGAATTTCCTTCGCAACAATGCCCGTCCACATACTGCGATCCGCGCTAGATACACGGTCACTGTGCATCCACACCCTTCTTATTCTGCAGATTTGGTGACGTCAGACTGTTTCCCCGCCTTAAATTAGACTTTAAAGGCTTACGCTTCGTAACGGTTGCAGAGATCCAACAACGCGTGAATTAGGGCATCGAGCGATTCCACAAGAAGGGCTTGCTGACATTTTCCCCACAGCTATACAACCTACGTGAGATGTGTATTAATAACCAATGGTGCTTACTACGAAGGCCAGTAAAGATATTCTGTTTGTAACTCTTGTTTACTATGTTTCCGGAGACCATTCATCGAACTTTTCTAACGCACCTTGTACACCCCCAGAAGAAAATACTGTATCACCAAAAAGTAAGGTTCGGTGACCTTAAAGGGCAGTAAAGAAAACACTGTTATTGAATCAAGCACGATCACCTCAATGGCTGGATCTCATTGGAAATGTTACTATCGTAAAATATCAAAGTAACTGTCGCTAGACACAATTTCACCTTTAAAGGGAAGAGGATCATAAACTCTCTTTTCAGATATTGCACAAAACAGATTACAATTAACCTTGTACTCTTTCAAAATTGACTTGTTCGACGGTGGTTTTACATAAGATTTTTTCTGGAATTTTAACACATCAGCTACGTTGCCGTTTGATCAGCGCCATCTTGAATCTACTTCTCTCTAACACCTTCCTTTACACATTTTGCAAAATGTTTCCATTTTACAATTAGTTGAAGCCAGGGAGTGTTTGTGAGCTCATTTCATAGTCACAAAACCGTTAAATGACTATCTATCTACACTTGATACGTGTAGTACAGTTAGTTTTCTTTGAATAATTACTTTTTCTAGGTGATAATAATCTGCGTTGCTGGGTTGTTAATCGGCTGTTAGCAGTTTTATTATTTTAATAATGGATATGGAAAAGTGTTCGAGTGTTTAAGGTCTATCACAAAAGGTGATTGGCCTGCGTATTTATTCCAGTCATCTATCTCTACTCCTGATGCCATTCTTTCTTCCGTCTCCCCATCTATCTTATCACCCAGTTCTTCTCTCTGTCGGCTCCGCATCCACTATCACAACACCGCCTTCCCCTCCCCATTTCGACCTTCTCTTAACCCTTCTTGAATATTCTCAAACATTATAAACAATATCAACAAACAGGGACGCTAGCGATGTGATATGAAAACTCTGTGCATCCATAGACTAAGATATAAAATAGCAACTTCCTACTCAATTTTGTTATACACACTGAGACCAGCGCTCGAAGAGGTCGCAGAGAGACATGTCTGAATGTGATAAAGAATAAGTGCGGGTAGTATCGTTTAAATTTATTTGTAATGGTTTCCACATTAGGGAGCTTACGTATTTGTGTCAAATCTAAGTCTGAGCAGCTGATCACTATGAGAAGCGCAAGGGAGAACGTTTCGGTCATTAGCAGTAGTACGGTAACAGACACAAAGTAAATATAAGAAACAGTGACGAACTATAAGCTTATCCACTTCCATCCATCACTAAAGAATTCACAATAGTGCACAATGCGAGGCTCAAGGCTGCAGTGCCGGTCGTTGCTCGTAAGTCGTAGAATTTAGCGTTTTCCCTAAGACTATTTATTGCTTCATACTGTGCTAATCTTTGCTCATAACACTGAGCTACTGCCACGAACGTAGACCAAACAATCTTAGCTCACAATGGGCTTCTGAACGCTACTTCCATGCTTAAATGTCATTTGTATGCGTTTAACAGCTTTTGTTACAATCTGAAATATATGAAACTATAGGTATAGGGTGATTCAGTTCAGGTGTTCATTTCAAATATTTCCGGAATCGTTTAAGGAAAAATGTTCAAATGTTTGTTAACATTAGGGACTTAACTTCGGGGTCATCAGTACAAACTATTTATGAATTACCTTATACTAAAGACAGCCCGACTGGCCGACAGAGAGCGGTCTTGCGTATCGAAGCGTAAGGCCACTTCGCCGTGGCAATTGTTTAAGGTATATTAATTCTGTTTTCACGCAGACGAATTATAAGAAAGTACTCACTGAGCGACGTATGGTCTCTTGTAATAGCTATATTAATAACATAGATATGGAGATATCGATCGCTTTTACAAATGTAACTGTGGTAATTTCTGCTACTAGTATCGTGGATCTCAAAGAGACACATCGAATTCCCATTAAGTAGTTTCCGAAAATTACAATATTTAGAGCCCAGGATTCACCCGTTTTGATCATCATACCAATTGCTGTCTTATGCGGAAATCCGTGATTTACGACTCAAATAAGGAAGAAACAGCTTGCACTCTCGCTATGTTGGTATAAAATGGCCAGAGGGAACTTGTATTCTGTCTAGTTTACGTGTAACGAGTCTTGGGTAATTTGGAAAGAAAATGTATTTTACGAACCAAGATAAATTAGATATTGTACTTCTGTTTTCTCCTTATCCGACCTTACGCACTTCCTTATTTGGTTATGAAATCAGTGGCGTACGCAAAAGACAGCAATCGGTTTGATATTTAAAACAGATAAATCCTCTACTCTAAATATTGAAATTTCTCCGGAACTACATAGCGAATTTCGACGTGTGAAACACTATTGAATTTTTTTTCTTTGAGATCTACGATACTAGCAATAGGAAGTACTATAACATCATTAAAAACCAATCTGATATCGATATCTAAATAATTAATATAGCTATAACAAAATACTGTACGTCGTTTAGCGAGGACTTTCGGACTATTAATCTTGATGAAAGTAGAATTACGATAACCTAAACGTTTCCGGGAATATTTGAGATGATATCTGATTTTGCGGATTCTATCATCTGTGGAACGTTATAAACGTCGCCTCAAGACCAGAAATACTTCCATAGAAGAAGTTTTGACTTTAAGGTGTAAGATGTCATTTCGCCGCAGCGTGGGGTGTATGTAAATATTTACCATTGCATAAATCAGTCATGCCCAACAAAGAAAGAAAATACATTAAACAAGTAAATTAACAAAGGAACACATTGTTGGATCGATCTAGAATTGTTTAATAAGAGGTTTTTAGCCAAGATCGGTTTCTTCTTTTACTTATATGACCGGTTTCGGCGTCCTATACGCTATCTTCAGACCTGTCGTAATTTTTTACATCACTGCTGTAACAACAATTTCTAATATAGCACATTGGTATATATCCATATTGATGTGTCACGCAAATAAAATTTACATGTCAATAATAAAATGACAGAATCCATCCTTCACAAGGTTTACGTTAGAGCTTGATTCTGAAATGCCTCTAACGTAAAACTTGAGAAGGAAGGATTATGTCATTTTATTATTGACAAGTAAATTTTATTTGCGTGAAGATGGTGTCTAGCACGCCGAAACCAGTCATATAATTAAAAGAAGAAAGCGGTCTTGGTTGAAACCTTCTTATTAAATAAATTAATATATAGTTTTCAAAACAAAAAGCCAAGATCGCACATTAATAATTTATTAAATGACGACCGGTTTCGTTGCACTGTGTCACCTTCATCTGGTCTCATATATGATGATGATGATGACACAGTGCACCGAAACAGGTCGTCATTTAATAAATTATTAATGTGCGATCTTGGCTTTTTATTTAGAAAACTATAAAACGATAAGATCGCCTTCAAACCCGACTGTGTCAGGTAACTTTAAATAAATTAACTATTTTCGGTAGGTGATAATTAACATTTTACGTCCGTCGTTCATAGACTGCCAGGACGCGAATCCGCGGCTGGCTACGTGGTGCCTGCTATCCGCGTGCGACGAGGGGATGAGGTGAGGGTTTGCGGCAGGCCGCATTCCGCATGCATAGCGTCGCAGGCTGCGGTGCGCGGGCACGTCTACCTACCAGGCGCGGCGCGGTCGACAGGTATTGGCAAACCCAGCGAAAGAGAGCTCACCGCGCGCCCATCACCCGCCGCCGTTGGCATACAGAGTGTTAGTTACGTCTCCTCACAGACTGCTTCACACGCGCCCTACACCGAGTCTCGTCTGCAGTTGTGTAACACCGATTTTGCCGAACGAAGGCAAGCACAGGAAGATGCATCCTCATTTAAGTCCACATCCAGCATTAGTTTACGATCCAGGAAATTGTTGCAAAGTCTCACCATACACACGAGTACATAAATTTGTATTACCACAGACACAAACTGAAATGGACGCGCATTGCAGCGAAGTGACTTCTTACATCATTCTTATCGATCATCGAAATTACTTCCCAATAGGGAAGGCCGGCCTTGAAGCAATGTGCAAAATTCTACATCTACATCTACATGGGATACTCTGCAAATCATATGTAAGTGCCTGACAGACGGTTCATCGAACCACCTTAATACTATTTACCTCCAAATTCCATTCTCGAATAGCGCGCGGGAAGAAAGAACACATGAATCTCCCCGTTCGAGCTCTGATTTGCCGTATTTTATTGTGATGATCATTTCTACCTGTGTAAGTGGGAGTCAACAATATATTTTCGCATTCGGAGGAGAATGTTGTCGATTGGAGTTTCGCAAGTAGCCCACACAGCAGGGAGAAGCGCCGTTGTTGTAATGATTCCCATGCCAGATCCTGTATCATTTCGGTAACGCTGTCTCTCATGTATCGTGACAATAAAAACCGAGCTGCCCTTCGTCAAACCAACATGATAAGGATCCCACACTGAGCAGCAATATCCCAAAAAAGGACGGACAAGCTTAGTGTATGCAGTTTCTTTACTAGTTCTGTTGCATCTTGTAAGGGTTCTACCAATAAAACGCAGTCTCTGGTTCGCCTTTCCCATGACATTATCTACGTTTTCTTTCCAGTTTAAATCGGAAGTAATTGTAATTCCCATGTATTTTGTGGAGTTTACGGCCTTATCTTGTAAACAAAGTTTAACGGATTTCTTTTCGTACTCATGTGGACTACTTCACACTTCTCATTATTTAAACTGCCAATTTTTACACTATAGTGATATCTTATTCAGATCGTTCTCCAGTCGGTTTTGATAATCAGATGATTGTACTAGACGGTAAATGACGGCGTCATCTGCAAACAACCTAAGAGAGTTACTTAGATTTTCTCCCAAATAGTATATGTAAATAAGGAACAGCAGAGGACCAATAATACTACCCTGTGGAACGTCCGATATCACCTTTGGTTTAGTCGATGCTTTACCATCGATTACCATAAACTGTGTCCTCTCCAGTCGCAAATTTGGAGCGGTATAGCATAAACACGCAATTTGATTAAAAGCCGTTTATGAGATATAGTGTCAAAAGCCTTCTGAAAATCAAGAAATACGGAATCGATTTGAAATCCCTTGTCGATATCACTCATCCCTTCGTCTGAGGAAAGGGCTAGTTGTTTCGCATCAACGATATTTTCTAAATCCGTGTTGACCTAGGGACAATAGATCATTCTGTTCGAGATAATTCATAATAATTAAATACAGGATATGTTCCAAAACCCTGCTGCAAATTGATTTCAGTGATATAGACCTGTAGTTTAGTGGGTTACTCCTACTGCCTTTCTTGACTACAGGTGTGACCTGTGCAACTTTCCAATCTTTTGGTACAGCTCCTTCTTTGGGAGAGCGGTTGTATATGCCTGTTAAGGCATAATCAGATAAAAGTCTAATGGGTATACAGTTCTGACCAGAAGACTTGTTCTTGTTCAGTGATTTTAGTTGCTGCACTACTCCGATGGTATCTACTTCTACGTCACTCTTTCTGGCCTCTGTTTTTAATTCGAAATCTAGAATATTTGTTCCGTCTTCTGTGGTGAATGAGTTCCCAAAATCTATGTTTAGTAACTCTGCTTTAGTAGCACTATCATCGGCTCACTATCACATAGTGAGGGTATTGTTTGTGATTTGCCCCTAGTATATTTAACATATGACCAAAATCTCTTTGGGTTTTCGGTCAAATTTCGAGAAAAAGTTTAGTTGTGGTAAGTATTGTAGGCATCTCGCATTGACGTCCTCACTAAATTTCGAGCTTCTGTGTAGTACCGTCAGTCCTGGGGACTTTGTGTTCTTTTAAATTTCGCATGCTTTTTCCGTTGCTTTTGAATCATTTTCCTGACCTGTTTTGTGTACCAAGGAGGATCACCTCCTTTTATTAATTTATTTGGTATAAAATGTCAATTGCTGTCGACACCACCTCTTTGAGTTTTAGACACATCTGGTCTATACTTACGTTCAGTGTTAAAAACGAGTGGAAGCTATCTTTCAAGAAGCAATTTATTTTATTTCTTTCTGCTTTCCTGAACAAATATAAATTTGGTCGATTTTTGTAACTTCTGGACTTCCGATATTCAAATTCCTCAGCCGAAGGAAAAATTGCATTATAAGTATTTACTGTGGTTTCACCGATTCACTGTATTGTGGAAGAGAAAGCACAGAGGATGTAGGGCAACGCTAGAATTTAGTTTGGTAAGGTGAAGATATATCGTAGCACAATGTCAATGAATTCAATGGAATTTGGATTCTGTTGTGTAGTTACTTATTTTGCAAAGAAAATAGTGATATGTAAACTCTATTAATGGGGTAAACTGGTCTATCTAGATTATACACATTTTAATCAACATGATTTGTGACCATGGATAACTTGGTTCATTAAATTTGGAAAATAAATTATCGCAAAAACAAACTTCACGTCCAAGGGTCGCTTCTCCTATGGGTTGTACGCTCGTGGAACTTTCTCAACATACGATTACCTTAGCCAAATTAGATTATGATCAGTGCTTTCGGTATACAGATTTTAGACGTCTTTAGCCGGTAACATACTGGAAGGAGAGCAAGAATATTGCTATCACACTTTACTCGAATCTAAGCTTATTTACAGTTTCAATAAACATTAAAAAACAGGAACCAGTAAATAATTAGTCTATGTGGTATGAAGTATGTCTGAGACATTAGAGGATGGTTAATTTACAACAGGAAGTCCATTTTCGTTTTCAAACATTTTCAAGTGTAGTGCCAGGGTCACAAATTTACTGAAAGGTAAATCCGTTATCCACTTGGACGGTCTACATACACTGTTATTTACATACATGGTCAGCTGATTTCGTCACTGAGCCGTTTTCAAGAACTGCTCATATAGTCATAATTGTAACATTTCATGTTGGCGTAAACAAACGTCCGGCTGGCATACTTACATTATAAAAACATAAGAAAATACTGTTTATAAAGTTAATTGTTGCCAACCATCATTAGTTTTTATTTCGTTTTAGGTTAATCCACATGGCAGAGAAAATGTAGATTTATGTTGTTCATTTTTGTTATAGAGGTCGATATATTTTGACGTTTGCATATTACGTGTTATAAAATATTCATGAATGCCGTTACGTCACTTTGTGATAATCTGATAATGCCCCAAAGAAGAGAACGCGTTATTAAAACATAATAATCGCACACTGGGTCATTATTATTCAAAAATATTATATTACGGTTGCTGTAGCAGACGAACAGATGAATTTGGAGACTTTTGTGAAGAAAACGTGTAAATTATCGTGTACACGTACTGTTTTGTATGTGTTTGTTTACTGTAACAATTATGGCAAACAAAATAACCCAGTAATTTACTGATTATAGACTTTATCTTACTTGAACTTAGTTGCATACTGTGACAACTGTTGCGAAGAAAAAAAAAGAAAAAGAAGAATATGATATGATTACTAAAAATCTGACCTATTGTATTCGCCAATTTAGACGACTATAACATGTAAATGAAATATCTTTTCTTACTGTCGTGACACCTTATTTTCAGTTTTCTCTGCTACCGTCAATGATTTATTGGTCTCTCCTACATTTCGTAAACAATCAGTAAATTCATTACTCGAGTTACGGCAAATTCCTAAACTTACAATCATGTCTTTTAACCGTTCTTTTTGAAACATTTTTTGGAGTGCATTGTAAATATCCCAGCCTTTATTCGGTGGTAAAAAAATTTCAAAAGTATAATGTCTCCAATACGTTGTGTAAACCATCAATATGGATCCCAGATGGTAAATATTATTGCGAAATCAATATTTAAAGGTAAGTATTGTCCGTATAAGGTTGCCAGGTAGCTGTTGTTATGGCAGAGCTAGTCCCGTGGGGTGATACACTGGTCCCAAAGGCTAGAATAAGCTCTCCAAATGATCAGCAGTTAAGAGAATCGAACTTTCACCTGACACGGGCACGTACAATATCTCTATATGAACATTTAAACTCGTTTTCCTAACGTACATCCTTCTAACAATTGAAATGTTTGGCAGAGCAATGTTTCGTTGTAAAGCCAGAACATTCGAAGCAGCGTGGAGTAGGCATCATAATCGATTTCAAATGAAACGACAGTATAAAATTTTCAGTGTGGGATCAGAACGAAATAGGGTAGATCGCAGAGGTTCGTTTAATAAGCAAGGAAGCGTCACAGAGATTACCGCCAAAATACAATGGTAGAGACATACTGTACCGTAGTTACGAGGGCATAAGTTTCTTGAATATTCAACCTACACTGTATAATGCTTACTCCTATGTATATTCGGATGCTTACTGGCAAGCCCTTTTCGGGGCGCCAAACGTGACAGAAATTGGAGAAGGATGTATAGTACACAAAATAACCTCCGCCACATGCCGTAAGGTGGCTTGAGGAGTACTGATGCATGTGTAAAACTGCGCTAGCCAAAATCACTTTATATTTCTTGACTTGACTCACGAGGCATAGGACGAAGTTGGTGGTGACAGGATGCATTCCACGATGCTATCTCAGGATTTCACGACATACTCTATCTGATATCCTACATTCTTCTGCAGTATGTCGGCCATTTTTAAACTCCAGGACCCATTGGTTTAAGCACTCATCGTAGTAGTTTTCCTGCAACATTTGACGAGTCTCTGTTAAGGTTTTCTTCTGATTTACAGAAAATTTAATGTAGACGCGATACTCCTATAATTCTGCCATCTAGAAATGTTCAAGCTTGTGACACAACTTTGGTTGTTAAATATTGGCTGCTCGCGCTGATGACAACCGTCATCCATGTGATTTTTCCACTGTGTTTTGTCTGTGCAGCAAGGAGCTCGCCTCGGTTTCAGTACTTTTTCACTACTTCTTCGTCTGTCAGCCATCCCTGATTTTCAGTTTTTTAATTAGCAGTGTTTATTAAACATTATTGATGTCTAGAGGACACCGGTCATCCACAAAGGCACTGCTGTTACAATTTCAAGCGAACGCCTGCCCAGGTTTCCCAGTGTTACCCATATTTCATTTGCGCAATTTTAGGCCATGTTGAAACTGATCTATTTACATAACATTCTCTTTCTTTTTTTTTTCTTTTTCGGGGTGATTTCAAAGGGAAAAAGAGACCATAAGGTATGGTTGGAATGGTTACATGAGCTGCATTGTCAATATTCTGACAGTGATACCTGCTTACTTAGAGAAGGACTGTATAGGTGAAATCTCTCACAGTTCCAAAGCAGAACGAAAAGTATCTGGAAAAAGACCTAGAATCACAGGAAGAGATGATTCAAAAAGAAGAATTAGCGTTATAGGGGAACGATGGAGCAACTAGATTGAGGAGAAGTGAATAACCTCCTCATATTAGAACCAGATCCTGTAATATTATTAGTCATTTAACTGGGTCCAAAATGTTCGTACAACAAGGAAAGAAATAGACATTTCGGATTTACTTAGGAATGTAAACACAATACGCATTATCGCAAAATGTAATATATACTTGAGTGACGTTTTTGGTAACTTTTGTTGAAAAGCGTGACGTGAAACAACTGGCAGATGGTGTACTGCATGAAACAAATGGGTACGTACGGAACGTTCCAAACTGTGTTGTCAAACAGTCTGTTGTTATCTTCTTTTTGTTTGCATTTTTACGTAACTAACTGTTCATGCAAAATTTCTAGGCTTTTTTCAATATATATTTTTTATTTATTTTATTTCATTTATTTACTTTTGTAAAAATTTCACGTTGTTTAGTTCAGCATAATATGTTCACTCAGGACGCCTATGTAACTTTTGCTATCTGGAAATGTTACCTTATTAAACGTTACCACAAACTGTTATAACATACTAATTGTGTATGTGTATTAAATGTGTTACATATAGGTATAATATGAAATCATAAATTCATTAATATACCATTCAACGTATAGAAATGAACCGATATATTCTGGATAACGCCTGTGTGCGAGCAACGGTGTCTGGGATTATGGCACGAGTCAGGAGGGTTAAAGTCCCTGCAGTTACAATTCAAGACAGAGGCGTGCAGGGATGACAAGTGTATTTCGCTTCAACACTCCATTGGCTGGAAGTGACTAATGTTCAGGAATTTTTTGAACAGACTTGATATACTCTAGATATGTGTTTAATACCTCTACAACTATACCCATGCCCGCAACCCACCTTATGGTGTGTAGCGCAAGGTACGTTCTGTACCATTGGCTCTTCCTCCTCCTATTCCAGCCGCTCATGATTCGCGGAAACAACGATTGCCTCCGTGCGGGCTGTAATGTAGTTTTACGCTTGTGATCGTTTCGCGTGTTACACATGAATACTTTATTTGACTCCTCAAGAGCCGTGGCGGAATAGCCGTGCGCACTGAGGCACCTTGCTGCGTGCGCGTGGCCGTTCGCCGTCGGAGATTCGATTATTCCCGTGGGTATGGGTGTGTGTGTTGTTCTTAGGTTAGTTTAACTTAGTGTAAGTAGTTTGTAAGTTAGGGGCTAATAACCAAGCAGTTAAGTGCTATGGATTTACAAACATTTGAACATTTTTGATTCCTCGCGAAATATGTATTGTTGGAACATTTACAGAATCCCGTAGTTCGATACAGAACGTCTCTCTTACTGTGACTGCCTCTAGAGTTTCGTAATCTGTGCAACTTTTGCCATCACTAAATAAACTTCAAACAAGCATGTAAAGTTTCCTTGAATATCCTATACATCTTCTATCAAACCTCTTGGTACGGATCACACACTGGTAAGCAATACTCATGTGTTGTAACGAGTGATTTGTAACCCACTTGCTTTGTGGACGGGCTGCACTTCTTGAGGAATCTTCTAATGATATTCAGTGTGGCATCTGCCTGACCCAGGATTAATGTTATATAGCTGTTCCATTTCAAATAAGTCTTAGGTCTGCACCCAGATATTATTTGGAAGCAAATGCTTCCAGTGTTGTCGTGCTGATGCATAGTTACAAAATGAAAGAGCTTTCTTTCTATGTAAACACTGCACTTAACATTTCCTTATGTTGACTATTGAGGCTCAATTTCCATTCCATACACTTAGCATTGATACGCTGCAGATCATACGGCATTTCGCCACCCTTTTCCAGAGTTGCGACTTCTCAACATATCGCTGCACCATGCGCAAAAAGAGTAATAGAAATTACGATGTTATCAACGAGTGAAAAGAAAGTCCTACACTACTCCTCTAGGGCACGTCAGAAATTACTTTCACAAGCCTCCGATGATAATGTTTTGCTGTGTTCTGTTTGCTAGATTCAATCGATTCACACGTCTGGTCTGAGATTTCAGATACTTGAGCGTTATTCATCAGGCGACGGTTTGGAATCTCTTTGCTGCAGTCAAGAAACACGGCATCTACCTGTAGGCTTGTATCTACTGCCCTCCGGGTTTCGTGGCTGAACAATGCGAGCTGGGTTTCACTTGATCGTAGCTTCCGAGAGCTATGTTGATTGCCGGCCGCGGTGGCTGAGGGGACTGAGGCACTCCAGTCACGGTCTGCACGTCCACTACGGTCGGGGGTTCGAATACCCCCCTCGGGCATGGATATTTTTGCCGTCCTTAGGATAAGCTAGTAGATAAGTAGTTTCTAAGTTTAGGGACTGATGACCCCATAGTTAAGTCCCATAAGCTATACAAACATTTGTAGCTATGTTGATTCCTATGGACTCGAAGAATGCATCGTCACCTTCCCCTAAAAAATTCAAGGCTGTGCCCTTAACAGGTAAGGCGATGATCACCATCTTTTTCGTCATCCGAGGTCCGATACCCATCGAATACCTCGAGCATAGAATAATCAGTAATAGTGACGTGTATTGTGATTTACTCCGTAGCAAAAGGCCAGCGTTTCTCATGGAGATAGTGATTCGGCTCCGTGATAACGCTCGTCCACGCGTCTCCAAAGTCGTACAAAATGTAGTGGCCAGGTTTAAGTAAGAGCAGTTTTAGCATCCACCTTACAGCCCGGACATATCACTCTGCGCCTTCCATTTGTTTGGTCCGCCATCCGCCCCAAAACAAACCCAAAGTGCCAGCGCTTCAACTGAAACGACGAACTGAAGAACACAGTAGGGGACAAGATCTTGTCACAGCCATATGAATTTTGGGAACACGGAATCCTTCAGCTTGTTAAACAGTGCGATAGGTCAAATGTTCAAATATTTGTAAATCTATGGGACTTAACTGATTCATCTTTAGTCCCCAGCTTACAAACTACTTATAGCCGGCCGCGGTGGCCCGAGGGGACTGAGGCGCTCCAGTCACAGTCTGCACGGCCACTACGGTCGGGGGTTGGAATCCCCCCTCGGGCATGGATATTTGTGCCGTTCTTAGTATTAGTTAGTTCATAAGTAGTTTGTTCAAAAATGTTCAAATGTTTGTAAAGTCTATGGGACTTAACTACGGGGTCATCAGTCCCTAAACTCACAAACTACTTATGAACTACTTACAACTAAGAACGGCACAAATATCCATGCCCGAGGGGGGATTCAAACCCCCGACCGTAGGGGCCGTGCAGACCGTGACTGGAGCGCCTCAGTCCCCTTGGCCACCGCGGCCGGCAAAGTAGTTTGTAAGTTTAGGGACTGATGACCCCGTAGTTAAGTCCCATAAGCTGTACAAACATTTTAACATTTGAAACTACTTATACTAACCTTAGGACAATACACATCCATGCGCGAGGGAGACTCTAACCTCCGACAGCGAGGGGGACCATGCTCACCACTGTGTGGTGCTTCAGTGCGCACAGCTATTCCGCCGCGGCAGTGCGATAGTTGTGTTCAGATTACTTTTGAATAAAGACTTTAGTTATACCCGACGGTCGTTCGTAATTTCTCATTTATTCACGTTTTCGTGCAAATAACCGTGCAACATTTAGTCCAATGGTGCTTTCTAACCACACGTGAATTTTCTGCTTAAATAAAAATGAATTGATTTGTTCGGTTTTATTTCCCAATAAATCGGAAGGTATATTACTGTCTTAATACGAATTCACCGTAGTGCAGAATACCGAAGTAGAACTTTTGTTTGGTAGGTGTTGCATAACATATGAATGTGTGTGTGTGTGTGTGTGTGTGTGTGTGTGTGTGCTGTCCTCAGGTTAGTTGAAGTACATACAATCTTATACCAAGGGAATCCACAGTTAATCAAGTTATACATGTTAAAAGGAACAGTCAAATTGTTAAAATATTATAAAATAATTGTAAGGTTAAAAACTGATTAAAAGTCCCGTACTCCGCTTCAGCTGCTTTATTGTGGTCCTTTCAGGATATCACAACCAGTTTCTTGTCTTTTAGACACATCATTAGGCGATTGGAATACCTAAAATTGTTAAGAAATTAGGACTAATGTTTTATTTCCTCATTATATGTTCAAAAATTTCTAAAAGCACTAAAATAGTATGTATAAAGATAAAATTATTACTGGTAATTCCAGTTTCTCATAAAAACTGATACCGCATGTTCCAAGATTCAAAGCAGGGACCCTGACACGTACACCCAGCAGTATTCATATTAAAAAGCATTGTCCATTGCAAAATTTTGGGATATCATATTAAAATCAAGGTTTCTAAAATCAAAAACGTAAGATGTGAAAGGTACCGCAAAGTGTATGGATATTTTAAAAAGCAAGCTAAAAGATATCTTCTGACTCACATATAGTATTATAATAGTCAATGTCGTCTAGGTTTGGGCATCGGATGTGGTCAAACCAACTAATTCAATCCGACTGGTTGTGTAATATTTGTCAGAAAATATCTCTGGAAACGAAACCGAAAGTAACCACTTGTTATAACGTGTGGGGCCTCTAAGGATAACAACAATGTAAATAACAGTTACAAGGATATGGTGTGCTTGGAAGCATGGATAAATGATCCTTTCGTTAGCAGACACATCGCGATAGGAAACTATGGTTGTTAGGCGTGGCATAGGGAGACCGCCTCAGCTGTAGATTGGCCGACGCGACGCGAGCTAGTGTACATCTGAGACAGTCTCTCTAGGCCACACCAAACAACCATCGTTTCCTTTCGCGATGTATCTGCAAAAGATAGGACCATTTATCCATGTTTCCCAGAACACCATATTCTGGGATATTTTCCGATGAAATATTACACATCCAGTCGGATTGAATTTGTTTGACCATATCCGCTGCCCAAACCTAGACAACATTGATTATTGTAATGCTATATGGACCGCGATTTTAATATGATATCCAAACATTTTACCATGTACAATGCATTTTAATATAAAAATATTGCTGGGATCACATGACAGTGCGCCTCCTTTGAACCTTGCGGTATCAGTTTTTAACAGAAACTATAATTCCAATCACCTGATGATGTATCTATAAGACGAGACACGGTTGTGAAATCCTAAAAGGACCACAATAAAGCAACTGAAGAGCGAAACGGGACTTATAAACAGTTTTCAACCCTACAATTATTTATAAGTGTTTTACTGTTTCTTTTACCGTGTGTTAGTTTAACTGCTGCCAGCGAGCATCTGGTATGTCGGGTCGCGCGCGCCTCTGCGGCCGCCTATTCGTGCTACCTGCGCTAGCGGCTGTCCCCACGGCCTGCTTCAGGCGGTTAAACCAGCCGATCGGCCGACCTTCCCTGTGCTCAATATTCCTGCAGCCACCTGTGCTGCAGCCAAGGTTCGGTCGCGGGTGTCCTGCCTTCTGAGTGTGATCCCAGACACATGGTATCTGGACACTTTTTCCGTGACTTTCAATCTGCAGATGTATTACAACACACATTATGTACATTGAGACTGTTTGTTGGCAATTCCACGTCAAATTGGCTGATTTCGAAAGATTTTGCCGCTCGAACACTGCGGATTTCGAAGAAATTTTATATGAACATACACACACGTCCTCTACGAACGTTGGTGAAGTTTGGCAATCGTAGAAGTAATACTTGATGAGATGTAAACACTGGTTTGATTTCATGCGCAAAGTTGCGCTGATTGAACGAGAATTTATGGCGACTTTGAGTAATATACCTGGGGCAATATTCTGTTAAACTAAACACCACCTTCTAAAACTACACGCTTTATCTTCAGAAAAATAAACAAAATAATTTGGAAAGCCATATTCAACCAGATAAATTAGCCAAAGTAACAACAAAAAATCGTAGAAGAATGCAAAACTAACACTCATAAAACACAAAATGAGAAACAAATCAACAACGAAGGACCGCAGCAGTACCCGCAGACGCACGTTCGAAATATTCGGATATAGAGCTCTGCCTGAAGAAACTGAGATACCAACAGCCGTATGCATAACAAAATATTTATTCTAGCACAACCAGTTTCGGCATTCCACTATCCCATCTTCAGGTCCCTACATCGGAACATAATATCCAAAAGTAGGGATACTAAAACTGTATTCGTGGACTTCTGTCTCTTAGTGGGAAACAACAACAGCTACTAGTTTTAGTATCCCTACTTTTGGATATTATCTTCCGATGTAGGGACCTGAAGATGGCATAGTGGAATGTCGAAACTGGTTGTGCTTGAATAAATATTTTATTATACATACGGCTGTTGGTATCTCAGTTCCTCCAGACTCTTGACCAGCCGCTGTCCCGTTTCCACCAAATGGTGGATTCAATAATAGAGCTCAGCGTCTGGAGTCCTCCACAACACACAGGAAATTGAGGCTCGGCGCTTCTGAAAGCGTCAACAGCACAGACGGGAAGTCCCAGCGGCGCGCCGGGGACGTTCACACCACCAAGGGAAGGGCGTGGAGCCACGTGTATAGACGTCAACAGTACCGGAGGAAGGGCGCGGAGCCGCATCTATAAACTTCTACAGCAATCAAAGTGTTTAGTTTCTAAGCTTAGAGATAAATAACAGCAGTAGTTTAGTACCATAGCTTTACAAAAATTGGAACACTAAGCAGGGCACCTGGGTTCGAATCTTTGCAAATGAAATTTTAGCCTTTGAAACGATACAACAAAAAATTAACGACCTAATATATATTTTAATCGTGGAGCGTTCATCTCTCTCTGAACCTTAAGCTACCTTCCCTGGTTTCTGTCTGATGAGAGAAAGAACAACGTTCCGATTTATCTATCTATGTTCGGACTCTGATTAGTACAGACGTATCTATAGCAGCTCTTATTGTTTCATTTATCCAGCATGTAAGTAAAGTGCTTTTGTAAGTTAAATACAAAATGAAATATTTAATAATTTAATATGACGAGTTTTTATTTATCATTCCGGTAATGAATGTGGCCTAAATAATTTTTCCCCTTGACGTTGTGTGGTGGGTTTTGGATGCCATTACGGCAGACAAGATATCGTGCAGTGATTGTTATAAGTTTTTACCATGCCAAATATTCCAGAAGGTAGGCCCCGTCTTTTTACAATGTAACTGCCGCCAACATCTACTCTTTAATCGTTAAAGATATTTAAAAATAAAATTATGTCCCCTATTTACTTATTAATCATAATCTCTGCAGTCAGTATTTACGTAATATTTGGCTAATTTAATCCCATTGATATCTTGCAAACTATTTACGAAATTGATTAATACTAAAAGTTAAACTTGTCTCTACAACCTCCAACCACAAGGTAGTTAACAGTATACCTTCCACATTAATTTCAGTGCCTTTTGGCAGCCATTGTCATAAATCCGTAGCAGCCAATGTAGTAAATTGCCTGTTGGAAATGACCGACCGCAGGGAGAGTAGATCCGTTGAGACGACATACGTGGCCGTGCACTATCAGTGGGACACGGAACTAATTAGCCGCGCGTCAGGGGCTGCCGCTGCCCGCGACACGAGGCCCTGCTGGCAGCCGGCAGGCGGCACCGCCCGCGCAGCCCGGCGCGGCGCCGCTATCTGCCGCGGCCACACCTGCCGCCCACGGCCGTATCGATTGCGCCGCGAGCTATCGCTCGACCGGCATTGATTGCGCCTAATTCCCTGCAAATAGCGGCCCGCCCAGCCAGGTGTTACCGAAACGGCCGCGGCCGCCGTGCCGGCGCGCGCTGATACGGCCGAATGTCTCGCGCGCTCCGCCACCCAGCACACGGCCATTCCCACTGCGGGAACGGCTTTTACAGTGCCCGCTGGCTACAACCTCGATCACAGCACCAGTGGGCACAAATTGCTGGCAATCCAAAATGTAACACGAAGAGGACTGGGTACAGATACTTTTATATCCTATACAACGCGTTGTGCTGAGAATACCCTGTTATATGTGGGCTACTCCATATGATAGCAGACGAAAAATGGGAAAATTTACCTGCTTGTATATGGGTCATTCCACTTTTAAGGCACATCTTACCCTATTAAAAGACACTTACAAGTTAGTCATATTTTGAATTTTATTAAAGTTTTGTATTTATCGATAGTCCATTTTCCCTGCTTTTGAAAGGTATTCTTACTCATCAAAATACAAGATCCAGAAATTAAACAATATAGCTTTGAAAGCTTAAGGTATGCTCTTTTTGTCAGTGTCAAGAGAAAAAGGATTGAAAATGACACAGTTGAGATATTGGCTCCTAAAAATCCCCAAAAATTTGCACATTGAAAATTTTGGCCAACTTTGCAGATGCATATCTGTTAGTGTAAGTATCCAGTATTAATTAAATTTGATCCATATATAGATATCATAGGTGGGAATCACCATCTTAAATTCTGATGCGTTTGGTTCATATAAAAAGCAGCAGTGGTCTTTCAAACCTTGGCTCTCAGAACAGAGAGGCTCGTATCTGTATTTAGGTGAGACTAAACCTTTAATTTTTCCCAAGGTTTGAATCACTGTATGGAGTTGTCTATGTATATTAAAGCAAATGACCAAATGTTTGCTAGAACTTTCACAGACGCCTAGCAAACTTGGCACTTTTGCACCTTCAAACATAACGCGAAGATGACTAGCGTTTCTTTATAAATTCCTAAAAATTCAACTATTTTAGATACTGAACTGAAATTTGGTATTAAACTATCAAAAACCATATAGAACCTTCACACCAAATTTCAATAGATTTGGAGATGGTCGAGTGGTGTGCCCTGGTCCCCTTGGTGTGGATTGACCCATATTCTTGATATTATTCAAGCAAGGGGTCGATATTAATTATTTGTTAAGAATATATAACCCAAGATAGCTTGTTGAATATTTTATTTTATTTTTGATGTACAGTTTAGACAATCATAGTTGTCCTCCTTTCAGCAGCAATTCTAAATTTCTTACACAATAGAACTTCATGTGATAGGCCTGTAGTTCTTGATGTCTAACAAGGAGAGGTCACCTACTCGTCATCGCCGAATTCGTCCAAATTTATGAAACACTAGCTGAAAACCCGGCTTCGCCCGGTTACTTACGTATTATATTCTTAAGTTAGTCCATCCTTTTCTTATCTCTCTCAAAATATTCAAATGTTTGTTAAGCTTATGGGACTTAACTACGGGGTCATCAGTCCCTAAACTTACAAACTACTTATGAACTAAGGACGGCACAAATATCCATGCCCGAGGGAGGATTCGAACCCCCGACCGTAGTGGCCGTGCAGACCGTGACTGGAGCGCCTCAGTCCCCTCGGCCACCGCGGCCGGCCTTATCTCTCTCCGCCTCCACCGACTTCAATCCTTCCTATATACGAAAACATACATATACATGCTAAATGGCTGGTCAAACGGTGTCAAAGTCGCAAGGAACCATCCGCAGATTATAAAAATCTCCTTCATGAAACCTCACTTTCTTGTACTGACTTTCATGGTCACCAGTCAAACAATTTTGATGTTCGTTGTAAAGCACCCTTCATCATGCAAGTATAGAGACTTACGAAAGGCAGCCCATGTATTAATTAGGGGTATAAAATATCTTTATTCCGCATGTAATTCATATTCGTCCAGCCATTTCAGCGTAAAGGCGTAAGAAACGAATTAACTAATTGTAAAGTGCCCTCCGTCATGCACCATAGTGCCTATATCCTTCTCACAAGTACAGGCAATGAATTGACGATTTTTTATCGCAGTCGGGTGTACGGTATGGCCGCTCATAAGATACGAACAAAAAGAAACAAACACTAATTTCTATATATTTGATTTTCAAATTCGCATCAAAGCCATTCGTTGGTAACAACAAATTCCTTCGGCTGGTGGTTTTCACCCCAATGATTCGGTAAGCTTGTTATGCATCAAAACTAACAGCCAAAAATCCGTCATTTAAAAATCTGAATTAAGTATGATTTCCACTGAAGCATGGTTTAAGTGTTTTTCTTTCTTTTTTTTTTCTTTTTTTTTTTTCTTTTTCTTTTTTTTTTTTTTTTTTTTTTTTCTTTTTTTACTTTAAATTGCCGACATAAAATTCACATGGTGTGAACATTATTTACTTCAATATTTCTTTGAAGATTATCACCCTGAAAAACGTAACGTAACTTCCAGAGATAGCTGCTAGAATTTTCAGAAATTTCATTTCATTCGGTACTTAGCCGAAATCTGAAAATTAACTTTTTAGTCACGTTAAGTAAGTGAAATTATTATAGGATGAATAAAGTGTCCTTAGTCGCATGTAGCATGATGCCACAGGTTTTCAACCATATAATTGTTTATTATGTCATATCTCCTAAACTATTTGTCGTACAGTGATTTAATGGTGCCTATGACCATCGCGAAAGTGCAAGCAATATGTTAACAATGTTGCATCACAATCGGTTGAACGGTACGGCCGGGCATAAAATGCGAACACTCAAACATTAAAATTTATATATTAAATGTAGGGCGTGGTGAGACACGAAAGTGCCGGCCGCGGTGGCCGAAGTGACTGAGGCGCTCCAGTCACGGTCAGCACGGCCACTACAGTCGGGGGTTCGAATCCCCCCTCGGGCATGGATATTTGTGCCGTCCTAGTTTGTAAGTAGTTTCTAAGTTTAGAGACTGATGACCCCGTAGTTGAGTCCCATAAGCTTGACAAACATTTGAACATTTGATTTTGAGACACGAAAGTGCCCCAAGTGGGAACTCCAGATGGCCAAGCGTTTAGGAAATGAAGGGAAATTTGATACGGATCAATCACCTTATCAACTGTCCCTGTGACAGCGTGTTTAGAAAACGGTGTTTGGCTCAGCGGAGCCGGGCGTCGTCGCTCAGCGCGCCCGATCAGGGGGCTGAACGCTCTGTGTAATAAAGAAAGCTGAGACAACTATTCAACGAACCATCAAGAACGAAGTGGCGCAACGACCGCAATGCCTAGATCTAACTTAAGAACAAAAAGAAGGAACGGTAAATGATAGGACTCGTATTGCTAAGATCGCGAGTTCAACTCCGCCCGGCGGCATATTATTATTATTTTTTTCTTCTGCTCCTTGGCAATGCCTACACCTACATATTGTTCCCGTAGGTAGTGTGAGGACAAGATTAGATTAATTACAGCATGCACGGAAGCATTTAAACAATCATTCTTCCCATGCTCAATACGTGAATGGAATGGGGAAAATCCCTAATAACTGTTACAGTGGGACATACCCTCTGTCAGGCACTTCACTGTGGTTTGCAGAGTATTTATGTAGATGCAGATTGACGTCACACGTAACAGCAACATCATGTAGATTATTTTATTAATTTACATAAGCAAGAAAGAAAAGGGCATTAGATGAAATTCGGGACTACAAACATTTAGAAAGGGACTGTAGTTAACGCGTACTTGGGGACGTCGTGCATATAAATCGATACTTCCATTCTTTTACAATTGAACAATTACTTACACCTGGGTGATATTCATCCAAGAAACAGGGGATGAATTATTTTTGGCCGCATCTTGTCAACGTTATGAACGCCGCCCTTTTGCAGTTACATGGATTTTTTAATGTATACAAAGAAAAAAAATCTTGACTGGCATTCTGAAAACAGCTTCTTTCATCGTACAGTCCAGCAGGTAATATACTTGTTTTAATTAATGACGTCCCATACTGAAGTTGTGCACATATAAATGCAAAATAACATATATGATGTTCTGGTTAATTGTGAAGTCTGCAATGCAAGCATAGCCAAGGAGTAAAAAGTATTTGGCGCCGGGTGGAATGGAACTCGCGAACCTTTTAATAAAGACTCCGATCCTTTACTTCTGAGCCAAGCTTTCTAAACAGACTCTCTCAGGGACTTAATAAGGTGCATTTAGTGATAGATCCGTATCAAAATTCCTTTTATTTTCTAAACACTTAGCCATCTGGAGTTCCCACTTGGTGCACTTTCATATCTCGCCACATTCTACATGAACCATTAATTTGGACGAATTCGGCAATGACGAGTAGGCGTTCTCTCCTTGTAAGTTATAAAAGTTACATACGTATTTGAAATCTCTCTGTTAAGTACATATTAACTAGAGGTGAAAAAAATTTAAAATTATAAGTTGTATATATGCCGATGTCAGGAAATGATCCTTTCTTCAGTGCGGCGGCACTCCTAGCCTCTTACACTCAACAATCAGTTCACAACCACTACAAGTTTGAGTCCTAGTGGGCGTGGTAAAGTTGAGTAATTCAGTGCTGTTCCTAGTGGTGTAGTGGTAAGCGCAACTGCTTCAAAAACAAGATACCGGGTTTGAATCCCGGCTGGGTATACTTTTCAACTTTACCCATTAGCAATTAATCTCATACATTCCGTGAATATGAAGTTTAAAATTATTTGCGGTGACTCGTCACTTTAAAAAATAAATAAATAAATGAAATAAAATTAAAAAAATACCGACAAAAAACTCTAGTGGTCAGGTTTTTAAAGTAACGTGCTATTGCATATAATTTATATTTAACACATCCACTTCATATGTACTTAACACAGTACTTTTAATACATGTATGTGACTTTTATAACACACATCAAGCACTATGTCACATGATGTGCTATTTTGTAAATATTTTTAATTGTAGGCCTAGTGGTCATTTAAAGTAAAATAAAGTATTCTATAAGCGATCTTGGCACATATATTCTTAACAAATAATTTACCTCATATTTTTATAATAATTAATAATTGTGAATGTGCCAATTTAAAAGAGAGCAATGGTCGTGAATTTATTCCTGGAATGATTACTATTTTTCGAATTAAAATTCGGAGAAGTTAGACTTACTTTCCGCAAGAGTAACGTTTGCGCTGTGAAACTCAAGTTCGTACCTGATTTCAGTGAACTATATTTCATTCTGAAGCTGAATATCTCAAGTTGACGTTGGTACATAATATTAACATGGCAACAATTAATTCATAATTGCAATTTTTCACCTTTACTTAAATAAATTCACTTTTCCTAAAGAAATTTCATTAACTTGAACTTCTTTTTATTATACTTGGATTTACGTTTTGTTATGGTGTCTCTTCTCTTCAACGCGGAAAAAAATAATAGAGTAATAAATGCGTAAACTCGCGCTGCATTTACAAGTTGGACTGCCGCCGCCACTCAGTAAGGGGAAATGCCTCATCAGGGGGCTTACGGACTGACTGATGGCATACGAATATAAATTATTAAATCTGAAAAAATACTAAAAAATGAAAAATAATAAAAACATTTGTGTCATATAATATTTAGTACAAAGTAGTAGTTTGTAAAGATACCTTTCATTAATCTGAGACGTTCCACATCATTACGAAGTGTCGCATTCATAATCAGTGGAACAAGTACTAATCTAATCTAATGAACACGGATAGCGCAGCCGACATACTTGGCGCATTTTCCAGATATATTATATTTTTTCTACAGCTCTCTATTATAGATACCATAAAACTGATAATGTTTTTAAATCAAATGATGATCAATATGGCATATATATTATTCAATTTAAAATGCATTTTATAGTCAAAATATGTAAATGAAGAAAAATTCTTGAAATTAAAATTCTAAAAATACCACGTAAATACCACATCAATCTACTCAACAGTGCCGTAATTTTTTAATTTATTTGACAATTTCATTATGAACAGTTTTTGAGTTATGAGTGTCATAATCAAGTGATTTCATGAAATTGCGTTACTTTCACTCCTAAAAAGCAAACGGAAGCGTTTGTGTAGCACAACAGTGATTTTGTCAAAAAGATTAATGTGTTATTTCTATGACAGAAACATGAAATACCACAAAAAATGCAAGGTTTTCTGGTATCCAATATGCAATGAAAAGGAAGCTGTACACCCCCAAATGACGTGACGAAGATGTGATCTTGACACATATCTTTATTATATCAAATGCCTGCTTGGTGTGCTGTTGGGATATAGAAGTCAAGACACATACCATGTATTGTCAGAGTCGATCTGGAGTGGACAAGGATGGTTTATCCTGCACGAGTCACTGCGAAGTCATCGGCCACATTTTTTCGATAGGCCAGTTATCGGGGGAAAGTGGTGGCCAAGATATCAACGCTATCCATTGGCCAATGAAGAAAATTTGCCCTGGGGCTTGAATGTGTATGTAGTCCTGAGGTTATTTCAAGTAGTTTGTAAGTATAGGGATTGGTCAACATAGTAGTTTGGTCCAATAGGTTTACAATCATGTGAACATTTGAAGAAATTTGTTAAGACGTATGCAGTGTGTTTTTACGTATTACTCTGCAGCAAATTGGTCGTCGGCAAATTCTGAATATACAGGAATATAACAAGGTTCAAGCTCTTCAGGTATGCCAATTTGGTTAGTTTGTGTAGCAGTAATGCGATCTGTAGAAAAAGGTGGCGGAGGGGAGGGGAAGTGCTGTAATACCACCACAAATCTTGATAGTTCGTAAAGTGATTTAGGCCTCTCACCATGATTGCTACAACCTCTAAATCCATTACTATGGTGGAGCAGGCACATCGCGATTGATCGTTAGAAGCAATATCAATCCAATGATTTGGCCATATAGATCTTTCATCGCACCCTTGGCAGCGAAAAGCTTGCGGCCTGACTCAGTGGTATAATCGGCAACGGACACCTTGTGGACAGGCTACTCTCGCATGATCGTTTGTTTCCCCATCATGTAGCACTTGCAGGAGGTGCTTACTGGCGCCTATGATGTGCGCCTCTGGTGAAATACCAATAATATGCATCTTCTGTCATGCATGCTGAAAATTTAACCACTGTGTTTAAGCTTCCTCCTGGTTGTTGCATTTTCTGTGGCCAGTGGTATACAAAGTTTTGCCTAGGTGTGAGTCAACAGCTGTAATATACTTTTAAAATGCATAATCAACCATCAGCTATTTATGGTATTTAAAACTTTACCGGTTTCGGATACTATCCGTACTCAAAAGAGTCTGTTAAAAATTTTACAATCATGAATTATATACAAGTTACAATGAAATATGAAATAACATAGTAGTAACTTCCAGGTGATACTTACAAAATTAAACAGGTGACTGATAACTACATAGTTGATCTGATAAACTTAGCAGAGATCTCTGCTAAGTTTATCAGATCAACTATGTAGTTATCCATCAGCCTGGTTAATTTTGTAAGTATCTTCTGGATGACACTACTGTTTTGTCATATTTCATTGTAACTTGTGTACAATTCATGATTGTAAAATTTTTAACAAACACTTCTGAATATGGATAATATCAGAAACCGGCAAAGTTTTCAACACAATAAACGTCTGTTGGTTGACTATGCATTTTTAAAGCCAATAGTGTACGTTTAATGTCTGGTAGTAAATGTTCAAACGTTTATAAAGTTATGGTGCTCATCGGTCCTAAAATATACGAACTACTTAAACTAATTGATCCTAAGAACAACACGCACACCCATGCCTGAGGGAGAACTCGAACCTCCGACGTGGAACGGCCGCGCGCACCATAGCAACGCGCCTTAGCGCGAACGGCTATTACGTCGAGGCTGTCTGATAGGAGAAGGCAAACAACCAACTACGGCCGGATAAGAAGAAAAGACGTATTCACGCATTTGTAAAGACAGGCTAAGATATTTGTAGATGACTTACGTACGCGTATTATATGGTTGCCTGGTTGTGTTTCCGGTGTCTTTGGCGTACAGCCCTGTAAGAGTCGTAAGACAATGCTGCTGTATGGAATAAAAATGATTCCTCTCCGTTAATTAACTGTAATGAATCTGCTATGTCCTTTATTGTTAGGTTACGTCGGTGTACATCACGTAGTAAGAGAATTAACTATACAAATTGGGTTCATAGAAAACTACTTTGAATATTTTCGTGCCAAGTGTGGAACGCCGTGTTCTGACATATTCTGGCTGGGCGAAAGCTGTTGTTCGGTGGTACAATGCGTATTTTCAGTCGTAGATGGTAATGCAGTTCCAATAGGCAAGCTTCATACACATACACGATATGAGGGGAATGTAATCTGATTAGGAAAGGAATTTTATTCAACAAATAGAATTTTTACCATACTGCAGGCTTGTTTACTGTAGTTAACAGACGTTCCATAATAAATACTGGTTGCCAACAGCATCAAAATGTTTCAAATGTTTGTTAAGCTTAAGGGACTTAACTACGGGGTCATCAGTCCCTAAGCTTACAAACTACTTATGAACTACCTACAACTAAGGACGGCAAAAATATCCATTCCCGAGGGGGGATTCGAACCCCCGACCGTAGTGGCCGTGCAGACCGTGACTGAAGCGCCTCAGTCTCCTCGGCCACCGCGGCCGGCCAACAGCATCAGTTGATGAATGGTGATTGTGAAAGTCACAAGCATGCCATTGACCGAGAGGTTTCGAGTTTATTAGCTCGACTATTTTCACTTGCTAATAAATCAAAGGGAATAATATAGCTATTAATACAGCACAATAAGATGTCTGCTACTCAGCTCATTCACAGTGCTGCAGTTTTTCATTAAATATAATTGCATGGATCTATTAGAAGGACCAAAGTGCTTGTATGGAAGGCTATGTGACGGACTCTGGATATGGTTTACTAGGAAAGAAAGGCGAGGGATACGTTTTATGGCCTATGACAAGCGATCGGCATGGGAGAGACATGTACAACACTGTGTACCCTGTGTAATAGTTCACAGGGTCTACATTCAATATTTTAGGCCCATCGTGCTGAAAAGTGACCAGCACAGGAAATGATACATTGTCAGTTATACCTTGTAGAGTTTTGCAGTAGAGACTGTTGACTTATGATGCTGAGAAAGTGAATTCTTCAAGTAATACTGTCAGCCTCATCTGTGCTCTCCATCGTTCCCCTGATTCATGGGTTGTGTACAAGTATATCAAGAAATTGTAGCTTATAAGGCCACTGTAGTGCCAGGAATTAAAGTGAATCCACCCAGGCACCACAAAGCTTTTAAGGTCTTTTAGTATCGTGTAGCCACATTTTAAAGGCATCCTACTTATGTTAGTGAGAGTACCTTCAAATTAGATTATATTAGATTAGATGTACTTTTCATTCCAGTTGGCCCTCTCGGATATCTAACATGTCATATAAAAGGTAAACAAGTAAATGTCTAAAAATGAAATCTGATGTGTTAATGTAACTTCCACAGATGCAAATAAAACTATCCTAATGGATTCGTCTAATATGAATAATGAGATAGCAAGGAACCTTCGTCCAAGTTTATAATATTTAGAATGTCTGTTCCTTTATACATTACACTCAGCCTTACTTGTCCAGATTTTTCTCGGTTCAGGGATCATACACGCATTGCCGAAGTTGTTAAGGCAACCACTTGACCTACGTTGACAACTGTTGATCAGATCGCTGTGCGCCATTTATTTTCGTTTATCGTTAATATCGTATGTATCTATAAGTAATACAGATAATGTGAAGTAATTCGCAGTCAGGAATATATTTCGGACAAAACTCTTTGTCTTACTGCCCATAAGATACCCATCCAGTTTTTGTTATGAGTGCACTCAGTGACGTCCAGCAAATTGTAAGTACAGGTCAGTCAAAAGACGAATGATACAGTGGTATATCTGGTAGAGGTTTAAATAAAGGGCAGAGCTTCAGATAGGAATTTATTACAGATTGTTTTCAAAGTGAACACACAGTTTTAATAAAGGTCTTTTTTTATATGAACTTAAAAGTGATACATAAGATAAGAAATAAAAATTGAATATAACCGCCCCCCCTGTGTGTGTGTGTGGTTTTTTTTTTTTTTTTTTTTTTTTTTTTTTTTTTTTTTTTTTTTTTTTTTTTTTTTACTTTGAGCAAAGTACTTCAGTCTTAAGAACCCACAACTAATACAGATTAATAAAATGTCTTGAATAGTGAACAATGACTCAGTGATCAAACTATTGTTATTGAGCAAATCAAACAGTAAGCAACAAGTAATGCTTAGTAATGGACGGCTTGACGAGCCTTAGCAAATTAAAAAAGTTAACAATAAATAAAACAGAACACAGTGACTACAGACATTTCCTTACATAAATTGAAATGTCTGAAGGCCAAGAAACGAGCAAAGTTTGGTTTGATAAGTATGAATTGATCATGAAATAGTAAAAGAAAAATAAACAGCAATAAGATTAAGGTATACAGAGTCAAGTTTATCACAAGTATGGGGTAAGATGCACTCTAGTCAGTGCACCGTAACCCAGGAAGAAGAGTGTCAGGAGAGGAATTTGGCTGAATTTGGCTAAACAAGCTGCTGTCCCTTATTCCCGCGCGAGAACACCAGCTCGAAAAGGAAGGGACTTTTCGAATAAAAGGAAAAATGCCCAAAATACATCCGCACGGGGGGCAGACACAGAGCGGACGGAAATATTTGCTGCACAATACCAAAATAAAGTCCAATGTACACTTATCAAATTTTGATCGATTAGAATTAACCGGCAAAGCAGTAAATCCACTTGAAAGAAGTCAAAATAGCTCCTAATGCTGGACGCAGACGGACATAGGACATAGGGGGAAAATAGACACACACACACACACACACACACACACACACACACACACACACACACACACACACACAGTGTACACAGGCCGGAGACAGAAGACATAATACCCACCGAAAAGACACAATCAACACAAGGACAGTTCAAAGATTAGCCTGGTTGACGCATTTTAAGAAACATGGAGCACTGACAACAGGCTTTACATTAATGGAGTGAAATGTGGCTTCAGAGTAACGAACTAAGGCACTGCACTTCCTGTATATAGATAGTAAGTTTTAGGGACCCATGATCACTGCAGTTAGGTACCATAACTTTATAAACATTTGAAATTTGAACATTTCCTACAAGACAGTAAACGTACAGAATTGGTCAACCCTCAGATGTTTATTGTATTTAAAACTTTGCCGGTTTTGGATATTATCCATCTTCAGAAGAGTCTGTTACAAATTTTACAATCACGAATTATACACAAGTTACAATGAAATATGACATAACAGAGTAGTGTCATCCAGAAGATCCTTAAAAAATTAAACAGGCTGATTGATAACTACATGGTTGATCTGATAAACTTAGCAGAGATCTAAGCAGTCATGGTGTGAAAATACTATATGTTTTACAGGCATCATGAATTCACATCATGAATACTTCGATCTCTGCTAACACAGTCGACAGAAGACTCCGGAAAATTTACTAGCTGCAACACAAGATCGCTTAAATAGCAGAAGTAGTTCGCGATTTCACGATAACACACTTCATACCAACACAGGACGAAGTCGTGTTTACATCAATTATCAATTACTCACACTGTCCAAATGTGGCTGGAATAGATGTCACAGACCGACGAAAAAACAGCGGCAATCGAAGGAGACAGGAGAGGCCAGGCGTCGTGGAGACAGGTTACATCACATAGCAGCCAACACAACTAACACTCAGTGGAACTGGCGCCGTACAGCACGAAGAAGGTTGGCCCGGCGTCCGGTATCCGCCGTTGCTGTCGTAGTGCTGTCCCCGTCTCAGCCAAACTTGAGCTGCCCCGTACATGTTACGGAACACTCCTGGTAACTCGCGTCGACGCGGCACGCCAGGGCCACGGGCGCAACCGCCCAGCTAGGCAAACGCCCCACGCGGTGCCACCGAGCAACGCAATACGAGTTTCCGAGAAGTTCTCCTCCAAGTCACGTGTTAAACTCTTGTCAGCTCATCTAAACAACTCCCGCGTGAAACGGCCCTCTGTTGCTGCTAGAACTCGCCTCGCTCGGTGCGCGCTCCGCTAGATAACAGATCTCTTCTCGCAGAGAGACTGCATACTAGTAAACATATGACGAGCGTTAGAACAAGCAGCGCCGCGATTGCCGGAAGCAAAGTATAACGATAGAGAGGGCAGCGCCAGAAATCATAGCACCGAGGTACCACCAAGTCAGGACAATAAATAATTTAAAATGAATGAGATGCAGACCAACAGAAATAACAGGTCAGGAGGTAGCGAAGAAAGTGCTGGAATAAAATCACTGAAATACAAAATACAGAGCCAGCACGCCACATCTAATTGCCCTTTTTTATTTTAAAAATTCTTCAGTAATTGTGAAACATGAACATTACACTAAGGTACGGGTGAGTTTGCCTATCTCTTATGGAATGTAACTAACATAGGTGCCATCTTTCAAATATTTAATAATTTTTAATGGAACTAGTGTGGTGTGATGTATCATATAACATGATTATATTAGGATAAGCTCATTCCTGCAAACAGATTCCTCGTAACAGTTTGGAGGCATATAGGAATAGTCATTTAATGAGTTCAACATGCTGTCCCTCTTGGACAACGCACATGAAATCCAATCGTCATGCACTCACCGAAGGATTTACACAGATACAATCTCACACACTTGGTCTATGAATTGCATGAGATTCTGTCCATTATTTTCTCTGCCTAAACGATTTTCTTTACGTGGCGCCATAGACGAAAGTCTAGTCGCTTTATATCAAGTGCACAGGGTGGCCGTTCCACGGAACCACGTCGTCCAATTCAAGCGCCATGAGATGTACCATCCAACCTGTGATGAACAACTCCACCGTTATATGTTGCAGGCCCATTCTATTGAAAGTTGGATTGAAGGCTGCCATCTCTCATTCAGCACTAAGGGAAACACTTATATCTTAGTCTACTGGTACCACTTAGTCCTTGTTCACAAATACTACCTAGGCCATTATACATAAGTATCACCTAGATCTTCGTCTATTACAAGTGCCTAGACATTATCTCACTCTTACCAACTGACCAATGGTTGGCTAATTTCACCTAGACCTTGTTTCACTATACCACTCCAACCTTCTTCATTTGTACCACTTAGACTTCGGTCCACTTATACAACCTAGACCAGAGTCCTCTAAGATCATGTTACGATGGTCCACTATTACTACCTTGCATATTAATTGAACTTATGCATATTAGTCCAATTTGTACTTGAATTGAATTATATTTTACCAAAATTTTGGAATAATAACCCTTTACATAATGTAATATGAGTTATTCAAATATGACACTATTTCCCACTATATCAGTATCTTTAATGTTCTATAGTAATAAATACAAGTTATTAAAGAAAAGTGGCTATAACAACAGCAACAAACACAAAGAGGTGGTATTATCAATTTATGTTTTTTGATGCATTCGTATTTATCTTGTTTAAAACATATATATACAATAATTTATTACTCCCTATTACAACTACTTTTAACTGCAGTGGACAAAGTTCTCAAACTTCACATCTATCTAGAGCTACATTTCAAGATACATAAACCGTACACCAGAATGTGCGTAGACCTTAAGATATCTATATATATATATATATATATTACACGCAGACCTTTGGCTACACATTCAGATCTTGATGTATCCATACATCAAGACCTTGGGTTACATATCTGCCTGTACCTCGCTTACAGATGTGCTTGACCCACAAATTATACTGAATTCTCAGGTTGTATTTTAGGAAAATTTGATTGTAAATGTATTGTGCTTCATGCTTGGCTGGATATTTGACATCATAACTATTCCTTTCTTTCTATCTAATAGACCTTAAAAATTTATGTATAAAACTTGTATGTTTCTATTGACGATTGCCATGAATTGTACTAGGTGTGCATCATAATGTTTTTTGCTTTTTGTCTTGCTATTGTTTTTTTATATATATTTAGGAATATATGGATCGATATTCATCTTCCATTGTTAAGTACAACTTTTATTCGCACATTTTCCACAATCTATACCATATTATCCTTTGTTCATTTAACTCTTGATTACATAATACAATAAATATATTTTAAGTAATGGCTGTTATTTGTTTTGATCGAATACTGGTGAATTGCTAGGCATCTGTAATTTTTGTATATATCATTGACAAATACTTTGTTAAGGATTAATGTAATTTCATGCAATATTATAATTTCGTAGAAACTTAATGTATAAAGCAAAATATGTGCAGCTGTATATCTGTGTAGAAATACGATGTAGTGTAAATCAACGCCATCTGCCAAATGTTTGATGTTACTTGTATTCTGAAAATTACGACATCTTGTATATTAATGTCACCTTGCATGTATTATGGAACTATGTTTCATATGAAGAGTAACTCATTAACTGTTCTTCAGTATGACGTTAGCCAGCATGTGGCTCACATATCTACAGCAATTCATGGAGCTAGAATTCCAAATCATAATTTTAAATACCATGTGTTTCATGTACAAGACACTGTCAGGGAATTTTAAGCAACAATGCTTTTTTTCATTTATAATTTTTAATTTGGTCATTGGAAGGTTATACTGCCTTTTGGCAGATATAACTATTGACAAACAAACTAGTACGTATTATAAGGTAAAAGAGTCAGAATAATTACATATTTCAACTTTTCGCACATTGTATTATATCTTCTGTTACTTTTAGACTCAGAAATGAGTTAAAACCTGTCATCACTGTTAAGACTATAGATATTGTGTCTACTTAATCAAAAATATTTAGTTCGCCTCCCAGACAACGTAACACTTCAATTAATATTCGATGATAGCAACTTTCTCTTTTTCAGAAACGCTTTTTTCCATTGACATTCTGTATTTTATGCCGTCTATACAGCGACCATCATATTTTATTTTAATGCCCAAATAAGAAAATTCATCTACCACCTTTATTTTTTCGTTACCTAATATAATTACCTCACCATCATTGTTCCATACATTCCATTAGGTACCCCTGTTTCTTGTCAATTTTCATCTTATATGCTCCACTCCATTCAATTGCTCTTCCAAGTCCTTTGCAATCTCTGACAAAATCATTTACAAATTGCAATGTTTTTATTTCTTCATCCTGAGAATTAATTTCCTCTCCATATTACTCCTTTCTCTTCCTCACAGTTTTTTCAGTGTTCAAATTAGATAACATTGGAGAAAGTCTATAACCATGTTTACTCCGTTACCAACTAATGCTCTCCTTTCAAATCATATAATTGCTATCTGGTGTTCGTACTTGTATATGACGTTCCGTTTCTTATATTTTACCCCTGCTTACTTCAGAATTTGAAAGTCATTATCAAAGGCATACTCCAAATCTACAAAATCTTAAAAATTTAGGTTTGCCTTTCTCTGACCTACCTTCTACGGTAAGTCTTATTACCTTACCTGTTTCTATATTCCTCTTAAATCCAAACAGCTTCTCTGAGGTCAGCTTCTACCAGAATTTCCATTCTTCTGTAAATAATTCGTGTTACAATTTGGCAACCACGAGATATAAAACGGGTATTTCTGTAACTTTCAGATGTGTCTGTGCCTGCATTCTTTTGAATGGGGAGATTTCTTTTCCAAGCCTGAGGCTATTTCAACTGTCTCACATATCTTACACATCATGTGAAATAGTTTTGTTATGGCTGGCTATCCCAGTCTTCAGTAGCTCTGAGGGAAATTTCGTCTGCTCCAGGGTCCTTCTTTAGACTTAGGTCATTCAGTGCTCTGTGAAATTTCGTCTCTCAGTATAAGATCTATTTCATCCGCATCTAATTCCTCTTCCTTTCCCCAATACTGTATCCAAGTTCATTTCCTTTGTAGAGCCTCTCTATATATTGTTTCTATCGGCTTTCCCTTCCTTATTCCTGATTTTTCATCAGAGTTCTTGATATTCATACAGGCGATTTCCTTGTCTAGAAATATCTCTTTTATTTTCTTAGGAGAAGCCTATTTTTCCCTTAGATATACATTTTTCAAAAGACTTGCATTTGCCTTCTAACTATTCTTGATTGGCCAATTACCACTACCCGTCAATCTCAATTCTTAGTCGCCTGTACTCCATTTTAACAACTTGATTTACAGCATTTTTATGTATTCAATTAAATTCAATATTTCATGTGATATCCGAATATTTTGCAGGTTTTGTCTCTCTATTTCGACCCCTGTTGCCTTCACTATTTCAACCCTCAAAGGTACCCATTCACCTTCTACCGTGTTACTTCCACACTGTCCATCAATTGTTGCCCAAATTCTCTCTGAAACTTTAAAGAACCTCATGTTTCTTAAATTTATCCATGTTCCATCCCCTTATTTTCCTAATTTTGCGCAGTTTCTTCAGTTTCAGTCTACAGTTCATAATCAAGAAGATATGGTCAGAGTCTATGCCCCTGCGTACGTCTTACAGTATGAAACCTGGTTTCGAAATCAATGTCTTACCATTATGAAATCTATTTATTTCGTTCCGTGTCTCTTGGTCCCTTCTACTGTCTTTGATCGTTCTTAAACCAAGTGTTTGTTATGATTTAATTGTGTTCCCTGCAAAATTCTACCAGGAGGTTTCTTCTTTCATCCCTTTTGCCACTCCGTATTCCTCCCCTTCGTTATCCTACAACCTAATTCGTCGCCCATCACAATTATCTGTACATCTGCCTTAACTGTCTGAAAAATTTTCTTTACCTTACACATTTCATCGATTTCTACATCATTCCCAGGCCCAGATTATATGTAAACTTGAAGTACTGTCGTCTATCTTGCTAACGATAATCAGATCACGCACTGCTCATAGTAGTTTACCTGCATCTCTATTTCCTAATTCTAGGGTTAATTCAGTAACACCCCCAACTGATTTTGTATTTGTAACTCTGTAACCTGATGGGGAATCCTGATAATCTTTCCACGATATCTAACTTCATCCTAGATATTTGACTTTTGGAATATAAGCTCCCTACCCCATTAACGGATCTAACATTCCTTGTTCCAATACATAGATTGTAGTGTTGTCTTTCCTGATGACAACATTCTCCTGAGCAGTCCCACCTGTTGATCCGAATGGGGGACTATTTCATCTTTGCAATATCTTACTCGAGGGGATGCAATCATTATATATTCATACAATAGAGTCGCATGTCATCGCAAAACGTAATGTGTGTAGTTTCCCATTGTTTTGAGCCATTTACAGTAACTGTATGGCAAAGAAACATTAGCTCATGTCCCAAGGTCAGCTTAGTTAATCATCCGGATTGTTGCCCCTGCAACTACTGAAAAGTCTGCTACCCCTCTTTCGAGAACCCCTCCACTGCTGTTGCACCTACGGTACTGATATCTGTATCATTAAGGCATGCAAGCCATTCCATCTCAGCAGTGTCTTGGTTCATGGGAGTAAGTGTGTCCATAACAATAAATTTATTGTATGTCCATACCACAATAAATATTCATTTCCGACTATTGACATCCTACCTCGATGCACTGAAGTGAGAAAATATTGAGATACCTCCTAAGATTTTGTCAGCAGCAAATCAATATCGGGTAGATTCAGCAACTCATAATAAACTTTTTATGTATTCCATTTTCTACTGAATTGCTTTTATTAAATCAAACGAATTTTCTAAGAAAAACTTCATATTATTGAGAGAGTAAGACAGAAATAATTTGGAAGATAGTCTCTAATCTGAAAATGATATATAATTTATCTTCACTTCCTTAGTGACTACAGCAATACTAATGGAAACACAAATAGTAAAAATTAGAAAAATAAAAATTCATAAATCATCCCGCAGAATTGTGCAGTATGCTCTTCAAACATATCATGAACAATTGTGACTTTGTTACATGGGACATTATCATTCATGTAAATTCCTTGAAATCACCAAATCCCAGCAAATGTTCTCGAAGATAGTGAAACGTGACTATTTCAAATCAATCATCGATTCATATGGGGCAGCAGACATACTTCAACCCATTTATAAGGAGAACACAGTTATCGAGCCACTACCAATGTTGGCTTGATGTTGTGTTTGGTCCATGGCTTTGTAGGGTCTGCACCACTATGAAATCTTAGGAAATGAAATCGGGACATGCGAGTACACCACTGTTTCCCAGTCGTATAGTGTGCAACCAATCTAGTCACGTACCCAGAAGGATCGATTCAGGCGATGTTGCGCTATTAGCAAAAGTTCTGAAGTCCAAAATCTGCTGCAATAATTGTACTACCATAAAGGATTCGCTTCTCATATAGACCAAATCAATTTCTTCTGCTATTTCATGCAATGTACCTTGTGTCTGTTTTCATCCATTAATTGAGGGTTGTCTGCTACTATTGTTTTTATAGAGAGGTAAGGCCTATAATTTGGTATTCTAGGCACAAGGTGTATGCATAAATTTAACTTCTTAACAGTTTCCGAAATCAAGTGCGCCATGTCATAACGTCAGAAGGAAACTAATCAATTGCTGCTTCAAATCACCATTAATTGATTCAAATGGTAAGCAAATTTAAAATATGAACTGCACGATCACTTAATGAATTGTTTTAAAAACTCTTGCTCTCATTTCAGAAAACCTTCTAACAGTTTAAATGGTTAACTAGTGTTGAAAGCAATTAACAATTTCAACAACTTTGCCCCTCTTGGGAAAACTAATTAACCAGAGGAAAATTTTCTTGTATAAACAATACATGTATGATATATCAACAATTGGAGCAATTTCAAATACACAATTCAAGATCCCGCAGATGTTGCTTAAAACAACCATAAATATTGAAAAGGCCACAACAGTGGTCAAGTTTCAAAACACGTTACGAAAACAAGAAGGCGCCGTTAAGTGATATCTTATCTCACTGTTCAGTAATACCAACGTGACGTGCCAATCGATACAACAGTTGCAGAAAAGCACCCTTCTGATACTTAATAAAATACAACCAATTAAGAAGGGCTTTCCACCTTTACTAATTACAGTTACAAAAATTAAAGCCTCCACTGTGGCGTAAAACATGCCTTATTTTCAAAGTAAAGAAACATCTGAACAGCTTTCTAGGTACACAGCTTTGAAATACAGCTTTCTAGGATAACTGAACACGCAAGGAACCGTGTAATGTAAACATGACGAAATGTAATTTCAAAACAACACAATGACGCAGGTGAGTCAGGTGAGCCAATAACATTAAACTCACCCGGTATGAATGGTAACAAGTCCCAGTTTCAGGGTACTCGCTAAAGGCGAGCAACACACTTGCTAACCACATCAACACTTCAGCGAGTGCAATCCAGAGAACCCGGGATAACTCAATAGCTTCATATAGAAGATACTCAAACAACACCGATAGGTGAGCAGATGCAGAATTAGAACAAAATTTAAAGTCAGTCAAATTTAGGCAGCTACTAGGGGATGCGGTAAACACACCGGCAACAGAATCACACGCGCGCCTGAGGCAGATGCCAGCACGGCGATGGCCACGAGGACGAGTAAAACCCAAAAGACGCGCACAAACTACTACTCAGGGAGAGTGTCACACCGTGTCATAGCAAGCAGGTTCACCCATACACGTTATTAAAGGCAAGTAAAAATCAAAGGGAGGCACTATCAGTGCTTGTTTTCCTTTTTTATCATGGGTTCACACTGACCACTGTTTCACGGGGAATGTCCCACCACAGCCCCAACTGTTGTTAAATGAGAACTTAACTTGCTGTCCAGCTCGCCACAAGTACAAGCCTAAAACACCGCTAGAACCATCACTCAGCCACGGTAGCACCACACTCGCTTGATAGTATCAGCGAGGGCTGGGCTGACGGCGTTCCTCACAGTGAGGTGTCTCCTGCGTCATCGCCAAACCAACTACAACACGCCCGGTCCACGAGATGGTCGCCGAAGCAAATCACAGATAGTACGCCAATCATTCGGGGCGCCATGCTCTGGAGGAGGAAAAGAATTACAAGGCATCACAGGCGCCAGCACGAAGTGAAACGAGCCGACACGGCTCAGAAATGTTCAAATATTTGACCATCGCTCCTTACACTTTCAAACTACAAACACACACACACACACACTCACACCTCTACCGCAGGGAGGACTTGAACCACCAACGGCGGTTAATAGCGCGCTCTGCGGCAAGGCGCCTTAGAACTCACGGTCATTACACCGCGGCTAGCAATTTGATTCTTAAGTTATGAGACACGTTGTATAACTTGAGCCCGCTAGATACCTGAAACCTAAAAATTATCATTTTCTCAGAGAAATTTTTTGATGTCGTGAAAATATTGTTGTGTAAAAAAATACGTATTCCAATTGTAACTTCTGATGACTATTCCCCCTCTTCTCCCTAGTCATATTATGTTTCCAATTTGTTAAATTGCACTACGCAGTAGTCACTACCATTGTGATATTGACTTGTTTATTTTTAGGAAACCAGTCACCACTTACGATTATTGTATCTTAGAGCACCATGATCTGCTCTTTGGTATTTTCTATCAACTTGACTGTTGAACTTTCTTCAGTTATCTGTCTAGATGCACGAGTTATAACGCTGGCTTCATCTTACTGTAACCATTCACATTTGTTTGCACATTAGTTCACGCATCTTAACTCTTATAACTCCTTAATTGTCGTATAGGAATCACTTCTCAATTCATCTCTATTAATATTTGAAGCCATAGAAACAATGACACTTCTTTTAAATTGACAGTTGCCCTGATAGCGGCAAATGAAGCGTCCTACTAGTGTGTCAGTGGCTAGTTCAGAAATATTCTGCCTATTATGCCACTTATCTTTGTACTTCTCATACTACTGACTATTAATTTGTTAAGCGACTGGTTTATTAGCCACGTGCTCCTCTTTTTACGCTCTTGTCAACTACATCGATTATTACTGTTTTTATCCCACGGCTTTTTTTTTCCTGATTTATTTTAACACGTTAACTGTGAGGCTCATCCATAGATCCTTTGTTAGCAGCTGATTGTTATTCCTTGCATAGCCTCTGCACTTAGCATTCAGCCTCCTGCTAGCATATAGCATGTACATATATTAATCTACAATACTAAAATGTAAGTGTAATTATATCCCTTTATAGGAATATATCATTTATTACAATATACGAGGCTCGTCCAGAAAGTAAGTTCCGTTTGGTAATAAAATGGAATTGTACACAGATACAGAAGAAATTTTTATTGCACAAAATTCTACAACTCTTAAACTACTTCTCCACATAACTGTCGAAATTTTGCAGGCATTTTTCATAGCGTGGCACCAGGTTTTGTATACCTTCTTCATAGAAATCTGCCGTCTGTGTCTTCATGCATCAGTGATCGTGAAATTTGGGGGAAGTCCATAGCGAGAGCACTAATTGTAAACCTATGGTTTTCCTGGATCTTGTCATCAATCGCGTAACCAGTTCTTCTGTAATCAAAGGTGGACGCCCACTTCGTTCTTCATCGCGCACATCAATACGCCCGCCATTGAACTGTCGAACCCATCTTTTCACCATCGAATCACTCAACGCATTTGGTCCGTAAACATCGCAAATTTGCTGATAAATTTCACTTGATTTCACTTTCCTCGCATTCAGAAACTGATTCACCGACCTGATTTCACAGGCGGCGGGGTTAAAATCAACGCCGACATTTCAAACCAAGCACAACAAAGCGTACGTACCTGACAGCGATCTCCAAATGACGCACGTTCTTCTCCTTGATACACATCGTCTACAGCGCATGTGCGGAACTACAATCGCAGCGCTGCAGCGGAGATAAATTGAAACGGAACTTACTTTCTGGACGCGCCTAGTATATGTTTAAAAACTGCATCACTCATTGTATTAGCTTTATAAGTTTTCACACTCATGTCGAATGCTTTTATACTCACAATTTTAAAATTTCTGTAAACGACTTCTGTTAAGTTTTACTATGTACGTCCAGAAAGTAAGTTCCGTTTGGTTATATAAAACAAACGTGTACAGATACAGAAAAAATATTTATTGTACAAAAATCTATAACTGTTAAACTACTTTTCTACATAGCTGCCGAAATTTTGTAGGACTTGTCATAGTGTGGCACAAGTTTCTGTATGCCTTCTTCATAAAGGGTTGCCGCCTGTGTATTCAGCCTTGCGGTAGCATGTTCTTTCAGGTCGTCATCATCGTTGAAATGTTGACCATCAAGGACAGATTTTTAGGTGTAAGAAGAGGTGACAGTGGCTAGGAGCGAGGCCCGCGCTGTACGGATGATGGTCAAACACGTCTCAGTGAAATTCCCGTAAGAGTTATTTGGTCACATTCACCACATTAGGTCGGGCACTATAGTGGAAACAAACACCACCTTTTGATGGATATCCTTCTATGAAGAAGTCATACAGAAACTTGTGCCATGCTATGACAAGTGCCTACAAAATTTCGGCAGCTATGTAGAAAAGTAGTTTAACAGTTGTAGATTTTTGTACTATAAATATTTTTTCTGTATCTCTACACGTTTGTTTTATATAAACAAGCGGAACTTTCTGGACGTACCTCGTATATGCTTTACTGTAATTCGAATGCATTTATTTGCCAGTATAGAGACCAGAAGAAGGGCACTCTAGCACCCGAAACCGGTCGTCACAAATAAATTATTACAAGCAACTTGTTGCTGCATTTTATGAATTGGAAATTTTATAGTATCTGTTTGAAATCGCTCTTCAGAAATAATGTAAAAAGTTAAGTGGGACTGTGGAACTTATCTGTTGAGAGACGAGGCGCAGCACGTGTCTGGCGCATTATGGGTTGGTATCGGAGCAGGTGGTGAACCACTCTGGTGAGTAAACAAGAGCAGCGAGGCTGCGAGAGCCACTCAGGGCGGGATTTGTCGCGCCGCATTCCTGCCGAGGCGAAGCGAGGCGGCGGGCGCGAGCAGGGATCTGCTGGCTGCAGGGGCGGGCAGGAGATGGGGGCTTCGCGACGAGATGAGTCGCGCGGGAGTCGGGGGTGGGGAATGAACTCCGGCTCAGGAACGGCCGGGGGCCGGGGCAGGGGGCTGCCACGTGACGGCGACTCCACGTGGCTGCTCTGCGTCGCTACAGGTCCCTTCATGGGGGTCCAGAGTCGGGAAACGAAGGAGCCACCGAGGCAGTAAACGGCATCTTGCGTAATATAAAATGGAAGCCTGCAGCATTTTTCACTGTAGTTATATCACTCAGGTAATAAGGCAGGGGCTCAGAAGCCTATTAACCAATGATTTACTTAGTGATGCACAATTTTAGAAATTTGAGGAATCGAGTACTCTCATGAATTAAATAAGTTCGACTGTATATTCGAGAACCTAAACAGGGTTTCTGTACGCTTCAGCTGTACTAAATCTGTCCTTCACATTGACAGGGAAGCAATTATTGAAGTGTAACTTCTGAACATTTAGCGTTAGGACTCTGAACTACACAGGACATTGTGGAAACTGGTGTTCTGCATACTGATGAAGCATACTTTCATTTGGATGATCAATAAGCTTAATACGTCCTCCTATCGGGAAGTCTCTTCACCCACATCAGGTGACAGAGTGCCTTGCTATGCCGAGACACAGAATAATTGATGAGAAGTTCGTTGATGGCTTGGTGATACTGATTGGTACGTGAAATTGTTGGAAGACGATGTCACCCCCTTCACCTTAGTGTCCCTAATTTTGGAAATATGTGATTAATGCAAGACCTAGCTTTGATCCCATGTTTTATTATCCGGAGGAGCACTCCGATGCAGTTTTGAAACAAATATATCGTAATAAATGATATGTTAATGTAAAGGGATAAAATTTACACTTACATTTTAGTATTGTAGCGTAATATATGTACATGCTATATGCTAGTAGGAGGCTGAACGCTAAGGAGCAGAGATTATGCAAGGAATAACAATCAGCTGCTAACAAAGTATCTATGGATGAGCCTCATAGTGAAAGGGTAAAAATAAATGAGGAAAAAAAGCCGTGGGATAAAAACAGTAATAATCGATATAGTTGACAGTAATAGCGTAAAAGAGGAGCAGGTGTCTGATAAATGGCTTAGGGATATCCAGTGACCATTAGCATGGACCTCGATTGGCCGCCATATCCTCCACATCTGAACAAATTCGATTCCTTTCTATGGACTATATTAAAGGCAAGTGGTACACGAATAGCCCATATCAATGCTGAACTTAACCCATAAATAGTCGCATAGTAATTTCATAAGTAAACACTACTGCTGGGTCTATTTAACCCGAATATGAAAGACAGATAGGTACAGAACACTTTCCTTCATAATTTCATTACTTTAAGGGCACCATACTTTTCCCCTTTGAAAGGATACTGATGATTTCAGTGATATTTTGACTATCTTTTATTTGCAAACAACATATTTTCAAATATATAGTCAGAGGCATGTTTTACAAATATCATGCTATAAAATTTTGATTCCTTGTTATTTTTACAGGATGTACATTTAACTGTGATGTTATTTTTACATAGATGTATGGAATAAATCACATATACTGGGAATGATTGCTGTGATTTGTACTTGTGCACATATGACACCTACCTCTCTTGCTAGGCACTGGTAGATGGCCGAGGGGACTGAGGCGCTCCAGTCACGGTCTGCACGGCCACTACGGTCGGGGGTTCGAATCCCCCCTCGGGCATGAATATTTGTGCTGTCCTAGTTCGTAAGTAGTTCATAAGTAGTTTGTAAGTTTAGGGACTGATGACCCCGTAGTTAAGTCCCATAAGCTTAACAAACATTTGAACATTTTTGAACTGGTAGATGGTCTTGTTCTTTCGATCCTTGCAAGCTGGCATCAGTTCCTAGATTTCGATGTATGTGAGAAATGTTCATCTTTTGAACAATATGGTCTTTAGCCCCAACTGGCTTTGTGTCTGCATATGTTTCAATATTCATGAGATAAAATGTTCTGGACTTCATCGAAGCGAAAACCTTGTGAGGTACCCTCTTATCTTAATTCTTTCGTTCTAGTTTGTACTTTACAGTTTAACCTTTTTTTCTCTTACCACTGGCTGGGCCTACCCAAGCGCTGGTCAACTGACAGCAACGGCTTCCATACACAGTATGAAATGTGCTTGGTAATTTCGCGTAGGCTTTATCCTGAGCATGGATCTATACTGGTTCACACTTATTTCGGTCTATGTTCACATACCGGCTTGATTAAACTTGACAAATGAAACTGATGAAACTGGCGCGCAACCGATAACGATTTTTTTTTTTTTTTTTTTTTTTTTTTTGGTAGAATTAACGGAACCAGTACAAATCCACCTCAAGAAAGGATATGTCTAGTTTTAAACCCCCAGGGTAAGTTCGAACAAATACCAATTTCAATTCTCATAATTATTGTGAGATCCCTTTGTTTACCGTCCAAAATGGGGAGCATTGAAGGAGAAGCTGAGGGGTAAATCAGTTATTCTGACACAAAATTTAATCATAAAGGGTTTAATTTTTTTAGACAATTTGCTATAAATATTGCTCAACTGGCCTCCTACTGCTTTTAACTACTCTGTACACTATTCAATGTCACACATGGTGGGTGAGGAGGGGGGTAGGAAATCTGCACACAAACGGACATAAAACATGCAAATCACTCACTGCATGATTAGCGCAAAGCTCTATACATTTACTGCTCAAACTAATCCTGCTGGTCGAACAGTAAGTGGGCTTGTGGACGCAATATACAGAACAAAATTTACGATTTCTTTAAATTTACCTAAGGAAATTTTATTAAATCAAATTCCACTTCCCCACTTATGACTTTAATTATCTCTTGTGCCGCGTTTCTTACCACATTCTGGAGAATTTTTCGCAGCAAGTAGCACCAGCGTCCGTTCATCTCGATGGTCTCCTTCCAACTCCCCTAAAAAGGCTTCCCTCTACCTCAACCGTCCGCCAATTCGAACCACGCCAAGAAGACGCGCCCTGATTGGCGGAGGTAGGTGCAGCTAACTGGGCACCTTCCTTTTACTCGTTCGCGAATCCACCTCCTACCATCGACCAGCAGCAAAGCCTGCTAAACTCTTTGCAACATTAGCTGCCTACACAAAACGCGAAAAACTCACAAACTACCGCCACCATCATGCTAAAGTACCCCTACTGGTTCAACTATGCTCAACCATTCCTTCGCTCACGCTGTGATGGGAAACATGGGAGTGTGACATGAATAAAAAGAAAAGGGAATAAAATATATTAAAAAAAACACAAACTCGCCATCTCTAAAGTATCATCATGCTGAAGTACCCCTACTGGTTCAACTATGCTCAACCATTCCTTCGCTCACGCTGTGATGGGAAACATGGGAGTGTGACATGAATAAAAATAAAAGGGAATAAAATATTTAAAGAAACACAAACTCGCCATCTCTGATTCTACTTCATTGCCCTCGCCAGTCGGCCATGAAACCACATGATAATGATCAAGTTAAATCAGTTTATTTTGAAAGTAGCAAACATTACTGATAAAAGTGAGAAAAACATGAGCAAGGTAAAAAAAATTGGCAAAATCGATTAGGTGGAGCAATGAGGCGGTATGACAGTAACGTCTCAACCTTCATGTCATATTTCTTTGCAATTAGTTGCTCATCGATTGTCACAAATTTTCAGGAATATAAAGCTTAAAATATTTATCTTGAAACAGAGTGATAAGTACACAGACATCAGATAACTTGTCAATGTTTTTCCTCGTCAAAGCGGTTACACCGAAGCAAAAAATTATACCTTTTGTATGACATAGTAACTGCAAATACATCAGGCCCATCAGTAACCCACATGACTGAAAAACAGCTAAATTTGTAAATCCCTCCATACTATAGGAGACCCAGAAAGCGTATTATTCCACATGGTCTGCCTCTTGTGAATCACGTGGTCTGTCAAACTGTCCACTGAAACTAGCGTGCTAGAAAAGACCTCAAATTATTATACACACATGTATAGAGTAACCAGAGAGATCCACAAGCACTACAATAATTTCCGTAGAAAAGAAGAAGGTTTGAAATTATATAAAGACATGGTGGTGAATTTGTACCAACGATGTGACAATCGATTACCTCTAATCAAGGCGATGACACTGGTCAGAGATAACTTGATAGTTGTTATCACATGACAAGTGGTGGCGTCCTCTATGCGCGCTATATAAGCAGGACCTCCAGCGGTTGGCAGGCAGTTGTCAACACACTCTTGAAGATGTTGCCTGCGGTAGGTAACGAAACGTCTGGAGAAGAAAGTTTTACAGATGGACCACGGCATCTTAGCCCGGATGTTTTAATTTATGAAGACACCGGCCATGAAAGCCTATTAGAAATGATTAGTAGTATATGAGTTTTCATATTTGGGTAGCAAAATAACTTCTAATGGACGAAGTAAAGAAGGTATAAAATGCAGAATGGTTATGGGAAGAAGAGCATTTCTGAAGAAGCGAAATTTGTTGACATTATTTGAGTTTAAATGTTCTTTCTGAAAGCATCTGACTGGAGTGTAGCATTATATTGGAGTGAAACGTGGACGGTAATGAGTTCAGACAAAAATATGATAGAAGCTTTTGAAATGAGGTGCTACAGACGAATGATGAAAATTAGATGGGTAGATCACGTAACTAATGAGGAGGTGCCTAACCGAATTGGGAAGAAAATGGCATATCCTGACTAACAGAAGGAACAGATTGGTGGGACACATTCTGAGATATCAAGGTATCGTCAAATTAGCATTTCAAGGAAGTGTGCGCGGTAAAAATCGTAGAGGGAGGCCGAGGGACGATACAGTAAGCAGATTCAAAAGTCTTTATGTTGCCGAACTTAATCTCAAATCGAGAAACTTGCACAGGACAGGGTAGCTTGGAGAGCTGCAGCAAATCGGTCTGCGGACTGAAGACCACAACACAACACAACACAACAACAAGACTTTGACAATCATGACTAAATTCCTCCACCTACCTTTAATACTGAGTTACAACGTGAAAATTCCCGCAACGGACCATCCATTAACAAGTGCTCGCTTGTTTCTTTTTACGGAAAGAGCTGTAGTACAAGCGGTCAAAGGAACATGGACCTAAGCCTCATACCTACGGTTAAAAATACTGTTAGACACCTTATGGGCGATAGACGTCAAGCACAGATGCTTGATTGAATTGATATATTATCGGCTATTACTGAAAATTTATTACATATAGTATTCAGCAACAAAAAAGTCGTGATGATTAACATTGCACCACGATCGTGGCAGTAAGACTACAACATTTTATTAATTTCAAAATATCTTGTGTGAGACAGAGTTAATTGTTTTCAAACGTAGATCGAAATAAATTATTTTCAAAGACATAGAGTATGCGGGTCAGAACACACTAAATCTAACAGCGTTTAGTCTAATATTTAGTATAAGTAGTACTTGCAGTAAGGCCTCTGCCTCTCTTTCATGTTTAACTCTATCACGTTTGATAGCTCTTTCGGGTTCATGATGAGCTCTGTTCAAATAGCTATGTCAATTTATAGCTTTGTCGAGAACTTCATTGTACTGTGATAGTGAGCATTTTTTTTTAGTAGAAGGATAATTTGTCACATAAAAATTTCACACTAATTTGTAATGAGAATTAGTAGATAAAGGGAATATAATAACAGGAAGTTATCCACAGTGTTTTACCGTCTGTGGATAAAGAAAATTATAAATGTGAATAAATTACTTCTGGTCTTATTAAATATAAAGTTTAACAGTATTTAACGTGTTATCTGCGCGGACTAAATAATTTAGAAAATATATTCATCATTACTTTGAAACAGGTTTGGAGGTTTCATTTAACAGAACTTTTAATACAATTTGCTCATGGCAGGGAGCAATTTTATAAATGTATTTTGTAAATAATGAAATGCTGAAGTCGCGCTATTTCCCCTTTATTTATGACAGACGACCGGTTTCGATGTACAGAGACATCTTCTGGTCTCTGACTACATAGTAACATTATTACATAAATGCATATTATAGCCAGTTGGATTGTACTGGTGGGTTGTCACAAATTAAAATATGCCGATTTGTTCTCAGATATAAAACTCGTATAGCCATATGTAAATATAGAACCACCATATTTTGCAGTTGTGAGTGACAACAAGCACTTTGACGAAATAGAACTTTTAATATTATCTCTGAATTATTCTCAAGTAGGTGAACAACAAACAATATATGTGACTATCAAGAAGTAATTACATGTGTTTACATGACGGAAATATTAGCTATGAAGGTCATTTATAATCCCAGACTAAGATTTTGGTACATTGAAAAGTAATAGGACAGGGTTTAAGCAGTATGAATAGTGACATTGGTTTTAAATTACAGATTTTAAATATCAGATCAGAGACTGAAGAATAAACTGATTTGTAATAGGCTTCTCCTTAAACAGAACTAACCGGAAAAATATGACAATACCGAAGACATAGCCGCGGCGGACTGCCAAGCGCATTGAGGCGCTATGTTCCGATGCGCGAGGTCGTTCCCCGTCGGGGGTTGGAATCTCCATTGTGGCTTGGATGTTTGTGTCATCTTTAGAACACAGTAGTTTATAAGTAGGTTGTATGTTTATGGACTGATGACCACGCACTTAAGTCCCTTATGTTTCACAAACATTTTAACCCATCACGTAATTATGGCGTTGAAATGAAATCAAGCTCCTGAAAGGAAAGAATCTACATGCTCGTCAGTGACAATACAAACTCTAGGTACAAAGTACGAAGAACAATTCATAATAAATAAGTAATGTACAGTTGATCTTGATAAAAAGTGGCGAGTTCAAGTAAGAAGACAAAATTACGAACCTACCAAACAAGAAGGCTGGTACAGATGCAAGCCTTTTCAAATAAATACGGAACTCATGATGCGGCCTTCACAAAACCCCTGAATTGCATACCAGGCCTCGGAATGGATTTATGAATTCCTTATTACAAGGTCGAGACGAGCGGCCGTGTTCTTCGGAAGTAAGAAGTGACGTGTAAAACTTGATGGTACTCTTGTCGCATTATCATCATCTGACACATAAACCACGACGTAATAGGAATGCTACTTTTGCGCAACAATTTTAGATAAGGAAACCGAAAAGTTGTGTGAAATATGTTATATACATACAGAGATCACATATTTTCTGTACGCTTTCCTTTATAACTTGCTCAGTGTACAAATTGAATAACATTGGGGAAAGGCTACAACTCTGTCTTACTCCCATCCCAACCTCTACATCCCTTTCATACCCTTCAACTCTGATAACTGTTGTCTGGTTTTTGTACAAGTTGTGAATAACCTTCCTTTTCCTATATTTTACTCCCGCTAATTTCAGAATTTGAAAGAGTGTATTCCAATCAACATTCAACATTTCTCCAAATCTACAAAAGCTAGAAATGTAGGTTTGCCTTTTCTTAATCTAAGATAAGCCGTAAAGTGAGGATTGCCTCCCGTGTTCCTACATTTATGCTGAATGCAAACTGGTCTTCTCCAAAGTCGGCTTCTACCACTTTTTCCATACTGTAAATAATTCGTGTTAAAATTTTGCAACCATGACTTATTAAACTGATGGTTCTGTAATTTTCACACCTGTCTGCACCTGGTTTTCTTTGGAATGGGGATTATTACAATTTTCATAATGTCTGAGGGTATTTCCCCCTGCGTTATACATCTTACGCACCAGGCGAAATAGTTTTGTCATGGCTGGCTCTTCCAGAGAATTCAACAGTTCTGAAGGAATGTCGTCCACTCCAGGGGCCATGTTTCGATTTAGGTCTTTCAGTGCTCTGTCAAAGTCTTCTCTCAGTACAGTATCTCCTACTTCTTCATCTACATCCTCTTCCCTTTCTACCATATTGTCTCTAAGTTCATTTCCTATACTCTTTCCACCTTTCAGCTGTCCCTTCCTCAGCAAAGAAGGGTTTGATATAGTGCCAATAATGTGTGAAAACTTTCCCAATGTAGTATTAGCTAGAGTAGTTAGAGTTTTAATGGGATGCAGTTAAGTACTTACAACTTGACTCATTCAGAGGAACAGTACCATACGTTGTGGAATATTTATAAATATACTAATAGCGTGTGGAATAGCGGAATAACTGTGTGACTGTATTTAGGAATTTCTAACTAACGGAAGGCAGCAAGTCAACAATGAGAAGTCTTCAGACGTTAATGTAGTCTGAGGAGTGACCTAGGGTAGTGTTATTGTTCCTTCGCTTTTCATATTGGATCTGCATGACCTTGTAGATAACGTGACGCTCTTCGTGGATGATGCTGTAGTTTAACAAGGTCGCAAAACTGGTAATGGGTAGCGAAATGCAGGAGGGTCTGCAGCGTATCGAAGCATGGTATAGGGGATGAGGGAATGGCAACTTGCTGCTCTATTTACAGCGGTACGGACCTCTGTCAAATTTCCGAGAACGTATGATACGTATCATGAAGGTCCTCCTACATACTACTTTTGAGATATGTTTTGACACCACATGCATCTGACTACTGCCTGCCTTCAGTTATTATGTTTGTTTATCGTCAGAATGTTGGAAATGTCTTCCTCTTTGTGGGCTGTGAGTTCGGTACTCAACTCGGCAGCCGGGCAGCCGTCAGCGTATTACACAAGAACACACTGATTGGTTGATTCGTGACGGGGCTCCGTCCCTACACTGCGCGGTATTCTCTGGCGCCACGGATTCACTTTCAGAGTGGAGTATCTTTGCCTTAAGTTCGGACATATTTTTATTTTTGCCGAGGGTAGTCAGTTGGCGCTTCAGCTCCGAGCTGGTGTTTTTGCCGACAGGACGGGTTGAAGCGACAGTCTTTGTTTTGGGTGGAACTGTTGTGTCCGCTGTGGATGGCTGCCGCTGAACACTGTTTAGATATTGAGAGAATTGTGTCCATATTCGAATGTTGTCGCCGCTTGCCACCGAAGTCGCCAACTCTGCTGAAATTTCAACCATGTTATTTGAATGTGAGGAGCGCTAGTTTTGCTGAGAACAGCTCCTTGAATTCCGGGGGGCTCCTGACAGAAGAGGAAGTGTGTTCCTTTAATATCAAGTATAATAACTATACTGTGCGCGTGTTATTACTGTTGTTGACATTGGTGCCGAGTTGTTACTGTTTAATTGCCTTTAGTGCTTGGGTCTGGCATTAAGCAAATTAACTAAAGAGCCCCACTATTCTCGTGTATTGGCTAGCACTGTTTTAGCAGTATTTCCGATTAAGCAGTAAATATTTTAGATTTGAGATATGTATGTGATTTATGTTGTCCTTCGTAAGAAACTGCCCTCGCTGTAATTATGTTTACAGGTTCTGCTGCTTGTGGGTCCAGTATCCAGTTGTTTGTCACTTCAGCGCCGCGGTGACGCCTGGCTCGTCGTAGCAGGCAGAGATCCAGAAGTCTCGCACTCAACTTTTGGCGCCTTCTCCTTTAGTTAAGTTTTATTTTCCTACTCTTTCGGTCTTGAGAGAGGTAGTGGACGACAGTCAAGGGCCACTGAGGCGTGTTTAATTATTGCTCTTAAGTCCGATATCTTGTCTGTTGCTTTGGGCTAATTACTGTGTAAGATAGAGTCTCTAGCCTGGGTATATGAAATTGTAATTTTTATGTTTTTCCTGCTGTTTCGCATTTTGGATAATCTAGTTTAATGCTATGTTAAAGGTTGATCCGTTCTCTGGGCAGTTATTTGTTAATGAAGTTTAAGGATAATGTAAAGTTTATTATTATTATTATTTTATGCACAGCCCAGTTAATTGTAAATGTTATGTTAAAGAGTTGTCAGGGGATGTTCGTCGGACAATGTTATTTTTGTTTTATGATGTATTATTGGCAAAGAGATTATTATTAAATAGAATGAGAAACGACCCGTGTTTGGTCCCGCCCTTCCAAGTAATTTCATAATATAACTTCCTGTGTAATGTATCAAACCACAATCACCTCTATGACGGAATATTGGATATCTACTTAATGTAAAGTTTAAGATATATGTCTAGTATGGTACAAGATCAAATATGCAAGAGAGACGTTCGTGGTACGGGCTACTGTTACAGTTCAGAGATCTTTTGATCCTCGAAGAGTTAATGTATATATTGCTTCCTCGTATGTGTATGTCGCCAAACGACCACAAGCATAAAATTAGGTGAAATGTTCAAATCTCTATTGGACCAAACTGCTATGGTCACCAGTCCCTAGACTTGCATACTACTTAAACATACACTAAGGACAACACAAACGCCGCGCTTAAATGGCCGAGCCTCGTTGCGGAGCGCAGCTACTCCCCGTTGGAGGTTCGAAGCCGAGGTGGAGCGGCCGAGCGCATTGAGGCGTTATGCTACGATGCGCGAGGCCGTTCTCCGTCGGGGGTTAGAATCCCCATGAATGTTCGTGCCGTCTTTAATATAAGTTACTTCATAATTAGTTCGTAAGTTTACGGACTGATTACCCCGCAATTAAGTCCCACAAGCTTAACAAAAATTTGAACAATTTGGATGTTCGAAACATTCCTCAAGCGTGGGTGTGTTTTTCTTGTCCTTGGGTTAGTTTAACCGTCTATTGAATGACTTTGCCCATTTCAATGCAAAAATTACCAAAGTTCGACTCCTTCATCCGACGTAATTACACTAAATGTAGTCCAGATCCATGTAGCCAGACCGTGTGTACTGCAATGTGGCGACACTCTCATAAACAACTGTTTTTCTTGGCATAATTTTTAAATTTATGGTTTGTTGCCATATGGCAACACCATGCAATATTTTTAAAGCCTAGGGAGTGATAACATCAGTTGTTAAGTCCCTTAGATTTACAAACATTTGAGCATTTTGACAAAACGCACACATACACACACACACACACAAACACACACACACGCCACATGCCCAAGGGAAGATTCGTACCTCCGACGGGGAACGGCGTCACGTATCGGAACATAGCGCCTCAGTGAGCACAGCCACTCCGCCGCGGTATTGAAGGCTAATCGGCAATCTTTTTCCCTCAAACCATACGCGACTGCAATACGGCGACGAAATGACAATGGAACACGAAGTAGCATCCGCCAAACACCTTGAGGTGGATTGCAGTGTTGGTTGTAGAGTATTCATATGTTCGAATTTCTGTAAATCTATGAAATCAAAGTCCTGAAGTAATCAGCCCCTAGACTTTCAAGCTTTTTACACTAACATATGCTGAGGACATCACACAGTAGCCTGGCGAAATGGCCGTGTAGTATAAGGCCGTGGCCTAAGAACGTGCCCATCGCAGGTTTGAGTCCTCCTTCGTGAACGGATGTGCGTATCCCTGTTAATGTAAGGTAGTTAAAGCAGTTTGTACGTCTACAACACACAAGGGAGGATTCGTTCTTCTGACTGGAGCGGTAGCCGGCCGCGGTGGCCGAGGGGACTGAGGCGCTCCAGTCACGATCTGCGCGGCCACTACGGTCGGGGGTTCGAATCTACCCTCGGGCATGGATATTTGTGCCGTCCTTAGGATTAGCTAGTTCATAAGTAGTTTGTAAGTTTAGGGACTGATGACCCCGTAGTTAAGTCCCATAAGCTATACAAACATTTGAACATTTTAACTGGAGCGGTTGCGCAAACCATGACATAGCACCACAGCCAGAGCGGCCATATCCGTGCGGCGATAAATCCTTAGATTTGAGTGACGTAGAGAGACGTAGTAGAATGTCGTAAAGTTTTCTGAACTGTTCCAGTGGCAGCTACCTGTACAGACAGGCCTAGTAACAGTTTCGCTGGCAGCACTGCGAGCTGGCAACCTGCCTAGCGGCCGCTCATACGGGCAGTGGTAGCAGAGGGTGGAGGCTGCCAGGGCAGAGCAGAGTGGCGTGGCGTGGCAGGGCCAGACAGGGCTGTCATTGATTGCAGCGCCTGCGGCCAACTGCGGGCCATTCCGCCGGCCTCCGCGTCCCACTCTGCAGCCGCCGGCCGATGCGAGGCTCCAGTCGCGCGCTAGTCTAGCTGCCGCGCAGCCTGCGCTCCTCATTTACAATTCCCTTAAATGGCGCGCAATAGCGAGCCCTCCGCCGTTGCAGAAAATGTGAAAGTCCTACTTGTCACGCCTCTTTTCAATACCTTTTTATTACTGCCTGGAAAACAGCCTCGTGTAATAAAAGAGCTGCAGTGCAATGAAAATCAACCAATTTCCGTAGCTCGTATAGAAAACGAGCTGCATTTTTCTGAACTTTTCTGTGTCCTCCGTCAGTCCCACCTGATGATCCCGCAGCGCGCAGCAGTACTCGGAAACAGGACGGACAACACGACGGACAAAATTTCTACATGGTGCGAAAATTGGCAATTAAGACAAAATAATGAAAAGTGTGATGTTATACACATTATCACTAAAAGAAATCTCCTGGACTTTAATCACACGATAAATCAGTCAAACCCTTATGGTAGAAAATTCTACCAAATACCTAGGAGTTTCAATTACGAACAACTTAGACTGGTGAGAAAACAAAGAAAATATTGTGGGAAAGGCGAACCAGAGGTTATGCTTCATTGGCGGAACGCTTCGAAAGTGCAACAGCTCGAGCAAAGAGACTGCTTGCATCACACTTTTGCGTCCTCTCCTGGAATACTGTTGCCCAGTATGGGACCCTCATCACGTGGGACTGACGGAAGACACTCAGAAGGTTCAGAGAAGGGCAGCTCGTTTTGTTTTATCACGTTACAGAGGGGAAAGCGTCACAGAAATGTTGCACGACTTGAGGTGGAAATCGTTAAAAGAACGAAGTTATTCGTTTCGGCGAGATCTATTTGCGAAATTTCAATCACCAAATATAACTTCTGATTGTGAAAATATTTTTCAAGCACCCACATACATAGGGAGACATGACCATCCCAATAAAATAAGATAAATCAGATCAAAAACGGAACGATTTAGGTGTTCTTTCTTCCCGCGCGCTACTACAGAATGGAACGGTTGAGGAAGGTTATGAAAGTGGTTAATGTGAATCCTCTGTCAGGCACTTAAATGTGATTTGCACAGTATCTATGTAGATGTAGATGTATATGACCTTCTGTAGCGTAGGCAGATTCTTTAGTAACTCTGTAACATCTTCTTTTGCCAATGAAACACAGGTTTTATTCGCCCTTCTAAGTGTTTTTCCGAATATAAGACTATGAAATTGCAATTCCTAGATATTTAGCGGAAATTACCATCTTTAAATTCGACTCATTTATAGTGTAACTTGTCAGTTTACCGCTTAATAGCAATATTGGTAATTAATAGCATTTGATAATTAAACAGTATGAAGTTCACTGCAAACATTGACCATGCCAATGCACTAAATGTTCCACAATTTTAATCTTATTAATTATGGTAGCAATTTACGTACGCAGTTGGGTGACAACATTTATAGTTAGGCCATAGGTAGAAATTCTCCACGTTGAGATTTGCTGTGTGCTTGTAGCTGATGGGAGGCCAGTGAGCAGGCCGACGTTGGTGGCTTGTTCCACCTTAGGATTTTCCAGGTTCGTTTCCGGTGAGGGGGGAGAGGGACAATGGTGAGTGCCAGGCACAGTGCAGTGCACAGCGTGAAATAAAATATTCTAATACTACTGGCATTTGAAGTAATACGATGCAGTTAGGAACCTTTAAGGCCCTCATTACAAAATAGCCTGTTGATAAATAAACAATACATTAGCTGATATAGTCACATTTGGCGTAATATGTTTAATTGACAATGAAAAGTAATAAGTTACCAATGAATACAAGACAGTTACACAACGAGCATGACAATGCTTGTTTATAAAAATAATATATTAACTGTTTTTTCATTTTATTTTCAATTAATCTTGTGTATTTTATCTTCGAAGTATTCAGTTAAATCACTTATCTGTGATATAAGAAATTCCACGATTATGATAAATAGTATAAAGGATGTTTATACCAATATAAAAAACCTAAGAAGACATTTATTTAATGGGTAGTGTAATTATTTTGATTTTAAGTAAAGTTTTAGAAATGTATTGGCTGAGCGCTGTACGTTGGCAAATCGGTTAGAACAGCTCACATGGGGAAGTTGATGACGTAGGGAAAAAACCCGGCAGTTGAGCTTTTGGCGCTCGAGCGCGCGTTGGCAGGAAGTGACGAGTCGCGAGCGAGTGGGGTAGCCAGCCGGGCGACGTCGCTCTGCAGCAGTCGGCATGTGGATCACCAGGTGGAGGTTATAGATTTGTGTGTGGCAATCGCCACGTGTAGTTGCTGGTCGTAGACTGCACCAAGTTGAATCGAGTGCTACTGTGTGTTGGTGAATATTTTGCCGGTGGAACAAGGTGTGCATCGCATTGAATTAAAGTGACTGTGATTTGTTAATGTAACACGTGTCGTCGCATAGGCATGAACATAAACGGTGGTTGAGACAGCAACATGGTGTGAAACAATTTGCGACAAATATTCATTTTGTCTGGGGGCTCACGAGCTATAACTTTATTTGATAAATGTGTCGACGTACAGACGTATCAGCCACAGGGTTTTAATATGGTGTAATAAACAACATAAAGTGAACTTTCACGTGTTTTCAAAAATAGTAGTTAGTACACACGTTTCTCTCATGAACTTACTTTATTATGAATTTGTTTTGTTAATCATATGCACGGAAGGAAAGCTGCGAACGTGTGATATCATCCCCTAGAAAACGACTCAAACAGTAGTAATCACAGTTCCAGTGTTTTTGCATGTTTAGGAATTTGGTTCGCAGTTGGTGGTTGTGAGTTTTAAAAATTAAACTCTCACCCCGATCTTCACCCTCGCAAACAGAATTATAATGGTTTACTTCTAGGGCTCTAAACTGACAGGTGTAATGTCTCAATCGTTTAAAAGCTATTTTGGACTTTTGGTAAATTTATTAACCTGATAACGACACATTCATCCGCGAACAGAATGTGAAAGCCACTCAGATTATTTTCTTAAAGTTATATAAACACAAGCAACACTAGATTCGCTACTTCTCAGATTTGGTGGGGGGGGGGGGGGTTAGAACAGCTCACATGGGGAAGTTGATGACGTAGGGAAAAAATCCGTCAGTTGGGCTTTTGACGCGCGCGTGAGGGCAGGAAGTGACGAGTCGGGAGCAAGTGGTGTAGCTGGCAGGGCGGCGGTCCCTCTACGAGAGTCGGCATGTGGATCTCCAGGTGGAGACTATAGATTTTTGTGTGGCAATTGCCAAGTGTGGTTCATCGTCGTAGACTGCACAAAGTTGTATCGAGTGCTACTGTGTGTTGTGAATATTTAGCCGGTGGAACAAGATGTGCATCACACTGAATTAAAGTGACTGTGTTCTGTTAGTATAACACGTGTCGTCACATAGGCATGAACATAAACGGTGTTTGAAACAGCCACATGGTGTGAAAACAATTTGCGACAAATATTCATTTTGTCTGGGGGCTCACGAGCTATAACTTTATTTGATAAATGTGTCGACGTACAGAAGTATCAGCCACAGGGTTTTAATATGGTGTAATAAACAACATAAAGTGAACTTTCACGTGTGTTCAAAAATAGTTAGTACACCCGTTTCTCTTATGAACTTACTTTATTATGATTTTGTTTTGTTAATCATATGCAGGGGAGGAAAGCTGTGAACGTGTGATATCATCCCCTAGAAAACGACTCAAACAGTAGTAATCACAGTTCCAGTGTTTTTGCAGGTTTAGGAATTTGGTTCGCAGTTGGTCGTTGTGAGTTTTAAAAATTAAACTCTCACCCTGATCTTCACTCTCGCATTTGGAGGCGAGTAAAAACAACCGGCCACGGTGACAAGTTTAAAAGTACATTGCGGAGACACGAAGTTCACACACGGAGACAGCTGACGGCGCATAGAATAAAACATGGGGACGGCGATTGTGGAGGCACTGACTAAAACACACGACACTGGAGACACTTGCACTGAACACGGAGATAAAAAGTCGAGACGCCCCCGCAGGGAGTGGGAAGGGGATGGAGGGGGGAGGTGGGGCAGGGACTGGGGAAGTGCGGGGGAGGGGGAGAACGGGAGGGAAGAGAGCGTAAGGAGGGAAGGAGTGACGAGACTCTGGGCATGGGAGAGGGGTAGCCAAGCGGGCGGGAAGGAAAAGGGACGGGAGAGAGGGGAGGGGCGCTGATGCTACGGGGAAGGGATCAGAGTTGGTAGGAGGGGTAGATATCGGGCCGAAGTTCGGTATCCGGTAGAGGAAGGGTGCGGAAATTGCCTTGGGAGAGGATACGGAGCGTATGGAGGTGAAGGCCGGGAGGGACGGTTTGGCGGAGACGTGGCAGAGGCCCAGGATTTGTAAGAATAGGGTAGACCAGAGGGTTTTGGGACTCTATTTTGCGTGATGTGTAAAGGAGCCGGAGATGTTCAAGGTGTTGTAGGAGAGGAGGGAAGGGGATGAGGTCATAGAGGATCCGCGTGGGGGAAGGGAGTCTGATACGGTATGCGAGGCGGAGGGCGTGGCGTTCTAGAATCTGGAGGGACTTGTAGAAAGTAGGAGGGGCTGATATCCAGGCGGGGTGGAAGGAACAAAGGACGGGGCGCATGATTGATTTGTAGGTGTGAAGGACAGTGGAAGGGTGGAGGCCCCATGTCCGGCCAGTAAGGAGTTTTAGGAGGTTTAGGCGGGACAGAGCTTTCTCACGGAGGGATTTGAGGTATGGAGTCCAGGACAGTTGGCGGTCAAGGGTAAGGCCAAGTTACTTGAGGGTGGGGGTGTGACGGATGGGTCGGTTGTGAAGGGTAAGATAGAAATCGTGGAGGCGGAAGGTGCGGGTAGTACGACCTATGACTATTGCCTGGGATTTGTCGGGATTGACGGAGAGGAGCCACCGGTTACACCAGGAGGCGAATTCGGTGAGGTGGGACTGGAGCAAAACCTGGGAACGGGCAAGGGAGGGGGCGAGGGCCAGGAAGGCGGTGTCGTCAGCATATTGGAGGAGATAGACGGGAGGTTTGGGTTGAGGCATGTCGGCAGAGTAGAGGAGATAGATGAGGGGAGAGAGGACTGAGCCTTGGGGCACCCCGGCGGAGGGGTAGAAAATACGGGAGTTGGAATTGCAGACAGTGACGTAGGAGGGGCGGCGGGTAAGGAAGGAAGCGATGAGGCGGACGTAATTAATGGGAAGGGCGTAGAGCTGGATCTTGAAGAGGAGACCGGAATGCCATACTCGGTCGTAGGCTTTTTGGATGTCGAGGGAGACAAAAATTGCGGAGCGACGGGAGTTGAGTTGGACGGAGAGGAGATGAGTCAGGCGAAGGAGCTGGTCATCGGCGGAGAAGGATGGTCGGAAGCCACATTGGGAGGGGGGGGAGAAACTGGTGGCGGTGGAGGTGCTGGTGGATTCGATGAGAAAGGATGGTTTCCAGGACCTTGCTGAACACAGAGGTAAGACTGATGGGACGGTAGGATGAGGTCTGGGACGGGGGCTTGTCGGGCTTGAGGAACATGAGAATACGGGAGGTTTTCCACAGGTCGGGGTAGAAGCCAGTGTAAAGGATGATGTTGTAGAGTTTGGCAAGGACTTCATGAAATGAGAGGGGGCATGCGCGAAGGTGGCGGTAGGTTAGCCGGTCGTGACCGGGGGCGGTGTTTCGTTTCGTGCGAAGAGTGTCTATTATGTCATGGGCAGTAATGGGAGTGTTCAATTCTGAGGGAGGAATGCGGTCCAAGTACTGGAAGCCAGGGGCGAGCGGAGGAGAGGAGGTGTCGGTGCGCTCATGGACATCCGGGAAGAGAGAGTAGTCAAAAAGGGGATCATCAGGAATGGAAAATACATCAGAAAGGTAGGAGGCAAAATGTTCTGCCTTACTGGCGTTGTCAGGGAAAGGACGATCATCATGGAGAAGGGGGTAGTGGGGGGAGGAGTGACTGCCAGTAAGGCGGCGGAAGGCACGCCAGTACTTGGCGGAGTAGACCGGGAGGAGCGAGTTAAGGCGGGTGCATGTCTGACGCCAGTCCCGGCGTTTCTTCGCGGTCAAAAGGTTTCTTATGTGTCGTTGGAGTTGCCGGTGGCGTTGGAGAGTATCCCGGTCACGGGTCCGGAGAAAGGAGCGGTACAGACGGCGGGATTCGCGGAGGAGAAGGACGGCCTGTGGAGGAAGGGTAGGGCGGTGAGGATAGATCGCCCGGGTAGGGATGTGGGCATGGACCGCGTCAGCAACGGTCTGCTGGAGAAAGGAGGAGGCATGGTCAATATCGGCGGGAGTATGGAGGGGTAGTGGGTGGCTTTCGATCGAGGTGTCGATGGAGCGACGGTAGGCATCCCAGTCGGCACGGGAATAATCATGGACGAGTTTGGGAGGGGGCATGGGACGAGGAGCGCGGGCAGGGCGGGGGCGGTGGTCAAAGGTAAGTAGGACAGGGGCGTGGTCACTGCCTATTAGGTCTAGGACGTCCGCCGTGATGCGCCCCAGGAGGTTGGGAGACACCAGTACTGCATCGGGTGTGGTGTTGCTTTCGGGGCGGGTTGGGCAGGGAAGGGGAAGGATGTCGCCCCGGAGCGAGGTGGTGACGAACTGACGCCACCGCCGGAGTTCAGCGGGGTGACGGGAATGAAGGTTGAGGTCAGCGGCAATGACATAGGTCGGGAAGGTGCGGTCGATATGGGAGAGGAAATCGTATGGGAGAGGAGAGGTGGAGCGAATGTAAATGGTGGCGAGAGTGACAGTGAGGGAGGGAAGAAAGAGGCTGAGGATCAAGTGTTCAGTGGGGTCATTGAGGAGAGGGTGTAGCCGGACGGGGTGGTGACGGAGATGGCCAATCGCCACTCCGCCTCGGGCCAGGGGTGGGGGTCCGTCGGTGCGGTGGAGAAGGTAAGGATTGGTGTTGACTGGTCGGCGGGGTTGCAGGAAGGTCTCGTTGAGTAGGAAGGCATCCACGCGGTGTTGGGAGAGAGTGTGGAGGAAGAGGTTCTTATTGGCTGGGAGGGAGCGGATGTTGTGGTAGAGGAGGGTATAGGATGGGCCTGCCATGATGGGGTAGAGGGAGGGTTGGGGAGGGTAGAGGAGGGGTGGGGAAAGGAAGGGGACCGGAGGGACTTAAACTTGGGTCTCGAGGCGGGAAAAGGCGAAGTGGGAGTGGGCACGGGAGAAAGTTGCAAAGGTGTCCAGATTGAACACGGACCTGGCGGCCAGTGCAATCTGTTGGAGGGTGTGGGGACGTTGGAAGGGGTGGATGTTGGCGAGGACGGTGGTGACGAACCGGATAACGTCTTCGGCGGTGGGGGGAGGGACCAAGGATTGATTGGGGTGCATGGGAGGATCTATGGGGCGGATGGGGACGGTGAGTTCGGGTTTGGAGGGAGCTGGTGGAGGGACGGATTTGCACTTGTAGGAGTAGGTAGGGTGAGGGCCACCACAGGTGTTGCAGGTGGGAGGAGAGGTGAGGTTGGGACAGTGTTTATGGAGGTGGGAGTCTTTGCAGTGGGGACAGGTGGGAGGGTTTTTGCAGTTCTGCGTCAGGTGATCATTATAAACGAGGCACCTGGCGCAGCGGTAGGCTTGCGGGGGGGATCGGGAGGGTTCTACTGTGTGGCGGCGATCGTAGATCAGCGCACCCTCGAGGAAGAGGTGGTCAAGGGAAGATGCGGATTCAGTAAATATCCGCATCAAACGGGTGGGGCCAGAGTCATTGTTGATCCGCTTGGCGGAACGGATGGAGATGTCGGGGTGAGAGTTGAGTTGCTCCAACACCTCTTCCTCCGTAATCAAAGGACTAAGCCTTGTGATCACGGCGGTGAGGGTCGGAGGTCGGCGGGGGGGAGGTGGTTGGCGGGCAGAGGAGGCGGTATAGTAGGGGGTGAGGGTGGCATGAGGGCCGAAAAGGACCTTGGGGATGCGAGCGAGGATGTCTGTGTGGAGGGTGGGGCTGGGGGACTTCAGGAGGACAGAGTCTCGGCGGGGAATAATTTGGGAGATGGGGGCGGAGGGGAAATACTTCCGAATTTGGAGGGAGAGGTTTTTATGTTCAAGGAATCGGGGTTCAGGATGGGACAGTACATATGTGAACAGGTCGGGTTGGGGGCGTGGGAGAATGGGGGCGGTGTCCATAGGGTCGGTAAGAGGGGGAGGAGGAGGGGGCGGGGGAGGGGGGGGGAGCTTTCTTCGATTTGGTGGAGGCGGGGGAAGGGTCCGCACTTACCCGTTTCTGGGTGCGTTTGGGGATGGCGCCAGTAGAGGCAGGTAGAGATGCTGGAGCAGAGGCGGTGACGGAGGCATAGGTAGGAGGGGCTGGGAGGGAAACACGATCAAGTGGGATTTCGATGGGAGGCGGAGGGTGGGGTAGAAGGTGAGAAGGGGGCGGGGGCGACAGCGGCGTATCTGCCACCGTGGCTCGGCGGTGCGTCACATGGGCGGGGTTGACCGGTGCAGTGTAGGGGGTGGTGAGGGGCAGGTAGACCGGAGGGGGAGGGGGGACCTCATGGGATGGTGAAGCGGAGAGGATGACATGGAGCGGGAGAGTAGTCTGGGGAAGGCTGGAGGGGCTCCAGGTGATTGTTGTGGAGGCGAGGGAGGGGGTGGTAGTAAGAATGATGGGTGCAGTATGGACAGGGGGCAGGGTTATTGTGGGAACTGCAGAGAGGGAGGAGGAAGTCGACGGGGTGGACGATGAGGTCGCCATGGGCAGCTCTTACGACAGGGGCGCAGTCCAGGGCGACGAGCGGAGACCGGCAGGGCGGCAGCGATGACGGCGACGGCGGCGGCGGCGGCAGCGTGGACGTTGGTGCTGCTACGACGACGACGACGACGACGACGACGACGACGACGGCGGCGGCGGCGGCGGCGGCGGGCCAGGGGCTGGGCCTGGGCGGCAGCGGCGGCGGCGGCGGCGGCGGCGGACCAAGTGCGGGGCCTGGGCGGCGGCGGCGGCGGTGGCGGCGGCGGCGGCGGCGGCGGCGGACCAGGTGCGGGGCCTGGGCGGCGGCGGCGGCGGCGGCGGCGGCGGCGGCGGACCAGGTGCGGGGCCTGGGCGGCGGCGGCGGCGGCGGCGGCAGCGGCGGCAGCGGCGGCGGCGGACCAGGTGCGGGGCCTGGGCGGCGGCGGCGGCGGCGGCGGCGGCGCAAAGCAGGAACGGAAGGAAGTAGCGGGAACAGGGAACCAACTGAAGTAGCCGAGATCAGCCCGGCAATAGCTACAGTCGGGGGGATTCGATGGATGCACCCTCAGACTGCACCTGTTTCTATATATAACAACAAATCAGAGCATTCTGTTCGGTAACATGATAAAAAAGAGCCTTAATTAGAGCTCATATCGCATTCAAAATTAGATGTGCATATAGATGAATCATATATATTATCATCCCTAATGCCATATGTATGTACTCCCATTACTCTAGTAATTATATCGATTTTTCAATCCATAGCCATTGAAATCGACTGAAAGCAGCAGTTCCAACCGCTGACAACAGATGGCTCTGATCCCACATCTCCCCTCACCCAGCGCCTACACAATGAAGCCATGTGTGCAGACACTGGCCACCCTCCTCTGGAGCTGACCAGTCTCTATTGTGTGCCTCAGTCCGCCGGCCGTAGCCGCTGCGACCGAGGAGACGCGGCACACAGGCCGACTGCCCACTCCCCCAGCTTCAGCCTCCTGACGATCATGTACTTACGTACATACGCGAAATAACTACCGTAGTGCATTTACGGAGCCCCGCCGCGGCATGCGCGCAATTTTTCCCGTCGACTCCAGCGCGCCGACCGGGCCGCGCCCCGCACCTCGCGAAAGAATTGCCGCGGAGCCCGCGCCGAAAATTATTATTATTATTTAACAGCGCCACCGCCCGTCCTCCTGCCGCCGGCCGTAGAACTCGGAAGAGCGAGCTGCCGTGACCTGCATGTGAAGTCTGCAGCGAAAAAATTATTATTATTATTTAACCGCGCCACCGCTCGTCCTCGGCGACGCGGACACAGCGATCCGACCGCCCCGATTATTATTTTTTCCTACGAACGTTATAGCTCCTTGTACTGCCTCTACACAACGTCCGCGAAGTTCTCAAATTTGCAGTGGAACAGCCCGCCCGCAAGAAAACAATTTGCTGTGTCTCTCCTGGCGAGAAAAGCAGAACTCAGACGGACAATAGCGTCCGGCCGCTCCATTCATACCTGCTCCCCTCAGCCTTTCAAAACAGTGCGCGCGGCCGACAGGCGGCGGTGAATCACACACGTGCTCTGGCAGAGCGTTACCTGTAAAGGCTAAGCAAATAGTTCCACTCCATACGCGCGAGGAAGAAAAAGCGCTCGTCACTGCACTCTGCGGACAAACCTTAAAAATTATCAAACGTATATCACTTCTCAAAAAGACAGTGACAGCAACGACCGAATCATGCTGTTTTTTTCTTTTACGAACCTCTCTCTCTCTTTCATATTCCCCACAAGTAAAAACAATCAAGCAGAGAATGCGAGAAATGTGTTTTTAATGTAACTTATATCGCCCTTTCTCGAACCAGTATTATGCAGGGGAAAAAAAAAAAAAAAAAAAAAAAAAAAAAAAAAAAAAAAAGTTGCATGTGTATCCATAGCAGATCGTCGTAGGTACTTTTTAACAAGAATTTCGGTGTAATACTAAAAACCAATTTAGAAGAACAGAAATGCTTAGTTGGTTTCGTATACTACAGCTTGTAGTAGTAAAATATTAAAACTCGTCTGCAAAATTTGCAAGTAAGAATTTACACTCCCATCTCTCTCCATACTCTTCGTTTAGACTACAGCTGACAGGCGTGTTTAATAATAATAGCGCAGGTTACGGTAGCGAACGCCACAAAGTTATGTATCCATCTTAACATATACTCTCTCGATATACAAAAACAATTCTAACCAGAGTCAACTAACCAAAAGAAAAGAAATGGTCCGTTTCGGAATTCGACGACAACCTATAAATGTCTCTCTTCGTTTAGACGATGCAAGCAACAACCATCGAACGCAATGTAACTTTTATGCCAACCACTCTTTCAATAAAACAGCAACAACAGCAGCAGAAGACGGCATATTGTTTATACAAAAATTCCAAATAACGAAAATAGGCAATGACATCTAGCACAACGTCTCTAAATATACATCTGCAAGCACCGTTAACAATCGTCCAGAACGCAGAGCGCTCTCTCGGCGGGCTACATAAAAGAAACAGATGCTAAGTGTTTAAAAGCATCTAAGTTACATCTCCTACTCACTGCATCCAGGTTGCATGTGTATCCATAGCAGAAACATTAATTGAAAAAAAAAAAAAAAAAAAAAAAAAAAAAAAAAAAAAAAAAAAAAAAAGGCTCGCTGCTACCGCGAATTCCTATTGCGCTTCTTCGCCGTGGCTGTTAACACTTTGTAGCGAAATTGATCTCGAAAGTATTAGTCCAACAACACACTTATTCGACAATACAGCAACCACAGAACAGAAGTTACCTGCCCAGTGCAACCGATTTCCAGCTCGACCCGCCCTTTACCCACAAAATTCCTACTCCAAATTCCTTTCTTGTGCATTCCACTAATCCGAACTAAGATTTATTATTTTAATTACAAGTAGATGTCTACCACAAACGAAGACGCTAACCTACACGCAGCAACACATGATTCTATATAGGACATGGAGTGTTTACATTTTTTTTATTACAGTACAACTGAGTACATCCAACGTAATGTTCGCAAACACTTATATCGCAACCAACTCCCGCACACATCGATCATGACCTGCTCTCTAAGGAATGGATGGGAGTCACACATAGTACAAACACGTTTGTAGTGTGTTCCGCTATTTTCGGTCAATACAACGATGCGAGACCAATCCCCCCACCTGTTTACTGTAAAAGCAAATATTTTTCCCCCACACTATCTGTTTAAACCGGGCTTGCACATATGCAATAGCCTCCTTTTAGAAGCATGCGTCATCGCCATATAACCCCGTTTTCGTTTACCCTTCTTGTTCTTAGGACTTGTGGAATAACGCAGACGATATCTACGTCTGTGGATAATAAAGTACTGGAATGCTAACAAAAATATACTTCCTTGCTCGACTCTACAAGTAATTTACAGTTGAAACTAAAAAACATAATGCCCGAGAAAGTGGTCAATTTTCGGGTACTCTTAATACCCAAGTAATCAAATCTAAAAGCGTATATTAACGGAGAGCGACGAACAGTACAATGGCACACTTTGTAAATAACGTATCTTCTCTTTTAGAACACTTAAACAATCTTCTTGCACAGATCCATAACCACATTCCTCCATCCTGGTAATGCCATCTTCGCGACCCAGCGAAAAAATAAAAGTCCTAACAATCAACTGTCTGGACGCTTTATAAAATCGATAACTTTGCTTACACCAGGGCTCGTGGTTTTTCGACAAATATATTTTGGTTCTACAATTCGACAACATCCACGTTAAGCAGTCGTCTCCTCGCCCGCAACCACATTGATATTGCTCCTTCCATCCGAAAGTCATGCTCGGTTTAAAAAAAAAAAAAAAAAAAAAAAAAAAATCCCTTCGAAATCTTGTGTGTTGTCCAAAAATCCAGGAGATACAAGCCAGCTACACGAAGCTGTTGCTGTAGTATAGATGTGGGCACCTCCATTAAAAAACATCGATTAGTTGCAGTTTATAAGAGATATACCCACAGGACGTACATATTTCCCCCATGTATTCCAGAAATAGTAACTTCGTCTTAGCTCAAACGTTTGCAGTATCGAACTTGCGGAATTTACTACGCATGTAGATCCGTACACACGCACTCCATTGGCTACAACTAGCACACGTCGATTTTCGACGAAAGAATTATGATTTACCGCAGCAGGCACATCCGCTGCGTAACATAATGCACACCAACTGTAGACAACACTAGCATACGATTAAACAGGCGATGCCTCGACGAAAGATCACTGCAAAGTTTATTTTACAACCACCAAAGTCGGCTTCTTTAGAGCTCTACTGCGATGTGTATTTAGAGCATATCAACACTTTTTACTTAAATTCCATCCCATCTAGCCTACAGCACTTTCTGTAAGCGCCAAACATTTCCAACACAGTAACAGAACTAAACCTTGCAGTCAACACTAACCTGCAACGAACGAATCTAGCCGATTTTAACGTTTATTTCGTAAATAACACAACTGTTAATGCTATTCTACTCCGCACTAACGTGGAATTTCTATATATATATATATATATATATATATATATATATATATATATATATATAAGATGGCAATAATTTTTAAGGTCGTCATTCCACTATAAATATAAGCACATTGAGCACGATAGATGTGTGGTTCTTAGGATTTATAGTAAGGTAGTAAATAAGAACACAAATAATTGAACACAAAAACTTTTGTTACATTTTATATACACGTTTACAAACAGAAAACAAGGTCGCATATATATATATCTAGACACAGAATACAATTCGTTCTTTATTCTTTGTTGGAGTAACTTTAATTTTGTCTAATTTAAGTTTTAGCTTGTTGCTTAGATCCACATTGGTATCTTATATTTCTCTTTCCAGCCAAAACTTCGACAGGTACAGTAAAGGTATGTTCTCGAACTCCATTACGTATCTACGCTTATTCCTGTAATCAATCTCTTTTATGGCTTTAATTACCAACTCTGCACCTTCTGGCAATGATTCTAGACGAGAGCAGTCGGGTATTTTAACTTTGCCCATTATTTCCTGCATGGCATACTGGTTATAGCACTCCACATCCCCCTGTGTGTACGCCACCAATTCTTCTGATACACAATCCTGTGGTAATTCCGTATGGAAGTCTAGGCTTACGACTTTTGCAAACGAATGCTTGTTAAATATTGTTATTCCATCGGTTTTTAACTCCGCAAATGGCTTCTCTGTAGCTAGATGGACAACATCCAGTCCTCCACATTTGGATACAATGTATCCATTCTTGTTAAGAAAATCCAAACCGGAGTGCATCTTTATAAACACGTTTCTCGTGTATTCTTTAATGTAGAATACATCCTGCGTTCCATTAATCTCGGCCAGCACACCGACTCGTGACCAATCTCCCTGGCTGTTAACTGTAAATGCAAATATTTTATACGTCCCAGTCATAGCCAGATTTTTCCACACCCTCTGCTTATAACCATATGTAAACCTGGCTTGGACATCTGCTATAGCTGCTTCTTTCTCCAGCATTAGTTTGTATTCGTCCTTTATGGCAGTTGCTTTAGCCATATACTCAAGTTTCCTTTTCTTGGTTTCGATCTCCTCCATTTCCAATTTTCTTTTTCGTGCACATAAGACATTAACTGCACGTAGCGGTGTAATTTCTTTAATGGGGAATGGCTTAAGTCTGTGTGATACATTTACTCTTTTTCGCTGGACATGTAGAATAACATTGTTTGTAGATACCAGACCTAAGCCGGCGAGGTCTGTATCTCGAGACATTGTGGAGAATAATGTTCTGGATTGGGAGAAATATGTTTCTCCTGCTTTAATGTAGCCCTTGTGTGTAATAATTATATCGTCCTTGCTGGTGTCAGTATTACGATTCTCCACGTAATTTATAGGTAAGCAGTTAAAACTAAAAGCTGATAGAACATAATGTATAAGCTTTTCTCGGTCTTTAGTGTCTGGGAGATTTACCTGTACGCCTGTCAATTTTCGAGTATTCTTATTACCCCAATGAACAAAGAATAAAGAACGAATTGTATTCTGTGTCTATATATATATATATGCGACCTTGTTTTCTGTTTGTAAACGTGTATATAAAATGTAATAAAAGTTTTTGTGTTCAATTATTTGTGTTCTTATTTACTACCTTACTATAAATCCTCCACATCAGTGCAGAGTAGAATAGCCTTAACACTTGTGTTATTTACGAAATAAACATTAAAATCGGCTAGATTCGTTCGTTGCAGGTTAGTGTTGACTGCAAGGTTTAGTTCTGTTACTGTGTTGGAAATGTTTGGCACTTACAGAAAGTGCTGTAGGCTAGATGGGATGGAATTTAAGTAAAAAGTGTTGATATGCTCTAAATACACATCGCAGTAGAGCTCTAAAGAAGCCGACTTTGGTGGTTGTAAAATAAACTTTGCAGTGATCTTTCGTCTAGGCATCGCCTGTTTAATCGTATGCTAGTGTTGTCTACCTTACAGCTGGGGTGCATTATGTTATGCAGCGGCTGTGCATGCTGCGGTAAATCATAATTCTTTAGTCGAAAATCAACGTGTGCTAGTTGTAGCCAATGGAGTGCGTGTGTACGCATCTACATGTAGTAAATTCCGCAAGTTCGATACTGCAAACGTTTGAGCTAAGACGAAGTTACTATTTCTGGAATACACGTCCTGTGGGTATAACTCTTATAAACTGCAACTAATCGATGTTTTTTAATCTATACAACAGCAGCAACAACACACAAGATTTCGAAGGATTTTTTTTTTTTTTTTTTTTTTTTTTTTTTTTTTTTTTTTTTTTTTTTTTTTAAATTGAGTATGACTTTCGGATGGAAGGAGCAATATCAATGTGGTTGCGGGCGAGGAGACGACTACTTAACGTGGATGGCGTCGAATTGTAGAACCAAAATATATTTGTCGTAAAACCACGAGCCCTGGTGTAAGCAAAATTATCGGTTTTATAAAGCGTCCAGACAGTTGATTGTCAAGACTTTTATTTTTTCGCTGGGTCGCGAAGATGGCATTACCAGGATGGAGGAATGTGGTTATGGATCTGTGCAAGAAGATTTTTTAAGTGTTCTAAAAGAGAAGATACGTTATTTACAAAGTGTGCCATTGTACTGTTCGTCGCTCCCCGTTAATATACGCTTTTAGATTTGATTACTTGGGAATTAAGAGTACCCGAAAATTGACCACTCTCTCGGGCATTATGTTTTTCAGTTTCAACTGTAAATTACTTGTAGAGTCGAGCAAGGAACTATATATATATATATATATATATATATATATATATATATATAGCATTCCAGTACTTTATTATCCACAGACGTAGATATCGTCTACGTTATTCCACAAGTCCTAAGAACAAGAAGGGTAAACGAAAACTGCTCTCCCTGTTCCATGCAGGGTGCATATGACGTGTGTGAACAAGAACGCTTGACCCGGTGCCATGAATCTAAGCTGCAACAGCATATTGGTTGAAATGACGGAGACGTAGGACCATACACCGTGGGCAAGAGTTGCTGCAACGATGACTCTGGGGTTCTCAGTGTCAATGTGGTGAGAGATTTCCTTTAAAAAAGTGGAGTGTACACCGTCAAAAGTTTTTATAGTGATAATATTAGTTTTTCCATGTAGGACAAGGTCCTATAAAGACTAAAGGTTAATACTATTATAAATTTGGTGCCAATTCTGTATATAAATAACAGGCACACTCAAATTTCATTGATGTAATTAGTTATAAGCATTCTTTTCTTAAAAATAGGCACACACTATAAGTGGTCTTAATGGTGCAAATATTGGGAAATTTTCTCACTGCCCTGTTTATTTATTATTTATTTATTTATATATTTATTATTTTGCATTAGTTGAGGTCATAATTGGTATAGTGTTTGAGTCAATCCCATTCAATAATTTTGTAATTTTAAATTTTGCTCATTTCAAAGTATTAATTGTGGTTCTACTTGCGCCATCCTGCACATGGTTTTGATGCCGCAAGTGGGGGTATTGTGAGATTACTGCCCAATAGAAATATTGGTAATTAATAGCATTGGATAATTAAACAGTATGAAGTTCACTGCAAACATTTACCATGCCAATGCTCTAAATGTTACACAATTTTAATCTTATTAATTATGGTAGCAATGTACGTACGCAGTTGGGTGACAACATTTACAGTTAGGCCATAGGTAGAAATTCTCCACGTTGAGATTTGCTGTGTGTTTGTAGCTGACAGGAGGCCGGCGAGCAGGCCGACGTTGGTGTCTTGTTCCAGCTTAGGATTTTCCAGGTTAGTTTCCGGTGAGGGGAGAGAGGGACAATGGCGAGTGCCAGGCACAGTGCAGTGCACAGCGTGAAATAAAATATTCTAATACTACTGGCATTTGAAGTAATACGATGCAGTTACAAAATAGCCTGTTGATAAATAAACAATACATTAGCTGATATAGTCACATCTGGCGTAATATGTTTAATTGACAATGAAAAGTAATAAATTAGCAATGAATACAAGACAGTTACACAACCAGCATGGCAATGTTTGTTTATAAAAATAATATATTAACTATTTCTCATTTTATTTTCAATTAATCTTGTGTATTTTATCTTGAAATATTCAGTTAAATCACTTATCTGTGATATAAGAAATTGCACGATTGTAATAAATAGTGCAAAGGCTGTTTACACCAATATAAAAACATAATAAGAAATTTGTTTAATGTGTAGTGTAATTATTTTGATTTTAAGTAAAGTTTTAGAAATCTATTGGCTGAGCGCTGTACGTTGGAAGTCGGTTAGAACAGCTCACATGGGGAAGTTGATGACGTAGGGAAAAAATCCGTCAGTTGGGCTTTTGACGCGCGCGTGAGGGCAGGAAGTGACGAGTCGGGAGCAAGTGGTGTAGCTGGCAGGGCGGCGGTCCTTCTACGAGAGTCGGCATGTGGATCTCCAGGTGGAGACTATAGATTTTTGTGTGGCAATTGCCAAGTGTGGTTCATCGTCGTAGACTGCACAAAGTTGTATCGAGTGCTACTGTGTGTTGTGAATATTTAGCCGGTGGAACAAGATGTGCACCACACTGAATTAAAGTGACTGTGTTCTGTTAGTGTAACACGTGTCGTCACATAGGCATGAACATAAACGGTTGTTGAGACAGCAACATGGTGTGAAACAATTTGCGACAAATATTCATTTTGTCTGGGGGCTCACGAGCTATAACTTTATTTGATAAATGTGTCGACGTACAGACGTATCAGCCACAGGGTTTTAATATGGTGTAATAAACAACATAAAGTGAACTTTCACGTGTTTTCAAAAATAGTAGTTAGTACACACGTTTCTCTCATGAACTTACTTTATTATGAATTTGTTTTGTTAATCATATGCACGGAAGGAAAGCTGCGAACGTGTGATATCATCCCCTAGAAAACGACTCAAACAGTAGTAATCACAGTTCCAGTGTTTTTGCATGTTTAGGAATTTGGTTCGCAGTTGGTGGTTGTGAGTTTTAAAAATTAAACTCTCACCCCGATCTTCACCCTCGCAAACAGAATTATAATGGTTTACTTCTAGGGCTCTAAACTGACAGGTGTAATGTCTCAATCGTTTAAAAGCTATTTTGGACTTTTGGTAAATTTATTAACCTGATAACGACACATTCATCCGCGAACAGAATGTGAAAGCCACTCAGATTATTTTCTTAAAGTTATATAAACACAAGCAACACTAGATTCGCTACTTCTCAGATTTGGTGGGGGGGGGGGGGGGGTTAGAACAGCTCACATGGGGAAGTTGATGACGTAGGGAAAAAATCCGTCAGTTGGGCTTTTGACGCGCGCGTGAGGGCAGGAAGTGACGAGTCGGGAGCAAGTGGTATAGCTGGCAGGGCGGCGGTCCCTCTACGAGAGTCGGCATGTGGATCTCCAGGTGGAGACTATAGATTTTTGTGTGGCAATTGCCAAGTGTGGTTCATCGTCGTAGACTGCACAAAGTTGTATCGAGTGCTACTGTGTGTTGTGAATATTTAGCCGGTGGAACAAGATGTGCATCACACTGAATTAAAGTGACTGTGTTCTGTTAGTATAACATGTGTCGTCACATAGGCATGAACATAAACGGTGTTTGAAACAGCCACATGGTGTGAAAACAATTTGCGACAAATATTCATTTTGTCTGGGGGCTCACGAGCTATAACTTTATTTGATAAATGTGTCGACGTACAGAAGTATCAGCCACAGGGTTTTAATATGGTGTAATAAACAACATAAAGTGAACTTTCCCGTGTGTTCAAAAATAGTTAGTACACCCGTTTCTCTTATGAACTTACTTTATTATGATTTTGTTTTGTTAATCATATGCAGGGGAGGAAAGCTGTGAACGTGTGATATCATCCCCTAGAAAACGACTCAAACAGTAGTAATCACAGTTCCAGTGTTTTTGCAGGTTTAGGAATTTGGTTCGCAGTTGGTGGTTGTGAGTTTTAAAAATTAAACTCTCACCCCGATCTTCACCCTTGCAAACAGAATTATAATGGTTTACTTCTAGGGCTCTAAACTGACAGGTGTAATGTCTCAATCGTTTAAAAGCTATTTTGGACTTTTGGTAAATTTATTAACCTGATAACGACACATTCATCCGCGAACAGAATGTGAAAGCCACTCAGATTATTTTCTTAAAGTTATATAAACACAAGCAACACTAGATTCGCTACTTCTCAGATTTGGTGGGGGGGGGGGGGGTTGGAGCGGGTCCGGAGTCGGGGCGGGGGGAGATACCACATCTGTGTTACTCGATCGCCTACCAATTATTGCAAACTACGTCCTTTCTGTCAGGAAATTGCTCACCTCATCGCATAACTGTGAAAACACGCAATTTGATTGGAAGTCACGTGGCCGGTACAGTGTCTAAAGCTCTTTGGAAATCTATAAATATGGAATCGATTTGAGATCCCTTGTTGGTAGCACTTATCACTTCATCTGTGAAAAGAGCTATCTGTGTTTCACAAGAAAGATATTTTCTGAATCCGTATTGACTACTGGGCAATAGATCGATTTCTTCGAGGTAGTTCATAATGTTTGAACAAAGTATGGTAAGTGTGCCGGTAATGGGAACTGTCTGAGTAATATGTCTTTTAACTTTACATTTAAAATACATATTTAGTCGCTAAACAGTTTCACCATCCAGAAATCGGCAAAGATTGCTCGCAAACCACTGGAAAAAGTAGAAATTTATAAGATACCCTGTAGCTGTGTAGACGTATACAAAATGTCTGAAAACGGGTAGAAGAGCATAAGGGTAACTTTAGAAGGGGAGAGATTGACAGATCAGCTGTTACTGAACATACGTTTGAACCAGGAGACCACCTTATTTAACCCTCGGTCGGCAGCGCTAAATATGATAACATCAGCAGCAGCGCGGACCAGATTTGCTACCACTGTGTATTCCGAGTTACAAACCTAGTATATAGCTACTAAGTGATTGTAATGGCAAAAGTAGTTTAATGCACAGGTAGAAATATCACATTTATTAATATTTGAATTAGTACACCAACTACCTTATGTGTATAAATATAAAAAATTAACATTAATCTGAAAGTGGAGAATAATCTTCACGTATGAGATATTAAAGAACATTTGCAATCAACATACGAATAAAATGTAATTAGATATCACAGTATTTGCTAATAATAAAACAGAATTATTAAAATAATCTATATGTCTATATTTGAGAAAAATCATACAATCCATGAAGAGAACGAATTATGTTATTTACATGTTACTTATTTTATCACACACCTACAGTGATTTTACTCAGAATCGAAGATATCGGTACCAACTGCACAATTTTGACTTTAGGTTGTGGTGTTCGAATGATCTGCAGACACGAAACAATGACAAGAACAACATATTACAGGGACAAATTTGTTCTCAGCTCTGCCAAAAGTCGCACATCTTCCTCTCTTACTTGCTAATGGAGACCCTTGTAGTTCTTCGTCTTGTGGCTTGTACCTCCTCCAAAACTCCTTCACATTTAATGGCAGTGACACGATATTGGTTCTAATAATTATGTACTGTTTCATCATCTGACGAGCCAAATTCATCAAATGTTCAAATGTTTGTTAAGCTTAAGGGACTTAACTATGGGGTCATGATTCCCTAAACTTACAAACTACTTATGAACAACCTACAACTAAGGATGGCACAAATATCCATGCCCGAGGGGGGATTCGAACCCCCGACCGTAGTGGCCGTGCAGACCGTGACTGAAGCGCCTCAGTCCCCTTGGCCACTGCGACCGGCTCAAATTCATCAAAAATGTTCTTATACTGACTGGTTCATATTGAGTATTTGCTTTGTAAATTATAAAGGAATTTATTGCTGCTATGTTGATTAATTCAGGAAACAGTGCCAATACCCATTTTCCTGTCATTCGGGAAATACTGTACCTGCCACAAAACTGATCAACTGTGTCAATTCCTCCTTTCGTCATGTTATATGCTGAAATTATCGTAGGCTTCCCTGATTCTTCATCCACAGCTCTATCATCACGCATCGTTGACGATAATAACACACACTCCTCCTTTTGAGGAACATGCAACACCAGTGTTACCGTTTGTTGAAAGAAAAAAGATTAGAACCATCTTTTCGAACTTTGTGTTTTACAAACTGTTTAGGAACTTCTCTTTTATTCTTGCGCAGAGTATCAATAGCAGCGACGCCTTTCTGTATGAGAAATAACGCTTACGAATAATTAGTGTACTAGTTATCAGTAGTCAGAGTTCTGTTTTGCCCTGTAATCGGCTCTATCAACCTGTTATAACAACGTCAGTAGGCTTATTTGAAAGGCAGGAAGGTCTAGCTGGCTGTTTCTCTCAGACCCAGCAGTGCTATCATTTCCTCTTTTGTTACTTCCTGTTTCTTGAGTAATTAGTGTCAGCTTTCTCCTGTGTTATTTAGGAGTTAGTACATGTAATTACCTCTTCAACCATATTATCATCTATCATTAATGAGAGAGCTTGAATCTCTGACCTCACGCCCTTATCGTTCCCTTTCGGAACAGGGGATTCGTGACATTCTCTTTCAGTGTTCTAGAGTGCTGGTTGTATGGCGGTTTACTCCACAGGGTGGTACCGTCTTTTCCCACCCGAGAATTGCCACCAATATCAAAGTCATTGCCACTGAAATCTTGTTCGAATCTGAACTAGGATTTGCATAATCTTGAATAATAGTTTCCTTTTCATCATCTGATGAGGAATCCAGATAAAAAGCACAAAGATCTTCATTATTTGTCAAAAGAAGTTTTCCTATTTCCTCATCTGTTATATCCATACCACGTCTACGAGACGTGAAGAGTATATTATGTAGTAGAATTAGTAGAATAATTCTCATTTTCGCATTGTGTAAGAGATTTATCGAGAGTTAAACTCATATTTACGAAATAAATGTAAAGTATTGTGAATCTTAATATTTACTAAAAAGTGATACAAATAGATTTGCAAGGGAAACAAGACGTAACATAAAACAATTCGAATATATTATTGATAAATCTGAAGCACTGAATTAAAATATGTTATTCGGCCGGGAATTTAACCCGGACCTCCATGCTTACTAGGCAGACGTCCTACCGTTAGCCCACCACACTACCAACGATTAATGTGCCGTGGAATAATTTATGTACGATTTTCCTCCATGTCACAAACTTTAATTCAGCTTCTGTGTTCCAATGATAATTGCCACTACTGCCAAGGCACTCCATGCAGCATCACAAATCCAGTGCTTCAGATCTATCAATAATGTCTCTGATATATTCGAGACGAAAATCCGTCTCAGGGATTGTTTATTTGTATTAAATTGATATTTATATCACCTTAACAGGATTGTTCCAGTATGTCCATTGCTGAGGTGCTATTTCGCTGCATGGAGAGCCTTGGCAGTAGTGGCAATTATCTTTGGAACACAGAAGTTGAATTAAAGTTTGTGACGTGGAGGGAAATCCAAAGCGCCTTAATCGTTAGTGGTGTGGTGAGCTAACGGTAAGAGGCGCTTTAAGCCTAGTAAGGATGGAGGTCCATGTTCGATTATCGGTCGCATCACAAATTTTAATTGAATGCTTCACATTTATCAATAATGTCTTTGACATATTCGAGACGAAAATCCGTCTCAGGGATTGTTTATTTGTATTAATTCAAAAATACTTACGTGACAGGCAGCGCAGTGAAAATCTGCTACCTGTGATGCACTCTCCAACAAACTTTGTGTAGGCACAGCCGTGCACTAGAAACTCAGAACCATCACTGACATCACCATTAAGGTTTAAATGAGGAATAGCTAAAGCGGAAATACGGCATCTGAATTATAGCGACCACAATGAGCATTTAAAGAAAAGTGGTAGCATATTTGCACCAGCGCTGCTACTCGAGGGTTAATTTGATAAGCCTCTGATTTGGTAGCCACAAACGGATATCACGAAAAACTGTACAGAGCGGCTATAGAAATTGTGAAACACCCCAATAATTTTAATACCGCGTCAAACTGAATGAAATCTCGATTCCACTGTTGAAGAAGAAATATAACAATGTTCCTTCATGGTTCGATATCAACAACGTACAATGGCAATCGGCAATGGTGAATTGCGCGCGCCTGTCCTATACATTTGACGTCCCACCTCTGCGCACGAGCACGCATGAAAGCAATTCGGCTGCAGTAACGAGCCAGAGTGTGTGTCGAACGTTAAAAGGAGCCACGCAGCCCCTTGAGAATGCCCTCCGTACATGGGGACGAAACGTTGTGTTAAATCCAGAAGACCACGGCATAATAGCCCGGAAAATTTTAACAATACGGACATTTTCGGTCATGTAGGTTTATATTTTACAATTACATGTTTAGAAAAAGCCGAAAAATCACAGTAGAGCTGGCGTACGGTCTTTAATTGCTTCCGTGATTTCCGGCGACCAAAGGACACTGTCCTTCTCCGGAGAAGCGAGGGATTGTGTTCTCCAATTCTTCTCCGCAGAATAAATGGTGTTGTTGTTGTTGTGGTCTTCAGTCCGGAGACTGGTTTGATGCAGCTCTCCACAATACCCTATCCTGAGCAAGCCTCTTCATCTCAACATAAGAACGGCAACCTACATCTGTCTGAATCTGCTTACTGTATCCATCTCTTGGTCTTCCTCTGCGATTTTTTCCCCACGCACTTCCCTCCAACGCTAAATTCACAATTCCTTGATGTCTAAGAATGTGTCCTACCAATCTATCCCTTCTTTTAGTCAAGGTATGCCAGAAATTTCTTTTCTTCCCAATTCTGTCCAGTACCTCCTCATTAGTTACGCGATACACCCACCTAATCTTCAGCATTCTTCTGTAGCACCATATTTCAAAAGCCTCAATCCTGTTCCTGTCCGCACTGTTTATCGTCCATGTCTCACTCCCATACAAGGAAACACTCCATACAAATGCCTTCCTTAGGCTTAAATCAATATTTGATGTTAACAAATTTCTCTTTTTCAAGAACGCTTTTCTACCCATTGCCATTCTGCATTTTATATCCTCTGTACTGCGCCCATCATTTGTTATTTTACTGCCCAAGTAACAAAACTCATCTACCTCCTTTATTGCTTCGTTTCCCAATCTAATTCCTTCAGCATCACCTGATTTTCTTACACTGCACTCCATTACCCTAGTTTTGCTCTTGTTAATGTTCATCTTATATGTACCTTTCAGCACACTGTCCATTCCATTCAACTGCTCTTCCAGGTCTTTTGCTGTCTCTGAGATTATTACAATGTCGTCGGCAAATAAATGGTACTAGTGACATTGTTTGTCACCACATTAATGTTTCCATGTGGGAGAGGTACGACAATGGCCGCAGAGTTGTAAGCTTCGCAGTCTGCCTCGTTAGCCTAACTGGGAAGGCAACCAGGAAGCCGCGGCGGAGTAACCGAGCGCATTGAGCCGCTATGCTTTGGTTCACGAGGCCATTCCCCGTCGGGAGTTCGAATCCCCATTCGGGCACTATTTTTTTATTTATTTATTTATATATATATATATATATATATATATATATATATATATATATATATATATATAATTTTTTTTTTTTTTTCTGTCATTAGTATAAGGTAGTATAAGGAAAATGAAGCTGGATTGGTGACATGAAAATTGGACTGTAGTTACTACCACACAAGTCGTCGTGGACTCTTCAGTCGACAGATGATTGGACAGGTCTGCAAACTGATAGTTCCATGGCTGAGTTGCTATCGCATGCGAAAATGATATGCGTGAGAACACCAGTATTGGAGTATGAGAGTTAGTAAATTATCGTCTCCCTTCCTCGGCCATGGAGCACCCCACAAGAAATTATGAGCGTTCATATCACCCGAAACTAGGAACAACGACGCCATCGGTACAACAAAAGCAAGTGTTAAAACCTGCCTGAGTGAACATAAAAGGAACTGCTTCCTAGGGCATACTCATAAATCGGCCGTTTCGGAACATGATTATCATGGAGGTGACCATGAAATAAAGTTTAACGAGACGAGCGACATCACATTATTATGCACGTACGTAAGTAGAGACCATATAAATTTTCAAACACGAAAATGATTTTAACAGTTATGAGGAAGGTGTTAACCTGGATTAAATTTGGCTGTCAACATTGCAGCGACAATATGACAATCGATTATTTTCAGTCGAGGATGTTGGCAATATAAGAGACCATACAGCAGATAAAGTCATGGGACACAATGGTGCCCTTGGGATGGACTATATATAGCGCGCTCACTCGAGCTCTACTTGCATTTTACCTCTTCACCTGGATAATGCCTTGCGTAGTCGAAGTAGAAACGTCAGGGGAATGTTTACACAAGGACCACGGTTTCAAGTTATGGTCATTCACGCACTATTGAAACATAGTTACTGCCCATTATCCTCCTTACTCGCCGCTTTTCTCCGATTCCAGTAACATTTCGTAGACGGCGTGTTTCTGCAATGAAGGAGGTATGGCCCGTCATCGCCTTAAAAACAGACGTGACATATTTATAACAGCTGACGTTTCCTAGCTGAATAGTGCCTAGGGTGGATCTCCAGTTAACAAAGACACGATTGTTTTCCTACACGCTAACCAGTTCACGTTGCGTCCACAGTTTTGACGAACGGACGTCACACCACATTCATAACACCCACGTGTAACGTTGGACTGCAGTTACGTTGTGGATTATTAGGAATTCATTTTAAGCAGGCCATTGTGGCAGTACGTTTCAACATACGGCGACGGGCTCCATTGAGAGAGCCTTCTGATCACTTTGACCACATAGTATATATTATATGAGAAACGTATTCTTACTAATTAACCCTTTATTTGACTCACATAGAAAACGCATGAACAAAATCCTTTTAGTTAAATAAGACGTTTGTGATCTCGTGAACGATGTCTTTGTTCAACATTGCATATGTCTCTTCTGTAAGTACTGCTTATCTTTAAAATACGACACATGATAAATACTACAGTGTTGTTCCCGTGGCTGCAAAATTGTAACATTTTACACTATTTATTGTGAAATGTCTGAAAAAAGTCTCTTTTAGTACCAAGCCTAGAACGAGACCACAGTTATCACGGTTTAAAGTCAACTACCCGTGAAAACAAAGTCTACATATTCCTTTTCGGCCTGTAATGTGACCTCAAATGTCACATCGTACACCATTCGCCGGTACAGTTTTTTACTTCTTTTGACCGTGTGGGCCATTCCATAACTGTCTACCAGTCCTGTTCTTCTCATTATATAATAATCCATCCGATGCGCGAGGCCGTTCCCCGTCTGGGGTTCGAATCCTCCCTCGCGCTTGTATGATTGTGCTGTCTTTAGTATAAGTTACTTTATAAGTAGTTTGTAAATTTAGGGACTGATGACCCCGTAGTTAAGTCCCATAAGCGTAAGAAAACTTTTGAACATTCGAACATCAATCCATTTCGAATATCCCAGATAAGTTATCCTTGTAGAAGAGAAAAGAAAGACCATGAAACTGATGTAAACTAGAACACCGCTAACGTATGGTTGCAATATCTGCTAAAGATTCGGACTATTGCGAATATTTTCGGAAAACATTATGGACAACGTTGTGTATAAGGGCTTAAATCTTGGTTGCAACCACCAGTGCCATTCAAGGACGAAACTTGAAATATGTCGCAAAGAACTGTGTACAATATTGACGTTGCTTGAAAACAGCATTGTCAAGTAATGTGTTAAAAGTTACCGTATCTGTCCCAGTATATACAGGGTGTTTCACTAAGTGTGTTTGCCACTGTAACTTATAAAATAATAGGTGACGGGAAATTTTAATGCGGTAGGTCAACACAAGAAATGTTACACTTTCTGCGGAGCTATGAACATAGTTTATTGTATCATTTTCCAAATAGTTACAGCACAAAGATGTAATTTTTTAAATGGAACAAGTTTTTTTCTATCGTGCATTGGATTCGTTGAAACCAGCGGCGTCCAACTCAATTTAAACTACATTCCTATCACTGTTAGTTTGGGAACTACAACCCTTCAAAGTTTAGGAGGCGGAGGCTACGACAGCGTAGCTCACTGGCTGGTGGTCGTGAAACAGTGGGCCATGCCCCAGGGGATAGCCACTCGGCCAGTCAGCTACTCTATCGCAGCCTCCGCCCACGGAACTTTGAAGGGTTGTAGCTCCCCAACTAACAGTGATAAGAATGTAGTTAAAATTGATTTGGACGCAGCTGGTAAAACGAATCCAATACATGATAGAAAAAACTATTGTTCCATTAAAAAAATTATATCTTTGTGCTTTAACTCTTTGGAAAATGATACAATAAACTATGTTCATAGCTCCGCAGAAAGTGTAACATTTCTTGTGTTGACCTACCGCATTAAAATTTTCCGTCACCTATTATTTTATAAGTTACAGAGGCAATCACACTTAGTGAAACACCCTGTATAGGGAATCATGTGTAAGCTGTTAAAATTTTCCTGTAACGACGGTTACAAACGATGATGTCAGCAAATCCTAGCAAAGCTAAATTTGAAATATGTTGTCTCTTACTGAGGTATTTCCGCTACTAACGCTGTGCACTTTTAATAGTGTCAGTTCATCGCCATTAGTTACGATGAATCTGCTGTAGTGGACACTATTTTATAACGCGCCACCGTTATAAAGTAGCGAAGCTATTCAGTGTGAGAACAATAAGAGAACGAGAGGGATATGATCCCGCATGGGGAAAATATAGGCTTGTCAAAGCCAGTGCTCGCGCACTGACTAATTGCCCCGAGATAATTTATCACGTCGATAATACTCCACGTAATTAGATTAATGGAAATCAGTCAGTAAATACGTGTTGCTGCTGCCCATCTGGCTTTTTGTTTAATGTAATTAACTAACTTGATTAATATATTGGGACTGAAAGGGAATATGTAGAATTGGGGGATGGTCCTTTCTGTTTTTAATTACGCCGTGCAGCATCACTGTATTCAGATGTAATAGGGCCTAGCTCTCAATTAAATTCTCGTCGAGTAACACACCTTTCCTTGCAAATTCGCTTAATAGCGCAAAAATAACTGAATTGGTTTGAATAGCCAACCTAGCTAGTAATCTTGCAAGTAACATGCATACAGTCATACCGCATGTCGTTTGATGTCCAGTAGGATCAGTAAAACGTCTATTGTTTCCACGTCCTCTCCTGCATAAGAGCTCCTACTTTGATGAACTTATATACGGGTCAGTCGAATAGGACTTTAGAATAATGAAACTACAGAGTAAATTTTGGGTTAACTTATGAAACATGTGAAGGTGTTATTTTGTGGCAAATAATCTCAAGTTTCTCATGAAAGAGTAAATTTGTAAATTTTGTTCGATTTTACAACCTTTGATGAATCTGAAAACATATGCCACCAAAATTCATCTCCCCACTGGTTGTAGCGAATCGGGTGTAAGTTGTGCAACGGGAGCGTAGTTTCGATTTTTCGGTAGACAAAATTGTTTAGTAGGAGAAGAAACCCCTGAGAAAGGAACTCAGTGGTGTCATGTCTGGGGGTGAGAATGGGAGGGGGGTGGCAGGTGACCATGGTTAAATTACTGTTATGAGAGGTGATATTTTATAAAAGAAATCGGGGTCATCCGTGAGGAAATAAGTTGGTGCACTGTGTAATCGTTAAGGTTAGGAGTGTTGAAGGTGGGGTTGGGTGATTTGGGAGGTGTAGATATGTGTGGAAATGGGGAGCACAAGGAAGGGGGTGGATTGTCGGACCCCTCTTAATCATTACTGAATTGTGCCCTAAAATAGATCTGGCATCTTGACAAACAAATACCCACCAAAATATAATGAAAAATGGGGAGATCTAGCAACTAAATCAGATCCAGGTTCAGTTAAAAATATACTGGGTGTTACAAGAAGGTACGGCCAAACTTTCAGGAAAGATTCCTCACAAACAAAGAAAATATGTCATGTGGACATGTGTGCGGAAACGCTTAATTTCCATGTTAGAGCTAATTTTATTACTTCTCTTCAAATCACATTAATCATGGAATGGAAACACACAGCAACAGAACGTGGCTTATCATTATTCGTTTCCTGTTACCATCGTCGGATATGTGACAATTTTAACAGAAATTAGAATACATGTTGGATATGAAGATGTATACGAGTTGCGACAATAAAGTTATGAGACTGATGTGAAAACAAAAAATTGCTTGCCGTTTTAGTGTTGTCGCCTTTAAAGTAGTTCCCTTCTGATTGCACACAGTTTTTCTTGCGCTTCTGTCATTTATGGTAACGTTTCTGGAACTCATCTTCTGTAATGTCCTCCAAGACCCTTGTCACAGCATTTGGACATCTTTTGGTATTTGAAAATGGTGCCTTGACCACCGTTTCGACTATTGAAAATAGAAAAAAATTGCACATAGCGATATCTGGTGAATAACGTGGCTGTGTGTAGTACTGAAATTTGTTTCGAGGCTAAAAACTGTTGTACTGACAAAGCAGTATGGAATGACGCATTATCGTGATGCAGAATCCTATTATCAGCAATGTTGGCACCGACACGAAGAACGCTTTTACGAAGTCCTTCTAAAATTTCTTTGTAGTAATATTGGTTAACTGTTTGTCCAACAGCCACCCACTCTTTATGAGAAATTCAAAGAGAATCAAAGAGGCACATTTCACTTTGAAATGCTGGCATTTTGGTCTGGGTGATCCTTTTGAGCACCATTTCAAACTTTGGCGTTTTGTCTCTGGATCGTACTGGAAAAGAAAATCATCACCAGTGATAACGCGGCACAACAATTCTGGATTAATTTCCGTTCGCTCTAACAGATCGGCTGCCAAATTTTTCTGTGGTTCTCGCTGTTATGGTGTGAGATTTTTGGGGACAATTTTTGCACAAATCTTTCTCATACCAAGAACTTTAGCTTTTATTAGACGAGCCGTTTCTCGATTGATATTCAGTTCTTCTACAATCATTTTCACAGATAATAAGGGATCAGATCGTACGAGTTCACGCACCCTGGCAAAGTTAATATCCGTCCGTGAAATTGATGGTCGTCCATTGTAGTCTGTATCTTCAATATATGCACTGCCTTCACTAAACATTTTATGCCAACGAAAAACTTCAGCTCTTTACATAACCTATTCTCCAAAATCCTTCTGAAGCTTACCGAAGTTATCGCGTTTTCACCCTATTTAACGCAAAAAGAAATGACATACCGTTGCGCAATATTATGCGGTTCCATTTCAGTGATAAGACATAAACACGTGTCAACTTAATACAGCACAACTCACGACTGAGCAGTTGGATCGATGTGCCGCCTGGACTAGAAGCATCTTATGCCTCGGTCAAAGATATTATGCCTAGGCAGGCCGGCAGGGTTGCCTCATCTTGCAAATAAAATCAGTGTCATTACTTTGTTGTCACACCTCGTATTACTACAGTTATAAAGAGAGCAAACACACAATGTGAGAGAACGTACTTACGTTTCGAAAAGGAATTACCGAAACAAAAAAATATTAGTAGCCGTAACATAGATATAAATGATAATAGGTACTGTAAACGGCAAGTGGTGTAGGTGTAGAAATTAGAAATCATTTGAATAAAAACAGTTATAGTAATAACATTTTTCCATTATCTATAACTTATGAAATAGACAGTTTGGCGTGTATGACATTAAGTTCGTTGTAGGGTGTGATATACGAAATTTTGTGAGACTTGATTATAAGAGGTAATCCGTCTAATGCTGACTGCAATTGAGAGATTTATTTGACACCAGATGCGTTTCACTTTTTGTATTAAAGGCATCATCTGTGGTCTGTAAATGATACAAAGGTTTGTACAGTTTGTTTACTACACGTAGAGTAACAATAGTTTCAAATCTTTGTGCACGTTAGACTCATGTTTTTTTATATTTTTTTCACCGATTTTAAGTGGAATGCCTTTTGATTTGTTTATCACTTCACTACAGTGAGGTTATATTGTTCTTGCCTGTTCATTTGTTTATGTGTGGTTTGTGAGTGTTGCCAACAGTATATATTTGTGTTTATACACATAAATACAATTTAATTCAACATGTGTGTGTGTGTGTGTGTGTGTGTGTGTGTGTGTAGAGAGAGAGAGAGAGAGAGAGAGAGAGAGAGAGAGAGAGAGAGAGAGAGAGAGAGAGAGAGAGAAGGATTGATAAAGGATTGAAGGTCTGCTGAAACGTTTAAGTTCAGCTACATTTGCTATTAGGGGAATTGCAGATTTTGGTGACATCGGACGTATCCCCTTTTTTGTGCAGTGGTTTAACAATAGCATGTTTCAGTCTATCAGGAACAACACCTTGCTTCAGAAAACTATTACATAAGTGGCTAAGAATCCTACTTCTTTCTTGAGAACAAGTTTTTATTACCTTGCTGGAAATACCACCCACTCCATGTGAGAGTTTGCTCTTGAGAGATTTTATTATTTTCTTAATTTCAAAAGGACAGGTGGGTAGAATTTCTATTGTATCAAATTGTGTAGGTGTGGCCTGTTCCATTAATTGACTGGCTTCTTCTAATGAAGAATTAGAACCTATTTTCTCCAAAACATTAAAAAATAATTATTAAATATTTTTTCAGCTTCTAGCTTCTCAGTTGTAAACTTTTCATTCACTTCGATGATAATGCTTCCTCCCTGTGCTCCTGTTTGCCTTGTATCTCTGGTAATAATAATGCAAACTGTTTTAATTTTGTTATTAGAGGTACTAATCTCCGACATGATGCACATGCTTCTAGACTTTTTAATAACTTATCTTAATGTAGCACAGTAGTTTTTATAATATTTGTTTCTGTGTCATTACACTTTCTTGTTGTTAGATATAGTTCCCTTTTTCGATTACTAGGTATTCTTATTCCTTTAATAAGCCATGGTGTCTTGCATCGTTTCTTAGCAATATATTTAACTATTTTCTTGGGGAAACAATTTTCAAATACTCTTACAAATGTAACATGATATAAGTTATATTTTAAATTAGCATCAGCTTCCTTGTACACCTCATCCCAGCCCAACTGCTGAAGATTGTCCCTGAAATTTCTAATTGTCGAATCGTTAACTGAATGCACAACATGAAGGGCTGTTTTGAATTAAAGGGAGGAACTGTGTCATTTACTGTAATGGTCCACCAAACCAACAAATCACTTCAAAAATATTTTCCAAAACCCAATTGAAAATACAGATCCATAGAGATAATCAGGAATATACCAACTGAAATGCAACACATGTGATGGAAGTTACGTTGGTCAGACTGAAAGAACATTTTAAACCAGATATAAAGAGCATGTATGAGCCTCGAAGTATAAAACAATCAACATTTCCAGAACACTTTCACCAAAACCAACATAAAATAACCACCAGAGTCACATACATGGAAATCTTAAGAATAAACAACTACAAAAAACACCTGCTCACTCTTCAAGAAAACTACCAATAACAGCAAAGAAACATCTCATAAATTGCCAAACAGATCTAGCAAACAACACACTTTTCAAGCTTATTGACCACCTGCAACAAGAAATACGACGTCCGCTTGTTCCACGCCCTCGAATCGAGGTAAGAGCGGAGACAGCTTACGGCAGTGCAGCGTGCAGTCACGTAGCCTATCTCAAGCAGCTTGTGTACCACGTTTTCTCTCGCAGGCACGCAGAGAATACTTTGTTCATATTATGCGTTTTACACACGAAACTGCGGTTGATAGAATTAATCTCTAAAGTTGACTTGCTGTGAATATTGAGATACACACTGCGCTTTCCATTGTTTGTTGTTGATTGAGTGTTACAGTCTTTGGTCGCTGTCATAGAGTTTCGCTGTCCACGTAGTACTTATCTTTGACTTGTTTACTGTGATATCGTGCTTGAAAGTCACTTCGTAATACAATGTCAGAAACAGATACAGAGATACGCTTACGTAAGTTGAAAAGGAAACGAAGTACTGAACGGAAGTTAGTAACACGGTTCAGTAGAGCGATAGATGAAGGAGATACAGGCAAAGATACCGATTATGAGTACTTCATAACACGACTGCAAGAGACATTAGATCGCTCGCGAGTGCTAGATGATGCAATTCAAGATTTACTTTCCGACACAGACTACGATGCTGATGTCAGTAAATGCGAGGATTATGTCGACACCGCTAGGAAAGCTATTTTGAAGGCAACAAGAAAGGCGAAAGATTGTTTTAGCTCAGTTGATTCAAACTCGACAGCTACGACATCGTCAGCCGCAGTAGCAGCTCCTGTGCCTGTCACACATACTGTCAAACTTCCCACAATCAGATTAGCATCGTTTTCAGGAGAAATAGAAAAGTGGTCTCGATTTTGGGAGCAGTTCCAGTCGTGTATAGATAGCAATCCTTCAGTTTCTGCTATAGACAAACACGTCTTCCTCCGAGAATACTTGGAAGATGAACCAAGGAATTTGGTGGAAGGCATACCAATTACTGCAGATTCTTATGAAGAAACGAAACGAATTCTGGTTTCTCGTTATGGAGGCAAAAACCGTATAATACAGGCTCATCTCGACTACCTTGAAACTATGAAACCGATAACACATGCGTCTACAGATATTTTGAACGCTACGTTTATTGATTGTAACAAACGCATACAAGCATTACGAGCATTAGGGGAAAATGTTGATCACTACGGGCGCATGTTGGCACCTAAAATATTACGAGCGTTTCCAGAAGACATAGTTCGACGTTGGATTATTTACGCTAGAAGAGAAAATATTACTGAAAGTCACATTACGAGGTTAATGGAGTTTTTGAACGAGGCAGTGGTAGGCGCTATGATTACGCATAAAATTAGAGGTTGTAGCGTTACAGATACATTCCCGTCTACAACTGCGACCCTACAAGTGAACACTAAGGGAGAGAAACCAGGTGGAAAGACTAAAAGGCACTGCGTATTTTGTGACGCACATTGCCATTTGGCACAAGATTGTACGAAGATAACGAACATCAAGGATAGGATCGACAAGCTGAAAGTCACTCGTCGATGTTTCTTGTGTTTAAAAAAGGGGCACAATATGAAAGATTGCAGTAAGAGAAATAAAGTAGTCTGTTCTAAATGTGAGAAATCGCTCCACGTAGCTATCTGCAATGATGAACACCGCGTTTCGGTAGGGAAGATTGATATTCAGTCTCCTCTCTCCACATATCTTCAGACTGCGTCTGTTTGGATCACAGGTCCGACAGGGGCGAAGAAGCGTACGCGTTGTTTACTCGACGCCGGAAGCCAATGTAGTTTTATTAGCACGGAATTGGTCAACAGTTTGCAGTTACGAGTCATTAGTCATCAACTATTAATTGTTACAGGATTCGAGTCACCACATTTTACGCCAACAAGTCGCAGATTTGTTCACTTTAAGTTGACAGGAGTTTGTATAAATAACACCATGACTTTCCCAGCTTTTGAAAGTGGGAACACGTACTCATCACTTCCAACGGTTCCACGAGATATTACCGACCATAAGCTGCAACTTGCTGATCCAAAGGACGACGAACAACTGTATCCTATTGAAATTCTGATAGGTGCAGATCAATATTGAAAAATAGTTAAGAATGACACACCAGTACGCCTTGATGATTCTACAGTTCTTCTTCCTTCGAAATTCGGGTGGATTTTGAGTGGTCGTAGGTCTGGTATTATTGTCAGGCATGCCATTGTTAGTCACGTGTACCTCAACGAAGAGTCTGCGTCATTAGACAATGATATGCGTCGTTTCTGGGATTTAGAATTGATGGGAATAAAAGATCAACAAAAACGATCACACTCACCGGAATATATTGCAGTTTTGCAAGAATTCCATGATACATTTCAATTAGAAAACAGACTAAGGGTAGTTTCATTATTGAGAAAGAAGGATATGATACTTTCTTCGAATCGTTGTAACGCAGAAAAACGTTTCATGTCGTTACAAAAAAGGTTATCGAACAACGCTCAATTTCGTGACATGTATCATGCGCAAATGTTGCTTTACATTCAGAATGAGCAAGTCGAACGAATTAGTACGCAGACTACGTCAAATGATGTATACTACCTACCTCATCACGCAGTGAAGAAAGAACGACTAGGAATTACAAAATGGAGACTTGTTTTTGATGCTTCATCACATGAAAACGACTCACCGGCACTTAATGATATCTTAGATTCACGACCTAATTTGTTACCTGAAATACTCTCAACCTTAATTCGGTTCAGAATGTACCAAAGGGCAATTATTGCAGATGGCACACAAGTGTTTTTACAACTGTCGTTGAACGAGAAGGATAGAGATTTAACGAGATTCTTTTGGTTTCGAGTTGAGAAGAAAGAAGATGCAACTTGGCAGACTACGAATGATGTCATCACTTATAGGTTTAAACGTTTACCATTTGGCCTAACATGCAGCCCATTTCTTCTTTCTGCAACATTGCGCGAATTGGCTATAAGATTTAAAGACAAATATCCTATTGCAGCAGAACTTTTAGATAAAAGTACTTTCATGGACGACTTTGCAGCAAGCTGCGAGGACGACAACACAGTTACATCCGTTTACTAACAGGTCTGTTGCAACAAATAAAACTTCCTATGGCGAAATGGGCTACGAATTCTGATGTTCTAAAAGGCATATGGAAAACAGAGGGACGGTCAGTTAAAGAACATACCACAGTTTTAGGCATTGACTGGGATACAGAATCAGATTCAATCTTGTTTGATCACCGTCTCATTACAAATAAACTACAAGATGATCCTGCAACTAAACGCCAGTTACTGCATACTATTGCGAAATTTTACGATCCTCTTGGAATCTTTGCACCGATATCCATAACAGGGAAGATCCTTTTTCAAGATACATGATCTAGAGGCAACCAATGGGATGAAATTTGGCCTCCAGATTTGGCCTCCAGATGGAAAAACTGGACTTCACAACTCATTCAGCTGCAATTGTTCAAGGTACCACGATGGATAGGACTTCACAGTCAGACGCCAACAGCTCCACAAGATCACGTATTTTGTGATGCCTCAGAAAGGGCATATGGAGCAGTGCTGTACATTAGAACTACCGAAAGTAAAAATACACCTGTTAATTTGGTTGTTAGTAAGAACAGAGTTTCCCCTATCAAAAGAGTAACACTTCCACTGCTTGAGTTATTAGCTGCCTTACTGGGTTCGCGGCTTTTAAGGTATTTCTGCCAGTCTTCAGAATTTGACATCGCTAACGCAGTAATGTGGAGCGATTCCATGGTAGTATTGGGCTGGATAAAGGGTGATCCAAATCGCTGGAATACGTTTGTTTGTATCAGAGTAACGGAAATCCAAGAAATTTTGACGCCATCGCAGTGGCGACACTGTCCTACCACAGCTAATCCAGCAGATTTGTTATCACGCGGAACCTCAGTAGAAAAATTAAAGTCTTCCACTCTATGGTGTAACGGACCTTCACGGTTAATTCAACCACCTCATACTTGGCCTCAACAAGAAATACGTTGCAGTTCTCTTCCAGAAACACGACGGGTATACAAGCAACATTTGATTGTCAGTACATGTGTGTGTCCGATTGATACATCAAAATACAGTTCTTATTGGAAACTACTGCACATAATGGCATGGATTCTACGTTTCATGTACAATATTAAACATTATGAAAAGGTTAAAGGTCCACTGACTGCCCATGAACTAGACTCAGCTAAACGCACTTGCATATGGATGACTCAGCAGGAAAGCTTTCCAGCGGAATACCACTCGCTTAAAAACAAAACCGAATTTCCAAGGAAATCAAAAATTCATCGTTACAACCCGTTCCTTCAAGATAGACTGATGCGACTTGGAGGACGACTTCACTTTGCGGACTTGAATGTACAAGAGAAGCATCCGCTTATCTTAGAAGGTTCCCATCCATTTACGAGGTCGCTCATTCGATGGACGCACATACGTTTACACCACTTAGGAACTGCCATAGTAGTAGCTGAATTACGAAATCAATTTTGGATTTCGAAGGGAAGACAATCAGTAAAAAAAGTGATACATACGTGTCTCCCTTGCAAAATATCTAAAAGTGTTTGTAGATGCCAGATAGAACCGCCACTACCACCTGACCGCATTCAATTCACCAAACCATTTACGGTAACAGGGATGGACTTCGCAGGACCGCTTTTTGTCAAATTGGGTACACTGCTGCACAAATGTTACATCTTACTTTTCACATGCGCAACAACAAGAGCTCTTCACCTGGAACTAGTATCCGATATGAGCACAGATAAATTTTTGATGACCTTTAGAAGATTTACTGCACGAAGAGGATTGCCGAGTACTGTTTACTCAGATAATGCTAAAACATTTCAAGCAGCGAACACAGAACTGAAGAACCTTCTTCACTTATTTGAGGACACGAAAATCAGTCAGCACTTCGCTCACCAAGGTGTTTCTTGGAAGTTCATTGCACCACGGGCGGCTTGGTGGGGAGGATGGTGGGAACGCATGGTAGGAACAACGAAACGTTGTCTCAGAAAAGTACGGGGAAGATTACTAGTAGATGAAGAGACTCTCATTTACTGGCAGAAATGGAAGCCGCCATCAACTCAAGGCCACTCGTACAGGGAGACTCAGATGTACTGACACCAAGCCATTTTTAATAGGAGAACGACTAACTGCAATACCGTCTGGTTCTGAACCAAGTATAGAGAAGAATCTAATAAAATTGGCAAAACAAACGGAAAAACTGCAAAATGATTTCCTCAAAAGATGGAAGAAGGAGTATCTTCTGGAATTAAGAAACTTTCATGAAGTCCAACGGCCTAAAGGGAAACCTGATCAATACCGTGTGGGAGATATTGTACTCTTACAGGAAGACAGACAGCCGAGACATATGTGGAAGAAAGCCCGCATTGTGGAAAGAAGACCAGGGAGAGATGGAATAGTGCGGACCTTAATTCTTCAGACACCAGACGGAAGAAGTATTACTCGACCGGTGCAACTGGTCATCCCACTTGAGATCGACCAGAGTGGGATGGACCAGGGTGGGGAGGATGTTAAGGATTAATAAAGTCTTTGCTTGTTTTAATCTCTGTGTATGTCTATGTATATCTTTGACTAAGAATAAATAAGTTGTAGAAAGTACACACGTGTATCTCCTTTCCATTGAGTGTGTGTGAAACGCAAAAGGCTGAGAGGACTGAGGCGCTCCAGTCACGGTCTGCACGGCCACTACGGTCGGGGGTTCGAATCCCCCCTCGGGCATGGATATTTGTGCCGTCCTTAGTCTTAGTTAGTTCGTAAGTTTAGGGACTGATGACCCCGTAGTTAAGTCCCATAAACTATACAAACATTTGAACATTTTGAACTGTTTTAATCTATGTATAAAAACAAACTGTACAAACCTTTGTATTATTTACAGACCATAGATTAAGCTTTTAAAATAAAAAGCGAAACGCGTCTGTTATGAAATAAATCTCTCAATTGCAGTCAGTATAAGACAGACTACCTCATATAATCAATTTTGAAAGCTGCCGTGGAAGATGGCTACACAACCAAACATAGAATGTATTAGATATTGTGAAACAAGTACAGTTGAGCAGGCTATAGGCCTGAAAGAAAATTAGAGGGAGGGGGGGGGTGAGACCGGAGGATGGGATTGATCGTCCCCATGCAAGCGCCACGCTTCACAAAGAAGTCAATAAAGTAGCTGCATACCAGTCCACCACAACATGACAGCTGCATGGCTGAACACTGACGTTATACATCGAATAACTTTCATCAATTATTATAATAGCAGCCCATAACGTAATGTCAGCTAGTTACAAAGTTACGTCAGTGATCAAGTACATATACAAATATAAGACTGGTAAAGCATATTTCGTCTTCAAAATTAGAAGAGGATGTTTTAGGGGCTACATGGTGGAGAAGGTAAACTCCCAGTTGTCAAAAACGAGCTATGGACCTGATATAAAGGTAACATATGTAATTAAAAGACAAAGTAACGACAAGATGAAGGGAATTGTGAAGATTGTGAAGATGCGGGTCTGATAGAGGGTATTATATCCCATGAGGTGAGTTATCCTAGTTTGAATTAGAGATGTAGTGGCGTAAAATTGGCGCCACTCATCCCTAAGTGGGAAAGAAAGAGCAAGAAGGCTATGGAGAGCCGCTAGCCAATTACACAGCGGCAACACTCCCTCCACGCCGATAGCAAGTTGATAGTGCCGCCTATGAAGAGGATAGAGAAAGCGCCGCTCACTTTTGAAGAGCCCGCTTCTCCACTTCTGCGCTTCACTTCTTCACGTCTTCCACACTGGGACGAGAGGACACGCACTTCAACGACGGGACAGGAAAGAAGACGACGCTGCAGTCGACGAGCTATAGGACGCGAGACAGTATACTCAGTCTTGGATAGCATCGACAGTCTCAGCCAGGACGTCACACCGACCTAGCCAAATAGTATTGTGCAAGATAGATAGGTATGGATTGCAGCACCTACCAGTAGGGATTGCAGGCAAAAAAAGTGGGATCCCGCAATACAGCGGGATCCAGCATAATTTTAGCGCCGGCCGCGGTGGCCCAGGGGACTGAGGCGCTCCAGTCACGGTCTGCACGACCACAACGGTCGGGGGTTCGAATCCCCCCTCGGGCATGGATATTTGTGCCGTCCTAGTTCGTAAGTAGTTCATAAGTAGTGTGTAAGTTTAGGGACTGATGACCCCGTAGTTAAGTCCCATAGACTATAAAAAAAAACATTTGAACATTTTTTTTATAATTTTAGCAGCTGCGGTAAGTCGCAACAGCCTGCGGATTCGGAAGCGAAGCCGAAAGTCGCGAAAATTCTTTCATATTTGCCGCCTTAAAATCACTTCATAGCGCGATTTGAGTTGGCTCTGATTGACATGTTATAAAAAAGTTGAAACATGTGAATGACGATGACGAAGATATGGAAGAAATAAGCGATGAACAAGGTTTGGTCATAGTCATGGATAGGAAGTCAGCTGAAGTGATTCCCGACTACAGTGACGTTAACCAAAAAGTTCGAAAGGTGGTAAAGATCGCCAACTAAAAATGATATTTATTTGGAACAATATGTAAAAAAAGAAACAGGCAAATAATTAAACTTAATTCTAGATTGCCGCACTTGCTGGAACAGCTTGTTAGATATGTTGGGCAGGTTTTACAGTCTCAAAATTTGCATTAATAAGACTCACATCGACAGAACATCTGACATAAAATTTACAGACGAAGAATGGTGCAAAATAAAAATAAAATGTCATCGACAACTTGCAGTCCTTTAAATTTGGTGTCGAAAAAGCTGCAGAAGAGAGTCTACCCTAATAACTGCGGACACATTTCCATTTATGATACAGAAGCTGCAGAAGCAGAACACATTCTTAAGCAATGAGCTACCAGAGGTACTAAGTGCACGAGTGAAAGAAAGGCGTGAAAGTTAGTCATATATTAATTTACTTCCAGCATCCAAAGGAAATAACCAAGAATTGAAGACGCCCAATCCTACATTTGAAATGCCGAAAAAGAATGAGTTTCGAAAAGAAATGACAAACATTTTACTACAAAACATTAAAATTTATGTTCAAAATGTACAACTTGGAGATGGTACAGATGCAAATAATAGTCAATAGTCTCTGGAAAATAATTTAACTTTACAAGCGGAATTAGAAATGCAGGTAAAATAAGAATTAGAAATGCAGCTAAAATAAGACAATGAAGATTACACTAAACAGGTCACAACTAACGGAGAAATACTACGAAAAAAGAAATGTCAGCATATGAAATAGATGGAGTAAAATGGAAGTATTTTACTTTGTTTCATGACTGTTTAGAAAGTATCAAACCAACAAGTTTGGGTGCAGAAAGAGCCTTTACCGCCGCTAGCTACATATGTAGTTCTATAAGAAGTAGATTGGGGGATAAAACTATTGACGTTATTAGTTTTTTAAGGCCATATTTCCAAAACGAGAAGTAAATTCTCATTTTATATTTATAAAATCGTAAACTTTTTTAGTTTATTTTAGTAAGAAAATTAAGACAATTAGTTAACTTAAACTAAAGTCATGTGATACTGTAAATCCGACAATAATCACCTCTTTTGTGATTTTTAACAAATATTTTATTAAATTATAACAAAGAATATTTATTTACTTCCAAACGATATACAACCCTTGCTGGATCCCGCAGGATCTCGCTGAATATAAGGCACTCCAGTACTAATCCCGCTGGACTGAAAACAGTGCTGGATTGAAATTCCTACCTAGCAATTCATATCAGAGTTACGGAATTGTATATTTTTTCATATTATTAAATTTTGTTTTTGTATATAAACAACAGTCTAGAGCGCAAATTTTTTTGTATTTTTTTTTCGATTAGTTTCGGTTTTATTTAAACCATCTTCTGGAAATTAAGCTCCATTGATGTTGTGGAGTTGGCAGGAGACTTAGATCCTTCTAGTGCGTTACTAGTAACGCACTAGAAGGCTCTAAGTCTCCTGCCAGCTCCACAACATCAATGGAGCTTAAGTTCCTGAAGATGGTTTGAATAAAACCGAAACTAGTAGAAAAAATAAATAGACTTTTGTTTATATACAAATTTAAATTAAGAGTGCTGCTTCCCGTAAGTGGGACAAAAATATTTCCAAAAACATGTAATAAATTTTGTGTTAAACTAACTTCAGCTTTCTGTGCAGACTGTCCTACGACGAATAAAGTTGTGGCTACAGAAAGCTACAACAAGAGATTCCTTCTTCCCTCCCTTTCGAAGATTGCTAATCACGCTCCAAAATGGTTTTCCCGCGGCTTGACCCAGAGTTTCTAGCATATTTCCAAAGTCTTCCCATGATTTCTGCCTGGAGTCTGCAATTATCCGTTTGGCTTTGTTTCTTTCTTTAACATAACTTCTCCTGTCTGCCTGATTTATAGTATGGAGCCATTTTTGAAATGCGTTTTTTTTTCTTTTTACAGGCTGCCTTGACAGGCTGTATGCTTCTTCCTACGTTTACACACTACTGTCCAAAGACATTCTCTAGCTGCTTCCAGTAGTGTGTCCCTGTACCTTGACCATTCCTCTTCCAGTGACTGTAAATCATTACATTCAACTAACTGAAACCTTTCCGAGATCATTTCTATGTATTTCCGCCTAATTTCCTTGTTTTGAATCTTCTCCAATCTTATCCTTCTACACATGGATCTGACTTTCTGCTCTTTTGGTCTCACAAATCTAATTTCACTGCAGATTAAATAATGATCAGTATCATCAAAGAACCCCCTGAAAACACCTGTGTCCTTGACTGTAATCCTGAATTCCTGGTCTGTTATTATATAGTCAATGACAGATCTGGTTCTCCTTCCTTCCCTAGTATAGCGTTGAATGTCCTTATGTTTAAAGAAGGAGTTTGTGATAACTAAGCCCATACTGGAACAGAAATCCAAGAGCTGTGTTCTGTTCCTGTTGGCCTCCGTATCCTCTCCAAACTTACCCACAATCTTTTCATAACCTTCTGTTCGATTTACTATCCTGGCGTTGAAATCACCCATGACTAAAACACTATCCTTATCCTTCACTCTAACATCACTAAGTGTGTTGTAAAATCTCTCCATCTCATCTTGATCTGCCCTTCACAGAGTGAATACACTTCCACAATCCTAATTTTCTTGTTGGAGATGGCAAAATCTATCCACATCAGTCGTTCATTTACATACCTTACGACAATTATGCTGCGTTCGATTGCTTTCCTGACGTAAAATCCTACTCCCCACTGTGTTCTTCCTACTTTGACTCCTGACAGGTAGACCTTGTATTCTCCGACTTCTTCCCCTTCTCTCCCCTTACTCTAACGTCACTAACCGCTAAAACATCTAACCCCATCTTACGTGCAGCCTCCGCCAGCTCCACCTTCTTCCCAGTATAATCCTCATTGATATCAATAGCTTCCCATCTCATTCCAGATCGTTTGCCAAGTCGTATCGGAGGAGTCCCTGGTCTGTCAATTAGAGGTGAGACTCTATCACCTCCAAAGGTCCGAGGCATTTTGCTCTGATTGTTGCCAGCATGTTATTGAAGTACCGGGGAAGCAGGTTGCTAGCCTTACTTGCCCTGGACCCCACTGGGTTTTACCCCTAACGGTTGAGGGACTAAATGGTGGATTTGGTAGCCTTTGCCGTCTGAGCACAAAGGTGGCCACGACCCAGAATATGTCCGAGATGCCCAACCTTATTCCAAAGTAACTGGTATCCCAACTGTCATGCCCACTTACTTGGCCACTCATACGTTGCCCGTGGTTCAAGAACTAGGACATGACTGCAGGAACCCACACCAGAACCATCACACAAGGAAAAAACGTTTACATAAAGGTGTACAGTACATTTCCTGCCCCTTATGCAGAATCTGCTAAAATAGGATCAAAATTGGCGTGGTCTTTTCAAGTGTACTATTCTTTTCGGCAATGCATTTGCTTATGATGTTCTGCTCTTTGTCCTGACAGAGATAAGGATAAATATAGATGCCGGCCGCAGTGGCCGAGCGGTCTCTGGCGCGCCAGTCACAGTCTGCACGGCCGCTACGGTTGGGGGTTCGAATTCCCCAGAGGGCATGGATGTTTGTGTCGTCTTTAGTATAAGGTAGTTCATAAATAGTTTGTAAGTTTAGGGACTGATGACCCCACAGTTAAGTCCCTTATCTTAACAAACGAACAAAAAATATAGATGTAATACAAATATAAATTCCCTGAGACGGATTTTCGTCTTGGATATGTCAAAGACTTTAATGATAAATCTGAAGCATTGAATTAAAATTTGTGATGCGGTCGGGAATCGAACCGGGACCTCCATGCTTACCAGGCTTAAAGCGCCTCGGAATTGTCTAAGTACGATTTCCTCCACGTCACAAACTTTAATGCAGCAATTCCAAAGAAAATTGCCAATATTTCCAAGGCTCTCCATGCAGCGGAATAGCACCTCGGCAATGGACATATTGGAAGAATCCTGTTAAGGTGATATAAATATCATTTCATTCCATTCCATGATGGTGGTGGTGGCGGCTGGTGCAGCAACAGTGTTGAATAATTATAAAATGCTCAGTCTCTGTTGCAATACTTTATTCTCCAATAACGCGTTTCGCGCTGTTAGCGCATCGTCGGACTGGAAAAAGACAAATGTTTTGTTACAATCCGTGTACCTGGCGGGCAGCGAATCTAATGTGGCTAAGGTGAGTAAATTTGATAATTCAGACTTACTTGGGCGGAGATGGAAAGTCTGAATTTTCAAATTTACTCACCTTAGCCACATTAGGTTCGCTGCCCGCCAGGTACACCGACTGTAACAAAACATTTGTCTTTTTCCAGTCTGACGATGCGCTAACAGCGCGAAACGCGTTGTTGGAGAATAAAATATTGCAACAGAGACTGAGCATTTTATAAATATAAATGTCAATTTAACACAAATAAACTATCCGTGAGACGGTTTAAGCTGAATTAAAGTTTGTGACGTGGAGGGAAATCGTACTTACACTATTCCGAGGCGCTTTAATCGTTAGTGGTGTGGTGTCTAACAGTAAGACGTCTCCTTAGTAAGCAAGGAGGTCCGGGTTCGATTCCCGGCCGCATCAATAATTTTAATTCAATGCTTCAGATTTATCATTAAAATATATATAGATATTCACTATATTTTGAGCAATGAATGTCCTTATCACTGGCAGAACATCGAAGGCGGCGGGAGAAGGAACAAGAGATACCATGTAGGGGCACTGATATCTGATCGCGACGTCATAGATGTATTATCGATGTACCATTTTAACGGGGAAATGCATCTACTTTAAAAGAAACAACATGTGGAAAGTTATTTTCTGGATGCGCCTTGTACCCTCGGGATGTCGCAGTTTGGGTGGCAGGCACCTGCTCAGCCAGACGGTGATGGCGTGAGGTGTGAGTAGCTGATTATTGCAGAGGGGTCAGCCCCGCGCGGCTGGCACCTTGTCTGGGCTGTCCGGCCGGTGGCGGCGGGGGCTGAGACGTTAATGATGCAGCGAGCGGGCCGGCGCTGGTGACACGCCAGCCTTTGAGAGCCGCCTGCCGGAGGTGCTCAATTATTGATCAGCTTAATGCAGGCGCGCTGTTGCTGCCGACACACCGTGGAGTGGAGTGGGCCCTGCAGCGGGGGCGGACGCCCTGCAGGTCGTGACCCGGTGACCGCCCACCGGCCCACTCCTTCTCTAACATTTACATCCGCTCCTAAGGTTAGCACGAACCAGGCTGGATCGATTTCGAAATTGATACGCCATTAAAATTATAAATAGGGCGTGCTATAGAAAATATGGGGTGTCTTATAAGTAAACCTCGGACCTTTAGGTTCTAAAAATCTTAAATTAGGTATTTCATAAAATGCATTTTTATAAAAACCATCAGCTGTTTATTAAAAACCTTATTCATCTACTAGTTTCGGTCATGGACCATCTTCAAGGATAAACTATACAAAAAATACAAAATAAACGTAATTGATGTGCACAAACACAGAGAGGACATAATCAGGGAAATTACATATAGAGAGACTGAAAATAGAGAATCATGTCGATTTAACATATAGTTAAAATACTTACAAGGTGTTAACAGAGAATGGTAAAATACATCAAATAAAATAATATAACTGAGATAAACAGGAGTCATTATAACTAAAATTGTAAAAAATTACTATGGTCATCTTAGATAAAATCCATCAGTCAAACATGACATAAAAGGTGAGAACGGTCTATGAATAAAAATGGAGGGAGTGGCTTGTGCTAATTGCATGAGTCAGAGACGATAAAACATATGTTATCGATATTAGTAGAACCATTCAGGGATGTACACTATCTTTGGATGAACATCTTTGGATACATGTGTAAACAAAGTTACAAAGTTTAGTCATCATCAAATTACGACGAAATTTGTGTATACAAAAGTTAACAATAACAAATAAAGTGTGGTGTAGTAAATTTAAGATGACCGTAGTAAATTTTTTACAATTTTAGTTATACTGACTCCTGTTTATCTCAGTTATATTATTTTATTTGATGTATTTTACCATTCTCTGTTAACACCTTGTAAGTATTTTAACTATATGTTAAATTGACATGATCCTCTATTTTCAGTCTCTCTATATGTAATTTCCCTGATTATGTCCTCTCTGTGTTTGTGCACATCAATTACGTTTATTTTGTATTTTTTGTATATTTTATCCTTGAAGATGGTCCATGACCGAAACTAGTAGATGAATAAGGTTTTTAATAAACAGCTGATGGTTTTTATAAAAATGCATTTTATGAAATATATTACGGCTGTTGACTCTCGCCTCACCAAAGCATTTTAAATTAGGTACTTAAAATAGGTCCTATCATTTTCGAAAATCGGTTATAATAATTAGAAACAAGATGAGCTAAATCTGAAATTTTATTGTGTACAATTGACACATTTTCAGAAGCATTCTACTTCCGATTTTATATTTCAATCTCTGTTCTCTCATATTTTAGATCAGCGTCGTGATTTTACCGTGGTGTACACGAATGGGTCGAAACAGGGGGACTCGATATTCTGCTCCATAGTGTTCCCCAACACCACCATCAGGATTCGCCTCCCTGTTTTCTCAGCAGAACTCCATGCGATCCTGCGAGCGCTGGAGCACATGCAGCGGGCTCGTGGCACGAAGTTTCTCCTGTACTCCGATTCTCTCAGTGCATTGCAATCCATACGCAATTTGTATCCAGCTGAGAAGATAGTGCAGCTCATTCATGACAGAATGTACACTCTCCAGCAGCGGGGGAAGCAAGTGACATTATGTTGGGTACCAGGACATGTCGGCATGTCGGCATTTAGGTACTAAAAATCTTAAATTAGGTACCTAAAATAGGTTCTATCATTTTCGAAAATAGGTTATAATAATTAGAAACGAGATGACCTAAATCTGAAATTTTCTTGTGTACAATTGACACATTTTCAGAAGCATTCTACTTCCGATTTTATATTTCAATCTCTGTTCTCTCACATATTAGATCAGCATCGTGAGTTTACCGTGGTGTACACGGATGGGTCCAAACAGGGGGACTCGATATTCTGCTCCATAGTGTTCCCCAACACCACCATCAGGATTCGCCTCCCTCCTGCATACTCCGTTTTCTCAGCAGGACTCCGTGCGATCCTGCGGGCGCTGGAGCAAATGCAGCGGGTTCTTGGCACGAAGTTTCTCCTGTACTCCGATTCTCTCAGTGCGTTGCAATCCATACGCAATTTCTATCCAGCTGAGAAGATAGTGCAGCTCATTCATGACAGAATGTACACTCTCCAGCAGCGAGGGAAGCAAGTGACATTCTGTTGGGTACAAGGACATGTCGGCATTAGTGGTAACGAAATGGCTGATCGGGCTGCCAAGGAGGCTTGCGACGGTTCTGGTATTACACATTGTGCCGTACCCCTGCCGGACATCCTCTCTGTGGTGCGCCGGAAGTCCCTTCGTTTGTGGGAGGAGACGTGGCAGGCAGTGACGAACAATAAACTGCGGTTGATTAAGCCAACTGTCCAACCGTGGCGAACATCCTGTCATTCATTGACGCAGCATGAAGTGGCCTTGACACGTCTCCGAATCGGGCATTGTCCTTTGACACATGGCTATTTACTCCGTCGAGAGGACCCTCTGATTTGCGATGCTTGTGGTGTGCAAATCACTGTACGCCACATTTTACTGGAATGTATTTCCTACCGTGCTGCTAGGGCAGCGGTGGCTCCTTGTAGTCCCCTGCCCTCTGTTTTAGCTGATGACGAGGCGAGTGTGAGGAAAGTTTTCAATTTCTGTGAACTTTCCGGACTCTAGCCTATGCTTTCAGGTTGGAGGAATGGATAGCCCACCACTCCTCTGGGCTCACCATCTGTTACTACCTTGCCATGTTTGGATGGGTCTTTGCTTCTTTCCCCTTATCGTTTGGCTACTTTCCCTTCTGTTCCCTATTTGTGTTCATTTCATTTTAATCAGGTCACACGTATCGCCTAATTATCTTGTACGGGTGCTAAAGACCTAGTTGTCGTGCGCCCATAACATCATATGCATCCATCCATCATTATTGTGTACAAAGATAAACAAATTGACAAAAATCCACATTTCTTATTTCCATGTCCATAATTACAGTCAGAGTAAGTAAGTAACACTTTCTCCAGCTGTTGTCTGTTAATAACATCTTATATGCTGAGAATGAGCGTTCCACGTCAACAGATGTCTGTTGTTGTTATGGTCTTCAGTCCGGAGACTGGTTTGATGCAGCTCTCCACCCTACTCTATCTTGAGCGGGCCTCTTCATCTCCTCATAAGAACCGCAACCCACATCCATTTGAATCTGCTTACTATATTCGTCTCTTGGTCTCCCACTGCGATTTTTCCCCACACACTTCCCTCCAATGCTAAATTTACGATTCCCCGATGTCTAAGAATGTGTCCTACCTAGCTATCCCTTCTTTTAGGCAAAGTATACCAAAAATTCCTTTTCTCGCCAATTCTGTTCAGTACCTCTTCATTTATGCGATCTACCCACCTAACCTTCAGCATTCCTCTGTAGCACCACATTTCAAAAGCCTCTATTCTCTTCCTGTCCGCACTGCTTATCGTCCATGTTTCACTCCCGTACAAGGCAACAATCCACACAAATGCCTTCAGAAAAGACTTCCTTACACTTAAATTAATATTCGATGTTAGCAAATTTCTCATTTTCAAAAATGTTTTTCTTCTCATTGCCGTTCTGCATTTTATATCCTGTGTACTGCAACCGTCATATGTTATATTACTACCCAAGTTACAAAACTCTTCTACCACCTTCACTGTTTCATTACCCAATCTAATTCCTTCAGTATTGCCTGATTTTCTAATACAGCATTCCATTATCTTTATTTTGCTCACCAGAGCATATTTAAATGACTGTATGAGGTGCAATGCGACCGCATACTCATGTTCCGATGATTTACCTGATACGATGTCAGCCACTGTGCCGTGGATGGTCAATCCAGTTTTTTTTTTTTTTTTTTTTTTTTCCTCACTAACTTTCATACCAACCTGGGACCAAGTTGATTTTTTCTGTCACCTCATCTATCAATCGTAGTTGCATGTAGATTGGTTTCCCTGTATAGTATAAATTTATTAATAGGGACCAAATATGCATCATGAAATTTTATGCAATGTCGTTGGAAATTTTTGGTTGTTTTAGGACATCACAATTTTCGATCAAATACTTGCACAATTGTTATCTGGGAAGACCACGAGAGAATTTTTGCATTGCATTTTTTTATTTAATTCTATTTTTTAAATTTAGGTACAATCAAGTACTAACCGAAAATTAGATATTTTAGGTGCTATAAAACTATAGTTTTTCTATAATAAGTTTTCATAATTCGTGTACGTACAACATTTATTGTTTTTAATTAATGAGGAAGAGAATACGTTTTTTACTTAAAATCCGAGATCTACTTATAAGCGTACCCTCTGCTTCACCTATACATTAAAAAGTCTCAAAGTTTTCTTCATTGATTAGTAACCTGTTTCAGAGCCAAACTGCCAGTCTAAATCCTTCTGTATATAAGGGCTGAAACAGATGACCTCTTCATGTCTGAATGTACACAAAGTGTGGAACTCATTGCATTTTACGTGCCGCCAACTGTCTTAAAAACTGGACATACGATTTCTTCTACCTTGTATCGCATGCAGGGATTCATCTGCAATGTTTTGTACCATTAAACAATGGCTCAGCGGGTGGAACAAATCTACCGTGACGCGGAGGCTCAGACATCACAATGCAAAGGACTTCTCAATCCCAATAAGAGGTTTCAGCGTGCCGGGATAGCTCAGTCCGTAGAGCGCTCGCCCGCGAAAGGCAATTGTCCCATTTTCGAGTCCCGCTTCTGGCACACAATTTTAATCTGCCAGGAACTTTCATATCGGCTCACACTCCGCACAGTGACAGTTTCATTCTGGAAATATCACTTACGCTGTGGCTAAGCCATGTCTCTACCATTTTATTTCTTCTAAGAGTGCTAATTCTGCAAGTTTCGCAGGAGAACTTCTGTGAAGTTTGAAAAGTAGAAGGCGTGGTACTGGCAGAAGTAAAATTGTGAGAACGAAAAATGTTCAAATGTTTATAATTCTTATGGGACCACACTATGTTGGTCATCAGTCACTAGACTTACAAACAACTTAGACTAAGACAAACTAACCACAGAGACATCCGACGAGCTGTAGAAAGGCGCACATAAGAGAATAAACAAAAAATGAAGCTTCGGCTGTTAAGCCTTCATCTGCTATAGAGAACGCACACACATACACACACACACACACACACAAACCCAACCTCCTTTCTGCGGCTCGTCGGTCTTCTTTGTGGTGAATAGCAATCTATCTTTTCCAAAATATTAATATTACTACTACTAATAATAAAATAAATATTGTAGTATAGTTAAGAGGCAGTATATAATGATCAGTTTAGTATTAAAACTCATGTTAAGAATAATACTGATTAGATTAAAGCTGTGAATTTAAGGTCCATAGTAGGAGCCATAGGGGTTAGTGATAGTTTTTATTCTGAAACAGAAGCCATTTCTACTTTCCATTCTTGGGATGAAAATGAAGTTGGTGGTAATAGTAAGGATGAAACCATATTTCGTTACTTGTTTAATGTAGAAGGTGATTCTCTGTGTTTTGGGGCCTGTCAGCCATGTGTGAGAGGACAAGTACATACAGTTTACTTTCCTGATATGCCAAAAGTAGGAAATTTTGATGAAGATGATGGTGTAGCCAATATAGCATCTTTATAGATGATGTTGACGATGATTTTGATAGAATCTTAGTGTTTGACCGACTAAAACAGCATATTAGTCTTTATAAAGCATACTTGTTAGAGATTCTACACGGAATTATAGGTAAGAGTTAGGATGTCGTATCAGTCTCAAAAATAAGGGAGGAAATCCATTAAGGTATTTTCTACAAATCATGGAAACAACGAGATTCATGGTAACAGAATAACTAAGAGAAGAATGTTAATATTGTCTGTTTGAGGAATAGACGCAACATGTACTGAAAATAAAGAAACCAGTACACGTAAAGAGAAATCTGATGTGACTGCGAATAGTAATCTGTGCACAAATTGAGATATAAGAAAAAAATTAACTAGTTAAGAAGGAAGTAACAGTTGTAGAATGAAAGGATATGTTATTGTTTTGGTCTTCAGTTCAAAGACAGGTTTGATACAGCTCTCCGCGCTACCTTGTACCGTGCAAGCCTCTTCATGTCTCAAGAATAACGGCAGCCTACACCCATTTCAAACTGCTAACAGTATTTTTCTGTCGGTCTGCAATTTTTACCCCGCACACTTCCCTGTAATGCTAATTTGTCGATTCCCTGGGGTCTCAAAATGTATCCTACGAATCTATCTCTTCTCATAGTCAAGATCTGCGAGAAAATTCTTTTCTCTCCAATTCTGTTTAGTACCTCCAAACTAGTTACGCGGTTATACCCACCTAGTCGTAAGCATAGTTGTGCTGAATGGTCGCGTGGCCAGAGGCATGCTACGGACTGGGTGGTCGTTCCCGCCAGAGGTTTCAGTCCTCCCTATGGCATGGGAGTGTGTGTTGTTCTTAGTGTAACTTAAGTCTACAGACAGATGACCGTAGCAGTTTGATCCAAATGATTTACAAACATTTGATCTTAATTATATATCAAAAGATTCTAGCAACTGTATTTCATCTCCTTTCCGTCCACATTTCATTAAAGACAAATGTTTTCATAAATGACATCCTAACAATTATATTAATAATGGACTGGAGGACCCGTGTGAATACTTCGCACCTTTAGTGGAATGGCAAAAAAGGTGTGAAAAATGGAAGAAAAGTTGAATGTTCACGCATAGCTTTCTTCAGAATCAATCAATGCAAATATTTAAAAGCGCAAATGATAGAGCTTGATCCGCTGAGTGTTGTTAGGTCAAAAAGAACTGCGTACCTTAATTACAACCGAAAATAACGTAAAACAAACCAATTAAAATATTCAACGCAAGGACAGAAGCTTACCACATTGACATAAAAATAAATGGTGGAGAGACTTAAGTTTATTCGGATATTTGAGGACAAATCTGGGAAGGAATACCTTTCGTTTAAATTAAAAATGAAGGAAATCAGTCGGTTAGAGCGACCTGACGTACTGACTTTAGTTTACAGCAAGAATATCTTCGTAAGAAATATACAGAACGGAATCGCATTTGAGTATAGAAAAAGGCGAGAGTTATGTAAATTCTGATTCTTGATGACAAATCTGTGGATGAATACCTTTCTCGTTGACTGACTTAAGTTTTCGTAGATTCTTTTAATATAATATATGTCAAATTTTACTTCTGCAGACGTGTTTTTCAGCCTATAACCATACTGCATTTTATATTTTCTTTATTTCAGCCGTCAGAAATTATTTTGCCATCAAAACAACAAAACTCATCTACAACTTTTATTGCCGCGTTACCTAATTTATTTCCTTCTGTATCACGTGATTATTTTAGACTACATTCAATTGCCCTTGTAAACGTTCACCATATAACCTACTTTCAAGGCACTGTACATTCAACTGCTCTTCCAGGTCCTTTCCTGTGACTGACAGAATTACAGTGTCATCGGGAAACCGCTAAGTTTAAAATTTTGAACATAGCTGCTATTGTCATCGACCGTTACAACGTCAAAGGATAAAAATGCAGCCCTTAGCCACAAATTAAACATTATTTAACCTGATTTCGGTAATGACTATGATTGCCTTCATCAGAAATTATAAAATAATACAAGTCACATAATTTTTTTATTATGTGACTTGTTCTGTTTTATAATTTCTCATGAAGAAACTATCAGAAATTATAAAATAAAACAATTCACATAATAATTTTATGTGTTATGCGACTTGTTTTAGTTTATAATTTCTGATGAAAGCAATCATAGTCATTGCCGGAACCAAGTTAAATAATTTTTTCATTTGCGACCGAGGACTGTATTTTTATCCTTTGTTACCAAAGTTTAATTTAACCTCCCTGGTCTTTGATTCCTTCTCCAAATTTCTCTTTGCATTCCTTCACAGCATGCTCAATATACAGATTGAACAACATATGGGAAATGCTAAAATCCTGCCTTACTCCCTTCCCGATCACTGCGTCCCTTTCTTACTTTTTGACTGTTATGTAAGTTGAATATTACTTGTCGTTCCATACACTATACGAATCATTGGATAGCCACCATCAGACAGTAAATACCGAACTATAGCATCCCATTTAAAAATATTGTTGACCTTCATATCTCTGAAGCGACCTCTTCTAGCAACAAAAACCAACGTTGTATTCTGGCCCCTGTTGTCCTATACATCTTTTGTCCCACAAACTTTTCAACTCCTATCATTCTTTCGGGGCCATTCTTGGTGGCAATAGGTGGCGGCTCACCCTGTATAATGCTCAACAATAACAAAACAATGCACACTATAAAATTGTGATCTTACAGGAAATAAATTGAGACAAAATCCAGTTGTAGTTAAAATACTCCAGTTACGTGAAAGGTAATCTTAAAAGACAACAAGTGTCAAGACATGTAACTTTTGCAATATGCAGAGTTTACAGAGTGCTTCGAGTTTAATTTCCGATATCTACTATATTTGTGTAATAAAAGTATAATGTTGAAATTGTGATAAGGGTTTCCAAAAACAATATACGATTCATCGCGTTCGTTTACTGAATGATAGTCCATGTATAAGACTCAAAACTGAGCCGTGTACAGTTTCTGCCACGGACTTTACTGTATTTTTTCACGCGGCCGCAACTGTAACAAATAACGTCGCTCTCCCGCTCTTGACCTCTCCCGGCTTCGGAGGCTCCCACACGGTAGAACGGACGCAGTAGCCAGGCAAACACGAAAATGGCATGAAAAGCAAAACCGCAGGGTCCGGCCGCTGTGTTGTTGTAATGAATTGTCGGGGAACGCACTGGGACGCAACGGATTTATGTGCGCGTATCACGTGACTTGTGTGTGGGGGGAGGCACCGCCAAGCGTAGGCGCGCGTGGTTCCGGTCCAGGCCGCCGAGCGGCGCAGCATGCGTGCAGCGCGTGTGTTCCACCCGTGCTGCGAATGCAGCACCACAGCCAGTGTCTCTTTATTCTGCTATAGACTTCTGTAACATACATGCACACAGTACATCATTAGTCACTTTGGAGGGTCTTTCCCACATTGAAACTCCCCATCCGTCCCATCGTTTGCTATGCAAATTTACATGGATACACACTCCACCAAAGTTGTATGACTCTCCAGATTCTTGAATGGCATCTACTCTACACCCCCTTCGTGTTCTGATTACTGTGCGCCACAATAGCCTTTACCAACGCACAAAGTCCTCATATCTCAGTACTCACAATGAACATCTTCAAATTACCTACAGTATCCATACATTCGCCTCCAACAGTCCTATTGCGTCCCATCGCCTTCCGAGTGTGTATCCGAACCTCTACATATACGAGGCGCGTCCAGAAAGTAATTTCCGTTTGGTAATAAAATGAAATTGTACACAGATACAGAAGAAATTTTTATTGCACAAAATTAAAAAACTCTTAAACTACTTTTCCACATAACTGCCGAAATTTTGCAGGCATTTGTCATAGAGTGGCACCAGGTTTTGTATACCTTCTTCATAGAAATCTGCCGCCTGTGTCTTCAACCATGCATCAGTGATTGTGAAATTTGGGGGAAGCCCATAGCGAGAGCACTGTAACCAAAGGTGGACGCCCACTTCGTTCTTCATCGTGCACATCACTACGCTCGCCATTGAACTGTCGGACCCATTCTCTCACTATCGAATCACTCATCGCATTTGGCCCGTAAACATCGCAAATTTGCCGATAAATTTCACTTGTTTTCACTTTCCTCGCATTCAGAAACCGAATCACCGACCTGATTTCACAGGCGGCGGGATTTTTAATCAACGCCGACATTTCAAACAAGTACAACAAAGCGTACGTAACTGACAGTGATCTCCAAATGGCGCACTTCCTTCTCCTTCATACACATCGTCTACAGCGCATGTGCGGAACTGCAATCACAGCGCTGCAGCGGAGGTAAATTGAAACGGAACTTACTTTCTGGACGCGCCTCGTACATACCACCAACTCTCCACTTGCACACATTCCAAAATCTCACTCAAAGAATTTCCCCTCCTCCCCTCCAAACCAAGGACTATGATTCACCATATCCCGATAATACGGACTGTGTATGCACTCAACCCTGTCTATATCCTCTACGCTCCCTCTACCCCCCTTTCTTCTCTGACATTCAGAGTTCCCTTGTTTCGTTACAGAAACTACTGTCTCGCCACGAACTCACCATTCCTCTCCCTCCTATTGCCCTCCGTTCCTTTCACCAATAAAAGTTTGAGTGAATGTAAAAATGTTCCATTTCAAGAATTTATGAGCTTTTAAACTACACACGAAGACAGGCCTGTTATACCTAATATCTGGTTAATATCTGTTTGTTCTGCGACGGTCGACATAAGCGATCGATTAATTTCAAGATATCGCAGTCTTCCAAAGAGGTCTACTCAAACGTGCGCAGGTAGTGCGAGCCTTACGGGAGTAGCCGAGCGGTCTGAAGCGCCACGTTACGGATCGCGCTGCTTCCCGCGTAGGAGGTTCGAATCCTCCTTCGGGCGTGGATGTGTGTGTTGTGCTTAGGTTAGTTTAACTTAAATTACGTAGTTTGTAATACTAAGGACTGATGACCAAAATAGTTTCGTCCCATAGAATTACAAATATTTTTGAGTTAGTAAGAGCATCTGTTTCGAAAATGGCTGCTTTGTTTAATATTTCACTAGCGACTGTTGCTTTTGTTGTGGTCTTCAGGTCGCATTGATGGTTTAATACAGCTCTCCACGCTACCCTTCCTCTGCAAGCCTCTTTGTCTGAGAATAAGAACAACAACCTACATCCTTTTTGATCTTACTATACTCGTCCATCGACTTCCCTCTAAGATTTTACTACAGATACTGCCTTCTAATGATAACTTGATGATTCCTTGATGTCTCAGAATGTTCCCACCAAACTATCCCTTTTATTAGTCAAGGTATGCCGGAAACTACCTTTCTTCCCAATTCTGTTGAGCACGTCCTCAGTATTTCCGTGATCTAGCCATCTGATCATCATACGTCTGTTGCACCACCTTTCTAATGCTTTTTGCCTGAACTTTTTGTCGGCCAAGTTGCAGTCCCACATAATGCTTTACTCAAGACAAATACTTTCAGAAAGGACTTCCTAACGTTTGAATTTATATGGATAACAACAAATTCCACGCTTTTCTTCCCAAAGCCATTCTTCACTTTATGTCTTCTTTACTTCAAACATCAGAAGTTATTTTGCGACCCAAATCAACTACTATTATTGCCGCGTTACGTAATCTAATTACTTCAGCATCGCATGATTTTTGAGACTACATTCCATTAATCTTATCTCTGTTAATGTTCATCTTATACCATTCTTTCAAGAAAATGTGTATTCATCTTATACCCTTCTTTCAAGAAAATGTCTATTGCGTTCTTCCACATCTTTTGTTGTTTCTGACAGAATTACTATGTTATCGGTAAACTCCAAAATTTTTATTTCGTCTGTCGGAGCTTTAATTTCGTCTCTAAGTTTCACCTTGTATTACCAGACAGAGGACGACATTGCTGAAAGGCTACAATCCTCTCTTACTCCATTTCCAACTATTCGTCCCATTCATGCCCTTCGACTCTAATACCTGCTGTCTGGTTATTGTACATACAAATTCAATATAACTCTTCCCTTCCTGTGTTTTATGACTGATATCTTCAGAATTTGAAAGAAGTATTCCATCCAACATCGTCAAAAGCTTTCTCCAGATATTCAATTGCTAAAAACGTAGGTACAACTTTCCTTAACCTATCTTCCAAGATAAGCCGTGATATGAGTATTGCCTCTCGTGTTCCTACATTTCTTCTGAAGTCAAATTGATCTTCCCCAAAGTCAGATTCCACCAGTTTTTCCGTTCGTCTGTAAATAATTCGTGTTATAGTTTTCCATCCATGACTTAATAAACTAATAGTAATTTTAACATTTTTCTGTACTTGCTTTCTTTGAAATTATAATGATCTTCTTGTGGTCGGAGGGTATTTTCCCTGTGTAATACTGCTTGCGTTCAGGTAGAACAATTTCTTCATGACTCTCTCTGCTAATTATATCAGCAGTTCAGACGGAATATAATTTACTGCAGGAGCCGTGTTTATATTCAAATCCTTTAGTGCACTCTGTTTCTTCTCGCAGTATCGTATTTCCTACCTTGTCTTCCTCTAATGGTCGGCCGCGGTGGCCGAGGAGACTGAGGCGCTCCAGTCACGGTCTGCACGGCCGCTATGGTCGGGCGTTCGAATCCCACCTCGGGCTTGGATATTTGTGCCGTCCTTAGTCTTAGTTAGTTCATAAGTGGTTTGTAAGCTTAGGGACTGATTACCCCGTAGTTAAGTCCCATAAGTTCTACAAACAATTGAATTGATCTTCCTCTAATGCCTCCTTCATTTCTAGAATACTGGTTTCAAGTTCATTTCCTTTTTATATGCCCTCTAGATATTTCTTCCACATTCAGTTTTCCCCTCTTTGCTTAGTAATAATTTCCATTTTTCTGAATATTCATACCGCTTTTTTTTTCTTGTCTCCAAATGTCTCTTTTATTGTCCTGTAGAATGTATCTATCTTTGCCCCTAGTCATAGATTCTTCTACGGTCTAGCATTTTTTTTTCTCTAGCCACACCTGCTTAACCAGTCTGCACTGCCAGTCAACTTCATTTTTCAGATGTCTGTACTCCCTTTTACCAGCTTCACTTAATGCATTTTTATATTTTCTCCTTTCATCACTTACGTTCAGTATCTCATGTGTTATCCAGGGATTTCTATTAGGCCTTGCCCTTCTGCCTACAACATGTTATGTGCCTTTTACTCTATCAGAGCTATCCATTCCTCTTCTACGGTATATCTTTCCCCTGATTCGTTCAGTCATTGCCTAAGGCACTCTCTGCAACTATCAACCAACCTGTAGTTCGTTCAATTTGTCCAGATTGCATCTCCTTAATTTTCTACCTTCATGCAGTCTCTTAAGTTTCAGTCCACAGTTGACGACCAATAATTTGTCGTCAATGTCTGTATCTGCCCCTGGATATGTCTTACAGTTTAAAAGCTGGTCTCTGAATATATATATCCTATATAATAAAGTCAATCTGGTAATTTTCAGTGTCTCCTGGTCTCTTCCGCGTATACAATTTCTTTCATGATGATTAAACCAAGTGTTCGTGATGATTAAATTGTGCTCCGCACAAAATTCTACCAGGCGATCTCCTCTTTCATTTCTCATCCCCAATCCATATTCACATACTAAATTTCTTTCTCTTCCCTTTCTTACTACCGAGTTCCAGTCCCCCATCACAGTAAAGTTTTCGTCTTCCGTAATACAACGTTCGCGTATGATCTCACACATACGTATTTCCGGAATAGGCAACCAGCGCGTCAGCAGAACAAAACATTCTACTGTTAATTTTCATGAATTAAATGCTCAGTTTCTACTACTATCATAACATTTCCATGTTTTTCCTTTTTTTTAAATTTTGTCCCTATTTTTTTTTTTTTTTTTTTTTTTTTTTATTCACTGCTATATCTGAGGTTAATTAAAGCGAAGATGACCCTGTATCTCATACATACAACGCGACCACCGATGTTCCTCCTAGCGATGCGACCACTGCAGTATTAATTACCGATTTATTTTTTATGCCCTCATACATTTTAATGATATCCTCGTCGTCGACAGTGCTAGTTGACAAATTACCGTGTATTACTTGAGTCGGTATTGACATCGTCTCTACCTTAGCTAACATACTGCGTTCACTATGCTGTTTATAGTAACTTATTCGTATTCTTTTATTTATTTATTTATTTATTTTGTTCGTTATCAGACCTATTCCTGCGTTACCCCAAGTAATTTGGTATTTACAACCCTGTACTCGCCAGACCAGAAATTCTGTTCATTCTACCACCGAATGTCACTAATACCCACAATATCTAACTTTAGCGTATCCGTTTTTCTTTGCAAATTTTCTAACTTACCTACCCGATTCAGGGATTGAACATTCTCCGCTTGGATCCGTAGAATGGGTTATGTTTCTTTTGATGACGACATCTTTCTGAGTAGTCCCCGTCCAGAGGTTCTAATGTGAGACTATTTTAGCACCTGAATATTTTACCCAAGAAAACGCCATCATCATGTACTCGTACAGTAGAGCTGCGTCAGTAACGAGTGTAGTTTCCCCTTGCTTTCAGTCGTTCGCGGTAACTGCATGACAGTCACGTTAGCTGATGTTACAAGGCCAGCTTAGTCAATCATCCAGACTGTTGCCCATGTAACTACTGAAAATCTGCTGCCCCACTTCAGGGATCACACGTTTACCTGGCCTCTCCACAGATACCCCTCCGCTGTGGTTGCACCTACGGTACGACTATCTGTATCGATGAGGCGCGCAAGCCACCCCACCTCGGTAATGTCTGTGGTTCATGAGGATAGCGACTGTTTCTTCGGTATTAATGGTACACATGGAACTAGGTAAATGATATTCGACAAAAACGATCAGTGGGGGAAACCCAAAGTTAATTGACAACAACCTATGAAAACGATTGTGACCATACTCACTATATGGCTGAAGCTTCATATTTATAGAAGGACTGTATTTTTTAAAACTGTAATAAAGGAAACCAACGCAAAGTTACCAATCAAATGATGCCGCGAAGATAAAGCATGCACATCTGTTAACGCGAAGTACGTGGCGCGGTCCGATGAGTCATCCCTTACATATCCTTCAACAAACAAACGGGTTCACATATCTAAACGCTGCAAGGGAAGTTTACAATATGGCATGCCCGCTTCCTCCAGATAAGCATGGGAGTGTTTGCGACAAAATTTTAGTAACTGTATTGTGGTATTCAGCTGTTTATATTGTTAACGAAGCACGTCGGATAACTGTGAATGAATATCGCACTCTTCTCGATGACAGACTTCCAGGTATGACCAACATAATGTATTCTAATAATTGCTGTCCCATTCTAAATCGATAATGCGGCCACACACGCAGCCGAAAAATTTCCGGAGTACAGTGTACAGCATCAGAAAATTATCAAACATATCTCCCGTGCAGCAAAATCTCCAATCCTCAACATAAACAAACAGTTGTGTGAAGTTCTAGAGCCGAGAGTGAGGACGAAATTTGCAGCTCCAACATAAATAATAATGGATAAAATTGAGCTGGAAACTGTAAAGATTGCAAATCTGTTCTTCGAGTAGTTTCAGTGGTTTTTTTATTTTTTTTTTTTTTTTTTTTTTTTTTTTTTTTTTTTTTTTTTTTTTTTTTTTTTTCTTCAAGAAAAGTGGTGGAACAACTCGTTACTAACAAGCAGGGCCGCATTTAGAAATTTCTTTTTCTTTTTTCTTGGCGGGAGGGGGGGAGGGGTTGGATCAGATAATAAATCGATAAAACGCAACTGTAAATTACGACATACAAGGTATAACTAAAAAGGTCGGTGAGTCGTGTCACGAAATATAGCAAACATGAGTTACAAACAAAATACCACTGTGACTGTATGCAATATCCTTCACCACATTTAACACAGCTAAGATTAAAGCAAGTGTGACTATACCCTGGACGAACCTACGATTCTGATTCAGAAGTTTGGCTCGATGTTATCTTAAGGTCGAAAGGTACATATCTGCTTTCATGCAAACGAACTACCTTAGCTGTAAATATTTTACCTGTGATCCTGTAGTTAATAACACTCTATACATAGGCTGAAGTCTCAGAAATAAATAAATAATACAACAGTAAATGGTTCATTAATAAATGGTTTTATTTTAACGTCTGCAAATGATGTACGCAAGTGGTCAGAAACTGGATAAAATGCTTAAAATGTTACATTGTCGGCTATGTAATCATAAGTAATCATAACTTTAAGAAACATAGAATCTCTGTATTTTTCGGGAGCACATAGCATGAAACATTTTAAAATAATTGAATTTTCTGTACATGAGTTATAGTGAAAAAAAAACCTATTAGTTTCAGTTGCACTGTCGCTCACTTGTTCTCGCCAGATTAACAGTGCCGTCCGCTGCGCAAAGCTTAATATTCTCACTGATTGAAACACTACTATTATTCAGGGGGTGACCTTCTTCTGCCAAGGATAGACATGTAGTCCCCTTTTCCACGCCCCCTTCTCTCACTCGCTGTCTCAAACACACACTCTCCACCAGTTATGTCTCTATGTCGCTTCCTCATTGGGCGATCGGCAACACTTACAAAATCGTATACATTTGAACATGATATAATCATTTAAATAAAAACTGATCATCTGAAATCACTTTCTTATTAATATAAAATTATTCAAATACAAATAAGGACCGTTAATTAGTATTACATATAGTCAGAAATAAATAAGTAGACAAACTAACTTTCATGAGCTTCGTCAATCACGCCACACAATATGACGTAAATTACTGTCAAATTGTTCAATCATTCGACACATTAAATTAAATATACGAGAAGTAAATCAAGGTAATTGCATTTTCAGTGTTACTGTGGAGAATGTGATAATCTGTTTATTTCCGTTATAAAATTATGTCAGATTAAATCAGTCAAATTTTGAAATGTTTGTAATTCTATGGGACGAAACTATGTTAGTTATCAGTCCCTAGTCTTACAAACCACTTAAACTAAGTTAAACTAACCTAAGGACAACAAACACATCCATGACCGAGGGAGGATTCGAATATCCGACGCGGGAGGCCGCGCGATCCGTAACGAGACGCTCCAGACATCTCGGCTACTCCCGCACGGCTGAAATCAGTCGTTAAATAAATATGTAAAAGTTGACGCTTTCATGATGATAGCTTGAGACAATAGGCTATCATCTGAACCAGAGTTCGTTGAAATTGCATGATGCAATCAAAATTTAGTTACTTTAAGCTTGATTTTTTGATATAGTAATCGAAAACATTTGTAAATTTTTTGATCTTGAAATTATTCTTCGAATCATGAGATGTGCGTAATTATGTCGACATCGTATACGCGTTAAATGTATACGGTGAATTATTTTTTAGGAGGTACTGGAATTTGGAACTCAAAGATATCCTCTAGACACCCTTTAATAAACGCTGGGCTAACGGTCCTCATTTGATTCGAGTGCAAAGCATAGACCTTTTAAGATTTCCGCCGGTTTGGACAAACCCGTGACCGGCTGCTCGGTTTAACCCGATACCTGGGCCGTATGTCAGCTGCTCCAACCGCTTGCCGTGGTCCACTGCCAGTCCTTTGTCTTTCTACACAGTAGCATTACCAACCCTAACTGCGTGACTTTGTAATTACTTCCGTAAAGTAACAAAGTAATCGCCATTGTCTACAATACACTGCTGTAGTCAGTTATACAGCTGCTGGATTCTGTCAGCCAACGCATCTTGTGGCCGCGGTGGAGTAGCCGAGCGGTCTAAGGCACCTCGCTGCGGAGCGCGCGGTTGCTCGCCGTCGGAGGTTCGAGTCTTCGCTCGGGCATGGGTGTGTGTGTGTGTTATACAATGTTCAAATGTTCAAATGTTTGTATAGTCTATGGGACTTAACTGCGGGGTCATCAGTTCCTAAATTTACAAACTACTTATGAACTACTTACGAACTAGGATGGCACAAATATCTATGCACGAGGGGGGATTAGACCCCCGACCGAAGTGGCCGTGCAGACCGTGACTGGAGCGCCTTAGTCTCCTCGGCCACCGCGGCCGGCGTGTGTTATACTTAGTTTAGTTTACCTTAGTTTAAGTAATTTGTAAGCTACGCACTGATGACCACGCAGTTTGGCCCGATAGATTTACAAACATTTGAAATTTCGCATCTTGTGGAATCACTCGATGCGCTGAGGTGATGTGTTGTTGCAATTCCGCAACCACTGTACAACACAATTTTTAGTCACCGTTTCCATTCACGCGCACTAACATCCCTTGGGTGTCCGTCACCGTTTTGGCTGATTTGAATCAAAACTTGACATTAACGCACTGCTCCATTTAGCACCCACGTTGCAATGGCATGAGATCTAACACAGACCCTGTCAGCTGAGTTGCAGTGTGCCACTGCTTCACTCCAATGCTTTGCACGACAGGGGGGTTTGTTGACACTTTCCTCAATGTGTGTGCGCAGGCACCTCATCCTCGCCAGTGCAGTTTGTAAACTATAGGACCATTCATTGAAATTTTCAGAAACTCCTTGTATATTCTAACTTCTAAAGAATTACAAGAATTTAGGGAAGGGGGAATTGATCCTGCTCATCGTCCCTCATTAGCTAATAAGTAAATATTTGTCACTGATAGGTGTTCATATGGTATTGTCCCCTCCCTGTCTGTCTCTCTCTCTCTCTCTCTCTCTCTCTCTCTCTCTCTCTCTCTCTCTCTGTGTGTGTGTGTGTGTGTGTGTGTGCGCGTTGGTTGCAAATACCGCCCCCCCCCCCAACCAGGATTACACTTGAATTTTAAAAGGAAAAAAAATGCCTAATGGAAACGGGACATTTTGCTTTAATTTGCTTAGTAGCTTCTCTTTAGCATAAGGCAGAAGCAAATTTTTTACTAATGTATCGCTTTTTGTTCGGCCGCATCTTACTTTCGTTGCCACTGAGGAATCTCTAAAAACATAAGGATATAGCTTATTACCACAATATTGATAATTGTAAGAATGGTGGTGTTTCACACCATGGTAAGTCAAAGTTAATTCCGTTGCAGTGACTTTGACGTCTTCTGCAGAAAATTGTTTCAGCAAGAATTCAAGAAGCGACTGGTTCTTCTTTTGCGTGGTAATATTCGCTTTGTGTCTTTCTGATTGTAAATGTTTATTCACAGATTTCACTCCGTCGTACTTAACAGTAAATAAGATATTGCATATTCTGCACTTACACATACACTCATCAGTATCGACTTTTTGTAGCCACTCTTTATAATTTTCTTCCTGCAACCATTCTTCACGGAACGAACTTAGATATCGTCTCTTCATTTCACTGTTATTACTCCCTAACCTGAGTTAATGTAAGCTTGTCTATTCACAAGCGATCCGAGTATTCCAAAAATTGCCGGTAAACTGATAACAAACAATGATCGAACGAACACAAATAAAAGACGTCGCCAGTTGACACATTGCCACAATAGTGTTTGCTTAATGATGCGCTAGCCGATTACTACCGACGCAACATTGAAAAGATTTCAGAGGAAGAATAGAAAAGTAGCGTTTGTTGCAATAAGAAGTGGACATTAATATAAAGTTATTCATAATTACTAGAGAGGAGCCGGCCGGAATGGCCGAGTGCACTGAGGCGTCTTGCCACGGTGCGCGAGGCTGCTCCCGCCAGAGGTTCGAATGCCCCCCTAGGGCATGGATGTTGTGTTCAAAATGTTCAAATATTTGTTAAGCTTAAGGGACTTAACTACGGGGTCATCAGTCCATAAACTTACAAACTACTTATGAACTACCTACAACTAAGCACGGCACAAATATCCATGCCCCATGGGGGATTCGAACCCCCGACCGTAGTGGCCATGCAGACCGTGACTGAAGCGCCTCAGTCCCCTCGGCCACCGCGGCCGGCGGATGTTGTTTTCGTCCTTAGTTTAAGATACGTTAAGTTCGATGTAGATCGTCGCTACATGAGCATGGTACTTAAAATGTCGTAAAAAAGAAAAAAAAAAAGTTAACATGAAGGTTACATTCAAGCCCGGAGATGACTCATTGGCCCGTAGATCCGTAGAATTCATTCCAAACCCGGGCACTCCGGGCGGCGCCAGGAGATCTGGCAACCCTACGATAACAACAAAGAGACTGCTAACACCACTGCAAACTGTTACGTGTATCACTGATAAGTATTGTAGTTACTCAGATTTCCATTTGTGGCCCTCTGAGGTGTCGGTTTCCGTTTGAATTCCATCAGCTGTCACTAGCATTAGAGGCCCGCACTAATAACGCGACTACGGGCACGTGTGTGTTCCTACACGTGGGGGAAATTTGATTCGGTTTGAGGCGTTTAAAGGCGACCACCGGCGGTCGTTCGCTTTACACGCCGCGGCACGGCCAGCCAGCGTGGGGGGAGAGCCAACGCTGTTTGTCGGATTTCGCATTCGGCGGGCATTTCACTCTTCTCTTCCGTGAACTGGCTGAATAAACACGCTTTGCAGAAAATTAGTAATTACCTGCCTTTCAGGGCCGCGCGCTTTGCGAGGTATTAATTTGCCGCCCTTTGCCCGGGATCTCTGAGTAATCAAGTCGCGTTCCCAGCGCGAGCCGCGTATACGCGCACGCCACGCCAGCGCAGCCCGTTAGCCAGGCGATAATTGCACCGCCCGTGCGCCGGCCCATTCCGTTAATAGATTCCACTAGTGTTATTGTAATTAAGTTCGGAAATCCGCTGCCGCTTGCAGCAGTAGCATTACAATCACAGACGCAATTACGTTGGCTGACTGATAAGTGACGCAAAAGTCCCCAGTTTTGAGGGATAAAAGTCTCCAGCCGGTAGTGAAGAACTGCGCCCTTTTTCCTGAAAAAAGATTCCGTCAATCGACGTCGTACCAGTTTAGGTCACTGACGCAGTGTTGCCAGATGCAAGAGAGAAAAAATACCTACAGTCACACAAAAATGTACCTACGTTTTCCCTACTTTCTCCCTACCACCTCCTGAATGTCCCTACATCAGGGTCGTAGACAGAATTTGGGTCTGGGAGGGGCTGAATTCAGGAGTCACTAGAGGTTAACCATTTGATTAATGCGACATGTTACAAACCTACATTTTTAGCTTTTGTAGATTTGGAGAAAGCATTTGACAATGTTGACTGGACTACACTCTTTCAAATTTTGAAGTCAGCAGGGGTAAAATACAGGGAAAGGAGAGTTATTTACAACTTCTACAAAAGCCAGACCGCAGTTATTAGACTCGAAGGGCATGAAAGGGAAGCATCAGTTGGGAAGGGAGTAAGACAGGGTTGTAGCCTTTCTCCGATGTTATTCAATTTGTACATTGAGCAGGCGGTGAAGGAAAGCAAGGAAAAATTTGGAATAGGTATTAAAGTCCAGGGGGAAGAAATAAAAACATAGCGTTTTGCTGATGTCACTGTAATTCTGTCAGAGACAGCGAACGCCCTGGAAGAGCAGTTGAATGGAATGGACAGTGTGTTGAAGAGAGCGTATAAAATGAACATTAACAAGAGCAAAACAAAAATAATGGAATGCGGTCTTAGAAAATCAGGCGATGCTGAATGAATTAAACTAGGTAACGAAACAATGAAGGTGGTAGATGAGTTTTGTTACTTGGGTAGTAAAATAACATGCGATGGTCGCAGTAAAGAGGATATAATATGGAGAATGGCAATGGGAAGAAAAGCATTTTTGAAAAAGAGAAATTTGCTAACATCGAATATTAATTTAAGTGTAAGGAAGTCTTTTCTGAAGGCATTTGTGTGGAGTGTTGCCTTGTACAGGAGTGAAACATGGACAATAAGCAGTGCGGACAAGAAGAGGATAGAGGCTTTTGAAATGTGGTGCTACAGAAGAATGCTGAAGATTACGTGGGTAGATCACATAACTAATGAAGAGGTACTGAACAGAATTGGCGAGAAAAGGAATTTTTGGCATACCCTGACTAAAAGAAGGGATCGCTTGATAGGACACATTCTTAGACATCGAGGAATCGTAAATTTAGCATTGGAGGGAAGTGTGTGGGGTAAAAATCGCAGAGGGAGACCAAGAGACGCGTATAGTAAGCAGATTCAGCAGAGATTAGCCTGCTTAGCCATAACAGGCGGAATTAGCAGCACACCAACTGCTGGGATGGAAACCATGCTGGATATGCCCCCACTACACCTTTGGGTCAAGATGGAGGTAGCGGCTAGTGCATACAGACTCAAATCTGGCAGCAACTGGAACTCTTTGGGATATCCAGAATCACACACTAAAATAGTGAGATAAATATAGGAAAGGTAGGGGAAATTCCAGCCGTCTATATTATAACCCCATTCTGCTTCAACAAGACTTTCAATATAACAATTGGAAGTAGGGAGCAGTGGGAGAAAATAGTTCGACACCGTACGGCGGATACTGTCTGGTTCACTGACGAGTCAAAATCAGACCAAGGTGTTGGGGCCGGGGTATATGGGGTGCAGCCAAGACTGGAGGGCGTCATCTCTCTAAGAAAACTGCCCTCAGTATTCCAGGCCGAAATCACTGTCATCAGGGCGTGTGTGTAGGAGAATTTGCGTAGATGCTACAAAGATTGTAGCATCCTTATCTATTCAGACAGCCAGGCAGCCCTGAGATCACTGGCAGCCCCTGCAACAAGGTTTAAAATTGTTGCAGAATGTCACAGGGTTCTGGTGGAGCTAGGGGAAAGCAATAGAGCAAACCTATTGTGGGTCCCTGGCCACTCGGGGATTATTGGCAACGAACATGCCGACAGATTAGCGAGGATGGGGGCAGAGACTCCATTTTTTGGACCAGAACCTGTCCTAACAATCACAAAGGCAATGATCAAATTGGAGCTACGTAACTGGCTCAGAAGACAGTACGTAGAATATTGGTCAAAAGGTCCATCAACAAAAACATGGCAAGGGAATGATGCCAAAGCCATGTTTTAAAAGAAGCTCTGCAATCCTGGGTCTGAACAGGAGAGAGATTAGACTCATGGTTGTATTGCTGACAGGCCATGGAAATTTCAAAAAACCCCCACGTACAATGGGAATAATAGAAGAGGACCCTAAATGTAGGATCTGTGATGACGGTGATGAAACTGCATCTCATCTAATCTTCGAATGCATTGCATTGGAGAATAAAAGGCACAGAATATTTGGGACAACCAGACCCGAAGAAATTGTGTCTAATAAAGAACTGGTAAAGGGACTCCTTGCACTGTTCAAGGGCATTGGTTGGCTTTATTAGATATACAGGGAGCGATACCGCATAACAAACTTAGTTTCGGTGCGCGCAGTGGTGGGTTGAACCAAGACTGTTTTGGCTTCCCTGGAAAAATCAAATCAAATCAAGCAGTTTCAAATGGATGTGGGTTGCCGTTCTTATGAGGAGATGAAAAGGCTTGCTCAGGATAGAGTAGGGCGGAGAGCTGCATCAAACCAGTCTCCGGACTGAAGACCATAACAACAACAAATGTCTCCAGCCGGTAGCGAAGAATTGCGCCCTTTTTCCTGAAAAACAGATTCCGTCAATCGACGTCGTACCAGTTTTAGGTCACTGATGCAGTGTTGCCAGATGCAAGAGAGAAAATACTTACAGCCACACAAAAACGTACCTACGTTTTCCCTACTTTCTCCCTACCACCTCCTGAATGTCCCTACATCAGGGTCGTAGCCAGGATTTGGGTCTGGGAGGGGCTGAATCCAGGAGTCAAGCCAGCAGAGGTTAACCAGTTGATTATTCTGACATGTTACAATATTAAAAAACTTTAAAATAAAGCCGGCCGCGCTGGCAGAGGAGACTGAGGCGCTTCAGTCACGGTCTGCACGGCCACTACGGTCGGGGGCTCGAATCCCCCCTCGAGCATGGATATTTGTGCCGTCTTTAGTTAGCTTTAATTAACCTCAGATATAGCAGTGAATAAAAATTAAAAATAAATAAAATTAGCCGGCCGCGGTGGCCGAGGGGACTGCGGTGCTTCAGTCACGATCTGCACGGCCACTACGGTCGGGGGTTCGAATCCCCCCTCGGGCATGGATATTTGTGACGTCCTTAGTTGTAACTAGTTCATAAGTAGTTTTTAAGTTTAGGGACTGATGACCCCGTAGTTAAGTCCCATAAGCTTAACAAACATTTGAACATTTGAATCTTCAAAATAAATATTTGGCATAATGCTTCACTTGATAGATATGTTTTCCCTGTGACTGATCGTTACTGATGGAGTCAGGTGTAGATTATGCCGCGAATTCCAAGTGCTCTGTAACAAGAGGATTACTGAAATATTGATCGGACAAGGGTACATGGAGAACCTGGCAACCATAGAAAGGAACAGAATTAGTTTCCCCAAATATGACGCTCGTTCCGAGTGCACTGTTACACGAGGATAATTGATTGCTTGACCGCACAAGGATACATCGAGACACTATCAACCATAGAGTAGGTACAGTAGTAATAATTTAGTTCACAGTCAGCACAAAAAAGGAAGTCCGTCACTCTAGATGATTCGATTTTCATGCTACGTTGACAACGAATACGTAGCACTTAGTTCATTATAACGTTGGCTGTCGCAAATGTTTTAGAATTTTCTTGTCAGCATCTTCTCATTTACAAGTACTTACTAGTATATGGTCCTGTCGTAAATAAATAACAGTGTAGTCAAGGTAATAAAACGTTTTTCGTTCTTGAAAACAATGAATTTTGCTTGTGATGACATTTTCTAACACTATTTCCAAACCGACTCTCCATTCCACTGATATACATTGAAAACATATTTAGCATCAGTTTTAATGTGTCTGAAACTAAGTTTTCAAGTTAGTATTGTTTACTATGAACAGAAAACAACTATGCCGTCTAAAATATCATTGGCTACTTCAAACTTTGCCACAATTGGTTACATTCATTCCCGCCTGCTAACAACTGTTCTGTTGCCAACATTACCCGCTAGGCCTGTGTCGGCGATTGTAAAATTTTACCGAAGTACCTACGCGTTGGGGACTTTTGGTTGAAAATTCCCTACATGATTTTAATGCTTAAAAGTACCTACGTGTAGGGAAAATTCCCTACGTCTGCCAACACTGTCACTCAGTAAAGGGATCGGCCCAAAGCAATCAAGAAACAGCTATTAGTGAAGTGTTTGTAATTTTTCCTACATATTAGGACAGCCTTGCCTGTCAAAAACTGGTGATCGACGTACCGGCAAGAGGTATCAACCAAGAATTAAATAAACTCCACCCTCGCACTGTCAGAAAAATACCGCCGCAGACATCACATAACTTCGCCTCTGTCCTACAACTAAAATGATTAATATTACAAAAACAGTCGTGATCGCAAAAATTAAGTTTTTATTGACCGGTTTCGACCTGATGTAGGTCATCTTCGGAACAAAATGTAGCCCATGTGGCTAGTGCTGGACCTGGTTCGGCTGGGCTGTCCTGGTTGTTCTGCTGCCAGCAAACACAGTACCATGAATTCGTCGACCCATCAGAACTGACACGTACTTGATGTTGTACATAACACACGATCACATAGGCAGATCCGTACGCTCGTGAGTACAGTCAGCAGAGCACCCTCAATATTGGCGTTAGTATCGTGTGTACTCTCCTTTTGCAGCAATGCAAGCTGTAATTCATTCCTGACGTTTTATGCGGTCCCTAAAATGCTCAATGGGGGGAAATATGGGGATCATGCTGGCCAGGATGGTTGACGTACACCTTGTGGCTCTGCATTGTCCTGCTGGAAAAGCATATCACCTTGTTGGTGCATGACTGGTAGCAAGAAGGGTTAAATGATGGTTTCAGTGTACCGTGCACGGTTCAATCGTCTGTAGACAATCACTAGAGGAGAATGGCGAGTGTAGAATATCGCTCCCCTCGCAATGATGCACGATCATGTGTGCCGTTAGGGTGTCTTCCGCTCACGACCCAACAGCCCGCCTCCAGTGGTGTCATGGTAGGCGCTTCTGAAGGGGCGAATGGACACGTGTCTTCAGTGATCAGAGTCGTCGCTGCCTCGGTGCCAGTGATGGTCGTACGCGTGTGTGGTATTGTGCAGGGGAGTGTAATGGACGGGGGCAAACGGGGCCGACACCTGACATCATGGTGTGGACAGCCATAACCTACACTGTTCGATCTCCTATGGTGTTCGTTGTGGGAAAATTGAACGGTACACGGAACACTGAAACAATTATTCAACCAGTCTTGCCAGCGTTCATGCACCAACAAGGCGATGTGCTTTTCACACAGGGCGATACACGTCCACACGTATCCCGTAAAACACAGCGTGCTCTTCTAGGTGTACGTCAACTACCCTGCCCATCATTATCACCAGATCTGTCCCCCATTGAGCATGACTGGGGCCGGAAGGAACGTCATCTTGGCGCGGTCTACACGACTGGCACGAGAACTGGTCCTACTGAGGCAACAGATGGAAATTGCATGGTAGCCCATACCGTAAGACGTCATTCGACACCTCTACAATAGTCTTCATGAGAAAGTAGCACCCTGCATTGCTGTCAAAGGAAGGTATATACGAACTAGCGTCGACATTGTGCACGCTCTGGTGACTGTACTGACGTGCGTATTGTTCTGACTGCGTCATCGTGTGTTGTATACATTCTCAAGAATGTGTCTAAAAATTTCGCTATGCTCGGTTGACGAATTCATGTTCTTCATTTTCCAGGAGTGTATCTGATGGCTTCTTCCAGGACAAAGGAAAATTTTCTTTTTAATAATTCTTGCAGTCATTTTGGAATTTAAAACAGGTGATTTTTTATATTCATTAAGATGTGGGAACATTACGTTTACCATGTTTCAACATGCATTACAATTAAGTAATGTATGCTGGTCTGACAGCGGTGAATATATCTTTCACTATTTCTTTTTTTTTTTTGGTGGGGGGAGGGTGGCAGGACTAATGTAAGGAAAAATTAAGTGATTGTAAGTGGATATCCCACAGTGGAGAATGCAGGAGTTTGTAGGTAGGGGGATGCTGAATTTATAGAAATTTTGTGGCAACTTGAAGAAGTGATTCTAAGAAAAAGAGTAGATGTTTCAATACATGCTTGGTTATGGCGTTTTAAGAGGACAGATATATCATTGACCTGATTTCTAAAAAAATTGAATTAAAAAATGAAATCGGTTTCTCTGCTCATTTTCAGAGGACAATATCATACTTCATTATTTCGGGGGGACGGGGTGGACAGGCCTTCTATCCCACATTATATACGCCACTCTTGTTTGGTAGTGAATGAGATTAAAACAAAATATCTCTTTGTCCTGTGACTTAAAACTCATCTACCCTCACTTATTGTAGATGGGAATACCTTCGAAGGACTAACAATATTAAAATATCTGGTTTCCATATTCACCTGTAAAGCTGAAGTGGTGAAGGAGGTGCAGCAATGAATAAAAAACGCCAATCGGTTTTCTACAGCCTAAACAATCAGTTTAAATATCAGATAATATCCTCGCTCAAAAATAATTTTAGGCTGTACTCGACGTAAGTATGACCTGTACTCTTATTTGGTTGTGAAATCTGGGAAACTTCAGAAACCGATGAAGCAATTTGTGCGTTCGAGAAGATAGTACTTCGGGAGATATATCGACCCGTCTATAATACCATGAAAAGTGAATGGAAACGAAGAACAATTAAGATGTTTACCAGCGTTATGGAAAGCCACACATCAGGCCAATATTGGGGTTGTTTGCCCACATTTACCGAGCCGGTGGATGCCTACATATCGTTCTCTCCGTTCCCAACTTATGGGAAGACGACCAAAGGGACGACCGAGGATGCGATGAAGGGATCAGGTACTGCAGGCCACAAACAAGTAGAGTTGACAGAGTTAGAAAATGAGCCTGTGGACCGCAATAAATGACTTCTATACTGAGATTGTGACTGAACGGTGCTTCTCTTTTCTTTTGTACTCTTTACCTTCTGCGGACTTTTATACTGTGCTATCTGTTGTAGCCTTTTTTTATTTTATGGTTTGTATCCTTTTCATTCTGCTGTAGGCCGTAAAGGGCCGGGTATGCGATAAGAGATGCTGATAATGCTTGTCTCGAAGGTGAAGGCGCGCGAATATACGATCTTCATTCATACAGCGTAACTACTTCCCACAAACTTCACATATAATTTCAAACCTTTACATGTGGTTGCGTAGACTTTCCCGGCGTAGTAACTGATAATATTTATCTCGGGTATGTAGCCGGATACCGTCGTCAACCAGACACGATATTTCAGCAGACCAACTGGCTACCATCTTCAGGTGAGAGCGCAGAACACTAACTCGCCGGAAACTGATAAAGAACAAGAACAAGCAGCCCCGTTATACACTGCTGACGACCCACCGCGCGTGCGCGAAACCAAAGTAGAAGCCACCTAGGCGCAATAGAACCAGTAGCGCGCCGGTGGAGAAAAACGGCAAAAACGATGCGTCGAAAACAAGGCTAGTTAAAAGAAACAACAGGTCGAAATGAAGACCGTTGTTGCTTGATGTCAGATAAAATCGGGTTCCAAGTTTTACTTAGTGGAAAACCCTTGTCCCTATTAATAATATTATCGGCCATACGAATTTCCATGGATTCTTTGAGAACACATTCCCAGTAGCGGGAAGCAGGAGCAGTCAGTTTAGTTTCATCGTATAACATCTTCTTGTGAAGAAAGGGAAGTTACTGAGTGCACTAACATTTTTAACTAGATGCCGGAATGAAGGTATTCTTCCAAAGTTTGCTAGAATAGTTCACTTTATTGATTCTAGAATGGCTAACAAGATTAAGAAGCGTGTCAGTCTTGCGCTAGTTTTACTCGTAGACAACTGGATTTTGTTTCCAAAGACTTATATTTTTTGCATCTTGAGATTTCATCTCGGCTTTCGGCCGCGTCATGGGAGTGGGTTGATAGTGCTTCTTGGGCCTTTTCCGACTCGCACAGAGGGGTGCTGCTTGCAAACAGTTTTCAAAATTTAGAGCGACTTTGCACTCAACAGACAATTTCTGGTGACGATTTCCGTCGGCTGGTTGTTGTCAATCTTACAGATAAGGAATTGGACAACGCTTCATTATCTGTTTTGGAAAAAGGTTTAAATGTTGCACCCACACCCAAGGTTGTTCCTATTACGGAATTTATTTGTGCTATTGATCAAGTGGTGTCTCGTATTCCAGAAGATCAGGCTGATGAAATTATACAAGAGGTTGCCTACAAACTTCGCAGAGCACCTCCTCCTAGAAGCAATATTTCTAGTAGTGAGAGGGCGGCCATCCGTTCTTTGAGAGAGGATAAGGATTTGGTTATCCTTCCGGCCGATAAAGGGAACGCAACGGTTCTTCTATCACGTGGAGGCTATGTGTCCAAGATGAACATTTTATTGGATGACTCATCCTATCGTAGGTTACGTAATGATACCACTGAACGTATAAAACGGTAGACTCTTTTACTTTTAAAGAAGAGTTCCTTGTCAGAGGATGTTGTTAAGAAACTTCGCCCTGGAGCTGCTGTCCCTCCGAGTTTGTATGGCCTACCTAAGGTTCACAAGCATGGAATTCCTCTTCGTCCTATTGTGAGCAAGTTGGGTTCCCCTACCTATAATTTGGCCAAATATTTAGCTTCTGTTCTCGTTCCTCATGTTGGAAAGTGTGATCATCACATATTGAACTCGTCACATTTTATTCGGCGGCTGAAGTCAGTTTGTCTTGGTCCATCAGACTTGCTTGTCAGTTTCGACGTTGTTTCCCTGTTTACCCGGGTTCCTCTTGAAGAGTCATTGTTATTAATTAGTAATGTATTGGATGCTGAAACAGTCAAGTTACGTCGTCATGTGCTGACTTCGACGTATTTACTTTTTAATGATAAGTTTTTTGAACAAACTGACGCTGTTGCTATGGGGAGTCGTCTTTCCCCCATAGTCGCAAACCTTTTTATGGAGGACTTTGAAGACATGGCTTTAAGGACGTCCTTTCTTAAGCCTACCTGTTTTTGGAGATACGTCGATGACATTTTTATGGTTTGGCCTCATGGTATGGATGCTTTAAATCATTTTTAGACCATTTTAATTGTCTCCATCCCAATATTAAATTTACGATGGAGGTGGAGAACGATGGAAAACTTCCTTTTCTGGATGTTTTGGTTCAAAAGAACAGTGATGGGACCTTAGGACATGGAGTGTATGGCAAGCCAACGCATACCGATCTTTATCTTCATCCGCCACACCAACGTATGGGGGTCTTGCGTACTTTAGTAAAAAGAGCGTACGCCATTTATGATGCTGAACATCTGGTTGAAGAACTGGAGCACCTCAAAGTGGTCTTTCAACAGAATGGGTACACTGCTCAACAAATTTGCCGTGCATTTCAATTTGGTCGAAAAGGTGAACAATTAGAAGACAATTACAAGTCTATTGCCTTTTTGCCTTTCGTCGGGAATATTTCCTCGAAAATTTCAAGAATTTTAAGAAGATTTGACATTAAAAGTGTTTTTATGTCCCCACCTAAGACTAGGGCCCTCCTTGGGTCAGTCAAAGATGATTTAGGACTGAGGAAACCCGGTGTTTATAGTATTCCGTGTTATTATGGTAAAACTTACATTGGCCAAACGATCCGCACAGTTCAGGATAGGTGTGTGGAACACGACCGTCATACTCGTTTGTTCCAACCTGAAAAGTCGGCTGTTGCTGAACATTGTTTGAATAAGGGACACAAGATGTTATACGATGAAACTAAACTGATTGCTCCTGCTTCCCGCTACTGGGAATGTGTTCTCAAAGAATCCATGGAAATTCGTATGGCCGATAATATTATTAACAGCGACAAGGGTTTTCCACTGAGTAACACTTGGAACCCGGTTTTATCTGACATCAAGCAACAACGGTCTTCATTTCGACCTGCTGTTTCTTTCAACTAGCCTTGTTTTCGACGCATCGTTTTTGCCGTTTTTCTCCACCGGCGCACTACTGGTTCTATTGCGCCTAGGTGGCTTCTACTTTGGTTTCGCGCACGCGCGGTGGGTCGTCAGCAGTGTATAACGGGGCTGCTTGTTCTTGTTCTTTATCAGTTTCCGGCGAGTTAGTGTTCTGCGCTCTCACCTGAAGATGGCAGCCAGTTGGTCTGCTGAAATATCGTGTCTGGTTGACGACGGTATCCGGCTGCATACCCGAGATAAATATTATTAAACCTTTACATCTCATAAAAATAAAAGAAGAGAAAAAAGTGTAGCGCTTGCAACATATTCGTTTTATACGTCAACATCTGACAGAACGTTTTCTTTTGTCGATTTTAGTCCTCTGCCACTCATCGAAGTATACCACAAAGACAGAATCGACAACTATCACTGAATTCACGTTCAAAGGTATGCCAGTGTACACGAAACACTTCAGGAAATAAAACGTCCTGAACCCTAAGATGCTTGAAAATTTGATTTTTCATAAAATGAAGCTTACCTCTTCTAGAGGAGTGGGTGGTATGCCGGCACTGAAATTCAGTCTCTCCCAACATCAACTCGACACTACAGTAGACACACGTACACGTTTCACTCAAACAGATACTTACACACACACCTTTCATACCTTGGGTTTCACAGATATCCCGTAGAAACACATTTACGAAAGTGAAACTTAATGAAGGAAACAGGACCAGTAATTTCTTACAAACATTTTGTTCTTCCCAATTTTCGTCGAAATTGCCTTCAGCCTTTATGTGGTGACAAGTTTAGAACCATCCTATCCATTTTTCAGACCATGTGCGTCATCACAAATGTTACAACAATGGATCATTTCTATGCCACAAACCCAATATCTCATTGACAAGTATTAAACTGACAAATTGCAGTGCCCATATGTTGATCGTTTAATAGTACGTACTTCGGAGTGAATCTATTACACTCCAGGAGCCTTGTTTCTAATCAAATCTTACAGTGCTCAATCTAATTCTTGTCGCAATGTCGCATCTCCTATCTTCATCTATTCCCTCTTTTATTTCTACAATACAGCCTTAATTTCCCTTGTATAGGGCCTCAAATATATTCCTTCTACCTTTCATCTTTCACTTCTTAGTACATCTGAACACTTGATATTCATGCAGCTGTCTTTTGTTTCCCCTTGGCGGTATATACATTTCCCCTAGTTATCTTCCCCTAGTTATCTTCTACGAACTTGCATTTGTCCTCTAGCCCTCCGACTCAGCCAGTCTGCATTCCATGTCAACCACATTTTTAAGCCACATGTCCTGCCTTCTGCATGTTTATAAATTAATTTAAACTTCTGTCTCATCCCAGGATTTCTATTAGGCCTTGTCCTTCTACCTGTATGAGCCTCTCCACCCTTAATTACTGTGTCTCTCAGAGGTACACATTCTTCGTCTACCGCATTACTTTCCCCTACATCGCTCAATCATTGCATAATGCTACCTTCAATTTATCCAGTTCAAACTACCTACTTTTATACCATTTTAGAGCCCCTTAAGTTTTAACATAACGGCTCACAACCAATAAATTATGGTTAGAAATCTATGTTTTACCATTTTAATGTCAATGTAGTCCTTGGATGCATTCAACCTTCTAGCAATGTGCTTAAACCAAGTGTTTCTGATGATTAAATTGTGCTCTGAGCAAAATTCCACCAGGCTGCCACATCTTCCACTCCTTTACCCTTTTCCATATTCAACTGCTGTGTTTCTGGCACTTCCTTTTCCTACTAATAAGTGCCAGGTAGCAGTCACAGTCAAGTTTTCCTCTCCTTTATCTGAATTACTAGTTTTATCTCATCACACATTTCTTCAGTCTCATCAGGAGCAATTTGACGTATAAACTTTCTACTTTGGCCAGTGTCTATATTTGCCACGATTATGCGATCACTATGCTGTACACATTGCCGCGAGTCTTCCGTCGAAACGCGTGGCGCAGTGGTTAGCATCGCAGATCGCTACTTTGCGGTCGTCAGCTGAAATCCCGCCACGGGCAGAAAAAGATTTATTTCTTAGAATTCACTATTTCTAGAATATTCTACATATTTCTTATGTTTGATGTACTTGTAAGTTCCTGAACATTCTTTCTATGTATAAATAGTGGAGCGCTCGTGTTAGCAATAAACGTGTTCCAAGTGTAAAGTGTTGTGCTCTGTTAACGATCACCCTTCGAATTCCGGACCACCTGCAGTTTTCAACGAGACAATATAACTTACGCGCATTCCTATTTACTTATTCATTATGCTCCTCCGTTTCTCTCAACTGGTGTTTCTATCTCTGTACTCACCAGAAGTTCCTTGTATCCTGCCACCATATTTAACTTCAACACATTCATTTCTCTTTTAAGATTTTTACCAGATTATGGGATGGAACATTCCCCGATCCGATTTGTGGAATACCTGTCTTTATGTTTTATATTCGTGACGATATCCCCATGAGTAATCCCAAACAGGATATCAGAATTGGGGACTATTTTACCTGTGGACTAATTTACCCCTTGAAGATGCTTTCATCGTATATTCATACAGTTGAGCTGCATGTCATTGGAAAAATAACGAGTCTAGTTTCCCTTGCGTTTAGCCATTCGCAGCAATTGCGTTGCGAGCCATGCTAGCTGAGTTAGAGACTGTTGCTGCGGCGGAATGGCAGTAGGCGCTGAGACGCCTTGCTGCAGTGCGCTCCGCCGTTGGCCGTCGGAGGTTCGAGTCCTCCCTCTGGCATATGTCTATGTAAATTTCTTAGAATAAGTTAATTAAAGTAGTTTGTAAGTTTAGGGACTGATGTCCACTGCAGTTAGATTCCATAACTTTACAAACGTTAGAACATATTAAACAGTTGCCCGCGTTAAATGCTGAAAAGGCTGCTGCCCCTTTTCACGATCCACACGTTTGTCTGACCTGTCCACAGATACCCCTTCACTGAGGCTGCAACTACGGTACGGCTGTATGTATGGCTAAGGCACGCAAGCGGCTCCATCTCGGCTGTGTCTATGGTTCATGGATGTGGCCGCTGTGGAGCGGTGGAGCGCACAAAAAAAAAAAAAAAAAAAAAAAAAAACTGCGGGGTCATCAGTTCCTAATCTTACAAACTAATTATGAACTAACTTATACGAAATACAACACAAACGTCCATGCCCAAGGCAGGATTCGAACCTCCCACCCGGGAGGCCGCGCGATTCGCAACGTGGCGCTCCAGACCGCCGAGCGCACTAAGGCACTTGCTGGGGGGGGCGTGCTGTCTTGCCGTTGGAGGTTAGAGTCATTCCTCTGGTACGGGTGTGTATGTCGTCCTTAGTTAGCTTAAGTAGTTTGTAAATCTAGGGACTAGTGATGTGGGCCGTGATTATTCCCAGTGGAAAGGAACTTATAAAATGCCAATGTCGCCAGGAATATTTCTTTGGCCCAGGAAGAGTGCAAATAATTGAAAATTTATGAAAATTTTGAGATTTTGAAAGTTTTAACACTTATTAACAGTAAAATAACCTTATAACTAGGTTAAGTAAGTAAATCCATTCATTTAATCCTAATTACAAGCAGTACATCATGTGCTTTAAATCAGGTGGAAAAAAATAATTTAAAATATTCTCTAGGGCTATAATTTTACATTTCTCTGAATGAAACCTAAACTTAAAAAATATTTCTCTGTAGGAGTACTTCTGAACCGGCCGTCATCTGTTGTCTTCTTTTTATTTTTCCAAACGAATGATTAGAGGTGTTTCATTTTCAGAATTGAAAGGCTCCTCAATTACTGCGATGAATTATGATTTATTAAAATTATTTTCTAAAATATCGTTATCAATTTCAGTTTTAGAATCATTAATTAATGTCTTACAATGTTCTATGTTAATAAAATCACTTGTATTTTCAACTAAATCATAAATCACGACATGTTTATTTGCATAATTTTTGTCCAAAATGCCATTTTCATTGACTAATGTTTACAAATTTCGAACCAGTTTAAAATACACTTTATAACCTAAAATATCATTAACATCAGAAACTTAAAAAATTGGAGAAACAAACCTCCCTGTTTATTATAGCATTTAGTAGCTACTCACTAGATGGCATATCGATATTATGAAAAATTTTGTTTTCAATGTAAGGTTGGGAAAATATTTTCCTGTGCAGTGCCGACTTTCGTAGTTAGCGAATAAATAAGAGTTCCAACAAAGAATCGAAAAGGCTGGAGAATGACCGCTGACTGGAACAGGGTACAAGCTAATAACGAGCTCTTGTTTTCTTCCTTTATTGGGTTTTAATCCGTATCGGGTCGCTGGCGGCAGATTCGTCTACTGCTCTACAGCCCTTACAAACATGATTGGACACAAAATAAAACGGTGGTAAAACTCAAACAGGCTCAAGTTAAAATTAAGTCACGTTTATTTGTTTTTACGACAGGTTTCGGCACACTTCTCGTCTGGCATCTTGCCTTTACAAATTACGGTTCCTCAGAGTGCCGAAACAGTTCGTAAAAACAACTATCAGATTCAACGACTTCTTCGTAATAACTGCAACGTTGCCTTCTCGACCGATAAAAATTTCGTTCACAATTTAAAATCAACCTGTTCTCCCTTAAATAATTCTGGCGCTTACAAAATTATTGCCATGGTGTATTAGCCGAGCGGTCTAAGGCGCCTCGCTGCGGAGCGCGCGGTTGCTCGCCGTTGGAGGTTCGAGTCCTCCCTAGGGCATATATGTGTGTGTGTGTGGGGGGGGGGGGGGTGTGTGCTTGTGTGTGCGTGTTGTCCTTAGGTTAGTTTACCTTAATTCAAGTAGTTTGTAAGCTAAGGACTATTGACCTCGCAGTTTGGTCCGATAGATTTACAAACATTTGAACAAAATTATTACTTGCTCTTCCTACTACATAAGTCAAACGGAACGGGCTTTTAAAATCAGATTTAAAGAACATCTTCTACGAAGAATGGTACTAGCCCCTAGAATTCGTCCTTTGCTGACCGCCTTCTCATTACTGGTCAGGCACATTAAGCCATTCATGACCTGAACATTTTTAACACAGAAAAGAAAGGCCAAAGATTAGACGTGCTCTAGAGATTGCAAATACACTCCTGGCCATTAAAATCGCTACACCACGAAGATGACGTGATACAGACGCGAAATTCAGCCTACAGGAAGAAGATGCTGTGATATGGAAATGATTAGCTTTTCAGAGCATTCACACATGGTTGGCGCCGATAGTGACACTACAACGTGCTCATACACAAAGAGTAGTTGACCGGCGTTGCCTGGTGTAACATTGTTGTGATGTGTCTTGTAAGGAGGAGAAATGCGCACCACCACGTTTCCGAATTTGATAAAGCTCGGATTGTAACCTATTGCGATTGCGGTTTATCGTATCGCGACATTGCTGCTCGCGTTAGTCGCGATCCAATGTCTGTTAGCATAATATGTAACCGGTGGGTTCAGGAGGGCAATACGGAACGCCGTGCTGGATCCCAACGGACTCATATCACTAGCAGTCGAGATGACAGGCATCTTATCTGCAGACTGTAACGGATCGTGCAGCCACGTCACGATCGCTGAGTCAACAGATAGGGACATTTTCATGACAACAACCATCTGCAAGAACAGTTCGATGACGTTTGCAGCAGCATGGACTATCAGCTCGGAGACCATGGCTTCGGTTACCCTTGACGCTGCATCACAGACAGGAGCGCCTGCGATGGTGTACGCAACGACGAACCTGGTAGCACGAATGGCAAAAGTCATTTTTTTCGGATATTTCCAGGTTCTGTGTACAGCATCACGATGGCTGAATACATGTTTGGCGAAATCGCAGTGAACGCACATTGGAAGCGTATATTCGTCATCGCCTTACTGGCGTTTCACCCGGCGTGATGCTGTGGGGTGCTATTGGTTACTCGTCTCGGTCACCTCTTGTTCGCATCGGTGGCACTTTGAACAGTGGCCGTTACAATTCAGATGTGTTATGACCCGTAGCTCTACCCTTTCATTCGATCCCTGCGAAACCCTACGTTTCAGCAGGATAATGCACAACCGCATGTTGCATGTTCTGAACGGACCTTTCTGGATACGAAAAATTCTCGACTGATGCCCTGGCCAGCACATACTCCAGATCCCCCACCAATTAAAACGTTTGGTCAATGGTGGCCGAGCAACTGGCTCGTCACAATACGCCAGTGACTCCTCTTGATGAACTGTGGTATCGTGTTGAAGCTGCATGGGCATCTGTACCTGTACAGGCCATCCAAGCTCTGTTTGACTCGACACCAAGGCGTATCAAGGTCGTTATTACGGCCAGGGGTGGTTGTTCAGGGTACTGATTTCTCAGAATCTATGCACCCAAATTGCGTGAATATGCAATCACATGTCATTTCTAGTATAATATATTTGTCTAATGAATACACTTCATCATCTGCATTTCTTCTTGGTGTAGCAATTTTAATGGCCCGTAGTGCATTTAAACATCATTCTGACAATGACGGACTTATTCTGAATGATCAGTTACAGTTCCGTAATACAAGTTTTTCGACGGTATTAAGCCGTTACTCGGTCGTTGATGTTGTACTTCGTGTACTGTCCGAAATATTTCTTCCGAGTTGATTCAAAAAATTTGTTTTCCAAAAGCCAAATTTTAACTGTTTTACTTATTATAATTTTGTTACTCATTTATTCTCTCAACTAAAATTTTAAGGTTAAAATATTACCTCACCCATCTCTTATGTCACCATAGCTTCTTATAGCAATTGTTTTCTCAAAACTTTAATCTACACAGTAGTCTAGTTGTAATTGCGGCTACTAGACGGCATTACTGACGTGACGTCTACCTGTTCACAACTCCACTTCGCACACACCAATCTGATGTCTGTGTGCAGGCGTGCAGCCCATAGTGGCTACCTCATTCTAGTCTAAGTAGTTTGTAATTCTAGGGACTGATAACCTAAGTCGTTGAGTCTCATAGCATTACAAACATTTGAACATTTGACTTCGCCAATCCCAAACATGAGCAAATTAAGTCATTTTGATGGGAGCATTTAAAATGTACACACAATAAACCGTTAGAAGTTCAGCGTAAAGAAATAAATGGGCCAACGGTGTAAAACTTAGGTTTTGTAATGAAGCACTCTCTAGAGACGATAAAAAACATTACCGCGGGCGGTTGGTCTGCCGTGATCGTCGGTTTCAACGTTGAAGCCATAAGAAGATAGACACTGTACACAAATACTGGTTAAAATTCACTACCACTGACTCAGGGAGGTGTGAGGGAAGGAAGAGGGGGAGGGCGGGGAGAAGAGTGGGAACCCTGGGGACAGGGGTAGAGGAGTTAGGACGGACGGTAGGAGAAGGATGAACTACGAATGGTAGACGGAGGAGGCTTTTAGGGTGAATAGAGGGGGGGGACGGTGCGAAAATAGCAGTGGGATAGTATGTCGAGACTGTGGAAATGCAGAGCTGGCGGGATACTGTGGTGGATGCGTTGCTCAGGCACAGGATCGGTAAGGAGGGGGAGTACAGTTTGTGTATGGTGTAGCAGGTGCAAGGAACTGGAGAAGGTGAGGGAAAAGAATAAGGCCATAAAGGACGCTCCTGGGAGCAGGAGACGCCTGCGTGTGGGGTGGGGGGTGGGGTGGAATCCAGGAAGGAGGCTACAGAGAGGGGTGGGGACGCGTGTGGGAATGGTAGATATAGTGGAGAGTTGGAGCCACCATGGATGGCCAGAGCTGAAGGAGACACAGTCAGTGTGGGCCCTTTTTGTTGGAAGATTTTGAGGTAGGAGTTCAGGAGAAGAAGCAATCCAGGGTTAGGCCGACGAACTCGAAGATAGGGGTGGTGAGGGTAAGGAGAATGGGGCGAACAGAGAGAGAAATCATGGAGGCGGAAGGAAAGGGCGGTGCGACCTATTACAACAGCCTGTGATTTATGTGAACCCATGGGAAAGAGATATTGGTTACACAAAGAGGAAGAATGGTGAGGTTTTTGGAGCGTCAGAGAAAGGGAGCGAGGGCAAAGAATTCGCAGTAGTTGGCGTATTGTAGGAGATACACGGAAAGCACGTTGGTGCATGTCTGCATTATAGATGGGTACATGAGTATGCCGCGGTAGAATCCGGAGTGAAGGATGATGACATTGTATACATTGTCTGGTGGGGCAGGGGTGTCGGCACGCTCATGGGTATCAGGGAAGCGGGAGTAGTGAAAATGAGGATCATCACGGTCGGAAAACGTGTCAGTTAGGTAGGTGCCGAAGTGATTGGACTTACTGATGTTGAGAGGGAGGGGATGGTTATTGTGAAGATGGTAAGTAGGTCAGGGGCGACTGCCAGTAAGGTAGAGAAAAGGTTTTTGTACCTTGTTGGAGTTGAAAGGGGGTGTGGCATTAAGACGGGTGCATGTCTGTCACCTGTCCCCCATCTCTTCTATAGCAATTAATTTAAAACATCTAACAAAAGCGTTCTCCGATAACGAAATGTACGAAAGAAAAAGCTGACAAAATCGCCAAGAAACTGCTGATGTCAACAAATACTGACGTACGTTTAATAAATACTACGCCTCAGTATTGGCCTGCTCTTCCCGCCGCCACCCACGCTCCGCGTCGCGCCAGGCACGGCTCCGGGCTGCCTGCGCCGGCGGCGGCCCGGAATCCCGTTATCCGGGCCTGCTTTGGGGGCGGCGTTTGTCACCGCCGGCGCCACGCCCATTTGCATCGTCATTGTCGTGCCGGCCCGCGGCTCAGCTTTGTGCATGGCTGGGAGCGGCGCGCTCTACCGTGTCACGTCACCGCTGACGCCCGGGCCGCGTTCTGCCGCGCTGCACGTTCCGTAGCCTGGCTCTACCCGAACCACGAGCACCGTGTTCTGCCCAGACCTGCTGGTTGTCGTTGCTGCGCCTCAAATGACTTGGCTAGTTCAATGCATTTTCGTGTTAAGGAGCGTGACATTCTTGCTGCAGTTTTTGTAGTCCCACAAACTTATATACTTTTCATTTCAGATTTAGTTTACCGTTTTTTTCGAGATTGTTCGAATTGGTTATTGTCTGAAGTGATTTCCCATGTCAAAAATGTATTCATTAGTTTTCCCAGGATATTTTCTTCTGCAAATTAGGAAGACAGACACGTTCTCTCCATGAGATAACAGAAATACCGGGGAATCTCTGGTAAGGTCGACCGCAGTGGCTGAGCGGTCTGCGACGCGACAGTCACAGTCTGCACGGTTGCTACGGACGGGGGTTCGAATCCCCCCTCGGGCTTGGATGTTTGTGTCGTCTTTAGTAAAATATAGTTCATAAGTCGTTTGTAAGTTTAGGGACTGATGACCCCGCAGTTAAGTCCCTTAAGCTTATCAAACATTTGAACATTTTACTTAGTGGACGCTTTCTTGTTTTTCCTGTGGTTCATCATGAGTAATACCCACCGATTAAGCGACGATGATGGCCAATCGTCAGGGATAGACTCTGCGTATGCAAATATGGCGGTCATTATGGAGAATGTATTTAAGTTGAAATATGTACATACTTGCAAATACAAAATTCAGTAGTAATTCACCCTTTTGATCTATAGAAAATCAATACAACCTAACCTTTTTCTTCTACTTTTCCTTCGGCATTTGTCCCGTGCGACTGCGGGGTCCTCTAAAGGGGGTTCGTTGTCTCCGGCTCCCTATGTCTCGGGCTGCATCTGGATGGATGTTCGCGCTCTTCAGGTTTTTATGCAGCGTATCTGCCCAGGTCGTCCTTTGGGTCTTCTGCCGACGTCTTCAAGTGTGTAGCCTGTTGCCAATACAACAGGCCCAACCCATCGAAGTCGGCTCTCGCGCATCTCGTCTTGGATCGGCGCAATACCGAACTGTTTCCCGATGCTGCCGTTGGAAACATGATCTAACCTATAGTCGGGCCGAAATACGATGATCCCTGGCTCCGCCTACTAGGGTGAGAGACTGCCCCGGCCGCGGAAATTGAATGCAACCATATTGCCAAGTAGTTGGTTCGCTGCCGAGCATTGTAGCTAACCGTCACTGTTGTCTGACAGAACTGGCAAAAGTGCACAGCTCAGCCGAACGCGCACATGCGCAGAGCGAAGCTCGCGTTGACTTACTCCAATGGCCTACTGCCGCAGCTGGCGCTCAAAGCCGATTAGCGCAAGCACCAGGGATCATACTATTTCGGCTCGACTATAGTGACACCTGCTGTCGTTTCCATTACACTCAGGTGGCGTTCTGCCTCATCTGTAGTCGGCCAGCACTCGCAGCCGTACAAGACGACTGGTTGGATAACAGTGCGGTAGATTTTTCATTTTGAGCTGCCTTTCATCCTACGGTCGTAAGTGACTCCGGTTGTTCTTCGCCACTTCATCCAGGCTGCCTGAGTTCTGGTGTTGACGTCTGCGGAGAGTCGGCCGTCAACGGTGAACATGGAACCTAGGTACTTGAACTTATCACATTTGTCAGATGTTCACTATTAATCCTGATGGTTCCCATTTCATGCCTGTCTGACGTAATGTACTCTGTTTTCTTCAGGTTAAGACGCAAGCCATGTTGCTTCAACTGATCTCTCCATTCTAGACTAATAAACGCAGAAAATCTCAGCGCAGCTCATGAATAACAACATTTTAAACATTTTTTAAAACTACAAAAGTTAATTTTCACGGTATCTGAATAAAGCAAAGAGTAAAGTTTGAATTACATGGGATTTCAACAAACTGTATTTTAGATGTTAGTTTATTACCTAACGCTGTGACATTGAAAGCAACGCACTTTTGTCTTTTCATTTAAGGATTTATAACATGCATTATAATAATTTATGTACAAAATATACAGTCTGATAATCTTATCCTCCACAGTAACTCAGCAACAGCAAGCCGCGGCGGATTAGCCGCGCGTGCTGGAGCGCCGTGTTGCGGTACGCGCGGCCGTCCGCCGTCGCGGGTTCGAATCCCCCCTCGGGCATGGATGTTTGTGTCGTCTTTAGTATAAGGTAGTTCATAAGCAGTTTGTAAGTTTAGGGACTGATGACCCCGCAATTAAGTCCCTTAAGGTTTACAAACATTTGAGCAACACCAAGCAGCATGATATGCTTCTCTTACCCTCATATTCATTTACTATTTTAACTCTTCTATTCTTTCAGTGAATATACGTAAATAGTGTGTTGTGTGAGCGGTCAAGCCGATTGAGGCTGGCTTGTTTATTTATAAATGTCCTACACTATTTGTACTGTTCACAAACGGTCACAAGGTGAATGAATGTTTATAACTTCTTTATTTAATATTGTAAAATGATAAGTTAATATGGATAAGATAAAGCAGTCAACAATCCGAAGATTGGTTTGAACACCACAGCGCTTTACTAGGCATGGTCCTGCTTGGAGGTGGTATGCCGTTGCCTTCCTCCGACCTTGGAACTGACTTACCCAGCCAGTTATAGGGGGACCTACAGTTTAACGTGGGTTCCGAACCACGGTGCTACTCGGTATTTTTCACATGAGCAATAGTGCCAGAGGTGAAAGAAGTGGAAAGAGACAGATAAAAATCCTAGGACCTGGCGGGGATCGAACCCGCGACCTTTGGATTTGTAGTCTGGCACTCTACCACTGTGCAACCGAGGCGCACAAGTTAATATGGAAGTAGTGAAATTTAAGTCAAAACGAAGCTTTTCTATTAAGGACTCTGATACTTTTGAAGGGATGACGATCTGCCAACGAGAAAATGGCTAAGGTAGGAAGACTGCAGAGGTCCAGTAAAATACTTGGAGTTGCGGTAGGAGACCTCATTGAGGGCTGGAAGAACACTTCATGTCTAGTCTTGGAAGAAGGAGCACCCGCCAGATTTATGGGGCAAACGGCCGCTTTGAGTAACATTAACGCATGTCAGGACTAACATTGCCGTGGGCTAATATGGGACGGTTTAAAAACTTAAATATTTTCCAATTCAATTCCGGAATTCTAAATGAACAGTGAATATGATTCCACGCGAGATTTATCAAGTATTGTTATTTGTCGAACTATGATCTGAACTGCTCTTAGTGACGATTATTTTGTGTTGTGTGATCGCAGAATTCACTTGGTTTCTGAGCTTCATCAATGATAACTTAGTCTGGGAGTTTGGTACTATTCCCATAAAGCGGTGAAATCATCTGTTCAAGTAACTTTGAAAATTGTACTTCTAATTTGATTCTTTTATTTGTGTATGACCACTTCCAACAGGTAAATCTTGTGTTTGAATAAACATTATTCAACTGACGTTGCCTACTTTTAATAATTAATCATTATCTGTATTTTATGTAACGTTATTATTTCGCAAATTTTAGCCTATTCACAGGTACAAGGTAATATTTCAGATTTTGTAGTTACTGGACACGAAATCAGACATGGACCATATCGAGCAATATTCCATTTATTGAGGCTTGCATAGCCCTCTACGCGACTGTTGTATTTAACTGATAAAACGTGGTGTGGTCAACACGAGAAGGCATGTAAAGTGGAGCATCGCATCGTAAGTAAGCTGTTTGCAGCAGAGTTATTCTAAGAAATTGCTTTACCTGGTTCAAAATGTTCAAATGTTTGGAAATCTATGGCTTAAACAAACTTATGCTAAGCACAACAAATACAAACATGCCCCAAGGGAAGACTCGAGCCTCCGACTGAAAGCAGCGGCGCGCTCCGCAGCAAGGCGCCTTGGGACGCTCGGCCAAACCACCGCGGCCGTTACTTAGTGGATACAAAATATTTGGAAGTAAGAATGTATGGTTTTTTGGCGAAATACATACAAAAACTAAAAATTTGTAACTGTCTTAATATGTATATAAATACACTTGCACTGCAAATATTTCGGACCCTAGGAAGCTCACGGCTCTTTCGTGAGTATGTGCGTGGTGAGCAGAGGGCCCCGAGCTAATGCAGACTTCCTTCATTCTTTACTTCCCGGACTGCATTTCCTTTCCCCTCCACACCTTTCCTATCCTCACTCCTTCCCCTCCCCACCGGGGGACTGGTAACCTCAAGAGTTTACTCCCCCTATCCCAAACAAACAACCCAGCCCAACCCAAATATTTCGAAAACTGATAGTACGATTGATGTGCGGTTTTCCCAGAATGAATTGGCAGGCAAGGACTCGTATTGTTAGCCATTAAACAGATTGTAAAGATACCTCGAAAGTGTATTTTTATGCAAACAAAAGATTTTCCGAATGGAACAATGGTTATTTCTGTCATGCACTGGAATTTTTGACACCAGCTAAGTACAATGAAATTTGAATGACATTTTTATCACGTTAGGTCTGGTGGTCATGAGACAGTGGGCCGTGCCCCAGGGGCTAGGCACTCGGCCAGTCAGCTACGCTACCGCAGGCGCCGCCTCCCGAAACTTTGAACGGTTGTAGCTGCCAAACAAAAAGTGATAAAAATTTCATTCAGAGTACTTTGTACACAGCTAGTTTTAAAGATTCCAGTGCATGATACAAACAACCAATTTTCCATTTAAAAAACTTTATGTTTGCATAAAAAATACACTTTCTAAGTAATATTGCAATCTGTTTTTCGACTAAAAGTTCGAGCCCCTAACTACCAATACATTCTGTGTAAACCGCACAGCAATCGCACTTTCCGTTTTCGCAATATTTGCGTAGCAATTGGTAGGTGATTCACCCAGTATATTGAACTATTGGAGTAGTACACGTTGGAGGCCCGTGAACGCAACAATGTTTAAATGTTTACTTACAAACTACTTATGAACTACTTACGAACTAGGACGGCACAAATATCCATGCCCGAGGGGGGATTCGAACCCCCGACCGTAGTGGCCGTGCAGACCGTGACTGAAGCGCCTCAGTCCCAGCGGCCACCGCGGCCGGCGTGAACGCAACACCTATTATAACTTATTTCAAATTTCAATGTAATCATGTTTTAACAGTGGACAACATATACACTTTATGTCATTTGCTTCATGTAGTGTATTGTTACAGTGGAATAAGGCATATGGTTTGAAAATGGACGAACAAGTTCGAAACTAGTTACCAGCTTCCAAACTGTGCAACTGTGACGAAAAAAGAAAAATAAATGGTTTTCAAGACTAAATTTATCCACTATTTACAATGAGAGCACTTCACTCCCTGCAAGAAACTTAACCAACCACTTCCATCTCATGAAAAGTATTTTCGTCGACATATTAAACAACATTTTGAACAGGAGAAATTAAATCGCTTAGTGTTTTTGTACTGTTAATGCTATAGCATTATGAATGACATAACAAATAATTTCTTCTATACTGCTTGCTGTATTCGCGACATAATTCATAGAGAGTATGTACCAGTCATGAACCACTGAATATACCTGTGAAATTACGTCATTGTACGAAGACGTCCTTGTAGGAGTTGAGATGCTTGAAAACGAAACTAGAGGCTGAAGTTCCCTGCGCATACAGCTGAATTGGATAGTAGAGAGTGGGGCAGAAGGAGGTGAACAGAGAGAAAAGGAAGAAATAGATCGACGAAAGTATGGAGCATATAGTGAGAGACAGGTTCCTGAAGACACTATACAGATAAAACATTCTGGAGCTTCCAGTCATGTCAGGTGTTGTGGATTTAATTGAGCAAATTCTTCATGTATTTTGCATGGTGGAAAACTGTTTCCCTGCAGGTAAAGAGATTTCTGAACGGTATAGTCAAAGTAATTTTGAGAATTGTAATGTGATTTTTTTCATTCAGCGGAAGAAAAGAATGACAGTGTTAAATTAATGACAGTAGAGCTAAAAAAAAAGTTACAAAACAGTATAGTCTACAATTGCCGCCAAATTTGTGTCAAAAAATAGTTATTTGAATGCAGACTTTTAATTAGACGGGCTTGTAACTCAGAACAGAGAAACAATTGTCACTTATGGATAAAATATTACACATGGAGGAAAACAGCATTACTGAAATATGTTTCAATAATAATATACTGAGTTATATAGTGTATGAATCTCCAAATCAGCGTTGTCCTAGTTGATGTACAGTAGTTTTAAACGTGTTAACTCAGCTGTTGATCCGCGGGGAGATATAGCCAGTGTGGGGGGACGTTGCCAGCGCCTCCTGATCCGACAATAATCATATCCACACCTGCTTAATTGGATTGCATCCCCAGCGTAATGAAATGGGCGTATGTTCCGCGTACATAATCCTCTCACACTGCCAGTCCGCGAGTGCTCTACACTGCGTCACACATCTGCTCACATTCGTCCTCGGTTGCTTTTCTGTTCCCATGTGTTAGTTACCCAACAAACAAACATTTAACAATTTCTACAATGTTTCGTAAAACGAGGGTAATGGGAGGTAATGTCACAAAATCAGGTGATGCCTACGGAATTAGATTAGGTAACGAGACAATAAAAGATGTAGATGATTTTTGGGTAGCAAAATAACTTCTGATGGCCGAAGTAAAGAAGATATAACATGCAGAATGGCAATGGGGAGAAAAGCATTTCTAAAGAAGCGAAGTTTGTTAACATCCAATATTAATTTAAATGTTAGGAAATCCTTTCTGAAAGCATTTGTCTGGATGGAGTGTAGCATTGTTTGGTAGTGAAACGGGGACGATAAGGAATTTAGACTAAAAAGATGTGGTGCTACAGACGAATGATGAAAATTAGATGGGTAGACCACGTAACTAATGAGGAGGTACTTAACCAAATTGGGGGGAAAAGGAGTTTCTGGCATATCCTGACTAAGAGAAGGGATAGGTTAGTTGAATACATTCTGAGACATCAAGGAATCGTCAACTTAATATTATAAGGAATTCTGTGGGGTAGAAATCGTAGAGGGAGACTGAGGGACGAATACAGTAAGCAGATTGAAAAGGATGTAGGTTGCCGAACGTATACTCAGATGAAGAGACTTGCACACGACAGGGTAGCGTGGAGAGCTGCATCAAACCAGTCTGCGGACTGAAGACCACCACCACAACAACAACAACAACGTTTTGTTGAACATTCTCTAAAACATTTTCATGGCGTAATTACCTTTCCATAATAAATGGTTTCGCACTAACCCTCAAATAAAAACTGAAAAAAGTGAACCTTAAAAACTGAGATTTGCAAAGAGTTCATATATAGCCAGCAAACGGCTCATAGCTAACAAGTATATGCAGAAAATTTAGTTCGGAAATAAATAGAAATGGAGGCTAGATGTACATCGTAGAGGGAGGCGGAAAACGGAGGATCTCTCATACCGTTTCGAAACTAGTGGCGAAAACTGCTAACGCGATTATGCTTAGAGCAGCGACTGTGTTGCGAATTGGTAAAGTACGAAAAGAAATAACTGCATAAGAGCCCTGTTGCTTTCATATACCAGGAAGGAGAAAATGGTCTAAAAAGGGTAGCAAAAGTTAGACACTTTCACACAGCTAGTGAGGATATCATTAAAAGAACGACGTTATTCATACCGGCGAGATCTATTTGCGAAATTTCAATTACCAATTTTTACTTCTGAATGCGAAAAGCGGTTAATGAAACCTCTGCCGGGCACTTCAATGTGACTTGCAGAGTATCTATGAGGATGTAGAAGAAGCAGTTAGTGTCACGTGAAGTCATACGGTAGCGCGGCAAACGAACTGGGCGCTTTGCTTTCGGCACATGATCCGGTTTCCGATGTAGATTTACAACTACATAAGAAAATAAAAACCTGGCATGTAGTGCCGTGCCGTGATTTTACTCCTGAAGACGATGATGGCGGAATCCGGCATCGAAAGTTTGGGAAGTTCAGCGCACATTTACGTTTATTAACATGACTTTTGTCAATTAACTTTTGCTTAATAGCTTTGAAATGGTCGTCAGATTGGTACTGTTACATACAGAGTGCTACCGAGGTGATTTTGCCAACTTCCTGGGCAGATGGAGAAAGTTAAATGTATGAATTTGAAGTGACGGATCTAGTCCAGAAATGGCGAAGTTAAATGAAAAAGAGAAAACTTCAGTGAAGATTCACCTCAGTCACCACTTAAACTTATGGGACCCAACTTCCAAACTCTTGATTATGACGTGCAATATTCTCATTAGAATCAGTACCCGGGAAGTCAGAACTACACAGTGATGATGATGATCCTCAGATAATTCCCGCTGTTTGTGGATATTAATGCTGCATGTAAGCCCATGCAATGAAGACCGATGAACTGCATTTACCAGCAGAAAATTAACAAAATGTTCAAATGTTTGTAATTCTAAGGGAACAAACGAGTATAGTTTTCGATCCCAGAACTTACAACTACTTAAACTTATACATCACTCACAAACACCCATGCCCGAGATAGCACTCAAACCTCCTACGAAAGTGGCCGCGGGATCCGTAACGTGACGCTCCAGACCGCACGGCTAATGCCGCGTGGCAGAAGATTCAAATGTTTGTATAGCTTATGGGACTTAACTATGGGGTTATCAGTCCCTAAACTTACAAACTACTTACGAACTAGCTAACACTAAGGACGACACAAATACCTATGCCCGAGGGGGGATTCGAACCACTGACCGTAGTGGGCGTGCAGACCGTGATTGGTGCGCAGCAGTCCTCTCGGTCACCCCGGCCGGCGGCAGAAGATTAACAAACTGCTACATTCGCAATCGATGTTCGAACTCGTGTTCCCCAGCTTCAATGTTAGCATTAAAATGTCGCAAAAGTTTCCGTCGGAGCCGTTACAATAACTCCAGCGTTGTGGAAGGCAATGGGAATTCTTAGCAAAAGATCCACTTGCCACTCGTACTTCGGACTGTCTGTGAAGAAAGCAATAGTCTTACAATTCACATGACTTTCATATTAATGGTTAGATTTTCTTGTATACGGGACATAATTAAGAACATTACTATAGATATAAACAAGTCCAGCGATAGATGTGTCATTTGACAAGGAATGACTATGAGTAAAAGAAAACACAAACACACACACACACACACACACACACACACACTGAGAGAGAGAGAGAGAGAGACGTTCATATATTATCAATGACCGTACTGTCCGTATGTTGTTGAATGGGAAATGTGCGCAATCTGTCTGAATTTGACCAGGGTCAAATTGTGATGACCCGGACGTTCAACGCAAGCATTTTGGAAGTTGATCGACTTGTTCGTTGCTCATGAAGTGCTATGGTGACGTGTTAACATGTGGGGAAACCAATGTGAAACCATCTACATACGTGAAGGTATAGAGTGAGCATCCCTGATTACAGAGATCGGGCGTAGGATGGGTAGAATGGTGAAATTGTAAAGTCTACGGCGAACTGTGGTGCAACTAACATGTGACTTTAATGATGAGCTGAGTGCAAGTGTGTCTGAAAATATAATGCAGGGAACAATCGTGATGATGAACCTCCGCAACCGCTTGCCAAGTCTTCTGCCAATGATAACACCAAGGCCGTAACCAGATTGAAATGGCTACGTGGCCATCGTCACCGGACATTAGCGCTTCGGTAGATATTTGACGGTCTGAAGCAGAGGTTCCCAATGATTTTTTAACCGGCAGGCCCCTTTTTCCGCGCACAGTAAATGTTGAATTCAGCGCGACTCCCATAAAAAATTGAAAGTTATTAATGCAAGTGGCATTTTCTCCACTGAATTCACGAAGAATCAAGTGTCAATGGTTTAGAGATAAATGGAAACAATTTTCAGTCAACAGTGTTTCCATTTGTCTGAATTCTCAGTGTATTCTGATACTTTTTGTTGTATTTACTCAGGCCGTTCAAAAATTGCTGATAAAGTTGCTTGTTGACAATTCGCGCGATGTATCTGCCCTCCTCCAGTCAAAAGGATCAACGTCACGCCCTAATTGTCCGCTGCTGACAAAGTGTCGCAACAGCTGGTCAGTACATTGTTATTGTTTCGTTAGTGTTGTGTAAGATGCATGCATATATTTCGTTTTTATTGTTGTGCATCTGTTTTGTATTTGTTTTTGTTTTCACATTTGGTAAAATGGGAAGAAAATGGGTAGACTCTCGATTCGGTATACAAAACACCAGGAAAGCAAACTGCGTAAGGAATTACGTTTAAAGGACAATTGCCACAACTGGGATGTCATATTCAATATTACTTTGAGGGCTATCTCTCTTATCGGTTTCCATGGTAGTCGCGCTAATTGCTAACACAATTAAGCTTAGTGAAGCGACAGTAATGCGTATTTGTAACGAAAAATATGAAAATAAAATAACTGCATAAGAACCCTCCTGCCTTGATATGCAGGTGAAGAAGGAAACTGTTCTATAATGCATAATAGAAATAGACACTTCCACACAAGAAGCAATTAGCGTCATGTGACGTCACACGGTAGCACGGCGAAACTAAATGAGCTCTCCAGAAAGTACCGCATGTATATTTGCAACTTAAGGGTGACCCATCTGATGTTTAGGATGAGATTAAGAAATGTTCAAATGTTTGTAAAGCTTATGGGACTTAACTGCGAGGTCATCAATCCCTAAACTTACAAACTAATTATGAACTAACATGAACTTATGAACTAACATGAACTTATGAACTAACATCCATGCCCGAGGGACGTTTCGAACCTCGGACGCAGGAGGCCGCGCTATCCGCAACGTGTTGCCCCAGACCGCGCGGTGGATGAGATTATCTCATAAACTATACATAGGTTAAAATCAGTGGGTAAGGCCAGTTATTAAGGTCAAAGGGGGACATTAAATGATACTACATGTGATCTCCAGCCTTCACCATCGTGGTTGGGATGGGGGGACAACTTTTAAATCTTAAATGGAAACCCCCATTTTTATTGCAAATTCTGATTCTCCCTAAAATAGTAATCAAGTATTGTGTGAAACATTTTTTAAATCATTGACAAATGGCGCTTAAATCGAGAAAAATGTAAAATTGTGGAGGAACTCCGCTTTGTTCACAACGATCCGTAAAGGACGCATCAAATCGATACAAAATGTGTATCAACTTCTTCAATACGCCAAGTTAAGGACTTTTTTCTACAAAATATATCCTACTCGCCACAGTTTTTGATGGAGGGAGGCAGAATGGTATTACAATCTCGTCAAGGAACTCTTCACAATTGCACAATTTACTCGATTATGGCGCTACCGTAGCCAAACTGCGAACTATGGGTCAGTAATTGTTAAGGCATTTTCCTAAAATTAACACCATATTAACAATCTCTGTAGGAGGATAGTGAGTCATGTTTCGCTAAAGAATAAATTACTTTCGTCAGTTTATGTTTACAGTTCACAATCTGAAAGTGAAGCCACGTCTGATCGCATTGTACCGTTCTTAATACTGAGCCATACTTCGCAGTTTGGCCATGGTAGCGCCACAGTCGGGTAAGTAATGCATTTGTGAAGACGTCCCTAACGAATTTTAATACCATTCCGCCTCCCCCAATCAAAAACTGTGCCGGTGGACCGTTAATAATACCTATTTGTAGGTCAATTATTTTATTCGTTTTAGTAATGATCAATGCCACATGCTTATATATGTTTCCACCTGTGTGATTGAAATTGTGTGTTCATGTGAATGTGGCATGTTGCTTTTAATATTGACTGCCGCGCAATGGCTTACAGTCACCGTCTTGGGCTTCAGGCGTCGTTTACTTTAGTTAAGAACGCATGGCTTCGTTTGTCGTCTGCTCTGGCGTCTGCTGGATGGCCAGAGACAAGGTTGCTTGGCAAAATGGAGAGGTGGCCGTGTTCTTAGTGTGGTGCATACCAACCTAATCTTGGGCGAAAGAGGTGACAAACGAGACCTCTCTGGAGCTCTAGAAGAGGGTACTATCTTCCTTCAGGTAGCGAGGATTGGTAGACACTATGCTCTGAACGCGTTTGGTCGCTTTTAGCGCGCTCTACATCCGATGTATGGTGGGGGAAGGCTTTTGGCGTGGCCGTAGGTGGCACTCTTGCTCCGACGGCCGAAGTATCGTGGAATCATGCTGAGGGGATGCCGTGCTGTTAGAACTTTGCTTTCTTTGTGATCAGGCAGTCTTGGTTTTTCAGTGATAGTTACCTTGAGTAATTCTTTCGCTATGCGAGGAGAAGTGATTCTTAATTTACAGAACTCGAGTAATGCAGTTTAAATTTAGTATTTGCACTTTCATTCCAGTGATGATTGTCTGGTTTTTCTCAAGTTTATACGTGTGTGGCCTTCAGTCTTTGTGTAAACTTAGTATGTTTGAATTTCCTTGCACCTTTTTTTTTTTTTTTTTTTTTTTTTTTTTTTTTTTTTTTTTTTTTGTATCGTGTCTGTATCTGCGAGTATGCTACATTTTTCTCAGACCTCCTTGTTTGATTCCATCTCTCCTATCTGGGTATACCAATTGCACCACGTGCTTTCATAACGGTCCTAACTTTGTCCTGCAGCCGTGCTTTTACTGCTAGTAGCTTTCTTCCATATGAATTCTCAATGTGCTTTACTTGCTTATTCTAAATTAATTTTTTTGTAAATTCTATGGAATTCACTGTGGTCGAACACCATGTGGTGACATTATGCCGCTGCCTCTCCCGCACATGAGTTCGTTTTGTGCATAGTTGATCTAATTCGTCCTTCAAGAACTTGCCATCTCGTCAAAACGGCGCCAACGCTTTGTTTGTCATTGCTATCAAGGGTTGCTGTTTGAGTAATGTGTAGCAAGCATTATGCGCATGGCTGTGAGTGAATGAATGTGCTTTTCTTTATCCAGTGTATTTGCAAACTTCCTCCCGTGTTACCTCCATATACATAAAGGGCAGAAACAATTTTATTATGGGTAGTATATGATTTAATTCACTTTGAACAAGGTGTGAGCTTAATTTGGTTTCCCAACATTTATTTGCTTGTTCATTTTACTGAATAGATAATGATTTAAAGTATCAAACCTCTGTTTTATAATAATTTCATGCTCCCCATCCCATGTTTAATTATCTTTTCCTTTTCATATGTGTAATTTATGTTATTTAAAATGTTCACTGCTCCATTAAGGAGTGAGCAATTAGATACATTTCCATTACGTAAGTACAGTGGCCACTCGCAAAGTAATTTAGAGCAGCAGTGAGCGTTTTAACTTGAATTTGCAGATTTTACTAAGAAAACTTAACAGGCTACTTTCAAATTCTCTCGTATTATCTGTTTATTTGGCATTTTCTTTCCAATGTTGTGCAATCAGAATGCAGGGGATGTCTGTATACTACATCAAGAAGACTTTGGAATAACATCCCTGCCAAGAAATGTGTTCATGGCAATATGAAGAATCCTAATTCGTTTCTGGAGGTCCTCATGTGAAAACGTTGCCCCAAAACAACATTTTTCTCAACCATGGTAGTTAATATTGCAGTTTATGATGCAGTTATTGTCTTTAACGGTGGCAGCTCAGAGAGGGTAAGAGTCTTGTAGAGATTGGACTTCAAGCCTGGAGTTTTCATTCACATCTTGATGGGGATTGACACTCAGCATATACTTGCAGCCATTAAATCCATTGAAAACTTTGCAGAGCAAACAAGACAGAAAAGAAGAAGCCAGAAGAGAAGTCTTGAAAGAAATGATGACATTCATTGCAGATTTGGAGGCTTTTGAATGTGGGGTTGGCAACTAAAAAGCATTTTTAACTTTAAAACGCGTTTTTCACAACTACGGTTTTCATTATTCAGGTATATACAGAGTAAATATTTAATATTATTCCTGTATGTCAAGACACAGAAAAGGAAAGTAGAATATCTATGTGTAGTTTTTCAATTAAAAAATAATTAAACGCAAAAACAACAAAATTAAATGATTCTGTGGGTGTCTTTATACGATGGTTGAGATAATACTGCACAAATTCAAGGCAATTTCCTAGAAACTTTCTTAGTAAATGGTACCATTGTAAATCAGGAGTTCATAATCTTAAAAACTTCAAAACATTTTAATTAAAATTAAAAACGATTTCAGTAGATGCTTTCAACTACCGTCAACCATTGTACATAATTTCATCTATATAATTAATAATTGTGGATTTTGTCACAGGCTATATTTGTACTTGTTTTTTGCGTACGTCTCCCGTTAACAATCTTTTTACACATTGAAACGAATTTCTCGTAATTGCTAAGTGAGAGGAGGAAGTACGTTACAAAGAACGAAGCATTTCTCCGATATCATTTTAATTTTCGGAAGAAAACTATCAATAAAAATAGAATTCAATAAATTAATAAGTAAATATTAAGAAATACAAACGAAACTCCTTCAGTGTTGTATTACGGGTACGTTCACTGCTCTCTGGCTCTCTGAAGAAACAAACTGCGTTCTTTTTAATGTCTGTAGGAAAAGAAATGTAATCTTACTGAGATGAACGAAGTTGCTTCTGTACCATAATTTTGAAACTTTGAGTCCATTACTCGGTAACTAGTGTGGTTCAGCATCTAAATAGCTTCGGCACTTAGTTTTGTTGGTAGCTTAGGTCGAGAATCAAGATTCGCACATACAAGTTGAGGAAAATGTAGAACCCGTGTTTATTTTTTAACTTGGGAATAGATATTTTTGTGTTCCAAACGGATCCAAACGTTTGAGCAACCGTCTCTATCAAAAGTAAATTTCAAGATGGAATCTATAGCAATTTCTATCAACAACTCATATTTATTCGATGTCAGAATGATCGGCATTTTGATTACATTAAATGGGTTGACCAACCATTCGTATTCCTGCAGCTTCGTATCTTCCGTTGTTGGAAAGTAATGCCCCAACAATGACGTCAAGCTTGGAAGATGTTCGAGGATTCGATGAAATAAATTATTCCCCAAATTCAATGTCTTGTCTTCCAAAAAACTTTTGTGAAGAAGAAAACGCTCTACTTTCCTATCCTCGACAGTCAATCCAAAAATTGATTTTCCTTTTGAGATCTCCAATTTTGTCATTGGCACTGATCGTTGTTATATTTTTCCTTGCAGGAAAGTATATTAATTTTTTACATTTTAGAGAAAATATCTGCCGAATAAGAATGGATACACTGCCAATTTTCGTTATTAATAAGGTATGTTAATTTGCTGCTGTGATCCAAAAGAAAAAACGAGGCTTCTGAATGTAACTCATATAATCGACAGAGTGTATTCCCACTTGACGGCCACCTAACTTCTGTATAAGGCTTCCCCTATCTGAGTATTGAGAAAAGTCTTGACTTCAAAGGCCGTGACTTAAATGTAATTGATAATTTGGACGGATTTATCGAAACGTTTCTAAAGGAAGCAGAGATTTGTTTCGTAGTCTAAGGGTGTTTGTGGTTAGCATAATGACAACTGTTGCAGTTCTCCGAGTTTCCAACCATTGGACGCATCATAGCTTTCGCACCGTCTGTACACCTATCAATGTAAATAGACCATGAAATTTCGTTGTACTTCAAAATATCGTCCAGTAAACGACATATTTCAGCACCTGTTGTATTGGCTGGTAGTGGTTTGCACAATAAAAGGTTCTCTTTGCACATACTGTTTATTTATATCAGATAAAAGCCAGTGCAATCCCTAGTCCTGCAAAGTCAGTAGATTCATCCAGTTGGAGGGAAAATGAATTGATGTGTTGTGTTGTGTGTGATGTGTTGTGTTTGATGTGAGAAACCAGAGGTTCTTTTATGTCATTTAACATGTCAACAATGCTTCTCGTGACAGTATTGTTTGATAGGGGGACAGAAGATACAAGTTTCACTGCGTTTTCGTCTAACATATAGAAACAATATCGATAACACACGGTTTTATGAGACTGTCTGCAATGGCATGAACTTTTCCTGCCTTTGATACTCGATAGCTTACCAAGACGGAGTATTTAGTCTGGAAGATTAGATGAGAACCCTGAAAATGACGGTTAATAACTATTCTGAAGGTCTCGCGCGCAAATTACGGACGGAGATATACCCTCATCTGTCTCGATAATGCCTATTTATAACTATCCTTAATTGTTCTTATACTTGGTTGTTATTCCACTTCCACAGCGTACTATGACTAATGGAGCACTTCCAGAGTCTTCACATAATAAATCCGCTTGTGGTGTTTCATGAGACTGTTCTTCATTTGGCTGTGCTCCCTACTCAATTTCCACCTGGAGCTTCCCTTCCGTGAAGGCGATGGAGAAACTACTCGCTTCTCCAGTGATCCAGACTTCAGCCATCGATCCGCGATGGAAGAAAATTAATGGTGAAAATGATGTCAGAGGTAGTGCACGGACGAAGGAAGTTTAACGTTGAACGGCATGAACAGCGTATTGGTCGACTGAGTTAAAAGATTTGGTGAAAGATGACCGCGGACCTCCTTGAAAGAATCGGCACACGAAAAGGGTTACCACGAACTTCATTTGGGGAATCTATGGACTAATGAATCCATATACGTTCTTCATTATGTTTATGTAATAATACCAGTCCGTCTTCTTTCACGTTGAAATCGGCACTGCGGAACGCAGACAAGGAAGTGACGACTCAGTTATGCTCATGCGTATATTTACCTTAGCATTCATGGCTCCAGTAACGCTTTCAACGGCACCATGACAGTATGCATACTTCTGGCAGACGGGTTATAGACCTTTTGTAGTCCAAAATGACGAGCTTGTTTGAATATGGTAGTGGCACTTTTCAGCAAGCTAATGAGGCAATAAACAAATCCGGGTGTGTGATGGAGTCTTTCGAGGTACACAGTGGTCAGTTGCAAACGATGTGGTTGACTTCCAACTCAACAGATCTGAAGAAGATCAAATACATCTGACACTTGATTGTACGTAGACTCATGAGTTCACTTATCAACTACCCGACATTTTCAGGAACTAGATGAGAAGCCACCCCAGAATTTATCTAACATGTAGTTATACTGAAAAACTTTAGTGCTTTACCGTCCAGCACACTGATTCCTGTTCTGTGCTGTCGACAGGAGTTGAGTTTGGCCGCTGAAACTTTACTTTCCTGCATCCCAACTCAGTATAAAAGTCCAGTTCTATTACATGTAAAAATACTCTGAAGTAGTGTCATAATAATTCTATATAAATACACACATAACCAACGAATGACATAAAATGACATACAGTCACATAAATTGTTATTTGATTACAACATTTGTTTTAGCTTGTTTTTTAAACAAGTGTTTGTTATTGCTTTGGGCGTTGCGCCTTCCATTCAGTTAGTGCTTACCCACGCCTCTGTTAGATATGTGCTCCAGGCCTTGGTCACACGTCAGCTGGCATCATATTGCCTGCCTGTAGCTTGAACCATAGTAAATAGCTATATGGTGTCAGATTACATTACCAGTCATAAATATTTGCTACTCTACTCTTACAGTGTTCTTGAATCAGTTATACAAATACGTTTCACAGATATACTTTAACACCATTTTGGCCGCGCGGGAAAAGCCGAGAGGTCTGCAGTGTCGCGTTGCGGAAGGCGCGGCCACCCGCGTCGGAGGTTCGACTCCTCCCTCGGGCTTGGAGGTTTGTGTTGTCTTTAGTATAAGTAGTTTGTAAGTTTAGGGACTGATGACCTCGCAGTTAAGTCCCATAAGTCTTACAAACATTTGAACATTTGAGAACTTTTGTAATCTCCGTCTTTTATATACAAAATTCACCATTTATAAAAGTCTTACGCAAAATTGCAGTTTGCTAACACCGTATGTTTCTATTTTGGTAAACCAATGTATTACTAAATTCTCAATATACAGGGTGTCCAGAAAAGCTGCTAACAGATGGCGCTGTAATCGCCATACGTAATGCCTAGTATAAATAGTGATCCGAAGCCCAGAACGATCAGTTCCACTATTGAAACGTGAAAGGAGGTTAGCGCACCGAAGGAAGAGATTAAAACCATGTACTCCATTGAACAGCGCGTTTTTCTGGCGCTAGAGTACCACAGGTTAGAAGAGAGTCCTACGGCAACAAGGCGAAGTTTTCAAGCACGATTTAATGTTCCAAAAGGACCCGATGCGAAAACCATTCGTACGCTCTTCGCAAAATTTCAATGAACAGGCAGCGTAACTGATGATCTAAAGGGGCATGTTGGGCGCAAGCAAAGCGCAGTTACGCCTGAAAATATCGTCACAGTTTCTGGAATTATTCAGCGAAATCCAGTGTCATCCGTCCGTAGACTTGCATCTGAGACTGGCCTGAAGCGTTCCAGCACGCAGAAAATACTGAGAAAGAGTCTACACGTTTCCATTCAAAATTCAAACGCACCAGGCCATACCCGTACGAGCTACGCGACAAATGGTTGCCTTTGCTTATCAGATGCTCACAATGATTGATAGTGAAGGATTTGATGTTGGCTGCATCTGGATTACAGATGAAGTACACTTCCACCTGAATGGATACGTGAATAAGCAGAACTGGTGATTTTGGGGTTCCGAAAAGCCATATTGGTGTGAAGCGTAACCCCTGTATTCTCCTAAAGTTAATGTGTGGGCTGCAGTATGCAGCAGAGGCATTATTGGCCATTTTTTCATTCGTGAAACGGTCACTGGTGCACGTTACGTTGCAATTTTGGAACAATTTGTCGCCACACAGCAAACGTTAGAGGATCGACCACGTACTGAATCGTTTATGCAAGCTGGAGCCCGACCACATCGTACCGAACAAGTGTTTCGCTTTCTTGAGGAATACTTCGGGAATATCCCAAATTTACTGGTGCAGGCATGGATTGGCCTCCGTATTCGCCGGATCTGACTCCCTGTGACTTTTTTTTTTTTTTGTGTGTGTGTGTGTGTGTGTGTGTGTGTGTGTGTGTGTGTGTGTGTGTGTGTGGAGCACAGTGAAAGACATGGTCTACCCGAAGCATCCCGCCGCGCTGGACAAGCTTGAATCGGCGATCTCTGTGGCATGTGAATCCATTTCGGTTGAGACACTTCGAAATGTGATGGCGAATTTAATTCTTCGTTTGCGCCACCTCTGTAGTGCCAATGGTGAACATTTTGATAACACTGTGATGTGATTGTTTGCAAAGAGTGTTTTCATTCGATTATTTCACTTATGTATGCTGATATGAGCTGTACAGCATACAGCGCCATCTGTTAGCAGATTTAGTAACTATTATTTCAAACTGCTGTATAAACTTCTTACAGCTTTCACAATAAACATACCGTTTACTGCATTCCTCTATCGATCTTGGTTTTCGAGATATTTAATTTTGAAATCAGGGAGCCCTTTACTGGACACCCTGTATTTGTCCGGGTGGCCTCTGTGAAATATTATATACATAATTCTTATGTGTGGGTCCTTTGAGAGTCATATTCGTGGTTGGTCATAGCAGGTATTGATAACATTTCTAGCATATCGCACTACTTAATCGATTGGTGGAAACAATTTGCCTATGAAAACCCTTAAACAGTTTCTTATACAAACTGGCCTACGCTCACGGTGCCACTTACCTCTAATCAACTCATTTTGTTCCACATAATTGGTCAACTTCTCTGTCGCTTTTTATCTCTATACCCACATTTACCTACCTAATTGCCGGACTTTCCTGTCGCCGTTTAACAAACCTCATTACACACATATAAAACACTTGACCAATAAACTATGTTATCATGATTGTATTTGCGTATCAACATATTCAATAGCGGAAATTACTTTCCCGTATAATTTCGTGCAAATTAGTAGATCATCTATCTCCGTTTGCTTACGAACTAATACTTACGTGTATGTCACTCAGTTTGTTATTTCGCCTTTATTCTTTAAGCTCACATACCTGATTTAGCGTCGTACGTTTTACAGATTCAACGGAGAGCTTAGGAATTTTTGATATGGTAAAGGAAAGAAAATAAGCTATCAAATAACTCAGAAACCTTGTAATTGTCAGTTACCTCGCAATGTAAAGAACAATATTGCCTTCTAAGATTTCTCTTTTGTAGATAACGTTTTATGACGTCAACAGTGTATTCCTTTGATTGCTCCTCTTTTGCTACTAAATTGATACCTTCGTGCTCTAAAGACGATTGAAGAACACTTATTACATTTCTCTACTATATAGACTTCACATAGAAGAACGCCTAGATCGCATATTCGTCTCCGAGCTCTATATAACATTTACAGATCGCTCCCCCTACTCGACTATGACGAATGTTGACATTTCTCTACTACAGAACCTTTCGGAAGCTGGTAGTTAAGTCAATGTTTATCAGTACCTACAAACCCATGGATTCAAATACATACTCTTTTAGTGCATATTTTTAATCATTTCTTTCGAATTGACTGTGTCACCTACTGTCTTGTGTACTGAAACATCATTCCATGGGCCAAATATTATTCGACTGGAATATTTTCTCTGAAAAAGTGCGCCCTTTTTCCTTTGCTGCTTTGCAAAGAGTTCATCTGCAGAATTCGTAGACTGTTGAATAAAATCAGTGTGATGAGAATCACTAACATGAACAGATTCTGTTATTTTTCCCTTGTTAATTTCCCGTTTCTAAGCTCCGTTCAATTTCAACTTTCACTTACATTATCATTTACTTTGTGTAATTCTGTAAATATTTCCATCATTTGTTCCATGTCTCTCTGTTCACCTTTAATCGTATTGCCTTTAAAAACAGATTCTACGTGTAAGACTTCATGATCGTTAATTTTCGTTAATGATGGAGCAGTTTCTTGAGCCTGCACATTTTCATTAATCACCTTAACTTGAACATCAACTTCATGATTAGATTTACCCGCTTTTATTTTGTCATCCACACTCTTTATTAGTATTCGCTCTTTATTCCCCAGCCTCAAACTTACGATTAAAGTTAGCTATCTCGCGATTTCTTCCATGCATCCTTCTCTCTTGTTTTGTGTCAATACTTTTAGCTTAGTTTCTAAGCTTCTAGTGTTCTCATTTTCCTATTTCTCTATTCAGTTTCTGTGGTTTACTTTAGCCTTTTCTAACCTTTTCATTGATCTTTTCAGTTTTTCTATATTTGGAACTTCCCCTATTATCTACTGTTTTCTATCTGCTGAAGTAGTTCTATATCACGTCCTAGATTATTCCATTGAAAAGTCAACGTCAGATCCAGTGTCTTCAACGTTTTCATTAAAATCTACCACGTCCCTGTAAGAGCGACAGTATCGACAGTCTCACGGCTATCTTTTGAAGCAGAATTTACATTTCCATTAACATTATTTTGAACATTATAATTGACACTTAGTAATTTATCTGATATATTACTACTAAAATTACCTACTCGCATTTCTGGTGGCTGATACAAAACGGATGTCAGTCATTGTAATGAGCATAATTTGTTTCCCAACTTCGATGAGTTCTTCTTTCCCCTTCACTAGACAGTTTACCAGGAACAAAATATTTTACTAGTTTTTTATAGTATTCTGCTACATTTAACACTTTCGATTCTCCCTAACAAATAGTAAGTTACGGAATGCAAGCGTTAACACTTGCAGTAGTACCTCAACTGTTGTGTGCGTCAGGTTGCTACAAAGAGCTTGAATTTCATAGAGTGGCAATAGGTCCGCCATGTTTGAGACAAATTGAACTGGCGTCCACCAGTGTATTTGCGATATCAGCTGACAACTGGTATCTCACACCCACTAGATAATTTTACCTATTTACAGTTCCACGTTTCAGATAAAGATTGACTGTTGAAGACGGATGTGCATCAATTTCCGTTAGGCTTTATAGAGGCTGCTAATTGACGAGCCTGGTAGCACACTGCTGGTCATTAAAATTGCTACACCGCGAAGATGACGTGCTACAGACGCGACCGACAGGAAGAAGATATACAGATGATTAACTGCCGGCCGCGGTGGCCGAGGAGACTAAGGCGCTCCAGTCACGGTCTTCACGGCCACTACGGTCGGGGGTTCGAATCCCCCCTCGGGCATGGATATTTGTGCCGTCCTAGTTCGTAAGTAGTTTGTAAGTTTAGGGACTGATAACCCCGTAGTTAAGTTCCATAGAATATACAAACATTTGAACATTTTTGATGATTAACTTTTCAGAGCTTTCACACAAGGTTGGCGCCGGTGGCGACACCTACAACGTGCTGACACAAGGAAAGTTTCCAACCTATTTGTCATACACAAACAGCAGTTGACCGGCGTTGCCTGGTGAAATGTTGTTGTGATGCCTCGTGTAAGGAGGAGAAATGCGTATCATCACGTTTCCGACTTTGATAAAGATCGGATTGCAACCTATCGCGATTACGGTTTTCCGTATCGCGACATTGCTGCTCCCGTTGGTCACGATCCATGACTGTTAGCAGAATATGGAATCGGTAGGTTCAGAAAGGCAATACGGAACGGGGTGCTGGATCCCAACGGCCTCGTATCACTAGCAGTCGAGATGACAGGCATCTTATCTGCATGGCTGTAACGATGCCAAACTCAACAGATGGGGACGTTTGAAAGACAACAACCATCTGCACGAACAGTTCGACGACGTTTGCAACGGTATGGACTATCAGCTCGGAGACCATGACTGCGGTTACCTTTTACGCTGCATCACAGAACGGAGCGCCTGCAATGGTGTACGCAACGGCAAACCTGGGAGCACGAATGGCAAAACGTAATGTTTTCGGATGAATCCTGATTCTGTTTACAGCATCATGATGGTCGCATCCGTGTTTGGCGACATTGCTGTGAACGCACACGTGAAGCGTGTATTCGTCATCGCCATACTGGCGTATCACCCGGCGTGATGGTATGGGGTGCCATTGGTTACTCGTCTCGGTCACCTCTTGTTCTCGTCGACGGCACTTTGCACAGTGGCCGTTACATTTCAGATGTGTTATGACCCGTGGCTCTACCCTTCATTAGATCCCTGCGAAACCCTACATTTTTGCAGGATAATGCACGACCGCATGTTGCAGGTCCTGTACGGCTCTTTCTGGATACGGAAAATGTTCGACTGCTGACCTGAACAGCACATTCTCCACATCTCTCACTAATGGAAAACGTCTGGTCAATGATGGCCGAGCAACTGGTTCGTCACAATACGCCTGTCACTACTCTTGATGAACTGTGGTATCGTGTTGACGCTGCATAGGCATCTGTAGCTGTACACGCCATCCAAGCTCTGTTTGACTCAATGCCCAGGCGTGTCAAGTCCGTTATTACGGCCAGAGGTGGTTGTTCTGGGTGCTGATTTCTCAGAATCTATACACCGAAATTGTGTGAAAATGTAACGACGTGTCAGTTCTAGTATAATATATTTGTACAATAAATACCCGTCAATCATTTGCAATTCCTCTTGGTGTAGCAATTTTAATGGCCAATAATGTATATTTCCTAGAAGTGAGGTAATAAAATATCACGAATCTGTCAGTAATACATTTCCAGTTCGAAGTGCAACAGTTACCTGTGGTTTGCAATAATATCGACAGTGCCGCTGTGAAAATATTTGTGTAGATTCAAAAGCAAGTACATGTTCGAAACTATTTGTGAAACTTACAGTGAATATTAATTGATATGACAAACATTCGAGACATGGATTTGCATCCGTTTTTAATGTTTTGTGACTACTGCTTTCATAAATTCTAGTGCACATTTATCTTGTGTTTACTAAACGTTTTAAGTGTATAAACTTGTAAAATTGCTGTCAAATGGTTTAGATGTGACCTTTGGTGGACGAAATTTGTGTACAAAGACGATAGAGAGAGTAAAATTCTGTCTCTTTGGCCCGTTTCCTGCACACGTAGGTTCGGCACTGTGTTTAACGCGAATTTGGTATGGGTTAATATTTACAAGGTGGTCGGATGCCGTTCCTGCAGACACCGCAAGTCCCGCCGGAGGAAATGTGTACCCCAAATATCTGCGTATAGTGTTATAAGTGTGCGAAAGTGTATAAAGTGTTACGAAATGTTTGCGTGTGAGGCGAGACTTGGGGACCAGCCCTGTATTCAACTAGGGGGATGTGGAAAACCGCCTAAAAACCACATCCAGGCTGGCCACTCTCCGACAACTTTCGCTAGTCCGCCGGGCGGATTGGAAACGGGGCCAATACGTCCGTCCGTCTCGGAAAGCGGTGCGTTAGACCACACCGGGCAGGTATAGAGAAAACAAAATACAGCAGTTAAAAATGCGCAAAAATTCCACAAAAGCATTCCACGTCGAAATAATGTGTCCGTAATAAATTTCCCTGTTGTCACGCTGAAACAAGTAACGTTTGGTATGTGAAATTTGAGTACAAAGACGAAAGTCACAACAGAATACTGCAATAAAAAGCGCCTGGGTGAGCTGCCAACAAAGCATTTCACACCGAAATAATGTATCATAATAACTGCGTTGTTGCCACGCTGAAATAAGTATATATTTGTTGCAAAGAACACAGATATATACAAGAGAAAATATTCCGGCTGTCACTACTGCTTCCACACTTTGCAATGGTTACATATCAACAATACTTGATAAAATATTGTCAACAATAAATGAAAATATTTTTAAAGAAGGTGTAGACACTCAAAAAGTATGGTTTCATCAACAACAGTAACAACAGAAGAAGGATAGATCTCAAAAAGACACGAACATTAGGTGGAAAACTAAACATTTTATGGTGTATACATCAAGGGAATTGCAGGGTACGTCACCTAAAGCTTCACTGTTGAGCTAGTCGCAGTTAAGTGCCATTAGTCAGGAATTTTGTGTATAAACAAGGCAAAACGTCTGGTATTATTGCACGAAGTACTTGTCGTTTTATGACTTCGATTTGTACATTTAGCTGCTGAACACACATTAGGCATATTTCAGCAGCAAATGTAATACACACTAAGTACAATATACACTAAATACCACACTTCAAGCTCAGCAACAACTTCGATAGACTACTCGCATGTGTACTGACCACCAAAAATATGGCGACCGAGTTTACACAGGATGCCGCAAAGAGCGCTGTAACTCGTGTGTTAGCCACTCTATGAAATTTAAGCTCATTGGATTGCTGTGTCTGCTACAGTGGAGGCAAGTCACTGGTTCAGTGAACCTCCGGAGGAACGCTATCCGTGAAAAAAAGTAAATCAATAAAATAAAAAGTGTATATAAACTATCATTATTTGTTTCATTACTCTATCAGATCATTTTATATGCACATTCAAAGTATTTTTATCGCGTGAGAAACGTTTTACGTCGCGGAGACAGCACGCATACGAGTAGTATCACGGCCGCTTAATATACGCGGCAGTGGCCGCAGCGCTGCTATACGCATAAGCGGCTAAGTTTCAAATTCTCTTCTGAAACCCCTGGAGTCAGCTTATGGGTGCTCCACCGTCAGGGAAGGGCTTTTAACGTTGGCGTTGGAACTGTTAGAGACATCAGCTCCTGGCTACTCGAGCTCTGTCGGTTACGCACGAATGCTCCCGAAGCAACGACAAAGGAGCTTCTGCGCACCTTGCTTTGCACATGCCCTAATCTGTTAATGAAGCCAAAACCGCCCTTCATATTACGTCATGGCGCTTTGACGATGCATCATATTTGGTAAAATATAAAGAAAAGGCGCATCAACTGTAAAGCCTTCAGAAGATCTGAATAATAGTGAAGTCACAATTCTGCACCTAGCAAGAATAAACATGTGTACGCCGGGCGTCGTGGCTCAGCGCACCCTGCCAGATGACTGGACGTCCTCTTTAGTAACGAAGCTGATGAGCCAAGAACACGTCGAACAACACGAAACAAACACCATCAGTGACCACAAGAAACAGAACTATGAACAGAAAAAAAAAAATTGGTTAGCGGCATGGCTCTGTGCTGTTGAAGGCTGTGTGTTCAGCACCAACTGCATGCATTTTTTTAAAACCCAATTTTCCTTTTAACAGATACAGTAACAACAATGTTTTAGTTACTTGCCACATATACTTTGAAGGTTTGGGAAACGTGTCGCAATTTTGAGGGTAGATGACATTTATACTCTTCGTTGTAAGAAATATTTAATCTTCATTTCCACGTAATGTATGACATTAACTACGAATGGGTAAAGTTGATAATTTGTACCCAACCGGGACTCGAGCCCGGGTCTCCTGCTTTCTAGGCAGTTGCACTGACTTCTACACCACTGGGGCACAGCGATGACCACCCCTGCTCGGAATTATTTAAGTACGCCTCCCAACGGGCACAAATTTTTTTTCAACTTTACCCTGACCACAAAAACTGGTAGCTAATAATTACTGTAAACTAGTTCCCGTAAGAGTAAGGGCCCAGGAGTGCCTCCGCACTGAAGAAAAGTTCACTGTCCGTCATTATGTATGTATGTGTGTGTGTGTGTGTGTGTGTGTGTGTGTGTGTGTGGCGTCTGTTCTTTCAGACTGTTTGAAAAGATGTGGGATAGAGCAGCCTCTGCCTGCAGTGTCACATGACCCGAAGGTAGCTAGTCTCTTCATCGCAAGAGATTCATTTTGTTACAGTCAGTTAACAGTGTAATCTGATACTAAATGTGTCTTTGTGTTCATGTGCAATTTCATACGTTTTTAGTGTTTATTATCAAAGAAAAATGAACAACGGTCAGTATCATTTAGAAACAAATAACTCACTTTATTCCATTCCATGATGGAGGCGGCGGCTGGTGCAGCACCAGTGGTGAATAATTAAATAAATCGCAGTCTCTTTTGCAATATTCTTTATTATATACAATAACTCGTTTCGCGCTGTTAGCGCATCATCAGACTGGAAACAAACAAATGTTTTATTACATTCGGTGTATCTGGCGGGGAGAGAATCTAATGTGGCGAAAATGAGTAAATTTTGAAAAGTCAGAACTTACTTGGGTGGAGATGGAACCAAAGAACTATTTAATGCTGCAGTGGAAGTAGCTTAAGAATTTGTGTTCTGTTATTGGGCCTCTGCAAAGAGGTAAACAAAGTTCTTGGGACGGTCCCCAGAACACAGTTTCAACGAAAAGCTCATTACAAAAAATCAAAATTTTTACTGTATCATGTTATCCATCTTTTTCCAAAATGACCCCCCCCCTTCTGACAATTCACAACATCTTTCCGCCCCACCCCCAGGGATCTAATAACTTTGTTTTCATTCTTTTATTATTGTTTCACTACCACCATCATTTCACAAGATTCACTTCTCGCACGTCACACACATGTCTGATATTACTAAGCTGCCGCTTGGCAAGCCGCTCATTTTCACAGGTGTAACTCTGCCCACACTGCTTTTTTAATGGTCTGATGTTCCTTCAGGTGTGTTCAAATGCCACACAGAGGATACTGTGCCCACGCGTGCGGTACCTTTAAAGGGTTGCTTGTCCACTGTTGGTCGACCTGATCTCTACGAGTTTACGAGAGTAACTTGGGCGACAGATCCTTGATTGTCGTGAATGCACTCGTGCTCTCCGGATAATCCATTTGTTGTCTGGGGCAACGTCGCGGAGATAAATTAAATTGGTCCCTAATCCCCCGGTTCCAACAAAGGTTTTCGGGAGGTTTTCCTTGGTTGTAAGGCGTATGCCGGAACTGGTAAACCCTTCCCACTTATTCCCAATTCGGATCCCCCATTAGCCCCACTATCAGCTTGTCTGATAATTGGCTGAATAGAACCGCGTCTCTTTATGGGCCGGATCTCAAACAGTCCGCTTCACTCCTCGGAGTGGAGAATGAAAAGAATAAGTTTTTTCCCCTCAGTTGTTAACAATACTTCCTGTTCTAAACGTGGGCCTTCCGCGACAGCGATTCCTCTGCTGCTATGGTTTAATTTATCATGTAAAAGGTATTCTAATAATTTTCATACTGTACACCTTTATTCCCTAGTTATTTTACTTCAAATAGCCGTTACGTGCTTTGTACGTTTCCCTCTCTGGCAGAAAACAAATTGTTAAGCTACTCCCACCACAGCTTTAAATAGTTCTGCGGCTCCATGTCCACCCAAGTAAGGTCTGACTTTGCAAAATTTACTCACCTTAGCCATATTAGATTATCTGCCCGCCAGTTACACGGACTGTAATAAAACATTGGTCTGTTTCCAGTCTGGTGATGCGCTAACAGCGCGAAATGCATTATTGGATTCTAGCTGCAAGTACACGGCCTTGCCCGGGTTTAAAATAAGGTTTAAAATAAGGCTGTAGAAGCGTACCAAATCGTTTATTTGCATGTAATAAAAGGGTACATTTATTTTGAAGCAATGTGATAAGAATCATTTTTGGCCAAACAAATAACAAATGCGTCTTATATGTATAGAGATTGCAATTGAAGTCTGTAAGTAAAGTACTCTCCCCCATGCACCGAACGAAATTTTATGTTTTTGGTTTCAAGGTCAAGTGTACAAAATTTCATCAAGATCAGAGCAAAACTATGGAAATTGGCGAAATCCATAACTATCCTACCACCATGCACTGCACGTAATTTTATGTATTTGTTTTATTTTGAAGGTCAGTTCAGGAAAATTTCATCAAGATCAGTGCGAAGATATAGATTTAAACGGACACATTGAAAACACACTTTCACTTGAATGAAACTTTCACTCTGCAGCGGAGTGTGCGCTGATATGAAACTTACTGGCAGATTAAAATTGTGTGCCGGAACCGGGAATCGAACGTGGGACCTTTGCCTTTCGCGGGCAAGTAGGAGGCGAGGTACTGGCGGAAGTTAAGTTGTGAGGCGGCATCGTGAGTCGTGTCGGGATAGCACAGTTGGTAGTGCGCTTGCCCGCGAAAGGCAAAGGTCCCAGGTTCGAGTCCCGGTTCCGACACTCAATTTTAATCTGCCAGTAAGTTTCACACTTTCACTTTTTCTCAAATTTTCCGGGTGGTTATATATATATATATATATATATATATATATATATATATATATATATATATATGTATATGTATATAAATGGAACGAAACCTGTTTAACAACCCTCCCCACATAATTTTGTGTATGTATACCAAATTTCACGTTATTTGGTTATCTGGATCTTGATTTATAAGAAAACAGACGACAGACAATCAATGAGTCTTATAAGTATAGAGATAATGAAGAATATTGCAACAGAGACTGCGAATTATTTAACAAATAACTCAGCTATATGCATGGAAAAGAAGTGTAAAATACACTTTTTAGGCCGACGCTTCAGCTCGAGTTGAAGCAAGCGTAAACGGCTCTTGTAACGAAAAATATCTAAAAGAGGCTGGGATTGCTACGGCGCCGAGCGCGGGGGGGGGGGGGGGGGGAGGGGGTGAAAAAACATAGACGCGCCGGGTGGCGACCGGCCGGTGTGGACGAGGGGGGGGGGGGGAGGTGCGCCACTATCAAGATCCGGCACTGAAAGAAGTGAACCGCCACTGGTCTTGTAGCTGTTCCTCCGGCTAGTACCCCGAACTCTGCCTCTGCAACACTTTGAAGCCGACGACGTAAGCTACGCCTCGCTCGTCTCATGAGGACAGCTGTTGCATGGACGCGCGTGCGGACACCGGCCCCACTCACCGCTCTGCACCTCTTACCGGTCCGCTGCGTTCTCTTACGCTGTCTCGCAATCAGCTGGCTCTTGGAGTGATTGAATACGCTGAATCGACGTATATTCTCATTTAAACAACACACGCTTCTTCACGAAAGACCACTTCCTCAACTTAATCTTTAGCATCAGTTCAGTTTAGCCACAGTCTAATATAATACAGTCGCGACACTCTCTGCTGTGAAAGTTGTTACCAACTTGTTGCAACGGAACTAGCGCTCCTAGCGGTGGGCAAGCCGCTGAGGGAATGACGTTTCTTTATAATTATTTTTGTACGTAATTAACGAAACAGTTACTATACTTTTTGCGTTACAAGCATTAATAAAACATCAATAGACATGTATAATACGGAAATTAATGTAAAAACAGCCGAATTTAACTGATTCAGTGGTATAATGAGCCGACCGCGGTGGCCGAGGAGACTAAGGCGCTCCAGTCACGGTCTGCACGGCCACTACGGTCAGGGGTTCGAATCCCCCCTCGAGCATGGATATTTGTGCCGTCCTTAGTATAAGGTAGTTCATAAGTAGTTTGTAAGCTTAGGGACTGATGACCCCGTAGTTAAGTCCCATAAGTTCTACAAACATTTGAACATTTTTTGAGTGGTATAAAGAACATCTTCGTCATGAACAAATACGAATAAGTTTATAAAATGTTCAAATGTTTGTAAATCTATCGGGCCAAACTGCGTGTCATCAGTCCGTACCTTACAAACTACTTAAACCTAGGTAAACTTTTTTTTGTTTTGGTTTGTTCATCTGGTAGATCTATGGTTCACGGTCGTTTGCTCAGTTTGTTCGTGATTATTCGTTGAATGGTTAGCTCAGCTTTTTTATTACAGAGGGCGTTCAGCCCCTTGACCAGGCGCGCTGAGCCACGGCGCCCGGCTGTCCGCTCGGCTACTCCACCGCGGCGAACAAGTTTATATTTGCAGCTTATTCCGCTGAAAGTAAATAGAATACAAATATAGGAGATACATATACTTCTATTATGGTCTGTTCGTACAATGAGAAGCCGTTTTTTGACGCGTATCACTTCGATGTGGAGTCTAATAATGCTCACATTTCTACACCTCGTCTTACTTATACGCACGTATTCTACTAAGTATAATTGCATTAGCTTAAAAAGATATTTTTTATTGTTCTTGCCCTCTGTGGTTCAGCTGTAACAACAAGTGTGGAAATGAGTTCTTGTCTGTTGGAAAAAAGAGTGATTCCTTTGTAGTTTAATTGCCACGTTCGTGACGTTGTCATTCAGAAACATCAGGTGTAGCTGATTTGGTACTTTAAATATTGTAGTTATTGCATTCTATATGTTTCCTACGTTCCACTCTGACTGATTTAACTGGAACTGTAATGAGTAAATGTTAACGTTCGAGTAGAAGAACGACGTCTTGCTGTTCAACTGCAGGCCTTCTGGTTTTTCCTAGCCATTTTTTTTTTTTTTTTTTTTTTTTTTTTTTACTTTTATTAGAAAATGAAATTATTCAATGAAAGACTATATGTTACAACATAATTGTAATAAACTGCCCCGTAATGTACCGTTTGTACCATGTTAGGGAGTATGGGAAACCTACGAACGGCAAATTTAGAGCTATTATTACATTACCTATTATTATGGCACTACATAGTTCCCTGACGTAAATAGTAAGTTGAAGATGGCTGTAAGGTTTGCAGCCGAAATATCTGACGAAGTATTGTCGCTGTCCCTGGTACTCTCCCGAAAGATGACGGAATATTATGTCAGCCGGGAAAACTTCAAGAATCACAGTTCAACAGAGTTTAAACATACTTTACTGTACAATTATTCGCAATACCGTCATTTTAGATATTCAACAATTTCTCTTGACTTTTCACAGTTCACAGTTCTCGACTACTTTCAGCCGCATCTCAGCAAAGCACTTCGCTTTGACTACTCCCGCACAAGGGATGCCATGTACTGCAAAGGGGGGAGGGGGGATAGGAAATGCTATTACTTATTACGAGAGGTTGAGGTTGGTTGGCAAGTCTCTCCCCCAGTTTTTTTTTTTTTTTTTTTTTTTTTTTTTACCGCTACCTCCTCCGTGTTTTCATGGATATTGAGTAACTCATTTGGTTTGCAACGGTAGTGTTCACTAGATGCGTAGTTGCTCTAACCGCCCTGAGTGAAATGCAAATCACCAACCTGTTGTCTTTACAAGTTGTGTAGCCGGTGCGGAAGACTGACTCCATGCAGGTGGTTAGTTCTCGATCCTGAGGCTGTTATGGAAGAGCAAGTCTGGTGAAACAAATTACGTAATAAAAGCCAATTTGATTTTTCACGCAGAAACAAAGAAACTGCACAATTAACCAACTATGTTATCATTTCAGTTGTATTTAATTAACATAGAGAATTTATGTTGCCTTTACTATGTTAAAATGCACATGGCGCACCCACCGCATCGGAAAGCGGGTCTGCCCTAGACGACTGCAGGAAAAGGGAGTGAGCAGACAGGGCCACCCACCTCGGTCGGCAGGCACGCAACCTCACGCCAAAATATGGACGTACTGTTTCGTCTGACTTTTCGTACCACTTTCTTTAATTTATATGATACTAACTGAAAACCCGGCTTTGCCCGTGTATTTATTTATTTTTTCCTGCCTGGAGTAAGTACTTCCTCTATCCCCTCCCCCCCCTCTTCTCTCTCTCTCTCTCTCTCTCTCTCTCTCTCTCTCTCTCTCTCTCTGTCGGCCGCGGTGGCCGAGGGGACTGAGGCGCTTCAGTCACGGTCTGCACGACCACTACGGTCGGGGTTTCGAATCCCCCCTCGGGCATGGATATTTGTACCGTCCTTAGTCTTAGTAAGTTCATAAGTAGTTTGTAAGTTTAGGGACTGATGACCCCGTAGTTAAGTCCCATAGACTATACAAACATTTTTTCTCTCTCTCTGTCCATCTCGTTTTTTTCTAAAAACGAGTTATATTTATGGGAGAAAAAATAAGAAGCAAGGCTGTCTCGCATAATGTACCAAATTATAAGTGCTGTTTCCAAACAATCAAAGATAGTAATCAAAAATACAAATGACATATAAAATGCGTAAGATCTCATATTTATTGAGTTATATGTGGTACTATTGTATAATTTTTCAGGTAGGCATTCATTTGTAAAAGTGTTGTATGTCTGCAAAATCTGTTGCGTATACAATTAGTAGTAAAGAAGTAACAGAATAAAACTTCGTGCGTGATGGGGCGAGTTTCCATAAATGTTACTGTTTTTGTGCTCATATCTCAAGAACTACGTGTCGTATTGTGACACAATTTCGAAATTACATTTAGCTGTATGTGTGTTTACTGTCTGTAAAATTTCGTGAGTCTACAATTTGTAGTGTAGAAATTATAAATTGTAACGTCATACCGAATGATGTAGTTTTAATTCATGAACTGCCGAAGAATAGCGATAAACGTTTTTCCTTTCATTATTTTGATGTGGTTGTCAGCGAAAAAAAGTTTAATAAAGGCTTGAAATTATGTATAAAGTTTGTTGTTTGTCGCTAAGTACTGTCATTCTCGTATGGTGTATTTATAAAGTTTCGTTGCATTTGTGGCAGTTTCTTGCAACTCTTATGATTTGTGGCGTTATATCTCCTCAAACGTGTCGTATGCGGTTCGTACTCCTACAGCAATTGTGATATTACGTAAGGAATATGTGTACCAAATTTGGATGAAATCGGTATAGTGGTTTAGGAGAATTGTTGCTTAATGCAGCAATTTTCCATGCATCTCATTGTTTATTCATATCTCGTAGATTATATGTTGTACGTAATTCTTACACGTACAGCGACCGTCATCATAGATTGAAGCTTACGTGTACAAAATTTGAAAAATATTGGAACAAAACTGTAGATTTGTATGCAATATGTCCACACAAACATACGGACACCTTGCTTTTTTTTATAAAGATTACATGGTATAAAACTAGAGAATGGTACTAAAAAAGCAATTAGTTTTGGACATTCTCCAAATGCATTAGGCAAACACAATAGTGTAATAGAATTTTAGGCGGTTTTTCCCAAGGGAATGGTATCAACAGCGCACATGGCACATCCTTTTGTACTATCATGGATACGATCCGCGAGTTACGGTGACAATCATTACAATAAAGGCATGTTTAGTTGCGATGGGATCTAAGTACGAAATTTCAATTGCTGTGCTTCTTCTTAGAATGCGAAAATATTGTCTCAGGTAGCCCTCCCACCTGGTTCAAGAGAAATGATAACAAGTATTCCGGCGTTCACTTACTGCATCCGTCCCGACCGTGGCGATATGCAAGGCAACAGCTTAAGGGGGCCACATCCTGCCTATCTAACCCGTGTTAATTTAGGCAAGTATTTCACCCATTCCTGAACAAAAAAAAACTATTTGATGCAACATTTTGACATTTTTACTGTATGTAGAGTCAACTGTAAAATATCTATTTTATCCACTTTATACTTTTTAACAAAAAATATTACGTTTTTTCAGCCTAAAATAGCTTTTGTGAACTTCCTAATGGGAGAATATTAATGACCATAGTAATACCAGAGGTGGCTTTTATGTTATGGAGAGTCCCTGCTAATTTCATTCATTTATCTACGATAGTTTTCGATATAATGGGGCATATGTACTGAAAATTTTAATTTGCGGGAAATTGACTTTAAAGAAAAAACTTTTGAAATTTTTTACTTGAAGTTAACAAAACCTCTCCTGCTGCATATGTGGTCCTTCTTCGGCCTCTAGCAGGTCTACAAGCTTCTTTTTCACCTTCCTGGACGTTTGTCTTTCTTGGCCATATTAGATACAGATCTGTCTGCTAAAATGTTCAAATGTTCAAATGTTTGTTAAGCTTAAAGGACTTAACTACGGGTTCATCAGTCCCTAAACTTACAAAACTACTTATGAACTACCTTATACTAAAGACGACACAAACATCCATGACAAAGGGTGATTCGAACCCTCGACCCTCGGCCAGCCACTGCGCCCGGCAGACCTGTCTGCATCGGCTATCCTCATTTTATTGCAATGTAGCAGCTCAGTGATCATTTTTCACCAGGATTAATTCCCAGCTTTTTCAGTACCCAACGCTTTCTGTAATTACCACAACTGAATGTAGTAACAGCGTCATCAACTAATGTTGGTAGCCCTGCACAAGGCCAAACGTGCGGTGTCAGAGCGATCGGAAAAGATAAGTAATTTAAGTAGAAATAAAGCGTAGTTTAACACTATAAGTAGCTAAAAACATTTATTACAGTGCTCTTAAAGCTTACCATTAAAGGTTTTTCTTTTACTCACGTATTTATCCAGTAATCACGAAAAGTACGGTTTGTTTACATACGTCCTTGTTAGGCCTAAATTCCGAGTGTTCATATTTAGCGTTTCTCCGTAATTTTAAGTGCATTTAACACAGTTAACTAACTAAATACGTTTATTAGTGTCGTCTTCAAGCTCACCATTAAAGGTTCTTTTCTTTTTTCGCGCATTGGCTCATTAATCGCGAAAAGTTGTTTTGTGTACATTCATAGGCCAAATTCGCGAGTGTGAAAATTTAGTGTTATACCGCAATTTTAAGTGCATTTACTAACAGCTTACACGTATTTTAGTGTCCTAAGCAAATCTAGTAACCCTTGTATTATTATTTATTATATATTGTCAATATCACGTAGTAACAATCATGAATGCAATGTGTTTGAGCTGCAGTAGGTTTGTTCGTTTTGGGTTTCGATGCAGCTGTTGTAACAAGTGGTTTCATTGGGGGGGATGTAGCGGTGTGGGAAAGAGGGAAGCAAATGAGTCTCTTCCTTTGTTTTGCAAAGTGTGTTCAAGGGACAGAAAAATAGCTGAACAGGAAGGGAAGATTAGGGCCCTTCAGGCTGAACTGGATAGTGCTAGGGAGGAACTTACGAGGTTAAGGGGGGAGAAGGGTGAGCATGGGTGGGAAGTGGTAGCAGGGAACATGGGCCACAGAGAGAGTATAGTTCCTGACAGCTTCACAATTGGCACAACCAATAGATTTGCCTTGCTACCACAGTCAAGTGAGGAAGAGGCTCCTTTAGAAGTAGGTGCAGTTAGGAAGCAACAGACTTCAAAAAAAGTAGATAGTAGGAGGAAAGTTCTGTTGTTAGGAAGTAGTCATGGAAGAGGTGTGGGCCAGATTTTACAGGAAAAACTAGGTGACAGGTACCAGGTCACAAACATTTTCAAGCCCAGTGCAGGTCTAAGCCAGGTGGTAGAGGATATAGGTTCCTTGTGTAAGGGTTTCACAAAACAGGATCATGTTGTTATAGTGGGTGGGGTGGGAAACAGCATTGATAGGGATCAGGGCTACAATATTGAGTGTGACCTGGTTAAAATAGCTTCTGCAACGACTCAGACAAATGTTGGACTGTTGCCTGCTTTCATGCGGTACGATCAACCCCAATTGAACCGCTCCGTCAGGAGAGTCAATATGGAGATTGATCAACTGCTTAGGGCGGACACTCTGTCGGACATCGGTTTGGTTCCTGTGGATGCTATTGATAGGTGGGATTTCACTAGACATGGCCTACATCTCAATAGGAAAGGGAAGGGGAAACTAGCTGGGTTGATAGCAAAGTCCTTAAGGGGGGACACTGCAATTCATGAAGGTACTTCTTTTTTAGGCTAAGATCAGTGTCCAGTGAGAAGCTCAGGCAGGCAGGTGCTAAAAATGTTGAAAAATCAAATATTTCTCAGAGAAGTAAAGTAAAAAATAATGTTAGCATTTTTCACCAGAATATTGGGGGACTAAAGAATAAAATAGATGAGCTTTTAGTTTGTTTAGATGCTATAGAAACTGATAATGTAATAGATATACTATGCCTGTCTGAGCATCACATTGTCACCGGTATGGAAAATGTGAATGTCAGTGGATATAAATTAGTCTCAAATGTAAGTAGAGATAATAAGATAAGAGGAGGAGTTGCCATATATGCCAAAAGCTATCACAGTGTAAAAAATTTAGAAACAAAAAAGTTTTGTGTAGAGCAGCTTATTGAAGCATGTGCCTGCCAGCTTAAACTTAATGATGATTATCTTATAATTGTAACAGTATATAGGTCCCCTTCAGGGAACTTTCAGTTATTTCTGGAAAACTTGGATGCCTTGTTGTGCTATCTGTCAGATAGGGGGAAGCAAATTATTATTTGTGGTGATTTCAATGTAGATTCACTGAAAGAGTGTAATAGGAAGAAAGACCTGGAAGTCTTACTTGGCTCATTCAATCTGACATCCGTTATTGATTTTCCTACTCGGGTAGTAAAGGACAGCAGTACATTGATAGATAACTTTTTTATAGACCAAGATAAGTTTAACAACATAAATGCTTGTCCCATTGAGAATGGTCTTTCGGATCATGGTGCACAGCTAGTAACAGTATATGAAATAGCTCCGTTCAGTAATTCGAAACTGTCCACCAGAATAGTGCGCTCGATTAATGACTTAACAACTAAAAATTTCAAAGAAAGTCTACAGCAGTTAGACTGGGATGAGGTTTACAAGGAACCTGATGTTAATTTAAAATATAATTTATTTCACGATACATTTGTAAGGGTATTTGATAACTGTTTCCCCAAGAAATTAGTAAAATTTAATTCTAAGAAACCATGCAAAAAACCATGGCTTACTAAAGGTATAAAAATATCGTGTAACCGAAAAAGGGAACTATATCTGTCCGCAAGAAAGAGTAATAACCAAGAAACAATAAAATATTATAAAAGCTACTGTGCTACATTAAGAAAAGTTATTAAAAAATCAAGAAGCATGTGCATCATGTCTGAGATTAGCTCCTCTGATAATAAAATTAAAACAATTTGGAATATTATTAAAAGGGAGACAGGGCAACCAAGAGCAGAGGAAGAGGGTATTACCATCAAAACAAATGAAAACTTTATCAACAAAAAGTCAGAAGTTGAAAACATTTTTAATGATTACTTTTTAAATGTTGTGGAGAAAATAGGATCTAAATGTTCATTAGAAGGAGCAAGGCAATTAATGGAAGAGGCCATACCCACACAATTTAATACAATTGAAATTCCACCCACCTCACCTTCAGAAATTAGGAAAATAATAAACTTTCTCAAGAGTAAACGGTCATATGGAATTGATGGCATTTCCAGCAGGGTATTAAAAACTTGTTCCCAGGAGATAAGTAGGATTCTCAATCATATTTGTAATAGCTCATTAAAGCAGGGTATTTTCCCAGATAGACTGAAATATGCTATAGTTAAACCTTTGCATAAAAAAGGGGATACATACGATGTCAACAACTACCGGCCCATCTCACTTCTGACAGCTTTATCAAAGATTTTTGAAAAAGTTATGTATTCTCGAATTGCTTCACATATTAGTATAAATAATGTTCTAACAAAATGTCAGTTTGGTTTTCAAAAAAGCTTTTCAACTGAAAATGCTATATACACCTTCACTGATGAAATATTAAATGCTTTGAATAACCGGACATCACCAGTAGGGATTTTTTGTGATCTTTCAAAGGCGTTTGATTGTGTAAATCATGGGATTCTTCTAGATAAGTTTAAGTATTGTGGTATGAGTGGGACAGTGCACAAATGGTTTAAATCATACTTAACTGGAAGAGTGCAGAAAGTTGAAATAAGCAGTTCACATGATGTAGATGAGACAATTAATTCTTCTAACTGGGGAGTTATTAAAAATGGGGTCCCACAAGGTTCGGTCTTGGGTCCTTTGCTGTTCTTAATATATATTAATGACTTGCCATTCTACATACATGAAGATGCTAAGCTAGTACTTTTTGCTGATGATACAAGTATAGCTATCACACCTCACAAACAGGAATTAACTGATGAAATTGTAAATGATATCTTCCAGAAAGTCATTAAGTGGTTCTCTACAAATGGACTCTCATTAAACTTTGATAAAACCCAGTATATACAGTTTCATACAGTAAATGGCATGACACCATTAATAAATTTAGACTTTGAACATAAATCTGTAGCTAAGGTAGAATATTCAAAATTTTTAGGTGTTTGCATTGACGAGGGACTGAATTGGAAGAAACATATTGAAGATCTCCTGAAACGTCTGAGTTCAGCTACTTATGCTATCAGAGTCATTGCAAAATTTGGTGATATAAATCTCAGTAAATTAGCTTACTACGCCTATTTTCATTCACTGCTTTCATATGGGATCATATTCTGGGGCAATTCAACATTGAGTAAAAAAGTATTCATTGCACAAAAGCGTGTAATCAGAATAATTGCTGGAGCCCACCCAAGAGCATCCTGCAGACATTTATTTAGGGATCTAGGGATACTCACTGTAGCTTCACAATATATATATTCACTCATGAAATTTGTTATTAACAATCCGACTCAATTCAAAAGTAATAGCAGTGTGCATAGCTACGACACTAGGAGAAAGGATGATATTCACTATTCAAGGTTAAATCTAACTTTGGCTCAAAAAGGGGTGAATTATGCTGCCACAAAAGTCTTTGGTCACTTACCAAGTAGCATCAAAAGTCTGACAGATAGCCAACTAGTATTTAAAAAGAAATTAAAGGAATTTCTGAATGGCAACTCCTTCTACAATGTAGATGAATTTTTAGATAAAACATAAAAAATATATATAAAAAAATAAAAAATAAAAAAAAAAAATTAAAAAAAATTTACAAAAAAAATTCTTAAAATATAGATTGTCAAGTATAGACATAATTTACTAAACTGACACGTTCCACATCATTACGAAATGTCGTATACATGATCTAAGGAATAAGTATTAATCTAATCTAATCTAATCTAATCTAGTTTCATTGTATGCATGCCTCCAAATTTTGTTGTTGAAACATTCATTTGGGTTCTGTGTCTACCCATGCAGACATTTCATAAGAAGGTCAGGATTATACAAGTCTCTGAAAATAGGTTTAATTGTTGTAATAACAGCAACAGGAAGAGAATGCTGGTAAGAATAATATTCTCCAGTTTCCTATTTGCACCACGAATTTTCTCCTGATGGACACGATGCATGACATGGCTTATCATCAGTAGAGGACTTATGGAAAAATATGGCCCAAACATCTCTCTTCATTGCCTTTGCGTTTCGTCATCCTCAATAAACACAACAAAGCACACGTAAGTCGCGGCGGAGTGGCCGAGCGCATTGAGGCGCTATGCTACGATGCGCGGGACCGTTACCCTTCAGGGGTTCGAATCCCCCCTTGGGTATGGATGTCTATGCCGTCTTTAGTATACGCTAGTTCATAAGTAGTTTGTTAGTTTAGGGACTGATGACTCCGCAGGTAAGTCCAATAAGCGTTACAAACATTTGATTTGAAGCACACGTAAACAGGCACTGCAAACGTAAGTATAACAACTAATCCCAATCACAATTGAATAAATCGAACCGCATGTTTGAAAGCCTGCTGTTTACAAACAGCAGAAACAAAAGAATTCCGACCGTTGCATTCCAAGGATATCCAACACACTCGGGAGTAAAAAAAAAAACAAAAAAAAAAAAAAACGCTAACGTGCAATGTAGGGGATATAAGGATCTGAAATACATGCAGGAAAATGGGTGACAGAAAAGTGGGCGTGACACATAATATAATATTACATCTCCGATTACATACGTAAGCCATAGATAGTGGTGTTACACGTTGTTCCGCTATCGTTCTCGTTTCTCATCTCTGACCTTTGTCTTCCCATTCTGTTATCTTTTCCTGGCCAAAAATGAGAACGATAAGTGATGAAAATCTTTGTTCTTTTTGTTTGATCGTGGATGAGATCGGAGGATTTTTGTTGGCTGCTCTCAATTCTGTATGTGTTCTAGTGAGCAAAATTTATTTTTATTTTTTTCTAATAAAATACTATAATTCAGAATTCACAAAAAAGGGTGTTGAATATTATTTCATACCTAAATAACCATTTTTCATTCTTTTATGACTATTTTCAGTAGTTCTTTAGTTTAGTAATTGTAGGTTCATACCATTGTTGGGCGCCATTGTGCGAGCCATGAAGACTCGCGAGATATCTGGTAAAACAGTAATAATAAAATAGAACTTAACAGTTTATGAATATAAAGTAATTTTATCTCAACATTAAGAAAATTGACGAATAAATGTACTACAGTAGTAACTTCAATTTAAAAGGAAAAATATTTAACAGAGAATAAGTAGGTAGATTTCCGCCTGTTATAGTGTTGCTCGCCAACCCCTTTTACGTAATTGAAAGAAAAATAAATTACTATAGGCTGCGTTACATTTCTTGTGAGTCGTGTTCTTAATGCCAACTAGTTTTGCTACGGCCGCGCGGTCCGCTGGAGTCCTGTGAAGTTGGGATCACTTTTTTTTTTTTTGAAAATGTACATTTTTTTTCAGAGTTCTAGGTAGATATGCAATAGTTCTAGAGTTCTCTGTACAAAATTTAAATAGTTCTGCAAAATTTCGCCGAAAAGTTACCATAAATTTTAGTTTTTTCAAAATCATTATTTGCCTATTAGTAAAAATATAGTTCTGATAACAGTTCCAAATAGCTTTCAAAGAGTTCTACAGGAAATCATAATGACATTTTTCTGTGCAGGTTACACTTTATGAGATAATTACAATAATGGAGTATCCATTTAAATGCTACTGTGGAGTTAGCACCCCTCTTTTCCTTCCAAAAAATTAGACTTTTTTTCCAGAGTTCTAGGGAGATGTGCAATAGTTCTTGTTTACGATAACGTAAAAACAACAAATTGAATGTGCAGCGGATATAATATCTGTCAAGACCTAAGAAAAAATGTATATTTATCGAATAAGGTGCACAAATACACAGCTTATCAGATATTCAGAATTGTGATCATAATTTTATTCGTGCAGTTACATAGAAGTATTCACATAAACTCTAGAACTATAGTATATGTACACAGATCCCCAAAAAAAACAATGTGTATATCTCGAAAAAATTGTGCCAATTTTATAGTAACGAGAAAATGAATTTCATATTACTGCATTTATCTCATAAAGTATAATCTGCGCAGAAATATGTCATTAGGATTTCCTGTAGAACTCTTTGAGAGCTATTTAGAACAGTGATCAGAAATATGTTTGCGCTAATAGGCAAATAATTATTTTGAAAAAGACTAAAGTTTGTGGTAATTTTTACTAGGTTTTCGGCGAAATTTTGTAGAATTATTTAAATTTTCTACAGAGAACTCCAGAATTATTGAATATCTGTCTAGAACTTTGAAAAAAATTTACATTTGTGAAAAGAGGGGTGCCAACTTCACAGCTCTCCCACTATTCAGAATTGCGATATTTCACGAAATTCTGCAGAAACTATTTAAATTTTGTACAGAGTACTCTAGAAGTACAGAAGAACTACCCAGGATTCTGAAAAAAATTTATATTCCACGTAAAAGGGGTGCCAACTTCACACGACTCTGGTGTAATTTTATGTAGCTTATGTCCCTCTTTTATGTAATTAGCTCATGAACTAGGATTTTCTGCAGGACTCTTTGAGAGCTTTTTAGAGCTGTGATCAGAACTATGTTTACGCTTATAGGCAAATAATTGTTTGGAAAAAACTAAAGTTTGTCATTTTTTGTTATTTTTTCGCGAATTTGTGCAGAACTATTTAAATTTTGTGCAGAGTACTCCAGAACTATTGTATATCTGCCTAGAACTCAGAAAAAATGTACATTTTTGAGAAAAGGGGTGCCAACTTCACAGTAGCGTGTAAATGGATTCCCCATTATTGCAATTATCTCATGAATTATAATCTGCACAGAAAAATGTCATCAGGATTTCCTGTAGAACTCTTTGAGAGCTATTTAGAACTGTGATCAGAACTATGTTTGTACTAATAGGCAAATAATTATTTTGAAAAAACTAAAATTTGTGGTAAATTTTCGTATTTTCCCGGCGAAATTTTGCAGAACTATTTCAATTTTGTACAGAGAACTCCAGAACTATTGCATATCTGTCTAGAACTCTGAAAAAAATGTACATTTTCAAAAAAAAAAAAAAGGGGTGGGGGGTACCAACTTCACAGGACTGTCCGCTAGACGCGTATAGTGAAATTTAACCCGACTTGTGGCAAATCTTAAAATCACAATTTTGACGGGCAACGCTATAATAAACACGCGTGGTAGGAAAATGCTCTTTCATTGCTCGAAATAAGTTTTTTTCAGGAAAATCCTTTTCAGAGTACTAAAATAAAACCTTAATCTATGGAAATAGGATGAAAACCGAAAATCAATTTTTTTTTCGACCTGAAGCACGGTGCGGTCCCCTTAAGCAAACGAGACGTGCGCCGCAGGGGGCCATTAACGGCAGGCACGCTGCCGGAAGCGCAGTTCCGTATGCCGGCAGGCGTCGCGCCACGGACATGCTCCTTCCATTATTTACGGGCGCGACGTTAATTACCCTGACGAGCGCAACCGGCGGAGAGCGAGCGCGCAGCGGCGAGGAGAGGAGGTGAAAAGAATTCCCGGAGCAGCGCGGAAGCACTCGCAATCCTCCGCGGACTGCCCGGTAGCGGGGAGGCGCGGCGGTCGATGCGATCCGATGCGCGGGTTGGAAATTGTGGCGGTCCACCGCCTGCGCCGCGTCCGCCTCCAACAGGTTAATAACGAGCGCCACGCAGCCGTCCCTCGCAATTAGTCTCCCGAGGACGTGCTGCGGGTAATGGCGCCTACGTGCTTTACTTCCACTTAAATACTCTCGCTCTCTGCCTAACTCTCTCTCTCTCTCTCTCACACACACACACACACACACACACACACACACACACACAGACAGACACAAGCTCTCGCAAGCTTCTCCATAAATTCGAAGAAACTATGATGGATGTTTTGACCTGTCCCCCATCGTTCCTCATGCCATTACCTACCGAATTTTCACTCCAGTCGTATCAGTTTCTACGAACCGTGGAAGGCCATGCTCTCCACACAGACTCTCTCTCACACACACATACAAGCACTCCCAAGCGCTCGAAATCATCTCTATAAATTCGCAGAATCCCCCATCGTTCCTCATGCCAATCTTATATACGAGGCGCGTCCAGAAAGTAAGTTCCGTTTGGCAATAAAATGAAATTGTACACAGATACCGAAGAAATTTTTATTGTATAAAATTCTACAACTCTTAAACTACTTTTCCACATAACTGCCGAAATTTTGCAGGCATTTGTCATAGCGTGTCACCAGGTTTTGTATACCTTGTAACGTCACAGCTGCGTCCACCTAATCCTCGATGGGCCAATTTATATTCTATTTGCTGCTTAATCATTTAATAATTGTTGCGATGATTTGTCGGTATGAGATGCGGGCAATTACTAGGTTGATCCATAACAATAAACTTTGTTAACCTCCTTTATTATGGAACGACAAATGTTAAAAACTCTTCTTTTAAATACACCGATTAAATAACCGTGTGCCACTACGATGATGTCTACAAGTCCACACTGAAACAATACGCAGTTACAACCGAAACTCATATGCGAGACGACTGATGGGCAAAACTCTGGCCACCGCTAAACGCGGGTTACGGACGCACTGTCAGCATGCTATTGCCTCGCTCTGCGGTCGGCGGGAGCAGAGTTGCCAGGTTTTTCTATTGCTCTGTCGCCAAATTTTAAACAAAAAGTAGCCAAAATATCGCCATCTTTTTATCAATAAAATGCCAAAAGATAACCATTTTTTTCATCAGTAAAAATAGCCAAATATCGCAACCTTTAATCTGTTAACATTATTATGCTATTGTTATTATGGCAGGATTTTTATCTGTCACTTTCCACTTCTTTCACCTCTGGCAGTACTGCTCATGTGAAAAATACCGAGTAGCACCGTGGTTCGGAACCCACGTTAAACTGTAGGTCCCCCCATAACTGGCTGGGTAAGTCATTTCGAAGGTCGGAGGAAGGCAACGGCATACCACCTCCAAACAGGACCATGCCTAGTAAAGCACTGAGGTGTTCAAACCAATCTTCGGATTGTTGACTGCTTTACCTTTTTTACCTTACTCGACAATAGTAATCCTGAAATTCTGGGAGTGAGCTGGTTACTGAGTAAAAAGTGACACAAACTGTGGCACTCTCACTTTCACAGACATCAGACTGAACTCTCCAAGGAAACTCATACTTCACAGAAACATTTATCTGAGTCCATCCAAGAACTGAACCCAGACACACCACCAACTGACAATGAGGGCAGTCAAAATATTGTCACATTGTAATTATAATAGAGAGGCTCCGGAAATTCAGTTACATTTAACTATCACATTTAATAATTTAAGAACTTTTAAAAATTACAACACAAAACTGTTCAAGAAACATTCTATCTAACTTACACAAGGGATGTTCTCATGCATAGGTTCGATTACCAATCACTTTCATCTTCTTAAAAACAAATATTTACAGGTGTTAAATAGCGTTATTGAATCTTTCAAACATTTCTTTAATACACACAAAATCATTGCAACATTTTGAGGTAATTTACAATAATGCACTAAGCATTTCATACTTTGAGGTGATTTGGACTTTAATTCGTAATAATGCGTAATTAAACACTGAAAAATCAGCCATGAGAACGACTGGGAAATCACCGTGTGTTCTTCATTGACATTTATACTCTGTAAACCATTGTTAACTACTGTGAAGTGCGTAGCAAAGGGCTCGCTTCACAGCAGCAGTTCTTACGAATTTCTGATGTGTTGTCGTATGGAACGCGGAAGACAATACTGTTTACATGCCTCCTTGCATGCTGTAATTTATACAATCTTATCCTCATGTTCTCAGAGGGAGCCATACATACGGTGTTGTAGTATACTTCGAGATATCATTTAAAGCCTGTTCTTGAAGCAGCGTAAGTAGGGTACATGAGGTGGTTTCCGTCTGCCATACATACGGTGTTGTAGTATACTTCGAGATATCATTTAAAGCCTGTTCTTGAAGCAGCGTAAGTAGGGTACATGAGGTGGTTTCCGTCTGTCTTCAAGAGTCTGTAAGTTGAGTTTGTTTAACACCTCTGTGACACTCTCCCTCACATCTATTATACATGAAAACATTTGTGCTAACTTGTGTAGGTTGATTACATTACCCCAGCATTCTACCGAAGTTTAGCCGGTGTCATTGACGCAAAGTCTAAAGAGTTATTGCTTTACATTCGTTGTATTTGAAGTAAAATAAAATAGCCATTAAGTCGCCAACCAATTTCTTTAATAGCCAAATTTAATCGCCAGTCGCCAGATTGCTAGATTGGCTACTTTTATAAGAAAAAGATAGCCAAGAATGCGAAAAATCGCCACACCTGGCATCCCTGGGCGGGAGACTGCCGCACACCGGCCAACAAACAAAGAACATTCCAACCTATGCATTGTTGCCAGTAGCTCTCGCTGCACGCCAACGATAACTATCGTTCGACCAAAACGTACTAAAGAGGTTACTAACCTAAAACCCTGTATCCTCACAACCTTCTTCATAGAAATCTGCCGCCTGTGTCTTCAACCAGTTGGAAACATTCAGCTCGTCGTCACTGCTGAAATGATGACCGCCAAGGAAAGACTTGAGATGTAAGAACAGATGAAAGTCGCTTGTCATCAATCGCGTGAACCAGTTCTTCTGTAACCAAAGGAGGACGCCCACTTCGTTCTTCATCATGCACATCACTACGCCCGCCATTGAACTGTCCCACCCATCTTCTCACCATCGACTCACTCATCGCATTTGGTCCGTAAACATCGCCAATTTTCCGACAAATTTCACTTGGTTTTACTTTCCTCGCATTCAGAAACCGAATCACCGACCCGATTTCACAGGCGGCGGGATTTTCAATCAACGCCGACATTTCAAACTAGCACAACAAAGCCTACGTAACTTACAGCGATCTCCAAATGGCGTACGTTCTTCTCCTTTATACACATCGTCTACATCACATGTGCGGAACAGTAATTGCAGCGCTGCAGCGGAGATAAATTAAAACGGAACTTACATTCTGGACGCGCCTCGTATTAAAACAATCTACAGAAACTGAATTCAGACGGCCACACTGAACTACCCGACGGATTTCGTTCATTTTTGTTTAAAACGAAAGGTATTAATCCACATAGTTGTCATCGAGTATTAGAATTTACATAACTCTCGACTTCATTTTTCTATATTCAAACGCAATTTCCAAAAACTGTTCAAATGTTTATAAAGCTTATGGGACTTACCTGAGCGTTCATCAGTCCCTAACTTACAAACTACTTATGAACTAACTTATAATAAAGACAGAAATGACATTCATGGCCGATGGGAGATTCGAACCCCCGGCAGGCAAGGGCCTCTCGCATCGGAACATAGTGTATCAATGAGCTCGGCCGCTCCGCCGCGACGCGATGTCCTTTATATTTCCTGTAGTGTGTCATGAAGGTTTCTCATGTTTCGGGGCGTTCTTTTAATCAATTTATTGAAGACAAGAACCAGGATCGCCTATTATTTTCTATTTTTTATTGAGATTACCAGTTTTGGCAGCTTAACTGCCATAAAAAAATGTTCAAATGTCTGTAAATCTATCGGACCAAACTGCGTGGTCATTAGTCAGTAGCTTACAAACTACTTAAACCTAGGTAAACTAACCTACGGACAAACACACACACACCCATGCCCCAGGGAGGACTCGAACCTCCACGGCGAGCAACCGCGCGCTCCGCAGCGAGGTGCCTTAGACCGCTCGGCTACTCCACCGTGGCTAACTGCCAGCCTCCGATCTTAGATTTCATGTGTTTTTAAAAGCTTTTAATAATAATGTTGTGAAGAATGAACTCTAAGATCCAAAGATGGCAGTTAAACTGCTGAAACCGGTAATCTTAATAAAGAATACAAAATAAAAAGAGATCGTGCCTCTTGTTTTCAATAAACTCATTTCGTCAGGCCTTTCTATCCGACCGATTTCCTTCAGTTCTGCTTTAAACGAAAGGTATTCATTCGCAGATTGTCATCGAATATTAGAATTAACTTAAGTGTCTTCATCTTTAATTTTTATTCAAACTCGATAACCATTCGGTATTTTAATTGGTTTGTTTCACGATATCTTAGGTTCTAATTAAAGTACGCAGTTCTTTTTGACCTAACAACACACAGCGGATCAAGCTCTTTCGTTTGGCATTTAAACACTTTCATTCACTGATTCTGAAGAAAGCTATGCCCGGATATTCAACTTTACTACCATTTTCCCAACTTTTTTGTCTTTCCACTAACGGTGCGAAGTATTCGCACGGGTCCTCTAGTACCTACCAAAATTTCACTCCTGTTGTATTATTTTTACACACACCATCGAACACCAAGCTCTCCACCTTGCCGGCCGTATCCCCCTGTCCTACACCAGGAAAATTCGGAAACATTTCGGCCTCCCCTCAATCTTCTTCTCTAAGTAAAAGCAGCATTCCCCCCTTGTCTACTATGAACTTGCAAGTCGACTGCATTCTCGCAATTTCCATATTCCACGGCACTTACAGTGGTACATCTCCACCGAATTAAACCTGTACTCTCACTGTATGCAAACCAACAAGGACTGGGTCTGACATGTGGGTCAACGATTCCGGTCGAATTTTACACGGACGTTCTACATTGAGTATAGAGAGACACGTGACTCAGCTATTTGCTACACACTCAATAGTTTTTGAACAAATAAAGATAAGAGAAGATATATACTATACATCGGAAAATGAGAGATATAAAGAGAGTAATCTTGATGAGACGAACAACAAAGGTCACCTACATTATAGAAATGGTGACTACACTGAAATGGCAGTGGGCTGGTCATATTGCTAGAGTAAAAGATGATAGATGGTCTAGACAAGTCCTAGACTGGAACCCAAATTACCAGAAAACACCTACAGGAAGACTACCACACAGATGGGACGAAGACCTAAGGAAGACAACAGTACTCAGTTGGCAACGGGAAGCTCAAGATCGGAAACAATGGAGGATCCTACTGGGACCCTCCGACTCAAAGAGGCAACATCACCAAGTGATAGAACTGCCTAATGATGATGATGGCGAAATCGAAAGATCTTCTGAACGATTTTAAACATATCTAGCCAAAGTGAAGCAACCGTACTAAATTTACAATAATTGTAGAATAAAGCAGCCCAACAAGTTGCACTTTTTATTAGACACTTAATCTAGATTTCGCCACCAACTATGGGTGCCTTCATCAGAAAATTAAAATTAATACTCACGTGAGACGTAAAATTAAGAGTCTAAAAGCTTCTTGCTACCATGTTTTATAACTTTATTTATCTTTTGGACTTCAGCATATCGCCCGTAATTTTAATTTTCTGATGAAGGCACCCATAGTTGGTGCCGAAATCCAGATCAAGTGTCTAATACAAAGTGCAACTTATTGGACTTCTTAATTCTGCAATTATTGTAGATGTTCTAAAGATAAGCGCTTTTAATAATATATGTGGGGTAAAATGTTAATGACGTTCGAGTAACTAACGTTTGTGGGTTTTCATGGTGTAGCTTGGCTACTCGAAAACATGAACAACTTTTTGAGCGCTGCCACTGGTCGAGTCGTCTAGGGCTTGGACTGACTAATCGTGGAGTCAGCTTGGAACCTCCATCATGAATATTTTTTCTTTGATTATTTTTTCATGTATCTAATAATATTCTCATATTTTAATACCATTTCTTGGTTTAGTTTGAAGAAGAGCATCGGAAAGTGTCATTAATATTCAATTAAATGTGTTATCTGTTTTCAGCTTTTTTTTATTGTTATAGATAGTGCAAAAAATTAAAATAGAAATAAACAAAATAAAATAAAAGGCTTCAATAGTATATTATTACGTAATTTCAAGTACCGGTCATCTATTCGTAGCGTTCTCGCAGCCACTAGGTTGAAACAACCATACCATGTACAACACACCAACAACATATTGCCACATTTACATGTTGTCCGAGCTATCGTTATTGGAAAACATACCTGATTCATACAGCTGAAGACCGGTCTATCAGATATTAATTTCTATGGGTATCAAGAACATAAAAGAATATCTTGAAAGCCGGCCGCGGTGGCCGAGGGGACTGAGGCGCTTCAGTCACGGTCTGCACGGCCACTACGGTCGGGAGTTCGAATCCCCCCTCGGGCATGGATATTTGTGCCGTCCTTAGTATAAGCTAGTTCATAAGTAGTTTGTAAGTTTAGGAACTGATGAACCCGTAGTTAAGTCCCATAGACTATACAAACATTTGAACAATATCTTGAAAGACAGGCGCGGACAACAAATATCCATGCCTGAGGGAGGATTCGAACCCCCCACCGCAGTGGCCGTGCAGACAGTGACTGGCACGCCGTAGACCACTCGGCCACTGCGGCCGGCTAATCGTGTTCTCCGCCTTGTTTTTGATTTAGTATCAAACAGTGTATGGCTTGATACTGTCTTCCCACAAGCAACACTGAGGAACAACCAAAGCCAGTAGATGCAACTGTTATCAAAACAATATCCGTCATTGACTTCTGGACAAAATAACTTCGTTTTCTGCACTCCAAGATCGTAAGTTTCTCTGAAGAAGTTACTAATTTCTTCTTAGATCGTTTCTTGGGTGGCCTCAAAATGAAGAATGACTTGCCACATGGGAATGGCCGCGTGATTCTAGGAATCATGTCAGTAACTGTGTGGCCACTCCCGCCGGAGGTTCGTGTCCTGTCCCCGGAATGAAGGTGTGTTTTGTCGTTAAGTAAGTTTTAACGAGATGTCAATCGCAGGGAAAGTCTTTGGTTTAAGTAGTTTGTAAGCCTAGGGACTGATGAGCACAGTAGTTTGGTCACATAGATTTACAAACTTTTCAAGAAATTGTGAATGCTGATGTGATGACAAATTCTAATACTTACGCCATTATGAAGTAAGTGATCCTTCAAGATGAAATTTACAGTAAGCTTCTCCAACTCCACATAACAACACACACACCTGGAACGGATGCGCCGATAGTGCGAGCGCCTCACTTTCCTCCACCCCCTGTTCACGCCCCTCACTGTGTTTATAGTCCGTCTCTCGTTTAGATGAACGCAGAAAAGACTGCTCGTGATGTAATTGCTCGAAATAATACTGAGAGCGAGCATTTTAACGCATAATTTCGTCAACAGATTGAGGGTGTGAGTCAGATTAAATTTAAAAGAAAATCATAATTAATTAGTTAACTAATTAATTTACGATATATTTACTATCAGTTGATAGACCATAGATAATTCAAAGAATGAGATATATAAAATTAATTTAAGAGAACAAAAAACAGTGGTGCTTTCTTATGTTTTAGACATAGGAGTAGAATTAGTCAGTCTTGTTTAATTATCTGAAGTGATGGGACGAAGCAAATCTTGTAAGATTTCATTTTGTAAAAGTTTCGTCTATTAAATTTTCTGAAGTTTTTCTCTCAACAAATAAGTCTTTTCATTTATTGGTGACGAATTCATTTATAATTGGCCAACTCATGAGCCCTGAGTATCCAGAAATAGTAAATTGTCGGTATTCAAGCATGTAATTAATTCAATTATTAACTTTTGAACCAAATAGTAATAAAATAAGTAAAATAATATATATATATATATATATATATATATATATATATATATATATATATATATATATATATATATATATAGTGATGACAGTTTACAACTCACCGCAAAGACGTGGCGACGAGCTGCGACAGGCACATACAAAAGACACACACGTACAACACATTCAGCTATCGGCCATGGCCTTCTTCAGAAAATAGAGCACTCACGCAATCACACAGGCACAGAACACAGTCATACAACCATCATGTATATATATATACTTTGTGCATTTTTATTGATTATTCTTGTATGTAGTGTTACTTATTTGATATGCTTTCTAATTGTATACTTCTTATGTATATGAGTAAGGTCACTGAGCAAATATGTATATGTAGAAACAATAGAATGACAGTAACGCACTCTACTGCGAAAGTGTATTGTTAACTGAGAGGCAGTGGGAGTCTGCGACTGGGTCTCGTCATGTGCAGACGTCGTCCATCGGTGTCTTTCAGCGAGTGGGGTACACCGCGTGAAAAAGCCGAGCGGAACGTTTATTAGTAAGTTGAAAGAAAAAGAAGTATTCACTGTGAAAGTTTATTTTGAAAGTGAGAGACTGTCGTTTGTCGCAACAGTGTCTGCAAGTGTCAGACTCGGTTATCGCCTCGTACGAATGTGATCGCGTCGTGCATGTCAAATAGGAAACGGATTCGTAACGTGTCTGTGTCGTGGGATAAATTCGCGTATCATTGAATAGATCCCTCTCGAATAGAATGTATACTTGGTGAACATTTTTATAAATTTGTATTCCCTCGCAAGGAAGCATATTCAGTACAGTTACTGTATGGATGTCTGTGATTGTTGGTGAAATCATAATTGTACTGGAAGATATCGTGGAGGATTCTCACCTAAAGATGAGTACTAAACAGTTTTTGTAATATGAAGTGATATAGCATTTGTGTTAAATAATAAGAGTTAAACAACGGTTACAGACGTTATTTCAAACGAAAATCCTTGATCAACATAACTAACCTTTTGATAATAAACTGCAACAATAATTTAAGAGTGTACAGACAAGAAACTAATTTGAGTAGTGAACTTCAAGTGCCTAAGACATTCGTTGTTCTATCATTCAGTAGGTCATTAAATTTGAACAGACAGAACTTAAATCAATATTTATTGTGTGCTACAGAAATTTCAATCAACGACATTATAGTTATTCTCATATTAAAATATTTAATCAGAGACATGTGTACTGCATTTGTCATGGTATAACAAAACACACAGCAAAAAACAAAAGTCAGTTACTTTCAAAACAATAATCAAAGGTGTATATAAACAATCATGATAAAGAACACAGAATTGTCGTGTGTTAACAGAATTACAGCTAAATCCAGTTTGCATCACAATATCTCTACTGTATATATTTATGACATGGGGTGGTAAGTATAATCTTTCATGATGTAATCAGATGCACTACAAATCAAAGTGATTAATCAAGTTGTACAATTTAATTAATGAGCTAATTAAACCCTTCGAAAGTAACAGGGATTATAAGTAGATGTGAATTATATTTCGAACGTGCAGAGTTGACAGACAGTTACAATCTTCTATCAGTAAGTTCTATGAGAAAAAAAAATCCTAACGATGGTCAATTGTCTTCATTTACAATCAAAAGTAATATTGAAAGTGGACTGTCATTAAAACTAAGCAAGATCTCTCGCAGTTGAGATCTGCAAATGTAAGTTAAAACGTCACTGCTGCTCTAAATACTTTGAGTGGCCACAGTAAATGCACAATGGAAATTTATCTAAGGGAGCAGCCAACGATTTAACAAACACACAGTCAATGTTACAATATGAATAAATAGATAATTAAACATGGGATGGGGAGTATGAAATCTTAAAGCAGAGGTTTGATACTTAAAATCATAATCTATTCAGAAAAATGAACAAGCAACTAAATGTGGGGAGACAAAATTATGCACACATCTTGTACAATGTGAATTAAATCGTATAGTTACTGCCCATTATAAAATTATTTCTGCCTTTCATGAATATGGAAGCAACATGGGAAGAAATTTGCAAACACACAATGGGTAGCTGAAAGAACATTCATTCATTCCCAGACACACGCATAATGCTTAGCGGTACATTAATCTCCGGGAACACTTTAAAGCAGCAGCAAAACCAGGTGTCGGCGGCATCTTGATGAAATGGCAGATGTCTTGATCACTAATTGTTAGTACACTGTGCACTAAATGAACTCATGTTCGGGAAGGCAGCAGCTCACTATTCCTAAGTACCATGTGGTGTGAACCATGCCAAATTTTATAGCATTTACAAACAGAAATTAATTTAGAATAAGCAAGTAAAGCACACACGAGAATTCGTATAGAAGCAAGCTAGTATTAACAAAAGCGTGGCTGAAGGCCAAAGTAACGACTGTTACCAAAGCACGTGGTTCAATCGGTCATACAAGACCAGAAAGACGGAATCAAATCAGAAAAATCTGAGAAATATTTAGCATACTCGTGAATACAGAAACGATGTGGAAACGTTAGTTAAGAAATGAAGGAAATACAGACATACTAGGTTTACACAAGGGCTGAAGGCCACACTTGCGTATTCTAATTTGAGCAAAACCGGACATACAATCAACACTGGAATGAAAAATCGAAACAATAAATTTACATTGAATTACTCGAATTCTGTAAATTAAGAGACACTTCGCCTTGTAAAGCAAAAGAATTACTCAAGAGAACTATCACTAAAAACCCAAGTCTGCCTAATCACAAATAAGAGAAAGACCTAACAGAATGTTCTCCCCTCAGCATTACTCGGCGGAGTACTTACTTCCACAGTCGTTGGAGCCAGAATGAAGAGTGAGGAGTGTAGGTCTAAGGCCATGGAAAAACGTCCACCCGCCATTCACTGGCTGGACAGCGCGCTAAAAGCGACTCAGAGTGAGTTCAGAGACCAGCTACAGTGAACGTCTGCAGCATGCCAGAGCACTGAGCCATTGAAGTGTCGGCATACAACCATGTACACAAAGTGTAGACAATTAAAAACTTTACACAAAGCAATCCTGATGTCAACCAACAACAGAAGAAAGAAGAAAACAAGAAAGAAGACCATTGGAAGCACAGCCCATAGGGCTAATACTCCAGCAAACAGTCGGGGAAACAGTCCCCAACGAAATAGCTGCCAGCAGCAGTATTTACCAACCCTTGCTACCTGGCAGAAGACAATTCCCTCTATCACCGCTCCCAGAGAGGTCTCCTGTCACCTCTTTAGGTTGGTACCACACTAAGAACAAGGTCACCTCACCACCTTGCCTAGTAAGCTTGTCTCTGGCACCCAGTAGACGCTAGCGCAGACGACAAACGAAGCCATGTGTTCTTAACTACTGCAAAAAGAGGCCTAAAGCGGGAGGCGGCAACTGTAAGCCATTCCGCGGCAGTCAGTCAGTATGAAGAGCACACATTCACATTCACATGAACACACAAGTTCAATCACACAGGTGGAAGCAAACATTGTGGGGGAATCGACAGGGAACTTGTACTCTACGGGATAACTCGGTGAAAACTACAAGCCGCACTTACATAACACTTTACTACTGCCAAGTTTCTTAAAGATCTGAAAATATGTTTCAAGCTTGTTGCAAAGCGCTAAGTGCTCTCATTCTGTAATAACGGCTGAGTAAAATTTTGTTATTCACACTTCGCATGGTGCAAAGGTTTTATGTTACATTGTTTCAAATGTTCAAATGTTTTTACAGCTTATGGGACTTAACTACGGGGTCATCAGTCCCTAAACTTACAAACTGCTTACGAACTAGTACGGCACAAATATCCATGCCCGAGAGGGGATTCGAACCCACGACCGTAGTGACCGTGCAGACCGTGACTGAAGCGCCTCAGTCCCCTCGGCCACCGCGGCCGGCTTACATTGCTTATGGCATATATCCTCCTCCGATACTGCTGTGCGACGATAAGGAGTATGTGTACGATGTTGGTTTTCATCGCTGCAATTAGTTTTGTCAGAAATCTGGATCATGGTCGCAAGATGTCACAGCTCTGGGAACCTGGATCTCTTATCATATCTTATCTCCTGAACTGTGTGTCGGTGTTTCTTACCGTCCAACTATTGTTACATGTTGTTAAAGGATTATGTGTGCCGAATTTGGTTAAATTAATTAAGGGGAGATGTGGAAGCTACCTTCATATACTTTTATAAAATGTATTTCTAATTATTAGCGAGTCAAGAAGTTATGTAATCTTTGGAGTGTAGTAGCTACAACTTTTGTATCCACCTAATGGTATCAATCTAAGTATAATAGGTGCCGGCAAATATACGGGAAGCGTTTCGTCATTATTCATAAATTTCTTCTTAGTATGAATCGTATGTAGTTAATTTCGTTTCTATAAACAAAGAATTTAATTATTTACAGCCTGGAATAGTGTTACGTGGATAGAAGAAATAATTTACTCGTCATGGATGGTGATATACGTTTTGCAATGGGCTACTGTCTCGAGCCGGCTTTGGCAGATTCACAGAAGAGCGACAGTGATAATCAATTCTTGAAAACGAGAATGACTGATTCTGATTGAGAGATGATGCAGGAAGATATACAGGTCAGAGATGAAGTCGATATAATGGTAAAGAAGATGGTAATGGTATTCAGATAACTAATGCATATACTTTTGTGTCTGGAAGTGGACAGATAACATTTCACACAGCACCACCTGATGTGGACAAGCAGGTTTCAAGGAAAGTAATACATGAAAATGGCCATAGTCCACATAACATTAGACCAGAATTACAGACTAGGACAGATTGTTTCAAACCTTTGTCACCAATCACATACAGAGTGTAATAGTAATACTGTAACAAGGCAGCCACTACTGATACCAAATGTAACGGATTTGTAATGTATTTGATGGTTTTGAGACCAAATGATGAAAGTTCTACACACAGACTTCGTCTATGTCAGGACAGCGACACTTATTTCGTTCCATGTGGGCTGTGAGCTCAGTACTCAACTCGGGAGATGGGTTGGCAATGAAACAGTGGTCCGGTATAACAAAACATTTATTGATACTCGTGCTTACAATACAGCCGGAGGCGAGTGGAGTGTGCGTGCGCGCCATATCGCGCTGAGTTGGCGACCAGCTGACGCCACGAGACCTGAAGTAACTGGTCCTGGTACGGCTGCCTGTCGGCCGCTGCGACTCAAATGTTTGTAAATCTATCGGACCAAACTGCGTGCTCGTCAGTCCGTAGCTTACAAACTACTTAAACTAAGGTAAACCAACCTAAGGACAAACACACACACCAATGCCCCAGGAAGGACTCGAACCTCCACGGCGAGCAACCGCACGCTCCGCAGCGAGCCCTGCGCCTCAGGGCTGCATGGCAAGGTATCGCCCTCAATCTCCCCGCTGTCGCGATGGTCGTCCCGTGCTTGGTGCGGCTCGGGAGTTGAACTCGGGTCCTCCTGCACACACTGCTGTTTCTTCGCCCTCCAGGCGGTCACAGGAGCGCTTTAGATGTGTCCGCGTCCTTTCGTCCACACCACGCCCCTGGGTGAGTAGCTAGCCTTTTGCTACAGTTGGTTCGACGACCTCTTGCGCTGCTGTCGAGGCTGGGACCCCGCTGCCCGTTGCGTCAGGCTGTGCCGCCAATATTCCGCAGGCTTCATCTCCCATTGGAAATGCCGTGTTGACCGCGATGACCGGCTGCTGGCCGCGCTGCATTGATGTGCTTCCAACCTGCAACTGACTCAGTTTTACAATAACAATAATAACCATTGTTGTCAACGAGTGGCATAGCCTGAGCGGCAGGTGACTGCCCAGCTGTGGCTGCCTCTGCCGAACCTATTTTTCTTGCCTGTTTCTTATACGACGAGGTTGACCCCGTCGGCCTGTGTTTCACAAGTGTGGCATAGCTGATCTTTGCTACAAGTGAGCGCCCTTCTACTTCGGTCACGTATGTCCAAGCGACTTGTTCCTTTAAGCAATACAGCTGTTTGGCTGTACGCAATACGGCGCCCTCGCCGCTCTAAGTGCGTCACCCGAAGCTTCGCCAAGCCGTTCCACTTTTATTTGCTGAAATCATAAACGTACTTGTCCCACTCTACTTTGTCACAATCCGGTTTTGAACTTCAGCATTAATTTCACTCGCCTCTTGCCAATTTTTTCATATTACTTGCCTATATTCTCCATATCTCCTACAATACACACCAATAACCATGCAAAAGATACTAAAAATCTATACCCAACTCTTGAAAGCTACAGGCATTCTTAGGTCTATTAGCAATATATTCTTGAAATATGGATGAAAACTTACAAGGGAAGAAAGAAAAATCTTTCTTGATCAAAAGCTGAACCTATATAGGCTATTTCTGAAACGTTGTTCGATGTATCAAAACAGAGGTATGCATTATCGATCACTTTTGGTATGCACATACTACTGTTTTTATTTCATAAATAAATCATTATTTTGTTGTTTACTCTACACCAGACATTTGATGTAAGTGAGAATGAGCACATGAAATCTGAGGTAATAATGTTCTGTAACTCAACAGAGGGAGGAGGTGATACAGCTGATAACGTGGCTACACGTTCAGTGGAACCAGAAACAAGAATGTTGATAGTTTCCGTATTTTGTGATATACTAGCTTTAGCTTGTCTCATTGCATACGCCCTGTATTGTAAATATCTACGCGATACAAACAGAGATTTTCTGTCAGAACTAGGAAAAGAACTAGTCAATCCTCACACTGAACGATGAATCCTGTCGCTCCAGTCCAGAATACAACGCATTCGTTCAGCAATAATATCTTCGGCCTCCAAAGAATCTTCTAAGTGTAAAATAATTAGAGAATCAGTAAGCCGATATTCCAATACTGAAAACACGGCGTGATTTCTGTGCAAGGTAAAGGACAATGTCATGGGTTACACTAGTTTGTCTGTAGAACAGACTAGGGTAAGTGACGTGTAATGATTATTCATGATATGACACGGAAAGCGACTAGGAGAGTATTTCTAATAAAATTTCATGTAAGTGATGCTACACATAATATTGAAAAATATACACCATTGTTACGTAGTGTTGGGTTGTGAAGAGTGTGTTAAAATAATTTTTGGAACTAAATAAAGTAAACCAGATACGTTTTCATAATTGGAACTAATCGAGTAAGTAATAACGGATTCTTTCTAACTTAATCATATTAATAATACAATATGGATTTATAATATCAACACTATGCATATGTTTCTATATCAATTATAACTATTTTTGTGCATATATTGCGAACTTTATCGGCAAGTTGATTGAATCACTTTCGGATAAAAAAAAACTGCGGGCAACAAGTTTTTCCAAAGCTGATACGAGGGTAGAAAGGCTGTTGTGCGATCTTTTTGCAGCCATATATGTCAATTATGTATTATCCGGATACGTGTTTCTTAAACTTATGAACTAACTTATACTAAAGAGAACATCCATGCCCGAGGGAGGATTCGAACATCCGACTCGGGAGGTCGCTTATTCCGCAACGGATACGCTTGTACCAGGGCTATAAGTGCATGAAGGCTTGCATACACTGCTGTGGGTACATTAACATTAACATTAAAGAAAGTTGTTGACACTGGATACAATAGTCGATTCTTATTACCAATCAAACATGAGTTTTGAAGCGCCAACATTCCATTCTGTGAAAGATAAAATAACGAAAGTCTTAAAGGAAATTGAGGTTAGAGGGCCAACTGCTGCGCTATGTATCCAGTACTTTCGCATTTGTCCTAGCTGCAGAGATGGACCGGTCGCGGTGGCCGAGCAAACTGCGGCGCGCCAGTCACATTCTGCACGGCCACTACGGTAGGGGGTTCGAAATCCCCCTCGGGCATGAATATTTGTGCCTCCCTTAGTATTAGCTAATTCATAAGTAGTCTGTAAGTTTAGGAAGTGATGATTCCGTAGTTCAGTGCCATAAGCTCTACAAACATTTGAACATTTTTGCAAACGGACGGGTGCCTGGAACCTCCACGTAGAATGATCGCTCACTGCCATGCAGCTAGCCATTTGAACTACGCCAAGAGTGGACCTTGTACTACCAGGAAATGATCACCTTGAAAATATTGTCAAGAGTGTGAAAAATTCACAAGTAGGGGCTGCTTCACTAATTCTAGACCATAGATCACGTTCTCATGTGTATCACTTAGAGTTATGGCAGACCCACTTCTGGTAATAGTGTCAGTGATCGTGTGTTACATCGATGGATTGCCTCTAGATGTCTGATTTCATAGGCACCCAACACAATTCATACAAATACGAAATGAAATTTATAAGGAAAAAATCTATGTTTTAATGCTATTTTTAAAAGTTTGAGAAATTGGTTGTATTTTTGGGTAAAGAAATACTTTTGACTAGTGAAATGTAGTGTTCTTCAACTATGTCCACAGATATCGTTATTTAAAAATGAATTCTTAGGAAGTTATGACCAAATAATGGAAGAGGACCGAAACATTCTCAAATTTTTGACTCCTAAAACGTTACCACAGATTCCACCTCAAAGATTTATTAAGCTCTGAATATTTTCCACGTAGAAAGTGTCACACTGCAGTCCGGACCAATTGCTATCATCGTCTATTTGGCATCGAGTAAAGACCGGGGGGATGGGAGCGCTCATTTTTTATGGCCACCAGGGTTTCAGACGCGCTTAGACCGGCGCTGCTGCGTGGACAGACTTTGTAAAAAGGAGGCCGCCAGTAGAATTACAGGTCACTATTCCTTTGCAGTTCACGACTGCGCTCGTCGGTGGACCCTTGGCCCACCTGTTTATTCGCAGGCCCTGAGCGGCATTAGACCGCCAAGTGTCGAGGCGTGACCTGGCCCGCTTCCCCCTCCCCTCCCCTTTCCTCCCCACCCAGCCACCCTACCGTCTGGCCCCATTCGACCTCTCTTCCATCGCTTCTCTCTCCCTCGGTTCATCCCTCCGACCAACTCCTTCTGGGGCTGAGCCGTGTCTCTGCGCAGCTCCTTAATGTAGGAGCGGGGCGTGCGCCTCTTGATAAGCGCATCACGTCGCCGATGGAGCCCCCTGGTAATCAGCCGAGTAAACTCCCGCTCTGCCCGGCGTATATAACGAAAACCGAAGTCAGGCAAAAACAGCGAATGAAGATGGATGCGACGGCGGCGGATGACTAAAGAAGTGCGCGGGCAGGCATCGCGAATCAAGAAAAGTGCTGCGTGGGGGTAAAGCAGGGCGGGAGGGCGAGGGGGTGGCGAGGGGTGGGGGATCGATACGAGGGCGAGCCACTCGATCTCTCGATCTACCTACCCCCACCTCTCCATCCCAGCCCTTACTCCTGTTTCAATACGCTTCGCTCGCTGCGAGCGGGCCGCGCTTTGGAATTAATTTTTCCGTGAAATGTCGACGAGTTGCCGCCCAAGTTCTTTCCGATAGTGATAACCCTGCCCCCCTCCTCCCGGCGCGCTAGAACGGATGCTACCGAGACGATATCATCCTCACGACGCTCAGCGATCGGTCGAAAGGATTTCAATTCCCACGTCCGACTCAATCAGCATCGATGCCCCGCACTTCGCACCGAAGAGCTTGCTAGAAGATTGCACACAGACAGAATATTTTCATGTTCTTTGTTTCACTTTGAATTCCCATCGGTAAAAGTAAAAACTGAACTTAAGTTCTTTCTGCACGGGTGCCTTTGTGTCCAGAAACTAAATTGTAACGGTCTCTGATCTTTGTGCAACACTACAAGTAGTAAATAACAGAGAACCTTAAGAACTATAAACTAATTACTATTAAACATTATAAGATACCTACAACCTTGGATATTTCAAATGTCACAAAGCATTTCATTAAGGCACAACAGCTGAAACGTCTCATGCACCAGTGAATATCTGCAGTTTAGCCTCTAGAGACTGCAGGATAATTATGGACATAATGTAAAGAAACCAATCGTTCAGGACGTTATTGCGTTTCTCTTATTTTTTTCTTTTATTTGATCATTCTTTCTAGCTGTCACATGTTGTGTGCTGTTCATTTGATTATGATGTGGGTCATAGGTTTAGACAGTGTGATGAGATACTACGGGTGTGTGACTCAGATGGAGCAGTAAAAGGGTATGTGTGGATATTTGCGGAGTGTGCCTAAAGAAACGATAAAATTGACGTTTCATACGCCACATAGAGGGTGCAAGAAATACACATGCACTAAAATTAAAATAATAGAGTGAGTACTTATTTCAGAGTTGAATGAAAGGTGTATTGTGAGGGATCATTACTGTGCCATCTGTAGTAGTCTTGTGTTATGAAACCAAAAAATAAGAAATCTATGGGTTTCCTATTTAATTTAATTGTGTTCCTGTGAAGAATTAATGCAAGTAGCAACGCACTGAATAAGGTTTGAATGATACGATGCTGGTAAAACAGACCACATAAATAGTATACTAAAAAGGGGAACATAAATAAATACGTACATTAACATAAAGATTGCTGTATTTAACCCAGAATGTTGCATAATGAAGTTTGTTCACTAACATTTACTCTTACATTCTGATAATATTATACAAAAACTGTGGATCAGTTGCTTTTGCAGATTTAAATCACCTCGAAATGGTTCCGTTCAAGAAATTCTGCAATAACTCGTTTAATATCCATAGAACAACACTTGCGATACACTAGAATTTCTCGATAAAATTTTGTCATTTCGGATTTTGTTTAAAGTGTAATATAATCTTCCATGCATTATTCAATAACAAAATAAGTATCATTTATTTACATAGGCATACATGTATATATACATACATGGAAAATAAACATGAATAACACGGAATAAAATTTCCACTTTTATCGTCATTTATGTTTTCAAATAAAAATGTAAAATAAATATTATGAACGATGTATTATTTTTTGAAATTAAGAGCGGGTGTGAGACTTACGTTGCCGATTTCTTGTATTGTATTAGTAACAACTACTGTACTTATCTTTTACAATGGTATACAATATCTGACTTCTCACATTTGTATATTCACAAGAATTAGATGTGCATTTCTTCATTCTGAGGCCATAAAACAAATACCTTAAATTACATCCCTCTAATTTTCCAGTAAGGAATTTCGGAAGATGAATTACGGATTCTGTTGAGTGTAACTCCAAAAAGTTACTTGCAACTGCTCAGTTATCACCCTCAAAGCAGATAAAAATAGGTATATGATACATCCACTACTGATTCTTTTGTATTAAAACTATTGTTGCCGGTGATTTTTTCATTTCTTTGTATGTAATTGGGGCAATCAAAGATATGTTTTCGCATGTGAAGACGAGTAATCGAAAGTTAACAAATTGATATCATTTCCCTAGCAATAACCACTCAGAAAATTGTTTAGGACATGTTTAAAGCTGCGGCGGATTAGCCGTGCATACTGGAGCGCCGTGCTGCGGTGCGTACGGCCGTTCGGGGTTGAGTCCCCGCTATGGCATGGGTGTTTGTGTTGTCCTTAGGTTCTTTTACCTTAGTTTAAGTAGTTTGTAAGCTACGGACTAATGATCACGTAGTTGAGTTCAATAGATTTACAAATATTTCAACATTTTGATCTACAAGGATCGACTATGCTATGCGCATTCTTCATTGCGGCAGACGAGGTATCCGGTATAAAAAAAATAAGTCACGAACGATCGCTAGGAAACAAAAGTATAAAATTTTATGTCAAAACTACCCGAGTCGGACGGAAAACCTTTAATATTATTTAACAACAACAATTATTTAAATTTAGGTAATTAATAAATTGAACTGTGTCGTGGACGGAAACAAGGAAGGGCTTGGAGGGTAAACCATACATTCACTGTTGCAAAATCACACTTTATTTTAGTTAGGAAAGCAATAAGGAAATTATATATCCGGACAAGGTACACAAGAAGAACACTCCCAAATCTGGTGTTCCCCAGGGAAGTGTTATTGGACCCCTAGTGTTGCTTATTTTTATAAACGATTTGGGAAACAATTTGATTAGCTCTCTTAGACTGTGCGCGGATGATGCTGTCATTTATCGGTTAGTAAAGTCATCCGAATATCAACTGAAAAATGATTTAGATAACTATCTCAATGGTGTAAAAATTTGGCATTGACCCTTAATAATTAAAAGTGTGAAGTCATCCTTATGACCACTAAAAGAAATTTGGTAAACTTCATTTACTTCAGTCAAATCTACAGACCGTCAGTTCCACTAAATACCTTGGAATAACCATTACGAACAATTAAAATTTGAAACAACACAAAGAAAATATTGTAGGTGAACCAGTCTGAGTTTCATTGACAAAACACTTAGAAGATGCAACAGTTCTACTGAATAAACTGTCTACACTAGTGCATTCTGTTTTTGAGTATTGCTGCGAATTGTGGGATCCACACCAGGTGGGACTGACTGGCAAATTAGAGACAGTGCAGAGAAATGCAGATCGTTTAGTTTTATCGCGATTTATGGGGGAGTGTCACAGAAATGAAGTACTGGTTGCGGTGGAAATCCTTAAAAGAAAGGCGTTTTTTTTTCGCGGCGAGATATATTTGCGAAAATTCTTTCACCATCTTTCTACTCCGAAAGCGTGAAAGTACCTTGCTTGTCCTTCTCTCTTACAAAAATTACGTCTGGTGCGAAAGTTATGTGTTCTACCATATGATGTAAGAAGTGTAACTGACTGACGCTATTTGAATGAAATGTAACTGAATGTGTTTGAACTTGTTCTACCTGAATACCTTTGCACAACGTTATGTTAATCTGACTGCGTATTTTTAACTATATTGTGTGTGAATGTAAAAGTATTGCAAAACCTATTTGACTGCGTAATGTTTATTATAATGAAACACAAACTGCTAATTTTTTCTGTATGAAAATGTCGTAACGAAGTTAACTGTCTGAAAATTACTGATACTAAAAGTCAGTGTGTTAATAATTCTGGCACTACAAACTTGTTTCTGACTGAACCAACAATCTTTAACTGAGTGTAACGAACAAAATATTTATCAGTGCATTCTGATTCAGTGCAAACACTTGGTAACCTGTACTGAACACTGTATGAATTGCCCTACCCTGAAATCTGTAAATTAGACTGAAGTGTAAGCATGACAACAAAAACTGATTCTTTTTCACTTTCACTTTTCGATTACTTTCACTTACTAATCTGGATTTTTGAATTTTTTTTTTTATTTTATTTTTTTATTTTTTTATTTCAGCCACACTGCATAAATTTGCGCAACACCAAACTGCTTTTTGCTGTACTAACTACTGGAAAACTAACTACAGAAAACATCTATGGCACTTTTAATAAAAATTTGAGGAGGGATAAACTGTTAATCTGTTAAGAAACTCGAACTAATTATTAAAAATGAAATATCTGATTTATTTTCAAACTTATGTAACTTCATTAAAATTACTAACAATCTTATGTTTTGGATTTTAAAATCTTTCAGAGAAAAATATAACTCAGATATTTAATCTGCCTACAAAATTATTTCCTTACTGTTAATAAATTTAACTCGATTTACACAAACAATGGTACAACACTGCCATATTTCAAGAACACTACCCATGAAATTCCTATTTCATAAAAAAACGCAATCTCAATTCCTAACACAGAAAGGGGTCCCTAGCATTAATCGTGAGTCCACAAGCTAACAGCAAGATCTTTCCCGATCGCTACTGTTACCATCAGTTCAGCCTAACAATGCGAAATTGTGCCACAGAAACATGCCAAGTATTTCATGAAAATCTATAACTTAAAAAAAACTTCAAAAGATCGTTTCACCGACGTCATCTATTCCTTTAGTCTCCATATCTTAAACTAACAGCTTGGCTCAGCATTCAAGTCTCAAAATCTCATCTCCTCGGCTATCCCGCCGGAACAACTGCACACAACCAAACCACGGTCCCCACACTTCTGCGATCCCATCCGCGCGCCTGGCAAAGTCTGCACACTCAATAATCACTTCCCGTAACAATACTATCACCGTCTCCAGTATCGATAGTACTGCCATCGAAAAATAAGCCTGCAACCAAAGATAAACGACCCATGGCTGACTAGCTTGACACTGGTCTACAATTCGCAGTACATTTGAATATGAAATGTATACCTTCCGATGGCGGGTATCTTAAAAGAGAACATATTTTGTTAACACTCACATACATAGGTAGACATGATAATTCAGCTACAAAACAAAACAAAAATTACTTTTTCCTTTTTCCCGCAAGTTATTAGACAATGGACCTATGGAGAAATATAATAGATGTGTTTTAATTAACTGTCTGCCGTGCACTTCAATATGACTTGCAATGTATCCATGTAGATGTATATGTAGAGGTTCCAGTCCTCCCGCGGGCATGGGTGGGTGTGTTGTCCTGAGAATAAGTCACTTTAAGTTAGTTTATGTACTTTGTACGCCTATGGACTATGACTAACGTAGTTACGTCCCTTACATTTACAAACATTTGAACATTTTATGTTACAACACAGTCCTAACTCTAATATTTGTTGGATAATTCAGCCCACAGGTAAGAGTAAAACATTCTGCCCCAAACAGAGCCATTTTTAATAACACCAGATGTTCTTCGAATTGACGTCTTCCCTACCTTTACACTAGGAGCTTCCTCTAGTTCCAGTAAACTCGATTTCGTTTACATTACTCCTTATTCAAGAGCAGAAACTGTGATTAATGTGGATATTAGCTCGAATGTTTTCGTAGTTCCTACGTCTTCGTAAAGCTATACACATCTTCTCCAGCAAGGTAGAACGTTGTTCCACATCAGCAATGTTGTTATTGCTGTAACTTGCTCATACTTCAAACAGTCTAACTGAAACAACACGTCATGCCGCAATAACAAAGCACAGTATTTGACCCTAAATGAAAGGTTGATACATTGTTATTATTTACACAGGTGTCGACGCTCCTTGTTTTAGTACTGCAGCTATGAATGGTGTGAGTGTTGTGGTGATATAGCACATAGTTAAGAAGAAACATACAGTTTGTGCATGATGGTGCCTAGCATGCATATGGAATGATATATTAGATTTTTAAACATAATCAATGGATGACGCATCATGACTGACTGCTAGAATTCCTGTTTTTAAGCTACCATCTCTGACAACAACTTTCGGTGAATAGTGGTCTAATATTAACGTAGATGTACTATGAAAAACGTTTACCTCAATGTCCCTCGGAACAGTCACCTCCTATAACTATGCACCATTAAGTTATACGATACATATTTCGGAAACTGTGTACGGACTTCCTTTCGGATGGCGTTCCAAAGACGTGTCATGTTTAGTTGTGTCAGGAATACGTCCAGTATATTTCCTTTCAAAGAGAGTTTCATTCGAGGGAATAGGAAGAAGTTTTATGGGCTGAGATCCGACGATTATAGTGGATATTCAAGTTGCTCGACAACGCTCGCTCTCACACAGCCCATATCGTCAGGCAAAAAACGGAGTGGTGTAACTTAAACATCTACCATACACTCCGGTTGTCAGTGCTGCAGACTTCTTCCTATTCTATCGAATGAAACTCGCTTTGAAATTAAAGACTTCAGAAGCTATTCCTAATATCAAAAAGGAACCTTACGCGGCTTTCGAACACCATCCCAAATGAAGACTTCGTGCAAAGTTTCCAGGACATGTATCGCAGAGCTCAGCGGTTCATAGTTATGGGAGGGGACTGTTTCGAAGGACAGTAAGGTAACTGTAGTTTATACTTCATCTACGTTAGTGTTACAGGATTATTCACCGAACTTAAATGTCATAGTTTGTATATAGCAAAGATGTGAAACATAGTGCAGTATCGTAAACTGAATGTCCTTCACTCTCAGGCGCAGTTCCGTCAATTTTTATTACATGTACCGGGTGATGAAAAAGTCAGTATAAATTTGAAAACTTAACAAAACACGGAATAATGTAGAGAGAGAGTTAAAAATTGACACAAATGCTTGGAATGACATAAGGTTTTATTAGAACCAAGAAAAAAAAAAGTTCAAAAAATGTCCGACAGATGGCACAGGACAGCAAAACGTCAGTGACTGCGCATGAAAATCGTGTATAGAAGGTGCTGTAATGAGAGAGTCACATGCACCACCAGTCGCAGCATTTTGACGTTACCTGAAAAGGCGCTTTTAGTGAAGCTGTTTTATCAGAATGGGGCATGTGCTAGTTTAGCGTTACAATCCTATCGCCATAGAAAGGAAATTCGAACGGGTAAAGGTCCGTTGACAAATGCAGCTGTGGCGTTAATGACTTCGAAGTTCGAAGCCACGGGTTCATTACACGATACAACCCGTAGTGGCCGACCGAACACAAGGCGTAATGCAGTTGATACAGTTCAGGAAGAAATGGAGACAGTAGCGGGTTCGTCTACGCACGGGGATGACAGCGCTCGTGCAGTCGCACGTCGCACCGGCATTCCAGACACTACTGTTTGGTTGGCACTAGGCGTACGCTCCGATGCTATCCTTACAAAATCCATCGGCATCATAAACTGTTAGCTGGCTATTTATTGAAGCGGAGGGCATTTGCGGTGTGGGCGTTTCAAAAGATGACGGAAGATGACGATTAGTTGAGTAACGTGTTGTGAACGACGAAGCTCATTTCAGGCTCCGAGGCTCTGTCAACGCCCACAACTGCAGAATTTGAGCTACCGAAAATCCTAGTACTGTCTTGCAACTCCATGCACGACGAGAAAGTACCGGTATGGGTTGGATTTACCACATCTACCGTTATCGGGACTTTTTTTTTTCTAGTAACTGTGTCATTCTGGTTCTGTGACTGCTAGCGTGACGGGTGAGAGGTACGCCGTTATGTTAAAGAATCGCATCATCCCCAGCCTGGCTGATAAAACACCTACTGGAACCATCGCCTTTCATGGGCAAGGGCTCTACCGACTGCTGCACTCCGCTGCAGAGTGAAAGTTTCATTCTGGAAACATCACCTAGGCTGTGGCTAAGCCATGTCTCTACCATATCCTTTCTTCCAGGAGTGCTAGTCTTGCAAGGTTCGCAGGAGAATTCTGTAAAGTTTGGAAAATAGGCGAGGTACTGGCGGAAGTAAAGTTGTGAGGAGGAATCCTGAGCCGTGTCGTGATAGCTCAGCCGGTAGAGCGCTTCCCCGCGAAAGGCAAAGGTCCCAGATTCGAGTCCCGATTCCGGCACACAATTTTAATCTGTCAGGCAGTTTCATATCAGTGCACACTCCGCTGCAGAGTGCAAGTTTCATTCTTGTGTTTTATTGTTAACCCTCACAATTTATTCCGGCTCCTGTTTCCTCGATTGACCCCATCCTTGATTTAATTACTGGCGCAAGTACCATCGACCTCTCTGTGCATGCACCGCTCGTGGCGCTGTTTGATCTATCGCGCGTCGATTGTCTTCTGACTGGTGTTTTCCTTGCCGCGTGAGGCGCGACCACAGAATAGGGAGCATAGAGAAGGGAAATCTGGGGGCGGCGCCTTTGATCTGTATGTTACCAAGCGTTGCGCTCGACGCCATATTGAAAAGCAGTAAACGCGGAACTAGAGCTACTTAAGTCCTTTGGCTGGAAATTGACTTTTTACGAACTGCAGCCGATCTCACCAACTTTTACGAAAGGAAATGGCTTTTCCTTATGCTCTCCTCTATTTTGCGCCCTGTTCCTGCACCTAATTGTAATCCAACGGAAAAAATAGACCTAAATTTTAATACAACTACGAAAATGTACGATGGAATCAATGATCGTTTTATTTAGTGTTTATCTATAGAAAAATCCCAAGTAACGCGAAGTTATGTTTGGGAAATTAGTTATAAAAGAGAAGGTGACTTTACAACTGCCAGGTTTTATTTGGCAGTTAGGTGCTGAACACCATCGGCCGCCTTTTCTTTTATTGCTGCTCATAATAAAAACGGAACAGCTCCAACTACTGACACACAGTTCTTTCTTTTCACTGCACCAAATACTTGTTTACTTTTATGCGATTCAGGCAGTTAAAATACACAATTAACAAACAAAGACGGCGCATTACCACACTACAGAGTAGGGAGTGACCACGCGTTTACTTCTTTTCAAGATGGCCGATTAACCGCATGCGCACTAAATTTTGGACGACAGACTGCAGCGGGAGTTTCCTTTCTGTATACTCCTTATTCTGTGGCGCGACGGTGACGCGTCGAGGCAGTTAGAGAGAGGAGTCATTTGATACGTTGCATGCCATCGCCAAGGTCATTCTGATTAAGGGGCCGTTTGTGGCCGGGCCCGGCGTGTACATCGGAATTGTTCTGGGTGGAACTCTGTCCGTGGGGAGCCATGCATGCCATGAACTGAAGAGATTGGTCCGGAGAGGCCTTTATGTCAAGTTATAACAGCACCTCGGCGCGGGCTGTTTACGTTGTCTCCCGGCTATGCGATCGCGTTCCTAGCAGCCGTCCGACCCCGCGTCCGTCCCTCGCCAAACGTGGAGCTGCCAACAACTGCTAGAGTACTCCGCACTCAGCCCCGGCTGCACGTCGCGTCGTTCCAGCCGCTTTTAATCTGATATCTATGAAATGTTTCCGGGCGTTAGTTGACACTCCTACACCATCGCGAGGGTGCCTGCACTTGTGGAGTAAGGAATAAGGCCGGTATTACACTATCAAATTTTCTTTGACAAAGAATTTCTGTTAAAGAAAATTGGGCAGTGTAATATGGAACTTTGGTCAAAGTTGCCTTTCGTCAAAAATTCTTTGATCAAATCTAGAAGCTCACCGTAGATTTGATCAAAGAAAGCGTTCGTCTTATGTTAACTGCGGTGAGAAATATGACCGCTTTAAGCGCTAGCATCGCTGTAGCAGTTTTTGACGTACTGTTTGATAACATGACCGCGTAATTCGTATTGAGAGTCGTCGCAACAACTAAATTTATGCAGTTGTATAAGGTTGATTATAAAAACCGGCTGCATCGAGCCGAAAGCTAGATAATTGCGTAATTCATTAGCGATCATGTGAGTGCTGTTTGCACGGCAGACGACATAAAAATGAAAATTGTCTCTGCACCAGTTTTGCAGCGGAGAAAGCAAAAGTACATAATGACACTGTTTAATTCCCTACATATATTTAGTCAGACAAATGCTATTTACACGATATATAATACGCAAAATATAAATGTTTCAAAAGTTTTTGTTTACTGTAAGCGCGATCGAGTACTAACAAAACCGGAAACAGGGCACAGGCTTCTTCCAGCGACAAATGTACTGCAATATTTAGAGCAGAACACCACTGCAGACGCAAGCGTCACCCTTATTGTCAGTCTTCCAAACGGCGAGAAGAACCGCTTTCGAGTGGTACAGCGGCTCTCGCCTCAAGTGTATCGTGTAATGCAGCCTAATATTACATATTTGTAGAAAACGACGAAGTACTTTGACAAGCTACACTGTAGATGTCTATTATGATTAACAAAAAAACTTCACTTTTTTTTCCGAATATGTCTTAAGAGTACAGCTTAAATTGTTGTGAGTGAACAAGAAGCGATGACATCTACAGTCTAGCTAGTCAAAAGTACTTCGCCCTTTTCTACAAATATCTGATGTTAGGCATTATTATACGATTCACCTGAGGCGAAGGCCGCGGTACAAGTAAAAATGGTTCTGTTAATAAAGGCACGCTTCCAGATGTCTAGTCGTTGCAATTATTGTAGGCGTACATGCAATCTAAGTGTATAAATAGATATTTGTAATCTATGTAATCAACAACTAAGGTTGTTGCACTGTGATAGATTCTTTGTCAAAGAAAATTTGATAGTGTATTGTCACCATTTCACTACGTCAAAGATTCTTTGTCGACGAATATTGGACAAAGATACTTTCTCAGAGAAAATGTGATAGTGTAATACCGGCCTAAGTAAGTTAAGTGACTGATACAGTCCTGCTGCGCAGATTTGTGTGTGTGAATCTGCCAGGGTCGGTGGTCGTTCCACAAGCGCCGTCGTTGCCTGTGTCTGCGTGTGTTATACCGCACTTTTAGTTCGGTTCAACTGAATTTTTTTTCTCTTTGGTCGGAGTAGCATGTAGTCTATAAATAACTTGGTTAACGTAACTGGGGAATTTAACTGGTTTGTTTCCCTCTCCTAGCTCGCATCTGCACCTGCGGTAGTTGTTTAACTTAGTTCTTTTTTTTATCTTCTCCTTGCAGAAATTTTCCCTCCGTGAGTGCATCGCCACCCCGCAGTTGTAATTTGCTGTTCTATCCGTTTGTGTAAGCCCCTTCGTGTTAGAGCTGTAGTTCTCATTGACCGTTGGGCAGCTTATTCCTCTCCTTCCTGTTCTGAGTCAGCTCATCTGTTTTACCTGCGTGGGTGTATTAAATTAACGAGTAGCCAGCTCCCCCACTTCAGTGTAATTTTCCTGTAACTACGCTGAACTGCGGTCATTTAATTTGCAGAGACCATTTGTAATTTCTATTGTGTGTTGTCTAATTGACCTTCTGCCTATTGGTATCATTGGGCGCAGTTTCCTGCTGCCAGCCTCTATTAAAGTAAAACTCAGACTTTACTTAAATTTTTGAGCTCGTCTTTAGTGTGTTTTGATAATTGTATTTTTAAAGGGATGTGTTCTCGTAAATTTTGGAGCCCCATTTTAGTGTGATTTTTGTAATTAAGATGAGCTGTTTTCGTTTAAATTGCAGGGGTCATATGTAAATTCTATTGTATTTACTAGGGTTGCTTTTCATTTAAAATTTTCCAATTTCGCTTAAATTCCTGGGGTCATTGTGTTTTTTATTGTATTTTAAAGAGTTGCTTTTAATAAATTTTGAGCCCTATTAACTTGTCAAAAATTGGTTTTCTCAACTTGGCCTTCTGCTGTGCATCACTTATCTTAATTGTTTTGTTGAGCCTTCAGCCTCTAATTACTTAATTAAAACAAATGGAACCTGAACTTACAACCCTTGCTTAACTTCATCAACCATCTACCTACCGCTCTCGCAAACCTACCCTCTGTGTTGGATAACTCCATGTTGTGAAAAGCTGGTGAAGCTAGCTGTTTGACGGTCGAGTGGCTACCTGAATTTCTCTCAAAAGTTTCCAAAATATTCTATAACGGTGTAGTTAAAACATAATTTACCGTATCCAAACTTATTGATGACGAAAGTAAAGATACTTAAAAAAAAATCATCATAGCTGATATTTAACACCGATTTTCGAAATTTCTCCTGCTAAATTCGATATGTTACAATTTCTGCGACTTCTGCAAATGCAATCTAATTAAATTTGATATTCCTGACAATAGAGAGGTAGGGGTAATGTACAGAATCTCGATGTGCAGTGGAGGAGTTATAAAGGAGGGGGGCAGGGAGCAGAGTAGTGTGGGGGTTTGGTGCAGGGGGCAGGAAGCGCCGGCAGCAGTCACTCAGTTCCGGCGTGTATTGCCAAATTTGAATAAAAATTTAATGTAATTCAGGTGTTTAGATGATGATTTCGTGTGGCATTCTTGGCCGCTAGACCCCAGCTGGGATCATGTTCGGCCTGCCTGGTGCCAGTCTTTCACTGGGGCGACTCGCGCGTCGATGATGATGAAATGGTGTTGAGGACGACACAACACCCAGTCGCCGAGTGGAGGAAATCTCCAACCCGACCAAGAATCGAACCCGGGCCCCCTGCGTGGCACGCTGTCCACCGGACTACGGAGGCGGACAGGTTTTATCATCAACTAGCAAACCCGGCAACGCTTCGCTATAGCTAATGCGTATGGAATATATACCCTTTTGTCTTTTCCCTAAAGTTTATCCCTTCCTCCCTTCTCCCCCTCCCCATACCTTCACGCCACTCCCTCTTATCTCTCACACCATATCCATCTCCTCCCCGCTCCTTTCTGCGTTTTTATCAACCACACACCCCTTTTTCCGTTTTATTTTAAAGAAGAAGAGAAAAAAACAGCTTTCCTGTTTTATGTTAAAAATCACTGGGAAAAGGAAAGCCGGCCGCGGTGGCCGAGGGGACTGAGGCGCTTCAGTCACGGTCTGCACGGCCACTACGGTCTGGGGTTCGAATCCCCCCTCGGGCATGGATATTTGTGTCGTCCTAGTTCGTAAGTAGTTCATAAGTAGTTTGTAAGTTTAGGGACTGATGACCCCGTAGTTAAGTCCCATAAGCTTTACAAACATTTGAACATTTGAACATTTTTGGAAAAGGAAAACAAAATCTCACATACTTACAATACACCTTGTTTTTCTCGCAGCGAGAAGAATTGTAAGGGTCCGACCATTAGAACAAAGATTAATTATCAAAGCAAGACTTATTAGTCTCCAGGGAGTTACTGCGATCGTTATATGAATAAAATTCTTGAATATCCGTCTCCAGATCGCTTATATTTTCTAAAACATGACCGGTTTCGGGACAGCTGTCCATCTTCAGATCAAATTTTGAAGTTACAGAGTAACCTGTCCTGTGATGAACGAATGTTCACAGTCGTTACTGAACATTCGTTCATCACAGGACAGGTTACTCTGTAACTTCAAAATTTGATCTGAAGATGGACAGCTGTCCCGAAACCGGTCATGTTTTAGAAAATATAAGCGATCTGGAGACGGATATTCAAGAATTTTAAAGATTAATTAGGATGACAGGTAACTTTGGAGCTGCGAGGCTAAAGAAGGAAACCAAAACCACAGAACCTTTTGAAAGAACTCTAACTGGACTTAATCGACCAAGATTTAAATATCCGTATCCGCCATCAGCTATAGCACAAGCAGTTGAAAGAATATTTCCTGGGCAGTTTTAGCTGCAAGCAGTTCAAGAACAGCAAGGTCTTCTACAACATCTAGAAGTTGAACATAGTTGTAACCATTTTAAAAATTACTGACTTAATGGATTTTATGATTCCTAATAGATTTTATCGAAGCAATTTTAACATATTGCATGCTTTATCCCTCCGCTCTGAGGTTCTTTCTAGGCAGAGAAAGAAGCGAGTCAACCTCCCTCAAGAATCAAGTTTTATAAATAGAAGACAATATGAAAATATGTAATCCTTCCCTCAACAATAAATAAATGGTGTCATCACAGCAGAAATGTTAACCTTCCTTGGCCTAAAACGAACTTATTTCATATTCAACAAAAGGCCCGCCATTCCAATAAGGAATGGAATGAAAAAAAAGGCATACAACAGCCGCGGCGAAGCGGCCGAGCACGTTGAGGCGCTATGCTTCGATGCTCGAGGCCGTTCCCCATCGGCGGCTCGAAACCCCCCTCGAGCATGGATGCTTTTGCCGTCTTTAGTGTAAGGTAAAGTGGTTTGTAAGTTTAGGGACCGATGACCCCACAGTTAGGTCTCTTAAGCTCTACAAACATTTGAATGGAAAATAAAATAAATGTAGTATGATCATACTTTAATGATGGAAACTGCATATGACACAAAACAATTAATTGAAATACTATAAGTGGAATGGAAATATAACTTTTCGAAAGTCTTTGTGTTGCTTTCATTGTAACGCTTGTTGATGAACGGTGGTTTTTGTCTTTCCGTCCGGAGAGAAAACGAACAGAGCAGATGGTTTACCAACTCTTTAACACGCCACGTACAACTACCTATGGGAAAAGCACGGCAATTCAAGATTTATTCCACAAACTTCCAACAACAGGCTTAGCGCTTTTTCAATCGCCATGACGTTGCGCCTACGCTGACAAATATTACGACGCAGCAATGAAGACATTGTTCTAAAAAAATAATCCACGATCTGTACTTCATTTGTTTAACACTCAAAAATACCACGGACTGACAATGATTCTATCTTTGCAACGCCCCAAAGATATGAGCACACGGGTAAGACCATGGAGGTAAGAATAATACAGAGGGACTTCTGAAGAAACAAAGTTTCATGATAAATGTGTCTGGCTGTTTTGATCTTTTATTCTAGCCTCTTTGGCGTATTTGTTCGCTCCGTTATAGCGTATTTGGTTGATAGGCTAGTTACGAATGAATAAGCTGACTGATGGAGAATCTAGAAACTGATCCGAGTTGGAAGCGTACTTTCAGTTCTAAAATTCTGATATTTTCCAGTAGATTTTCCAGAAAGTTTCTTTCATACAAACGTTGTCCTGTGAATTACGAAGTGAATAAAGGAAAGATCAGCGAAATCTGTAAAGCTATTCTGAAGTGATGCGTTTTCATACATGTGGCAAATCATTTTTAGTAATATCGATAGATGTTTTATGTCACGTGACACAGGAACGCGGTCAAATGGGACAAAAAGTACCCTATGTCCATCACCTGCTTCTAAGCTACCTCCCCACCAATTTTGAGCCAAATCGGTTCAGACGTTCTTTAGTTATAAATAGTGTAACGAACACGACTTTCTTTTATACATATAAATTGTTATCTATTGTTACTACCTACCTCTCGAGCAGACAATTAAGCATTCCCTAGGGGGATTTTATTGGATTGGGGAGGGGGTACTCAGTGCACCTGATGGTCAGCCTTATTTAGCTCCTTTCCTTGTGTACAGAGCTACGGGTATACGGGCAGAAGGTTTGTGGTTGACCTAGGTCTGTCCATCAAAAAGTAGCGCAGCTCTCTCATGAATCCAATACTGGTGGAATTTTGTGTGCATATGTAAAGTAAGGTATACGACTTACTAGAAATGTGATCAGTGTGTCGCAGTGCCTCTGCTTCTTTCGCTACCAGCGACAGCAATACAGGGGTGACATCGCAAGTATATCAGGCGCATTTTCAGCTATATATTTGTCAGACATTTCTAGTTTCGTTTTTGCTGTGTGTACTTGGAGTCATCCGAAACAAACGCTGCCTGCCACCACAATTCGGTGATTTCTAGTGTAGACGAGTCGTCGGTTTCTTTCCCGTTACAGGCAGAATGACTTTAAAGGTGTACTTTTACGCATTTGTTCGAAAAATTAGTCCCATATCAGTTTAATAAGATAATCAGTTTATTAGAAAATTATAATAGTAAATCAAGATCAAAAGGCTGTTATCCAGAAGTATGTAAGAAGCAGTTAACCTGATGACGTGCTCCTTCGTGTTTGCTGTCCCTTTTAATACGAATTCATAAACTAAGGTATTGGATTAATTCAGTACTTTATGAATGAACTGTTCAATTCTCCTTCTAAAAAAGTTTAATTGTAACGAAATTGCAAGTATGTGGTGAAACAGAAGAGAAAATACACCTGAGGACATGCTCTATAACGTGAGGGGCTGTAAGACTGAGGCTCCTCACTACAAGATGGCAGAAAAAAAAATCCGAAAAGGTCGCATCCAAATGTTCAAATGTTTGTATAGCTTAACTACGGGGTCATCAGTCCCTAAACTTACAAACTACTTATAAACTAGCTTATACTAAACACGGCACAAATATCCATCTCCGAGGGGGGGGATTAGAACCCCCGACCGTAGTGGCCGTACAGACCGTGACTGGAGCGCCTCAGTCCCCTCGGCCACCGCGGCCGGCGGTCGCATCCACTCGGTATATCGATGCAGCATGCAACAACTGGTTTTAACCTAACAGATTGTTTTCGATATTTCTTACCATGTATTTGTGTGTTATATAATGTTTATCTCTTCGTTCTTTTTGTCCTGTAGGTCAGGGAGTAAACGTCTGCAGAGAGCGTACTACAAAAACTATTTACTGCGGCCGTCAATAAAGTTACATAGATAAGTAAATAAATTTACAGTTCTCGTAGAAAAGGAGGCGAATCACTGGGTGCAGAAGGAGAGACAAAGTAAGAATCTGCGACGCTCTACAATGGACACCCCTGAAATGATTTGAAGATTGTGGTTGATAGATACACTGAACATTGTATGTAGCGACGGCAGTAAACTATTTTAAAAATTTGTCCAAGTTTGTAAGTAACTTAATGAACCACGACAGATACTTCCTTACTGATATTGATCTCTTCACGGTTTGAGGCAATAATTCAATCCGATGATTAGAGCAGTGATTGAAATCGGATTCGAAGTCTCGCTTCAGTAAGCAGTTTCAGTTCGTGGCAGAATCTCATTACATTATTGATTCCTCTGCGAATAACTCGTTACTTTCGTCTAAAATTCTCGGCGACAGCTTGCCATCAGCAGTGCAAGCGTCTATGGAAGATCTTAACTGGGAAGATGTAAACTGGGTTAGAATGAAATTCTGCAATGCAAGGGAAAGGTAGTTGACCTGGTGATGAATCTCTAAGTACTAAATACGTAAATTATTAAGTTTATCGTACAAACAAGAAATTTGTGAAGACGAGGAAGCAACAATACAAAAGAATATTGTCAGAAATGAAATAAATGTAAGAAAAAAATCATTCACTGACAATGGAAAATTATGGAGTCATTAGGAGTAATTCTTCCATTGAAAAATATTATGTACCACCCAATTGAACGGTTAAGCATATATTATCAGATAGGAAAAAATTTCCATCTAAAGTTCATAATGAATTCTGGAACGTTCAACACTGAGGATCAAAAACTCAATAAAGAGACAGATCGAATTCAGAGACTCTTGAATCACAACGACGGTAAATACATTAGTGTACCGTTTTCACATCCTCCATTTTGCTGACACGTGATATCAGTGTGGTGCCTCTGAATAATACTACGTCCAGTGTGCTAATTTATAGAATCAGGTATGTGCAGAGATAAACTGGAAAAACATATCGCGCAACATGTACGATCCCTTTTACCGCCTACTTGGCTCATTGTCCTGTCACTAAGCAAAGTTTCAAAAAGAATGTCCTACATGGAAATTGACGGAATCATACAACAAAATGAAGTCAATTTCAAAATGTTCAAGAAATATTTTACTTCTAATATTAGAATTGCTCCAAGTGTCCACCAACATAATTACGAACAACGTTTAGACTATAGCTAAATCACGACAAATGTTACACATTGTATCAGCGTTTACATAAGTTATGGCAGCTGTTATTTTGTTCAATGATCTTCTGTGTCACTAGGTAAAGTGAGATGAACACACTTTCCTCCACAAGAAAAAAACGCTTTACGACTTGTCTTACGGTCTAGTGTGCAAGGAGTGCAAGACAGCTTCTCGGAGGTAGAGCGCCCTAACCAACGTTGTGGCCGAGTGGCATTGAGAAAATGACTTACGTTGTTACAGCAGTGTGGAGAAGCTTGTGGTTATCGTGTCCCCATACGTAGGTGGTTGCCAACAAAAATGGTTCACATTCAGGAGAGAAAATTAGTGAGAGAAATTGTGCATATTAATTTCGCCACAGTGAATAACGCCTTATTGTTAATGATTTCTACCACTTATCGTACATCATTTCTGTGACGCTCTCTGTCCTATATCGTGATAATACCAAACTAGTTGCCCTTCTTTGAATTTCTTCTATTTAATCAGTCAAACATACCGAGGATCCCAAAATAGGCAGCAAAGCTGTAAAATACGATGTAGGCAGTTTCTTTAATAGAACTGTTGAATCTGTCAATGAAACGTAGCCTTTTGTTCGTTTTCCCCACGATTTTTTCAGTGTGTTCGTTCCAGTTAATGTTGTTCGAAATTCTAATTCAAATGTTAGTACAGCTTATGGAACTTAACTACGGGGTCATCAGTCCCTAAACATACAAGCTACTTATGAACTAGCTTATACTAAAGACGGCACAAACATCCATAATCGTGGGGGTTCGAACCCCCCGACCGCAGCGGCCGTGCAGACCGTGACTGCCACGCCTCAGACTACTCGGTCAGCGCGGCCGGCGAAATTCTAATTCCTAGGCATTTAGTTGAATTTAATGAATTTAGATTTGACTGGTTTATTGTATAAATGAAGGTAATGGGTTTTTTTGCCGATCATATGGATGCCCTCACACTTTTCATTATTTAGGAACACAATATTCAAATGTTTGTAAATCTACGGGAGTTAACAACTGCGGTTATCAGTCCAAAGACTCAAACTAACCTAAGGACAGCACCCGAAGGATAACTCGAACCTCTACCAGGGAGCAACCGCGCGCTACAAAGCAAGGCATTTCCACCGCGGCATGTAGGGTCACTTGCCAATATTTGCACCATGCAGATATCTGACATAAATCATTTTTCAGTTGCTTTTGATCTTCTCGTGATTTTCTATCCTTTAATTGATAGCATCATCCGCGATCAGTCTAACAGAGCTACTCAGATTGTGTCCTAAATCTCTATCTATATAAAAGCGAAAGGACACTCATTCAGACACTCACTCACTTACTCGCTGACTAAACACGAAATCTCGAAAACTACTTCACCTATGAAGCTAAAATTATGCAGGAATGTAGTTCATCGCTAGAAGACGTCGGCTAAGAAAGGATTTTGCGATGGGGCCGATAGTTCAGGAGATATGACGCCATAAACAATGAAAACTTCCCCGTATTGCGGCACGTGATAGTGTGACTTTATCAGTCCACTATTTGAGAAGGAGAGGACTTAGCGACTTGAAACAAACTACAAACATTATTTCAAACCTTTAGAAAACTTTTTATCGCTGACAACCCCAGCAAAATGATGAAAAGAAAAAAGTCGAGAAATGTTAAAGACAATATACACACATATCACTGAACGTACGTTCGAAATTTCATCATAGTACGAGGCACAGTTCATGAGATATGGAGTAATAAACAATTACGGTAATGAAAAACCGCCACATCAGTGGTTTTCCTACTTACTCTATTCGCGACGTATATTGCAAACGTTTTACATATGCACCACTGGATATAGTGGATATATATAAAAGCTAAAGGTCACTCACTCACTGACAAAACACGAAATCTCTAAAACTACTGCACCTATGAAGCTGAAATTTGGCCGGTATGTAGTTTAAAGGTAGAAGATGTTATTTAAAAAAGTATTTACGATAAGACTGAATGAAAGTGCATAGCGGAGGATACTTTTCCTACACACTGACGAAATCTACAGTTTCATTCCGACCTTCACGAAACTTTGCACGCTTGACCTTCCAAAGGAAAGTCACCGTCTACCTAAAGTTTCATACGGTGCAAAGGGGAGAGCATCTTGCAAGATAAAAACGATTCCCTAAGCTAGTGGTTTATAAAAATGAGGAACCGTAGAGGCCCTATGACCCCAGGGGAACGCCAGGTATCACTTCTTTTCTACATGACGACTTTCCGTCAATTACAACGTACTGTGTCCTTTCTGACAGGAAATCACGACCTCAGTAGCACAACAGTGGCGATATTCCATAAGCACGCAATTTGATATAGACCTGTAATTTCGCGCATCACGCTTATTGGAATTCGAGTGATCTAGGCAACTTTCCAGTCTTTTGGTACTGATCTATCGCTGAGCGAACTGTTGAATATGATAGGTATTGAGCTGTTGCATCTGCATACTCTGAAAGGTACCTGATTGGTATATAGTCTAGACCTGTAGACTTGCATTTGATTTAAGTTGCTTTGGTACTTCAGGGATAACTACTTCTATATTATGCATGCTGCCGGTTATTGTTTAGAATTCTGGAGTATTAGCTTTGTCTTCTTCTCCGAAAGAATTTCGGAAAGCTGTGTTTAGTAATTCTGCTTAAGCAGAACTGTCGTTATTGGCATCACCGTTGATACAGTGATTTATTGTTTTGCCGCTAGTATCAGGGTTTCCTTGTGGTAAAACCATAAAATTCTCGTAATGATATTAGAGCTAAATATCGAGTTTCTGAAAATTTTTTGCCAGTCTTTGGGGCTTTATTTGTGTTTAAATTTGACATGCTTCTTTCTCTGCATTTTCAAGAGGAATGTACCTTTTTTGCTTACCACGACGAGTCCGCTCCGCATTTTATTTGGTATAAATATCACAATAGCTATCGATATTATTTCGTTGAATGTCACCCACTTCTGATATACACTCACATTGTTACTTTCATTCTGTTCCTTTTTTGCGTAACACGACGAGTCCGCTCCGCATTTTATTTGGTATAAATATCACAATAGCTCTCGATATTATCTCGTTGAATGTCACCCACTTCTGATATACACTCACATTGTTACTTTCATTCTGTTCCTTTCTCGTTTGATCCTTTTTTCAACACGTGCGTCACAATTTTGTTGTTCATCAAAGATGTCAGTGTGTCGGATGACAGACGTTTGCTCAGTTTTAAGACTGGGTCTCTGCAAACAACATTTGTAAAATGTAAACTTTCACGGCCGGAATGGTCAAAATTACTAAAAATTTCCGGGATATTATGCCGTGATCTAGTAGATTTATTGTCGAAACCCAACGTTTCGTCCTCGACTGCGAAGGACATTCTCAAGGGGAATCGTGGCACTTTGAATGTCTGATACACACCCTGACTCGCTACTGACTAAGCCAAACTCCGTTTACGAGGGCTCGCGCGTAGAGGTGTGACGTCAGATATTTGACAAGCGCGCGCAATTCGTCATTGCCGATTGCCGCCGTCCTGTAATATCATCGCATGGTGGAAGACTGTTACATTTCTTCTTCAACACCGGAATCCATATTTCATTTTAATTTCACATCCTCCTCCATCCTATTGAAATTATTGGGGTGTTTTACAATTTGTATAGCCTCCCTGTACAGTCTTTCGTGGTATCCATTTGTGACTGCTAAAACCTGAGAATGTCCTCCGCAGTCGAGGACGAAACGTTGGGTTTCGACAATAAATCCACTAGACCACGGCATAATAGCCCGGAAGAATTTAGTAATTTTGATGACAACATTTACATGCTTTTCAAAACTAACAGAAATGTGACTGTACCGAATCTCTACTGCGGCGCATAGAACACGAGCGGTGTTTTTGATTACGCTATCCCAAAAAATCAGCTGTGGTGGAACATGATTTAGAAAACGGACACCGAATTGCTTTCGACGAGACATCTATTATTAAACGGAACAACAGCTTCTGGCACAGCGTAATAAACAAGGCAGTAGAAATCAAAATTTCAGAAAACACCCTCAATAAAGACGGCGGTTTGCAGCTAATTGCATTAATTGCGGATTTGAAGCGGGCGCGGCGTACGCGCGACCAAATAATGGTCTTATATGGTCAAGGAACTGGGCACCAGTGACGTCACTGGCGGCGGCGTGGCTATATAAGCACGGCAGCGGCCGCGAAACGACAGTCATCCACTGGAAAATGGCAGAGTAGTTCCCTGTCGAAAACTCGTGGGCAGTAAACCACATGTCGCGGCTTGTAACCCGAGAAGATTTCATTAATGGATATCGCCGCGAAAACATGCACTCATATGAAAAGAAAGTTATTAGGGTGTAAACCTGGATTGTGAACAAATGCAAGTAGAAATCGGCTTAGTCCTTTAGAGGTTAACATCACGGTTTTCATTTTACGCTACTTGGGGATGTCACGGAAATGGAAATTTGTGTGGGGGTTTGAACCACCAGCCTCCTGAATAGTAGACCGGTATTTTCCCCCTGCGCCACCTCGGGCATTTGTAACAGACGGATTAGGTAAGAAGAAACAAACGCCTTCAAATCTATTTGCTCGCAGAAGAAAGGCTTCTGAGATTCTGAATGCACTTTACACACGGGTATCCTTCCATAATTAACAGCGCTTCTTTACTTTTACTTTTGCACCAAGGGATTGTACTTAATGTGCATAGAGTCTTGGCTTACTTTAGTAGGCCAAAAGGAATTTATCGACGTTACGGGCAGACGTTGGTCAAAAAAGTGAAAAAATCCTAATTACAGCGTAATTTATTAGGTTGATGTTTCAAGACTGACATCTCAATGTTTCGTTATTGAATTATGTCGTGGTTGCACCCGCTACTGACTGTCTTTTACTGCTAAATATTATTGGTTGCTGCACCAGCCGGCCCATAACAGAGTAGAGAGTATTTTATATATTTTTGTGTTAATTTTATGGTCATACGATCTAAACGAGCAGCAGACGTATTTAGAATCCTTTGACAAAGATTATACCGCCATGTTCCTTTGTTTATAACGTAATTTTCTTTTAATTGTGCAAGGTACGGTTTGTTTGATTGCTCTTATTGTGACACACACAAAAAAATGATAGTGATGAAGAAGGAAAGTGGCAGGAGATACAAAAGTAAAAGTGCAGTAAGAATTATCAGGAATGAAATGGTGGGATGGAGGCAGCTAAGATGAAGGAAGGAAGGAAGCTTAGGGTTTAACGTCCGTCGACAGTTTGGTCATTAGAGACGGAGCTAACGCTCGGTTTTTGGGTAAGGAGAGGGAAGAATATCGGCCGTGCCCTTTGAAAAGAACCATCCCAGCATTTGCCTGGAGTGATTTAGGGAAATCACGGAAAACCTAAATCTGGATGGCCGGAGGTGGACTGCTGGGATGAAACTGATATTCCAAAGAACAGTAGAACAATATGGAGTTGTGTCAAGCACCTAGGTGATGGAGATTCCAGTGCTTTTAAGACTGTTTTAGAGAAAAATCCTTATGGTTCACAAGTAAAAATTGAAAAACTTAAATGTGTGGAACGTGTTCAGAAGCGAATGGTTGGCAGACTTCTCAGACTGAAAGAAGAAATGAAGGGCAAAAAATTAGAAGTTGAAAAGCCACTGGGAGGTGATAATAGACTGGCAGCAAAGAAATTCATACACTATGAATATATAATGGGAAAGCCATCAGGAACAATGTACACAGTGTGAAAGCAATGCAGCAAGCAGTGTGGGCAATATTCTTCCACAAACTTTCCACATATGAGACTCCTCAACACCCCCTCTGTGACATATCATAATGCAAATATCTTCAGCAAAAGCCAGTGGAAAGTCATACACCCGTAAGAATGGTTTGACACTGTTTTAAATATTATAAAGCCAACTTTCAGATATCTAACGAAACCTGAACTTCTGAAAACATATGTGCATGGGAAAACCCAAAATACAAGTGAGAGCAACAATCACGTTATATGGCTGCGTTTCTGTTTGTGTCCTCAAATGTTGTGAAGAAAGCTGCATGTGAGGCCTGTTTTGCGTTTAACAGTGGAAATGTAGGTAGGATTAAGAGCTTGCAGAGATTACGCTTCCATCCAGGTGTATTCACACTGACAGAGCACAGGAAGCAGAGGAAAATATCCAAAAGATGGCTAGGCTAAGGAGACAGGGAAAGATAAGATCAAGAAGATAAGGAAGAGAGTAAAGGTTATGGATATGGAAAGCATTAGTTAAAAATTGTTAAAATTAATATAACAATTTTAAATGAAATTCATTCTCTCCATAAGTTTTATGGGACTGCAACTGATAAATTTGTAGGTGGAAGAAGGTACCAGCAGCTGTGTAATAATCATTTATTCAATAACGCGACCGTTTCGGTGTTACAATCACACCATCTTCAGGCAACCGTTGTGCAACTGTCAGCACTAACACCGGTGTTAACGGCTGTCCTTTTCAAATGTGCTAGTACAGACTGTTATGTACGAAGACATGGACCTGCCACTAGGCAGAATACAGTTGCAAACGGGCGCCTGATGATGGTGTGATTGTAACAGCGAAACGGTCGCGTAATTGAATAAATAATTATACTTTTGCGGGTACTTTCAAAATGTTCAAATGTTTGTTAAGCTTATGGGACTTAACTACGGGGTCATCAGTCCCTAAACTTACAAACTACTTATATACTACTTACAAACTAGGACGGCACAAATATCCATGCCCGAGGGGGGATTCGAACCCCCGACCGTAGCGGCCGTGCTGACCGTGACTGGAGCGCCTCAGTCACCTCGGCCACCGCGGCCGGCGCGGGTACTTTCTTCTGCCTTCAAATTTGAATGAGATTTCCCGTAAAGAGTCTCTTTTTTTATTATTTATTTTTTTATTGAGATATAATGTACTTTTTCTCGGGATCTATAAATTTGGTACGGTTCTAAAATATTACTTACAGAACAATCCTGTGTAGCACTTTGTTTGTCTTGTGCCTGAGAGTAGGTCTTTCCTGCTTAAGGGAAGTAGAGCACCCTAAGTTAACATGAAACGTGAAAGGTTGTTGGAAGTAACCAAAACCTTAAACAAAAATCAGTTGCATACGTTTTAATAGTCTTTAATGCAGAGATACACTGTAAAGTTTAAGTTTTAATGCTTTAATTGTTTATGTGGAAAGGTACATTATATGTGCACCAGTAATTAAAAATTCATATGCATATAAAATGAAAGTACATGAATATGGTCAAACAAAAACTGTACAGAATATTTGACATTATGTAGTACACAATAGTGCCAAGTTTTAAATTTGTAAATATAACATGGTAGGATATCATATTTTAAATGTCAGTATGCATGTTGGCCTACGTCTGCCCTTAACACCCTTATTGTCAATCATTGTCGCCGTAATCGGAAGCGGTATCTCTCTCCCGTCATATTTTACGCACGCATATTAGCAACGAAAGCGGCTTCAGGGGATTTCGGTTGCAACATACCTCGAACCGCATAATAGAGTTGTTTCAAATACCGTGATGTTAATAAACTAACTATAACAGGTAGATTATGAAAACAGTCCAAATTCCAGAAAAGCGGTATTAATCCACTTCCTGGCGCGTAAATACCATCCAGGCTGCATTAACATACTATTTCTGCGCACAGTAAAACTTTTCCCCTCCTAAATCGTCCTTTTTATTCCTAACGAATGATTGATTCTCCTCCATATTAAAATTTGTAATGTCAATTTTAAACTTGTAACACAAGTATACTGCAGTATGGACCGTACCTACGAGTGTTAGTAGGTTTCAGCAATCAAATGTAATTTTGATGTCTCCAGGAGAGAATAAGAATAAGACGGACGATTCCTTCATGTGATATATAATTATTTTTTAATTGTTAGGATTCCATTTGGTAATAATTATATTTTCTGTTCATTGAGGAATAGGTTGTAGAATTTTGCAAAACTGTTACGAATTTATGATTCTTTTAGTTTTTCCGAAGTTACATATACGACAAAATTTCGCGATTGCAGCCGGATAACATCGACCTCCTTGCACGATATTTCGGCTGCCAATCTTTCACTAATCTTCAGGTGACCGAGCGAGGTGGCGCAGTGGTAACACACTGGACTCGCATTCGGGAGGATGGTGGTTCAAATCTACCTCCCGTCATCCAGATTTAGGTTATCCGTGATTTCCATAAATCACTGCAGGCAAATGCCGGAATGGCTCCCTTCAAAGGGCACGGCCGATTTCCACCCTTACCCAAATAACCCGAGCCTGAACTCTACCTCTAATGACCACGCGTTCGACGGGGCGTGAGTGTCAGCCTCTGGAGACGGATAGAATTTTTTTTTTTTTTTTTTGGTATTTCAGTTCTCCTATACGGGGCAGGCTGTCAGCGCACGCAGGCGCTCTTCAGCCAAGAGATAAAGAACCACAATTAAAGTGGAGTGCACAAAAATAATGGGACAGTGACGAGCAGTTAAAATTTCATGGTGACAGTGTTCAAGAAATAATAAATCATTTAATATGAGCACGGCGACATTGAAGAGAAAAAAAATGAAAAACAGAGTCGAAGGCACTGTAGCACATAGACATCTGAAATAAAACACCAGTGTCGGCACCGGGGTTTCGCCGTTCAAGCTTCGTTTAAATAAAAAAATAAAAACACATTAAGAAGACACCATAGCCTCCAAGCACTCACTAAAACGCTGAGAATGGTATGGGGGACAGAGGCGGAAGTGGGGAGAGGGGGCTCAGGGTTGTGAAAAACGAGGATTAGAATGTGGGGAGCGGTGGGAGGAGCCACAGAGCCAGGGAGAAGGGACTGGGAGCTTAGAATGTCACAGCATTATCGGTGTCCCCTCGTATCAGTCCTGTACATGTTGCCTCATTACTGACACCCTTTGTGGGAAATGCTCACACCATGTTCATAACTCTGCCGATTTTATCTATAGACTGAAGTCACTTCAGTTTTGTGAATATAAAATATTAATGAGCTCTGATGTCATCTCAGTCTTCACCAAGCATCCTCTCATGGACTCATTGGTACTCGTCAGTAGTAAGTTCACAGCCGACGTAACAGCACTTTTCCATCATTACCTATTGTCAACGAAGCTTTTATTCAGCAATAAATAAAATCTTTGTTTGCATACTATAGAAGACTTTGAGGAAAGGACACTGGAGTCGGTAGGACGTTACCAACAGTGCGGTGGTTGGATCACCTATTCCACTTAAAGTGCTGTTGAGTGGTCGGACTAGTCCAAACAAATAAACAGCATTAGCAGTTGTGCACCAGATTATTTATTTAATAAAGCAACGAAAATCTCTAACCCTGTAAACTGTTATTAGTAATCTCAGTTCAATACAACACCAACTAATTCAGTAAAATTCTTTAAGGAATCACATCTAATAAAATGTAGACCAGAATAGAAATACACCAAAGCTGAGAACAGTTTAACAACTGACTCGTGAAATGCTTGAGAAGCAAACTTATGGCTTCAATTTATATGCAGAGTAGTAGTCATATCCTTTTCGTTTTAACTGTTTCAGCCAATAATAAAGAAAGAAACAACGTGCAGGAAATTTAAGCTTGAACTGAAATACATATTAGTGCTTCCTCAAATCAATAGAAATCTGTGCATTCGATGAATTTCTCAAACCTCAGTTCTTTAGTTGCGTTAGATCAAAGGAGTTGAAGTTTTACAACACATAACCTGTATATGGTTATTAAATACACTCTGTAATCGAAAGGCCAACAAGCAAGATGGCCGGCTGCCAACCGTACCTGCCCACAGGCAGTCGTATTTCTAGTAAGGAAGGCAGCCAGAGCGAAATTCTCCACACGGACGTATTAGCGGATGGGGCAGGCACAAGAAGTCACTCTACAACAACCTAAAACTGATCTTAGACTCTAATAACGATCAATAATTTTCGTTAAAATTAAATTAAATAATTTCACAACAAGTAATTGCACTTTTTCACTTAATTACTGCGTTTGTTTTAACGTCCGTAAGGTAGTAGAAATGAATATCTTCAAGGGAAATTACAATGGACAACACGAACCAGCAAGAAATACGTGACAGGTGTACTGTAATACGATTCCAAGGAAAACTTCTTTCATTATTTTCAGTTTTTTTGTTTTCGTTCACTTGGACGGGCAAAAAGCCTACGTTGAACGCTAATTGTTTCTATGTTGGTTACCCGGGGAAATAGCACAGACAATACCATTGACAACGGATTTCTATCAAATTAAATAGCTAACAATTTTAACTTAACCACTGTAACAGAACAAGGAGGCACATCTAAGTAAAGAGTTATTTGTTGTTGGATGTTTAAGCTTCAAGGACTTAACTGCGGGGTCATCAGTCCCTAAACTTGCAAACTACTATCGAACTACCGCAGACCGCTCGGCCACTATGGCCGGCTAACTAGAGTATCTCCAATTTGCACAGGACCTCAGCCTTAACCAAATGCAAAAAAAAAAAAAAAAAAAAAAAAACAACTACTTACATCACAAGCTTAGACATAATTGTTTCCAAATTACTTTACACTTACTAACAAAGGCTTTAACAACACAGAACGTTCTGGCAGTTGATCGAAACTTGCGTGACGTTTGCCACTCGAACTCGATATTATAAGATAACGTTATGAACCACAAAGGCCACAATTCTCGGCAATTCAATGTCGGACCTTTGAAAACACACAGAAGATGAAACTTCCTGGGACCTGTTCGAGTTCCGGTTCCGGCACACAATTTTAATCTGCCAGGAAGTTTAATATCAGCGAACACTCCGCTGCAGAGAGAAAGTTACATTCTGGAAACATCCCTTAGGCTGTGGCTAAGCCATGTCTCCACCATATCCTTTCTTCCAAGAGTGCTAGTATTACTAGGTTCACAGTAAAGTTTGGAAAGTAGGAGACGGGAACTGTAGAACTGTGGATGGGACGGGCGCGATATACATGTTCAAGAACTATGTCAGTGATGCCACGGGGTAGAAGACGATGTTAAATAATCATACCGATATTCGTATCATCGGTTTGCCTACGGGAGGGGAAGCTGACACTGTCCGCTGTTCTCAGGTTCACGACTGGGTCCAGTTCCATCGTAGCGCATTTAAATAAAGTGGTGGGTCCGCAAAGGTCTTGCGTAGGTTTATATGCCTCTTAGATCGTTTGGAAACCTTTTGATGTTTTTACATAACCACTTCCAGCGGACACACTCGCGGTCGGCTACGAGCCAGAACGTCACGGGCGTAATGTGATGTCAAACTGCAGACACGTAACTAGCCGGAGGCCGACAGCGCGAGACGCTGCGAAAAACAATTTCCACGGAAGTGGGCCATTGGATTTCACACACTGCATGTTCCACATAGTCTCAAAACTTACAACACTGTTAGTAGGTTTTAAACATTACGGGAGTTGAGGAATTTTTTAGCAGTTTGTTATAAACAGTAATTTCCGCGAACTGGAAAATATTAGCGTTTTTTTGTAAATATTTACAATAATTTACCACTACCATGAACCACAGACATTGCCGAGGTGGGGTGGCTTGCGTGCCTCAACGATACAGATAGCCGTACCGTAGGTGCAACCACAGCGGATGGGTAACTGTGGAGAGGCCAGACAAACGTGTGGTTCCTGAAGAGGGGCAGCAGCCTTTTCAGTAGTTACAGGGGCAACAGTCTGGATGATTGACTGAGCTGGCCTTGTAACATCAGCTAATGTGGCTTTGCCACAACACAGTTACTGCGAACGGCTGAAAGCAAGAGGAAACTATAGCCGTTATTTTTCCCGAGGACATGCAGCTCTACTGTATGAACATATGATGATGACATCCTCTCGGGTAACATATTCCGGAGGTAAAATAGTCCCCCATTCGGATCTCCGGGCGGGGTAAACTCAGGAGGATGTGATCATAAGGACAGACAATACTGGCATTCTACGGGTCGGAGAGTGGAATGTTAGATCCCTTAATCGAGTAGGAAAATTAGAAAATTTAAAAAGGGAAATGGATAGGTTGAGGTTAGATATAATGGGGATTAGTGAAGTTCGGTGGCAGGATGAACAGCATTTCTGGTCAGGTGAGTACAGGATTATAAATACAGAATCAATTGGGGGTATCACAGGAGTAGGATTGATAATGAATAAGAAAATAGGAATGCGGGTAAACTACTATGAGCAGCACAGTGATCGCATTATCATTGTCAAGATAGATACGAAGCCAACACCGACAACAGTAGTACAGGTTTATATGCCAACTAGCTCTGCCGATGATGAGGAAATCGAAGAAATATATGAGGAGCTAAAGGAAATTATTCAGACAATTAAGGGAGAGGAAAACTTAATTGTTATGGGAGACTGGAATTCGGTAGTGGGAAAAGGAAGAGAAGGAAAAGTAGTAGGTGAATATGGACTGGGCAGAAGGAATGAAAGAGGAAGTCGCCTGGTAGAATTTTGCACGGAACATTATTTAATCGTAACAAACACGTGGTTTAAGAATCACAAAAGAAGGTTGTATACGTGGAAGAGACCAGGAGACACCGGAAGATATCAGATAGATTTTATAATGGTAAGACATAGATTTCGGAACCAGGTTTTACAGTGTAAGACATACCCAGCGGCAGATATAGACTCTGACCATAACTTGTTTGTTATGAACTGTAGGCTGAAACTGAAGAAACTACAAAAAGCTTGGAAAATAAGGAGATGGGACCTGGATAAATTGAAGGAACCTGAGGGTCCAAAGAATTTCAGAGGGAGCTTTAGGCAACAATTGACAGAAACGGGGGAAAATAAAACAGTAGAGGAGGAATGGGTAAAATTGAGAGATGAAATAGTGAAGTTACCAGAGGACAAAATAGGTAGGAAGGCAAGACCTACAAAAACTCATTGGATATCACAGGAGATACTAAATTTAATCGATGAAAGGAGAAAATATAAAAATGCAGTAAATGAAACAGGCAAAATGGAGTATAGAGGACTAAGAAATGAGATTGACAGGAAGTGCAAAATGGCTAAGCAGGAGTGGCTAGAAGGCAAATGAAAGGATGTAGAAGAATGGATAAATAGGGGAAAAATAGATACAGTCTACAGGAAAATAAAAGAAACATTTGGAGATAAGAGAAACAGCTCTATGAATATTAAGGACACTGATGGAAAACCAGTTCTCAGCAAAGAAGGGAAAGCTGAAAGGTGGAAAGAGTATATAGAGGGGCTCTACAAAGGAAATGAACTTCGAGACAATATTGTAGGAAGGGAAGAGGATTTAGATGAAGATGAAATAGGAAATACTGTACTGAGAGAAGAATTTGACAGAGCCCTGAAAGACCTAAGTCGAAACAAGGCCCCTGGAGTAGATGATATTCCCTCAGAGCTACTGAAGTGTCTGGGAGAACCAGCCATGACAAACCTGTTTCACCTGGTGTGTAAGATATATGAGACAGGCGACGTACCCTCAGACTTTAAGAAAAGTGTTGTAATCCCCATTCCAAAGAAAGCAGGTGCAGACAGGTGTGAAAACTACAGAACCATCAGTTTAATAAGTCATGGTTGCAAAATATTAACACGAATTATATACAGAAGGATGGAAAAGCTGATAGAAGCCGACCTCGGGGAAGATCATTTTGTGTTCAGGAGAAATGTAGGAACACGGGAGGCAATACTCACTTTACGGCTTATCCTAGAAAATAGATTAAGAAAAGGCAAACCTACATTTCTAGCTTTTGTAGATTTGGAGAAGGCTTTTGACAATGTTGATTGGAATAAACTATTTCAAGTTCTGAAACAAGCAGGAGTAAAATATAGGGAGCGTAAGGTTATTTACAACTTGTACAAAAACCAGACAGCGGTTGTCAGAGTTGAAGGGCATGAAAGGGATGCTGTGGTTGGAAAGGGAGTAAGACAGGGTTGTAGTCTTTCTCCATTGTTGTGCAATTTGTACATTGAGCAAGCTATAAAGGAAAGCAAGGAGAAATTTGGAGAAGGAATTAAAGTTCAGGGTGAAGAATTAAAAACATTGCGTTTTGCCGACGACATAGTAATTCTGTCAGATACAGGAAAGGACCTGGAAGAGCAATTGAACGGAATGGACAGTGTGTTGAAAGGTGCATATAAGATGAACATTAACAAGAGCAAAACTAGGGTAATGGAGTGCAGTGTAAGGAATTAGATTGGGAAACGAAACAATAAAGGAGGTAGATTTGTTTTGTTACTTGGGCAGTAAAATAACAAATGATGGTCGCAGTACAGAGGATATAAAATGCAGAATGGCAATGGGTAGAAAAGGGTTCTTGAAAAAGAGAAATTTGTTAACATCGACTATTGATTTAAACCTAAGGAAGTCCTTTCTGAAGGCATTTGTATGGAGTGTTGCCTTGTATGGGAGTGAAACATGGACGATAAACAGTGCGGATAGGAAGAGAATTGAAGCTTTTGAAATATGGTGCTACAGAAGAATGCTGAAGATTAGGTGGGTGGATCGCGTAACTAATGAGGAGGTACTGATCAGAGTTGGGGAGAAAAGAAATTTCTGGCATACCTTGACTAAGAGAAGGGATAGATTGGTAGGACACATTCTTAGACATCAAGGAATTGTGAATTTAGCGTTGGAGGGAAGTGTGTGGGGTAAAAATCGCAGAGGAAGACCAAGGTGGATACACTAAGCAGATTCAGACAGATGTAGGTTGCCGTTCTTATGTGGAGATGAAGAGGCTTGCTCAGGATAGGGTATTGTGGAGAGCTGCATCAAACCAGTCTCCGGACGGAAGACCACAACAACAACAACAACGTGAGCTGGGGGAAATTAATATTTTATTGTAAACATTTACATGAGCTGGGGAATATTAACATTCTACTGAGCAATTAATTTAGCAGTTTGAATCTGAACACCCATCAATTGCTTTTTTTATGAGTGAACAGTCTGGCGGTCTTCCACACTTGTGTAATGTGGAATACGTAATCAGTTTGAATTCGTACCACTGTCAATTGATTTTTTTGAATACTCAGCAGTCTGGCGGTCTTCCACACTTGTGTAATATGATACCCTCCACCAACATCAACCCCCACGCCGCCCGCCCACCATCACCACCGTGAGCACTAAGCTAAACGCAGTGAACGTGGTGGAAGAGGTGCTTCACACCCTCAATCCCATCCCGATTTATCCATCCACTCTGCCAAGTACAGCACAAACACCTCTGGTTCTACCTCCCTGGTGGAGGTCTTCACGGAATCCGCATTATCCATCAACCACCTCCTTACCAAAGAGCGCTAACCTGTTACATCTATGATCATCACTATGAGGTGTAAGCTTTCTGCTTCCCTCCCCAATCGTACTGTTGTTTGAGGTGTCTCCCATACAAACACAACCTCATGAAGAACTGCTACTACCCTTCCTATCCCACCCTCCATGCAACCAGGCCTCACTGCAAATGCAACCACTTTTTAAAACAACGCCACATGCTCAGCTTCCCTCCCCTCGCCCGCCCCCCCCCCCTTAAAACAACCTTCAAGGCCCCATCTAACGAACTCCTACAAGTGCAAAGCCGGACCCACTCCTGTCTCCCCTGAACTCACCGTCCATCACATAGACCCAATACGCTTCCCAACAACTCCCTCAGGTCCCCCATCCATCTGGTTTGAAATCCCTTTTAAAACATCCACCCCTTTCACCACCCCTACACCCTCTAACAGGTTATCATCAGCACACAGATCGTCTTCCAACTAGAAAATGTTGCCACCTTTTCCCGCAGCCCTTCCCTTTAACATTCTGTTGTGGTACAAAGAGTAAATAGTAACGCAATGTGTCAATTAGTGTTTAGATAATTTAGTATAAAAGAACCAAATTAAGCGGATCCGGCACAGTGCCACAATGAGAGCAGCGAATGAAGCCATCCCATAACAGCGTCAGCCACCTACATTTACAGAAGCTCTGGCCGCATGACGAAACTGCTTGCTGTCACCAACCCGGAAGGCATCATCCGAGCTAGAAGGTTCGGAAACATGACGAAGTAGCTCGCGGACATCAACCCTAAGACGCTGACCCAATCTGGAAGGTTCTAGCGCCGAATTCAGCTCTTTAAAGAGCGTCATCCAGATTGTCAGGAGTGAGTCACAGTTGGGCGATGATATACCGCCCTGGCTGTGCCACACATCGTAATGGTCATCGGCCGATCACAGCTTGGAGGTAATAAGCCATCTGGTCTGTGCCACGAGTCGCCGTCGTCATCGGAAGGAGTGCGGTGGTCAGCGAAGCACACACTGTCAGTGCCGCCTTGCCGCAGCATCTCAATATGTTCCTCACCGAACTCCTTCGTCACCACTGGCCGAATAACGACGCTGCCACCTCGCAGCTGGCAGCTGGCTGCTCGCCACTGTCACCTGGCAGCTTGCTGCTCGCTGGCAGCCTTGTTGCGTTCTCACTGGAGGCACCTCGCTGCTCGACATGTATATTCTCCTGCAGCTGTTACATTACAGTGCACAACTGCAGTGGCGTGAAGTGTGAAACATATTCTCCACATCGTCTGGCGACAGTGACAGTGATTTCTTCGCTACAAAAATTTTACTGGAAAAGGGAAGGAAGAGGAGGTGTGGAGTGCATCCCTTGAATGCTGAACTGCCTCACTACGGATACTTTCACAAGTACTACCAACAGCTCAAAAACTATCCAGATTGCTGATTCAGACATAATAATCTGCTTCAGATCTTCTCATTGTTGCCTGTACTAAAACTACTTCTAACAAACAATATTCTGCGCGATGGGCACGAGAGCTCCACACGCGCAACAGTCAAACGCTCTACTAGAGTGACCTTGAAGCAACCAATCACAGTGCAAGTTTCGGGCCGGGCGGCGATGGTCGTAGCGCGAAACACAAACCTGTTTGATATAATCGCTTGACGAGGATCGTAGCGAGCAGTGAGCTGGGCAAGCTGCGATGGTGCACGCTAAATGGGCCGGGAGGTCTCTGTGGGTTTCATTCGTCATCGCCGTGCCATGTCGGCGAGCAGTATAAATGCACCCTAAGGCGCGAGGCTATTCGGCAATCGCGAAACAGCACGGCACCTCCAGAGATGCGATACGGAGCGTTACGCACCGACGACCTCACACGTTTTCGCCCTCGCGTCTGAAGGGGGCTCTCAGACACCTGACATCATACTATCGTCCGACGCAGCTGGCCCGCGGACACGCGCAGCGGCTCTATGACACAGGACGTGCCGCTCGCTACAGCGGTACGTTCCACCCGACGCCTGAGTCAACGCAGTCGCCGCTATAGGCGATAACTGGCGCAGGCGTACGACTGCACACGTTCGGAATATTACATTCACATGAAGACGCAAGAAAAAACCAGCCTGACATGTCATAATGTTGAATAAGAAGAATTTATTTGTTAAGCAGGTGCCGCTAATTCGAAGCCACTACCCCCGTGCAGCCGAATACCACAGCACACAAAATCTTCAAGTACACACCTCGGTCCACTGACATTGGTATCAGAAATCTAATGGTGGAGTTGACCCATACAATTACAGGCCAATATTGTTGACATCATTTTCATGTAGAATTTTAGAGCATATTCTCAGTTCGAATATAGTAAATTTCCTTGAAACGGAAAAGCTTCTTTCCATGAATCAGCACGGGTTTAGGAAACATCGTTCACGTGGAACTCAGCTTGCCCTTTTCTCACATGACATCTTGCGATCCTCGGACGAAGGGCAACAGGCGGATTGTGTTTTTCTCGACTTAAAAAGGCGTTCGACGCGGTGCCACACTGCAGACTGCTAACGAAAATACGAGCTTATGGAATAGGTTCACAGATTTGTGACTGGCTGGAAGACTTCCTAAGTAATAGAACGCAGTACGTTATTCTCGACGGCGAGTGTTCATCAGAGACAAGTTTTTCGTCGGGCGTTCCCCAGGGGAGTGTGATAGGACCGCTATTATTTTCTATAGATATAAATGATGGACAGAGTAAGTTGTAATTTGCGGCTGTTTGCTGATGATGTTGTGGTTTATGGGAGGGTGTTGTCTGTAACTGACTGTAATAGCTTACATGATGACTTAGACAATATTTCTAGTTGGTGCGAAGAATGGCAGCTAGCTCTCAATGTAGAAAAATGTAAGGTGATGCGCATGAATAGACAAAGCAATCCCATAATGTTCGAATACAGCATTAGTAGTGAACTTCTTGGTGCTGTCGCGTCGTTCAAATATCTAGGCGTAACATTGGAGAGCGATATGAAATGGAACGAGCATGTAAGGACAGTAGTGAGTAAGGCGGACAGCCGACTTCGGTTTATTGGGAGAATTTTGGGAAGATGTACTTCACCTGTAAAGGAGACCTCGTATAAAAAGCTTGTACGACCACGTCTTGAGTATTGCTCAAGTGTTTGGGACCCGCAAGACATAGAGGCGGTTCAGAGGCGAGCAGCTAGATTTGTTACCGGTAGGTTCGACAAATGCGCGAGAGTCACGGAAATGCTCCGGCAACTCAATTGGGATCGCTGGAAGAAAGACGACGTTCTTTTCGTGAATTTATGTTAAGTAAATTTAGAGGGTTGGAATTTGAAGCTGAGTGTAGTGCGATCTTGCTGCCGCCTACTTACATTTCGCGTAAAGATCACAAAGGCAAGATAAGAGAAATTAGGACTCGTACGGAGGCATATAGGCATTCTTTTTTTCCTCGTTCAATTTGGGAGTGGAATAGGAAAGGAAATGCCTAGTAGTAGTACAGTGTACCCTCCGCCACGCACCTTACGGTGAATTGCGGAGTATGTATGTAGATGTAGAATATGGTTAACCCTTACGAGGTGCGGCCTCTCAGACCGCACGTTAATTTTCAGCCTCGTTCTTTAGTTTTGACAGGATGCTACTGTGGCCCTCATACCCTCATCAAATCACGAGTCAAACAATGCTTTATGGTCGGTTGCATTTTTAGCCTTCGTTGTTTGCTGTGAATTCTTGTTGCGGTTCCCTAGACCGCGTCTCATGAACTACATACCTTCTTTCTTCAGTGCAGCACAACATCTTTGCAATAACGTGACAGTTTTAACGATTCTGGTTTTGATAACGTTCTTAGTCAGTGGATGGAGAAATATGTGATATAGACGAAGCAATAGATGATTTTGCAGTCGCCAGTGATCAGTTCTGCTTGTGAACAAGATATTGATTCAGAGGAAGAATATTAGGATAAGATTGATGCCAATCTTTCTGTTTCTTCTGAATTATAAGTGTCAGGATCGGCTACACAGAAATATTACTAGAGCAAGAATGGTTTAAGGCTATCAAGTCATCCTTTGAAAAGGCTATTTTCAAGATCACCGAAGCACAATATTGTCTTTCAGGCACTTTGTCTTGGTTCTGTAGCCACAGCACTTGAGTGTCATGTAGAGCCAGCAAACACCTACAAGTTAGAAACTGATGACACTGTGAGATTACCGCCCTATAGAAATACTGGTAATTAATAGCATTTGATAATTAAACAGTATGAAGTTCACTGCAAACATTGACCATGCCAATGCACTAAATATTACACGATTTTAATCTTATTAATTATGGTAGCAATGTATGTACACAGTTGGGTGACAACATTTATAGTTAGGCCATCGGTAGAAATTCTCCACGTTGAGATTTGCTGTGTGCTTGTAGCTGACGGGAGGCCAGCGAGCAGGCCGATGTTGGTGGCTTGTTCCAACTTAGGATTTTACAGTTCGTTTCCGGTGAGGGGAGAGAGGGACAATGGCGAATGCCAGGCACAGTGCAGTGCACAAATATTGTAATACTACTGGCATTTGAAGTAATACGATGCAGTTAGGAACCTTTAAGGCCCTCATTACAAAATAGCCTGTTGATAAATAAACAATACATTAGCTGATATAGTCACATCTAACGTAATATGTTTAATTGACAATGAAAAGTAATAAATTACCAACGAAGACAAGACAGTTACACAACTAGCATGGCAACGTTCGTTTATAAAAATAATATATTAACTATTTTTCATTTTATTTTCAATCAATCTTTTGTATTTTACCTTGAAATATTCAGTTAAATCAGTTATCTGTGATATAACAAATTGCACGATTATGATAAACAGTACAAAGGATGTTTATACTAATGTAAAACGTAAGAAAATATTTGTTTAATGTGTAGTGTAATTATTTTGATTTTAAGTTTTAGAAATGTATTGGCTGAGCGCTGTACGTTGGCAAATCGGTTAGAACAGTTCACATGGGGAAGTTGATGACGTAGGGGAAAAAACCCCGGCAGTTGAGCTTTTGGCGCACACGCGTGCCTGGGCAGGAAGTGAGGACTCGAGAGCACGTGGTGTGGCTGGCTGGGCGGCGTTGCTCTGCGTCAGTCGGGATGTGGATCTCGACGTGGTGACTTGAGATTTGTCTGTGGCAATCGCCATGTGTGGTTGCTCGTCGTATACTGCACCAAGTTAAATCGAGTGCTACTGTGTGTTTGTGAATATTTAGCCGGTGGAACAAGGTGTACATCGCATTGAATTGAAGTGACTGTGATTTGTTAATGTAACACGTGTCGTCGCATAGGCATGAACATAAACGGTGTTTGAGACAGCCACGTGGTGTGAAAACAATTCGCGAAATATTCATTTTGTCTGGGGGCTCTCGAGCTATAACTTTATTTGATAAATATGCCGACGTACAGACGTATCAGCCACAGGGTTCAAGTATTGTGAAATAAACAACATAAAGTGAACTTTCACGTGTTTTCAAAAATAGTGTTTAGTACACCCTTTTTCTCTCATGAACTTGAATTTATTATGAATTTGTTTTGTTAATCATATGCAGGGAAGGAAAGCTGCGAACGTGTGATATCATCTCCTAGAAAACGAGTCAAACAGTCGCAATAACAGTTCCAGTGTTTTTGCATGTTTAGGAATTTGGTTCGCAGCTGGTGGTTGTGAGTTTCAAAAATTAATCTTTCCCTATTTTAAACTCTCACCCCGACCTTCACGCTCGCATTTGGGGGCTCGTCCGGGATAAGTCACGTTGGATTTGCTCGGACGGAGACATTAGGGTGTGTATAGGACAGTGAACAGTTACGAACAGTTGCAAGCAGATACGCAATCGCGTCGCGTGGTTAACGACGGTTAGTGACGCAGAGTACGGGCGCGGGCATCCGTAACCGGCGATCGACGGCGCATCGGACCGGCAGCAGTGAGCGGTGGCGCGTGGGTTCAACGCACTCAAATTTCATCTTCTGCAACGGACGGCAGTGATCGTGGTGACTTCGCAAGTCGCCAACGGAGCGTCGGGGCCCAGCAGCTTCGATTCTACAAAGGATAAGGGATGCAGTGAGGACATATTCCAGCCACAGCTTCTACAACAGACGGCAGCGAGCGTTGGGGACGTCGCAGCTCGTTGCAGCAACTTCTGGATTAAAAGATAAGTAAAGCAGCTGGCGCTATAAATTCTTGTGTGTTAATCAAGCTTTCTTGTGATACCGATAATGGATAGTGTTTTTAAGAGGTCGCCAAACGACGTAGATTCAGAGAGTAGCATACCAGAAAGTCCAGGGTAAATACTGGGGGAATGTTGTTGACACCGAAGATGTTAGCAGCCATGTTAGCGAGTTTTAGCGCAAATTTAGAATCAAAAATAGAAAATTCAAACTCAAATTTAAAATCAGAAATAGAAAATTCATACTCAAATTTAAAATCAGAAATAGAAAATTCATACTCAAATTTAAAATTAGAAATAGAAACTGTAAAATCAGAATTGAAAGCAGACTTTAAGGCAGACATTGGGGCACTACAAAATTCAATGTGTGCATTAAAGGCAGAAATAATCACAGACATTGACAAAAAGATAGGAAGTCTAACAGAACGGTTTGATAATAGGGAAAAGGAGATACATGCCAGAATTGGTGCTATTGAAACTGAGGTAGGAGACAAGTTAGATGCTGTGAAACAAATATGTGATCACAGGATTGAGGGCACTATGCAGGCGTTGGCTGAGGTTGACAAGAGGATGGTGGCAGGCACTGAGGAAACAAAAACTTTGTTGTCAGGAAAATTAGAGAATACAGAATGTAACTTTAGGAAAAAGATAGAACAAGTAGCGACAGTAAACAATACTGAGATTGAGAAGGTGAACACTAGAATAAATAATCTAGAATTGTGTACTGCATCAGGAAACACTAATTGGTCCATGGTGCAGACACCTAATGGCAAAAAGTTTTCAGGAGTGGGTCATTATCATCCAGTAGATTTATGGCTGCATGCAAAGACCAATTCGTGCCTGGTATGTCAGACCAGTGTAAAGTGAAGTTAGCAAAGAGAATGCTTGACTATTCTGCTCAAACTTGGGCAAATCAGTGTGCTGATAAATTCGTTACTTTTGAGGCGTTTGAAAAATTGTTTTTAAGTAAGTATTGGGGGGAGGCCAAGCAAGCTAAGATACAAAATGAATTCTTGAATGGGCCAAACTATGTCAAAGAGAAATAGAGCATGAAGGAATTTTGTCAGGAGGAACTTGAGAAACTAGTACATTTAGATACACCTTTGAGTCCTTTAGCAGTAATTTCCACTTTGTGTAGGAGGTTACCTGCAGATTTGCATTGGCAGTTAATTCACCATCCCACAAATTCAGCTAAGAATTTCATTGAATTTGTAGAAAAGATAGACCAGGGTTTAGTTATGGAACGACAGCTCAGGGGAACACAGCATGTGAACCACAATGAAAACAGAGGCAGTAGAAATGTGGGTCACAACCAGGGAAACCACAATAGAGAGAGGAATTTTAATGAAAATTGGAGAGGTATCAATAACAGAGGAGACAACAGGGAGAATAGAAGCCAGAGGGAAACATGGGAAAATGTTTAGAGAAATCAAAGGCAGGAAGGTGGAAATAGGAATGGGGAAAACAGTAGGAGAGAAAATCAGAGACAGAATCAGGGAAACTAAGATTTGTTCCAAATGAGGTCCGTTTTGGGACAAGGAACTATTCTAATAACAGGACCAGAATATGGGATAACAGGGGATCTAATAACCATAGTTACAGTAGGAATAGAGATGGGGAGAGAAGGGAGGAAAAACTATGTCACATGGACAGAGATGATGACAGGAAAGGGGAAGTAGGAGTTCACAAGAGCAAGGATAAAGAAAAGAGGGAAGAACACATAAATAGAGTAAACAAGGGAAGGGAGAAAAGAGAGGAAAGTATGTGTCAGATGGATGCTGTTATAGGTAGTGAGGAAATTTTTGGGGATTGGTTTTTGCAACATGACAAGAGAAATGCAAACAGGAGGAATGATTGAAACAAGGACAATAAAGGAGAGTATGATGTGGGAAGTTTATTTGATAAAAACATTAAAGAGGATAAAAACAGTGTTGGGTTAGCCATAATTTTGAATAGGTCAGAGGCACAAGTGTTGACTGAATGTGAAAGTATGAATGTGAATATTGATGATACTCTAGCCAGCATAGATGTTGTGGAATGTATGAATGAGAGTGAATATTTTTCTAAATTAAATGTAAATAAATGTGGTCCAGTAGAGACAATAAATGACAATGGACCTAATGTAAGTGAAGGCCAAGTTGACAGTGTGGATGCACAAACCAGAAATTTAATTGGGAAAATAAACTGGATTAGGAAGTGGGCACCAGATGATTGGCTATTGCACAAATATGATTACTTGGACAGACTAGGCACACAATATAATAGGGACCAGACTTATTACAATGTGTTGAAAGAGTTTGTGAATGGGGACAATGAGTATGATCAATTAAGGGGATTAGGCATGTGTACCTTAGATCATGATGAGATAAGTGAGGTACATGAACTTACACAGGAGGGGTCAGGTGATAAGGAGAATAAGATACAATCCTCTGTCATTTATAATAGTGAACAATATACATGCATGGATGAAGATGGGTTGAATGTAGGTTGGATTAACAAAGAAGTGCATGACTATGGGACTGATGATTGGATCAGGTTTTTAAAATATTTAAAGATTGTAGAACCAGGGGCAAGGGAAAAAGAAAAGTGTACATTTGCAAGAAAAATAGGTTAAATGCAGGGAACCCAGAATTTGAAGTAACCATTAAAGAGGAGCTGTTTATTCAAGATTTATTAGTCATAAAGGGACTTGGTTTAAATCTAATGTTAGGAAGTGGTTTCCTGTGCAAATATGAAGCTCAGTTGGAGTATAAAGATGAAGTGTTAGAATTAAGTCTGGAGGGATGCATGAAGAGGGTGAAATTCAAAAATTTTTTAAGTGATAAAGATTTAATGGCATGTTTACACAAGTAACTGTCATGAAGTATGAGATTCAATGCATTGTAAATAGTAGGTTAAGAATTTGTGTATATTTATTCTGTGGTCTGTGTTAGTATCTACTTATGTGTTTAGATTTAAGCATTGGGGTCAAGTTTACAAGTAATCTTTGTAAATGTTTTTCTTTTGTTGTTTGTGTTAAAACATGTGCTTGTATCAGATTTGCAGTTCAACAGTGGTACATGAGGTAAATATGTATGTATGTATGCCAACACCAAAGGATAGAGGAAGTGGGAGTGTACTGTTTATGTGTGTGTATATGTGAGCAGGTCTGGATATGTGGTGTGAGTTGTGGGGTGACTTGGAGAATAAGAAAGTGGTGGACATTGATGCAGGCAGTGGGGTCTGTGGCTTAGATAATTTGTGATGAAGATGTCAGCTGACGGTGTTGCATATGTGGGTGTGACTGACTATATGGGTCAGAAGTTAGGAATGTATGTTTGTGGCTGTTTTGGCTAAAGGTGGGTTGGATTGAGAAATGTTTTAATGAAAGAAAGTGTATGCTCTTTAATGTCTGTTTCTTTGAGTGTTTGGTAGGTAACGTATCTAATAGGGAATGCTCTGTATTGTTATATCAAACTGATTCTGATAACACATTTTGTTTGCTTTAATGGTGCTCAACTGTTGACTGAACAATTTCTGCAACAACAGTTGACGAGAACTATTTTTCTGTCTGCAGCAGCACAGCAGCAGGCCGGCCACGCGCGCGCACACGCAGTCATGTCTGCAGCACACCAGGCGCAAGTATACACTTGGTGATATTTTATTTAAAAATTTAGATGTTTTGTGATAAACTAATTTTGAGATTAGACTTTAACCTTAGATATTTTATTGTTGGGAGTACTTGTGGAAAGCACATGAGGCTGATGACGGAGATGCAAATGTAACTTCACACCAGTATAAATAATTTCTTTTGGTGCGAGGGGGTAGGATTTGTATTTATGTTTGTAGGTGTCATTATGATAGAAGAGAAAATTCTCTATGATAACATTCTTTTGATAGTATTATTTGAGCTTTAAGATATATTTTTGACACAGGCAGGTTGTTGATTTATATTTGATGGAGTAATACTCCAAGTAGGCCACATATTCTCTTGTCTGTTTCATCTGAAGCTATGGCTGATGAGAGTGCAGGCATGGTGGTTTGGGTTAATCTAATAATGACTAACACCAGCCACTTTCAGTTCTTAATTCTGTTGATTTACATGTTACTGTACAGGTCTCAATGCTTAGTTTCAATTGCACCAAGTCTGGATGGCAGGGGGTGGGATACAAATCCAACCGAATCCTGGTGTCCAGACAAACTTTTGTCTATGTTGACTCATGAGTGACTTCTGCTCTTCCTGTTCCATGTAGGGTGCATATGACGTGTGTGAACAAGAACGCTTGATCCAGTGCGATGAATCTAAGTTGCAATAGCATGTTGGTCGAAATGACGGAGACATAGGACCGTACACCATGGACCAGAGTTGCTGCAACGATGACTCTGGGGTTCTCAGTGTCAAAGTGGTCAGAGATTTCCTTCAAACAAGTGGAGTGTACACCGTCAAAAGTTTTTATAATGACAATTCTAGTTTTTCCATGTAGGACAAGGTTCTCTAAAGACTAAAGTTTAATAATATTATAAATTTGGTGCCAATTCTGTATATAAACAACAGGCACACTTAAAATTCATGGATGTAATTAGTTATAAGGATCCTTTTCTTAAAAATATGCACACACTATAAGTGGTCTTAATGGTACAAATATTGGGAAATTATCTCACTGTCCTGTTTATTTTTTTATTTATCTATTTATTTATTTTTTGCATTAGTTGAGGTCATAATTGGCATAGTGTTTGAGCCAATCCGATTCAATAATTTTGTAATTTAAAAATTTTGTTCATTTCAATGTATTAATTTTGGTGCTACTTGCGCCATACTGCACATGGTTTGGATGCTGCAAGTGGGGGTATTGTGAGATTACCGCCCAATAGAAATACTGGTAATTAGTAGCATTTGATAATTAAACAGTATGAAGTTCACTGCAAACATTGACCATGCCAATGCACTAAATATTACACGATTTTAATCTTATTAATTATGGTAGCAATGTATGTACACAGTTGGGTGACAACATTTATAGTTAGGCCATAGGTAGAAATTCTCCACGTTGAGATTTGCTGTGTGCTTGTAGCTGATGGGAGGCCAGCGAGCAGGCCGATGTTGGTGGCTTGTTCCAACTTAGGATTTTACAGTTCGTTTCCGGTGAGGGGAGAGAGGGACAATGGCGAATGCCAGGCACAGTGCAGTGCACAAATATTGTAATACTACTGGCATTTGAAGTAATACGATGCAGTTAGGAACCTTTAAGGCCATCATTACAAAATAGCCTGTTGATAAATAAACAATACATTAGCTGATATAGTCAAATCTAACGTAATATGTTTAATTGACAATGAAAAGTAATAAATTACCAACGAAGACAAGACAGTTACACAACTAGCATGGCAATGTTTGTTTATAAAAATAATATATTAACTATTTTTCATTTTATTTTCAATCAATCTTTTGTATTTTACCTTGAAATATTCAGTTAAATCAGTTATCTGTGATATAAGAAATTCCACGATTATGATAAACAGTACAAAGGATGTTTATACTAATTTAAAAACGTAAGAAAATATTTGTTTAATGTGTAGTGTAATTATTTTGATTTTAAGTTTTAGAAATGTATTGGCTGAGCGCTGTACGTTGGCAAATCGGTTAGAACAGTTCACATTGGGAAGTTGATGACGTAGGGGAAAAAACCCCGGCAGTTGAGCTTTTGGCGCACACGCGTGCCTGGGCAGGAAGTGAGGACTCGAGAGCACGTGGTGTGGCTGGCTGGGCGGCGTTGCTCTGCGTCAGTCGGGATGTGGATCTCGACGTGGTGACTTGAGATTTGTCTGTGGCAATCGCCATGTGTGGTTGCTCGTCGTAGACTGCACCAAGTTAAATCGAGTGCTACTGTGTGTTTGTGAATATTTAGCTGGTGGAACAAGGTGTGCATCGCATTGAATTAAAGTGACTGTGATTTGTTAATGTAATACGTGTCGTCGCATAGGCATGAACATAAACGGTGTTTGAGACAGCCACGTGGTGTGAAAACAATTCGCGACAAATATTCATTTTGTCTGGGGGCTCTCGAGCTATAACTTTATTTGATAAATGTGCCGACGTACAGTCGTACCAGCCACAGGGTTCAAGTATTGTGACATAAACAACATAAAGTGAACTTTCACGTGTTTTCAAAAATAGTGTTTAGTACACCCTTTTTCTCTCATGAACTTGAATTTATTATGAATTTGTTTTGTTAATCATATGCAGGGAAGGAAAGCTGCGAACGTGTGATATCATCCCCTAGAAAACGAGTCACACAGTCGCAATAACAGTTCCAGTGTTTTTGCATGTTTAGGAATTTGGTTCGCAGCTGGTGGTTGTGAGTTTCAAAAATTAATCTTTCCCTATTTTAAACTCTCACCCCGACCTTCACGCTTGCAACACAATGTTGGACAGAATACTAAGATTCGAAACCTCAAACTTCAACTTGAACGAGTAATGTGGAAAAGTACAAATGCTGCCGATATGAGAGATGTGCTTATTACTGAACTGAAAGCATTCTTTGGTCTTCTCATCTATACAGTTTTGTTCAAATTTAAAGTGATATGTATTGTACAAAACCTATCAAAATAATGAACATGTAAACTTGCAAGGGAGCTCGTTACTCCTCACATGAAAATAATAATTCAAAGTATCCACCTTTCACGTGAACTGAGGGCTTGTATTGGGAGAGTGAGTACAGAAACTGAACCAGTGGATGCAGCAGGCGACGGTTTTGACAAGAAAAGACTTGTAAAGAAAAAAGTGCCCCTTTACCAAATGTGCAACATCCGTATTTTCCATGAGCACTCAAAACAAAAACAAAAACAAAGGGGCGCGTAAAATATGTTTCCGATGTGAAACATCAGTGTCGATAGCACTTGTTTAAACACTGAAATTTAGACTTAAAAGAAAATTTACTTTTTTCACAGACACAATGATTCAGAAGCCACCATTCATTTATTCAAAAAACACATTGTGACAACTATTTTCAGAAAAACGCACAATATTATGCAAGATTGTGTCGTAAAGGTAAATTACTATAGACTTCATATAATGCAATGAAATCAACAAGGAAGTTTTAAACAATACTTAAATAACAATAACATAAATATTATGAAACTTAATCAGAAACTTTAAAATAATCTGTTGCTTAGACCACGATTTCAACATAGGGGTCCCAGAGATCGCACCTCGTGGGATACGGTACAACAAAGTCACCTCGTGAGTTAAGGGTTAACCAGAAAACAACAGCACTGAGACGATTTTCGGTGGAAGGCGGTGGTGGTGAAAATTGAAGGAAAAACCATCCAACGTAAGTAGAAGAACAAGTTTTTTTTGTAAAATTTGTACGAATCCTGTTATCCCGAAATTTGCCCTTTCTTCACCTGTAGTTTACCATGTTAGTTATAGAGAATGTATTAGTTTTCAGTAGATGTCCGAGAGAGGAGGCGTTACTACAGTAGTTTGTATTCAGTACAATTCTCACACAGTAGATTGTTCTGTTTGTTCCAAAATTGAACAATATGCAGGCCAGTGCAGGGAGTGTGTACTGATGAGTATAAGAAACAGTGGAAATTTAGAGAATATTGTAAGGTGAATATTGTACAAAGAACTTGTACAGAACAGGTGCTTAGGAATAAGTTCAGTCGACAGAAGTAGTACTTTACGTAGAAATAGGAGATCGGGGTAACATTTTGTAAGACAAGTAATCTGGAAGAAATAATTTGACGTGGTTATGTATGTAGTTAATTAGGAGAGGATAAATCCATGTTACGATGTAAGATCTAAGAGCCGGAACGGTGTTGTTTGTGTATGTTGTATTGTCTTTTCGTCATGTGGCATTGCACTCAAAGCAGCGGAAATGCTGGGTGGTCGAGAGAGTTCACGGCACCAATAAAATCACTCTAGGTTCCTCGTTCCACAATGTCAATGATAGCAGTATAACAGCTAACAACTGCCGTGCAAGCGTAAACTGACGATACGGAAAAAACCTAACGTTTACAGGAGGGGAGGGAGGTAGCAAAAGTTTTGTTATTTTGTGACTCAGGTATTGTATAGCGCCTGTAGTAGAGAATACTGATGTTATACAGCGCAGGTAGGGTGGAAATGGGCCTGTGGCTTATGAGGTTATTTTGTACAGCATTGTTAGGCTGGGATTTCTCCTGTTGCGGGAGTATAATGTTATATTGTACAGCGCAGGTAGTCTGGGGTTAACGCCTGTAGCTGAAGGGAATATTGTCGTCATAGCACAGGTGGGTAAGGATTGCGCCTGTGACTGAGGAGAATTTTGTACAGTACAGATGAGCTGAGTATAGCGCCTGTTTGTGAGATCAGTGGTTACGGTCAGCTCAGGAGGCGGTGTCCCTACATCCAAATATTTGCGTGAAAGAGAGAATTCAAAGAGAATTAACGAGAACTTGTACTGACTTAGGTAGATTCCCTGGTCTCAAGTGGTGCGACCTAAAATACACTGCAATGGATGTAGTTTAATTTTGTTCTGTACTACATAATTACCAGATTTCCTTAGAATAAGAAATATGGAGCTCAGCTCAGTAAGCAAAGTAAACAAACCGTGTAGGCCAGTATTAGTAAAATACAGGACAGTGCACAAACTGTTGCAGTCAGCTTAGGTTAGTTATGTACCATACAGGTTAGGTCAAGATTTAGCGTAAACGCTACAGTGTAAGACCGAGCGAGGTGGCGCAGTGGTAACGCACTGGACTCGCGTTCGGGAGGATGGTGGTTCAAATCCACATCCGGCCATCGAGATTTAGGTTTTCCGTGATTTCCCTAAATGACTTCAGACAAATGCCTGGATGGTTCCTTTCAAAGGGCGCGGCAGATTTCCTTCCCCATCCTTACCCAAAACTCCGAGCGTTAGCTCTGTCTCTCATGACCAAGCTGTCGACGGGACGTTAAACCCTTCCTTCCTTCTTCCTACAGTGTAAGATATTAGTTTAAAAATGACAACAATAATCATCTTGCCAGGCCAACGAAGCCCTGGTTAATCAAATAATGGAGAACGAGGTGGTTAACGGTGATAAGGTGTATATGAGTCGACAATTTTCTCCCAGCGTTTATAAAAGGTATAAGTAATCAATACGCAAATGGAGTATGCGAATTGTATACATGTTCAAATGTTTGTAAATCTATCGGCCTTAACTACTCTGGTTATCAGTCTCTACGCTTACAAGCTACTTAAAGCGACTTACGCCAAGGACAGCAAATACACCCATGCCTGAGGGAGGACTCGAACCTCCGACGGAGAGCAGCGGCGCGCTCCGCAGCTAGGCGCCTTGGAATGTTCGGCCACTCCACCGTGTCAATGGTATATATATATACCTTCCTATGTCCCAACGTTCCCCCCTCAGTGTAATATAGCTGCTACCACAGTAGAAGGAAGCTTAGGGCTTTACGACCCATCGACAGCGTGGTCGTTAGAGACGGAGCTCACACTCGGAGTTTTGGGTAAGGATGAGAAAGGAAATCGGCCGTGCCATTTGAAAGGTAGTGCCTGGAGTGATTTAGGGAAATCACGGAAAACCTAAGTCTGGATGGCCGAAGGTTGATTTGCACCACCATACTAGAGAAGACAAAGATATGCATGAAAATAACAGCGGTCAGAGGAGGACCATAACTGTACTTAAAAGATGCAATACGACGTTTTCATGAAATATTTACAGTGGTGGACACAGTATTTTCATTTTAATCGAATATGCGGACGAATTCTGTTTCGTAGGAGGGAGGAGTGTTATGGTACAAGGATTTAGGAGTAAATAGTAACGCAAAGTGTAAATTTTAGTTTACCTAACTTATCATAAAAGATCCAAGTATCCGGAACAGCCCACAATGAGGGCAGCTGAATAAAGCCAGTCAGTCGCCTAGCGGCCGATAATAACAGAAGCTGCGCCCGCGTGACGAAACTGCGCGCATCAGTTTGGTGTCAGTTAAACACCTTGCTTTGAGCAGACTCGTCCACCTCCTGCAAACTGTGCGCCCTGAAAGAAACACCACCTGCAATGTCGTCCTGATGTAGCCCAAGTCAACCTCCTTGGTGGGATGTCCTCGACTTAGTGCCCCTATAGTCTTCACTACTGACCTTCCCCTCTCAAGCTACTGGAATACCTACTGTGATCCATAGACACGCCGTACGAGAGTCACCCTCTACCCCTCTGGACTCCTGCCGATATTGGACATGCCTCCTTCTTCCTTCAGCAGACTGTTGCTGACGCCGTACGAAACCACATCCCCACCAAATCTGTCGATCCCTATGGTCTCACACTTCCTCCTCAGGCCGTCTTCCTTCTCTCCCATCGTCTCTACCGCTCCTTCTTGTGCACCTGTGACCGAGACACACTCCTCCCCCACTGCCAAACGCAGACACAACTCAGAAACTCCTGGTACTGGCGATCATTCCACCGGAAGTCGTCCCGCCCCTCATTACCCTCTCCTTCACAATAAAGTGTCCTTTCCCGAAAACGCTAGTAGGGCAGAACATTTTGCTTCTTACCTCACCGAAACCTTTTCCATCGCAGGCAGTCTCAACTTTGATTATTCAGTCTTTCCTTATGTTCATGAACGAACCTACACTTCTGCTTCCCCGCTCGCCCCAGGCATCCAGTACCTGAATTTTATCCCCCTGTGGAACTAAACATTCCAATTCCGGCTCTAAACACACAATTATCACTTCGTAACAAACACACTGCTGCCAATCATGATCACATCACCTACTACCAACTTCGAGTCCTTCCCCCCACCCATTTCACACTGCGCTCGCCTTCCTCTATAATGTCATCCACTACATTGGTTTCTTCCCCGACCTGTGGAAAACGAGCCATATCATAATCTTCCCTAAGCCCAAAAAGCCCCTGTACACAAGCTGCTCCTAGAGTCCTATCAGCGTCACCTCCATATTCAGTCCTGGAAACCATCTTATCCCATCACATCCTAACCCATCACATCCATCAGCACATAAGTTAACACAACAAATTGACCTTTGACCTTCTCAGCTGACTACCAGATCCTTTGTCCCACACTACTCCTCTCAATCCAGCACAATACCTGTTGTTCCACCATCTTCGTCTTCCTTCACACAGAAAAAGCATACGATCATGTATACAATTCAAGCCTCCTATTCAAATTCCAGACCTTTGTCCTTCCTATTAATTACGTCCATTGCTTTGCTTCACTTCTCTCCCACTCTCTCCCACTCTACGTCACTGGCTGCAACTTCGATTCCCGCTTGTTCTATCCCTCCGCCATGTTGCCGCAATGCTCGGTCCTTTCTCCTCTCCTGTACCGTCTATTCCGCCGATATGCACGTGCTCAGCCTCCCATGCACCTCTTACAACACCGTCTTCCTCGCCGTTGCCCCCACCCTCACTTGCTCCCAGAATTTCTTCCAATCCCACCTTTCACATTTGTTCACTTGGAGCAAGCATTGACACCTATCCTTCATTTACAAGAAGTTAGCTGCAATCATAATTATTCAAGACAAGAGCCAAGCTCGTATTTTATTAATAAAAAAGTAAAAAGCTATCTTGACTCTTTTCTTAAATAAATTGATTTAAGATCGCCCCCAAACATGACAATCATTTGTGCAATCACATTTGCTCGCACCTCCTTCCGTCTCCATGATTTCTTCCTTACCCTTCACAATTGTCCCATCCGTCACACCCCAACCCTCAAATACTTCAGCCTTACCCTTGCTCCACAAAATACTCACATCTTCTGTTGATGTACCCTAAGTCACACCTACACCACTGCATCCGTCCGTCCCTTCATCTACACACACTTACCCCACATCCTTTCCCAGGGTAACCACCACCACCTCCCCCTACCTGATGATTCCCTATGTTCTGAAAGCTATCCCTCCTACCAGCTCTAAACCTATCAACATAGATTTGGTGCCCCCTCTCCCCACCCACTCTCCTACTGTTTCCTACCCCTGGTTGTTCTTCTCCACCCTCTTCCACCACCTAGGGATCTCTGCTCCCCGTCCAGATCCTTCCGCTCCCTTCGCGCTCCCTCCTACTCCTCTCCTTCCCACTGCATGTACCACCCAATGCAGTGCTCCGAATTTCAGTCTTTGTTCGTGGTCCAGCGTTGTGTGTGCTCTCCCTCACAATCGTCTCTGTGATTACGTTTGCGTCAAACTGTGTTTATGATTTTAGTCACCGTAGCCTTTTTAACTTTTCTTGTCTTTTGTTTGTTGTCTTTTGGCTGCAGAGCAGCGTAAGAGACCGTTGACAGCCTGCCCCTCGGGCGACTCATAATTAAGGGGGGAAAACTAGCCATGTCCAGTGGCTGACACTCACCTGAAGATGCCTGAAAATTTTACCACAGAAATATCGTGCCACGATGTCGAAGTTATCCCGTTTCACTCCGAAACTTCATCGACCATTAGAAATTTCTTTGTTGAATTGTTCCATTCAACGTATGTAATATTATATGTGACTGTTATCTGAAAATGATCATAAATGATTAATGAAATCATCTCACATCTTGTTATACAGAGATTTTATCCCTCATGAATACGAGAGTTGTTATATGTATAAAAAATCGCGAATAAAATTCAAAAACTTGAAATACTGCTAAATCTTCCATTTGAATCATGTGATGCCAGTGACGTCAACCCAGATGATTCTGCTCTTGCTGTCCTAAAATACATTAATTTTGCTGTATTTTTGTCCAGTGACATTTCTGGATATGGACTGCAAATATTGTATTGTACACCACTGTACAAATACTCATATAAAACTCCCAGAAAATTAGTTTTTACGCCTTCCAAGCAATGTGATAACGCAAACTGGCTAATGTAGATCCAAATGAGATTGCGGTCACATCGTGCGTTTCTTTCTCTGAGGTTCATTATTATGTAAATAATCACTCAGTATTATAAATATCAGTCTATTAAAACTTCCTGCAGCATTAAAACTGTGTGCCACACCACAATGACCTTTGCATTCCTCGGAAAATGCAATGGTCCCACGTACAAAACCCTGTCAGGTACACAGTTAGAATATTAGAGGAAATTTCATAGTGCACACTCCGCTGCAGACTGAAAAAGCCATTCAGACATCATTCTGTTGATTTACTGTCAAGTGTCATACTCTGTAGCCAATGTTCAAATGTTTGTAAATCTATCGGACCAAACTGCGTGGTCAGCAGTCCGTAGCTTACAAACTAATTAAACCTAGATAAACTAAACTAAGGACAACACACCACACCCAAGTCTCAAGGACGACTCGAACCTCCGACGGTGAGCAACCGTGCGCTCCGCAGCGAGGCGCCTTAGACCGCTCAGCTACTCCACCGCGGCAGATCAGTGACATTTGCAAAGCAGCTGTTCACGATGCAACAGACCAATGATTTGTAATTAAAATCGTTTTCTAACGTTGTTGGTGAAAGTACCAATTTCATGTTGGCTGTCAGTTGTAACATTTACATCAGTGACGCAGTACATTAACATATAATACGTTCATCAACGATTAGTGTCTCAGGTTCGCCTTTTGAGACCATCTGGTAAACGAAACTATTGTAACAAGACTGGAAAGATGTACTAATTTTGGCAATAATTCCATTCTATTTCACAGTATCACATTCTTCCGCGACAATAGAAGTGAGAAAAAATATCAAAATTGGATTGGATTTGAATATGGGACGCAAATTTTTAACAGCACGGCACCAGCCGTTATACGAACATGCAGCAATCTGGCTGGAGCAGAGAAAGTTTCGACAAAACTTCGACTTTCATTTTTCTTCGAAAATATTTTATTCGAAGAGTAAACAGTTGTTACTTTATTTACACCCTTTCTTAGCCCCGCGTTTTGATAATTTGGTTGGTATAAATCTGTCAATAGATGTCTATACTATTTCTTCGAAGGTAAGCCACTTCTGATCTACAATCACTTTCTTAGGTTTGATCGACTGGAGATTCCCACTAAGGAAAGCGTTAAGCGATTTTTATCCGGTTTTAGTAGATATTTTTCCTTTGAGTATTGTGGGTCTGGAAATTTAGGTATTCAGTCTCGCTACCTCAACTTTGTGTGAAATAATGACTGTTGGGATGCTCTCTATTCGCTCCGCAATAATTGTTGCTAGCTGATAATGAGTGGTTCATAGTGTCGGTTGCTGTAGTCAAGTCCTAGTCAACGGTCAACGTATGAATGGCCAAGTAACTGGTCCTGACGGGATACCAGTTACCTTGGATTAAAATAGGCATCTCGGACACATTCTCAATCATGACAACCTTTGTGCTTAGACGAGAAAGATACGAAATCCACCGTTAGTCCTTCAACCGTTAAGAAAAACCCAGTGGGACCCTGGTCCAGTAAGGCTAGTAACCTGCTTTCCAGATACTTCAGTATGATGCTGGCAACAACTAGAGCAATGTGCCTCCGACCTATGGAGGTGATAGTCCTACCTCTAATTGGCAGACCAAGGACTCCTCCGATACCACTTGGCAAACGATCTGAAATGAGATGGGGAGCTTTAATATAATTGGTGATTACACAGGGAAGAAGGTAGAGCTAGCTGTTGCCGGCCGCGGTGGCCGAGGAGACTAAGGCGCTCCAGTCATGGTCTGCACGGCCACTACGGTCGGGGGTTCGAATCCCCCCTCGGGCATGGATATTTGTGCCGTCCTAGTTCGTAAGTAGTTCATAAGTAGTTTGTAAGTTTAGGGACTGATAACCCCGTAGTTAAGTCCCATAGACTATACAAACATTTGAACATTTGCTAGCTGTTAGTGGTGATCCGGTAAGAGCAGAGAGAGAGAGAGAGAGAGAGAGAGAGAGAGAGAGAGAGAGAGAGAGAGAGAGAGAGAGACGAAGTCGGAGAATACAAGGTATTCCTGTCAGGAGTCAGAGGGGCAAAGTAGGGTGCAGGGTTTTACATCAGGAATTCAATGGAACCCGGCATAATTTCAATAAGGTATGTAAACGAACAAGTGATGTGGGTCGATTTCGTCATCTCCAGCAAGAAAATTAGGATTGTCATTGTGTTCATCCTGTGAAGGGATAACTCCAGATGAGGCGGACAGATTTTATAACGTACTGTCATGTAGTTGTTAGTGTAAAGGACAAGGTCAGTGTTCAGCTTGTGCGTGACTTCAATGCCAGGTTATGGGTATGTTTGGAAAGGATATGGGGGCCAATAGAAAAGGAAAACAGAGCTTGGATTTCTGTGTCAGTATGAGCTTAGTTATAACAAACTCCTAAGCATAAGGACATTCACTGGTTTTACTTGGGAAGGCAGGAGAACCAGATCTGTCATTGCTATATAATAAGAGATCAGGAATTCAGGGGGACAGTCAAAAAGACACGTGTTTTTAGGGGGTTCTTTGATTATACTGATCATTATTTAATCAGCAGTGAAATTGATTTTGTGAGACCAAAAGTCAGGTCCATATGCAGAAGAATGAGTGGAAAAGCTTCAGGACAAGAAAAAAAAAAAAAAAAAAAAAAAAAATGAAATACATAACGATTATCTCAGAAAGGTACAAGTTGGTTGAATGAAGTAATTTACAGTAATTGGAAGAGGAATGGACAAGGTACAGGGACACACAACTAAAAGTGGCTAGAGAATGTCTTGGAACAGTAGTGACTAAAGGCAGGAAGATAGAATGATACCTTGATAGAATGACAAAGTCAAGGCAGACTCTAAAAAGAAAAAGAAGGCATTTTAAAAATGGCTCCATACTCTAAATCAGACAGACAGATATGTTGAAGAAAGAAGAAGAGCTAAACGGATAATTACAGAATACAAGAACTTCGGAAATAAGCTACAAACTATGGTTCAAACTGCAGAAAATCCATTATGGAGCGTAATTTACAGTCTTCGAAATGGAGGAAAAGAAGAAATTAACAACTGTTTTTAATAGGCCAGGATTTGCGATTGTACTCAGAAGCTCGAAATTTAGCGAGGATTTCAATGCGAGATGCCTACAACATTTATCACAACGAAACTCTTTCTCGTAATTTGACTGAAAACCCAAAGAGATTTTGGTCATATGTTAAATATACTCGGGGAAAGTCACAAACAATACCTTCACTACGTGATAGTAATGGCGATCCTGCCGATGACAGCGCTACTAAAGCAGAGTTACTAAACTTAGCTTTTAGAAACTCATTCACTAAAGAAGACGAAACCAATATTCCAGATTTCGAATTACGAACAGATGCCGTAATGAGTAACATAGAAGTAGATATCATCGGAGTAGTGCAGCAACTAAAATCACTTAACAAGAACAAGTCTTCTGGTCCGGATTGTATACCCATTAGATTTCTATCTGATTATGCTGAAGCGATAGCTCCTTACTTATCAGTCATATACAACCGCTCTCTCATAAAAGGATCTGTACCAAAAGATTGGAAAGTTGCACAGGTCACACCTATATTCAAGAAAGGCAGTAGGAGTAACCCACTAAACTACAGGCCTATTTCATTGACGTCAATTTGCAGCAGGGTTTTGGAACATATCCTGTATTCAAATATTATGAATTATCTCGAACAGAACGATCTATTGACCCAAGGTCAACACGGATTTAGAAAATATCGTTCATGCGAAACACAACTAGCTCTATATTCACACGAAGTGATGGGTGCTATCGACAAAGGTTCGCAAATCGATTCCGTATTTCTTGATTTCCAGAAAGCTTTTGACACCGTACCTCACAAACGGCTTTTAATCAAATTGCGTGGTTATGGTATATCGCCCCAAATTTGCAATTGGATAGGGGATTTCTTGTCAGAGAGGACACAGTTCGTAGTAATCGATGGTAAGGCATCGACTAAAACAGAGGTGATATCGGGCGTTCCACAAGGTAGTGTTATTGGTCCTCTGCTATTCCTTATTTACATAAACGATTTAGGGGAAAATCTAAGTAGCTCTCTTAGGTTGTTTGCAGATGACGCCGTCATTTACCGTCTAGTAAAATCATCTGAAGATCAAAACCAACTGCAGAACGATCTGAATAAGATATCAGTATGGTGTAAAAATTGGCAATTGACGCTAAATAATGAGAAGTGTGAAGTCGTCCACATGAGTACGAAAAGAAATCCGTTAAACTTTGTTTACAACATAAATCAATCAAATGTGAACGCCGTAAACTCCACAAAATACCTAGGAATCACTATTACTTCAGACTTAAACTGGAAAGAACACGTAGATAATATCGTGGGAAAGGCGAACCAGAGGCTGCGTTTTATTGGCAGAATCCTTAAAAGATGCAACAGAACTACTAAAGAAACTGCATACACTGCGCTTGTCCGTCCATTTTTGGAGTATTGCAGCCCAGTGTGGGATCCTTATCAGGTGGGTTTGACGGAGGACATCGAAAGAGTCCAAAGAAGGGCAGCTCGTTTCGTATTGTCACGATACAGGGGAGACAGCGTTACGGAAATGATACAGGATCTGGGATGGGAATCATTACAACAACGGCGCTTATCGCTGAGGCGTGGGTTACTTGCGAAACTCCAATCGCCAACATTCTCCTCCGAATGCGAAAATATATTGTTGACTCCCACTTACATAGGTAGAAATGATCATCAGAATAAAATAAGAGAAATCAGAGCTCGAACAGAGAGATTCAGGTGTTCTTTCTTCCCGCGCGCTATTCGAGAATGGAATGGGAGATAAACAGTATAATTGTGGTTCGATGAACCCTCTGCCAGGCACTTAAATGTGATTTGCAGAGTATCCCATGTAGATGTAGATGTAGATGAAAGCTGCTAGTTGATCCTGTGGATGGCCTGGTCTAATGGAAGGAATATTTTAAAGAATTGCTTAATCTAGGTGAAACGTTCAATTATGTCAGATTTTGAGGTAGAATGGGATACGAATGATGATGGAAACAGGATCACATTTGAGAAAGTGGAGAGAATGCTCAATAGATTGCAGTGCAATAATGCGGCTGGGGTAGATGAAATGAAATGGAGCTAGTCAAACACAGTGGAATGTCAGGTCTCAAATGGTTACACAGTATAATTGCGAAGGTGTGGGAGTCGGGTCATGTTCCGTCTGACTGGACGAAAGCGGTAATCACGCAGATTTTCAAACATGGAAACAGGATCGACTGTATCACCTACAAAGGTATCTCTTTAATTAGCGTTGTGCGGAAAATATTACCAGGTAGGCTATTATTGAAAGAAGAGTGAGAGTTTTAGTTGGATGAAAATGAGTGTGGATTTAAGCCTGTTAGTCTGCCACCGTCAGATCTTTACCTAACGGCAGTTAATGAAGAAATGCTATGAGGAATAGAGAATTTTATTTATGTTTTATAAATCTAGAAAGAAAGTATGACCATTTGCCTCGGTAGAAGCTGTTGACAGTTATACATCATTACGGAGTAGGAGACAATCCTGCAGGCAAATTGCCTTTACTTAGACTGCCAGGCAGCAGTTAGATGGCAAGTTAAGTTCATGGTTCGGAACAGTTTGAGGTGTAAGACTACAAGGTTCGGGATGAAAGTTTGTGAACGTACGGGAAAGTTCCTGCTACAGAGGTCGATAAATGAACGACTCTCTCTTTTGATATTGTATAAACTGGAAATTGGCCTGCTCATCGACTGAAGTGACTGGCGTTTATCTGCTTTCTGACTGCATTTCGAATAGTACATTTTATTAAACACTGAATATTATGGGAGTTCATGGAGCATTACTTAACTACCTGCCCACGTTGCTGATGATCCTTTCCAAAAATGACAGAAAACTTGCATTAAATGAGAATGATGAAAGGGGGGCTGAAATGAAAGTTCATACAATGTAAATATTTATTATCGTGAGATGCTGAACAAGGATTACATATATGTCAGCGACAGACAGCCGCGGTAGAGTAGCCGAGCGGTCTAAAAGGTCTCGCTGCGGAGCGCGCGGTTGCTCGCCGTGGAGGTTCGAGCGAGTCCTCCCTGGGGCATGGGTGTGTCTGTTTGTCCTTAGGTTAGTTTACCTAGGTTTAAGAAGTTTGTAAGCTACGGACTGATGACCACGCAGTTTGGTCTGATAGATTTACAAACATTCCAACATTTTCAGCGACAGACAAAGCTGGAGCTTGGGGGAACAGCGAATAATTCCATTTCTTTGAATGCCAACACAAAAGAAAAACATGATAGCGATATAGCAAGTTCTGCAAACCTGTATCAATTACTACCACTACAAATTGCTGGCATCGTAGGTTCTGTGAACGATAGACGATGATTTTACAGCTAAATTGCTGCTGTTAATTACCAGTGCATGGTTGGCAGATAAGCTGCGTCGTGTTTGTGTTGCAGACGAGGAAGACGGTTGCACTGAAGACTGAAAAACCCGTCACGAAAAAGAAACTGTTCCACTGCAGATCCAGAAGGGACGCTGATGTACTGATTGGAAATAAAGCCACGAGTCCCAGTACATCTCATTGTCAAGATAAGGCCTCGCAGTTCTGTCGGACACCATTAGACCAGTTAGTAAAAGACAGCAGTTAGGCTTTAAGAATGCAAGGAATATCTCGGAGTGGGCGTTCAGACACAGAAAATGCAGCTTGGCGTGACGAAAAACGGATTCGTAAGATTAACCAGAGCAGATGGTCGCCGTTGCGGTTCCAGGGCTCAAGATAAGCTCGCCTAAATCTTCGAACTTTACACTAGCTAGCACCCAATCGAATAGGAAATTGCGCTGTTGCACAATTAAAGATAATTCCCCATGGCTTTCACACTACGTGGAGAACTGCATGCTGCCACGTCCCCTGGCGCTCTGCTCCTAACAAAAATTCAAATGTTCAAATGTTTGTATAGTCTATGGGACTTACAAACTACAAACTTACAAACTACTTATGAACTAGATAATCCTAAGGACGGCACAAATACCCATGCCCGATGGGGGATTCGAACCCCCGACCGTAGTGGCCGTGCAGACCGTGACTGGAGCGCCTCAGTCCCCTCGGCCACCGCGGCCGGCTCCTCCTAACACCCCTCCTGTGAAGAAGCTCCCTCTAACCAAAATTTCCGCCCCCACGTCTTGCTGACAATTTGCGTCAGCTCAAATTTGCGCGGTTGCCAGTGAAATGCTTAGACATTGTCCTAAGCGGAACTCGTCCATGGATACACGCATCTGGCGAATCCTAGAGCGGGAAAAACGGTCTACCACCATATATTTTGTTTCCCACGGGAAGGAGTTGTAGCCCTTGCCGTGGTTCTACGAAACCGTGTCCACACCATGTCATGCATGGATGGCATGCCCATGTTCTGTTAGTATGGAACTGTGGCGCTCATAATAGCTTTCTGAGAAGACGCACATCTAGAGGAAAACACTTGGGTGGCCCTTGTTGCCGATCCACCGAGTTCACATGACGCCCCGTAGCCATGTTCGGTCGGGCGTGCGCTTCTGCCGCGCGTGAGAGTCCCGATACGGATTCACTCCCTGTAGCATTTCATAGAGCCTGCGATTCCAGACGTCCGAAATTTCACTAGCAATACTCATTCCCACTGCCAAAACTTTGCAGAAATTGATCCTAATTGAAGTAAACATTATTATTCCTACATACACGGAGTTGGGTGGCATCCACATTTCGTATTAAACGTGAGGTACCTCTCAAGACTGTAACTACTGTTGTTCATATTATTCATGGATCACATATTGACAACAGAAGACTGGCAGGATGGGAATAAAATAGGTTAAAACAAATCAAACGATATCGCATATGCAGACTACTTAGTTATGATGACAGATTCAATTGAAAGATTGCAATGTAATATTCCGTAGTTCGATCAGAATTATAACGACTATGATATGAAGATCAACACATCCGAAACTAAAATAATGCCTTTGGGAAAGAGATTTAAACAGATTGAGTGCCAAATAAGAGGAACAAAGAACAGGTAGACAGTTTCAAGTACCTTGGATGTATTTTATCATAGGATGGAACATAGTAAAAGAACTCGAATCTAGGTGTAGCAAAGCTAGTGCAGTGAGTGCTTAGCTAAAGTCTACTCGCTTCTGCAAGAAGGCAGTCAGTACCAAGACTAAGCAGTGCACTGCTCTTTCGAGTTGTATGGCAGTGAAAGGTGGGTGGATACAGGTTACCTTATTAATAAGGTTGAGGTTACAGATATGAAAGTAGCAAGAATGATTGCAGGTACTAAGAGATGGGAACAATGGTAGAAGGGTGTCCAAAATGATGAAACCAAAGAAAAACTGGTAATGAACACCATAGATGCAGAGTGAACAGGCTGAGATGGTGAGGGCACATTACACTCATGGGAGAAGCAAATTTACCTAAGAGACTCATGGGTTCGGCCGCAGAGGGCGAGAGGAAGTCGAGGTAGACCAAGATAAAGTACTTAGATTCTTTGAAGAATGAGTTTTAAGTAAAGAACTTAACAACAGAAGAGGCATCAATGTTAGCATTGAATAGAGGATCATGGAGGAATTTTATTAGGGGAACTGCTTCAGACAGAACGCTGAAAGGCATAATCAGTTCCTAATGATGATGGTGAGATGATGAGTTGATAACAATAAATAATAAGACGAAAAATGCATTGGTCATACTCTGAATTAATATTTGGTTACTAACCAAAAAAGAGTATTGTGTCCTTCTTGATAATGTTGATGCTCTAAATATCATTTCTGGAACACAGTTTTGAAATTACAAGTCACGAGTATACGTCCAGTTGTTCGGTAAAGTCAAACAGGAGATTCTCAAATAATAATAAAAAAGAAGACCTTGCAGGGTGCATATTTTTTCCGAGAAAAGCATCGAACCACTGGCAACTTACACTTGTAGCAACATAAATCTAAATGTGACATATTATAGCGTGCAAAAATATACACGGGTAAGGGAATATTTACATGTTCAAGGGGCTAGTCTCCTTCCCAGACTTTCGGTTTTCCATGTTTACTAATCTTGTTTCCTTGTCTTATAAGAACTGCTGAAGTTAGTCATGGTGACCTTGTTATACACACTTTTTAACTCGAGTTATAGTATACTTACAATAATTGTGATTTCCTAATTGTAACGGAATGATATGTGCGAGCATCCGAGACACTTTCTTCACATATTTGCTTCGTTTTCTTCTTGTAACATACTAGTAACAATCTGTTTAATGTGTCACTTTTTGAAATATGTGCAGTACAACCATAATTTCTTTTATCTTATTAACCATTAATATTTATATATCAGAGTAATGAGCCACAACCTTCAACAGTCAAGTAAATGTGCCTTAATGTTGTGTTGATTAGTAATTTGATCAAATTTACTACCTCAAAATTTTTCTTTCCATCCAAATCCTTGAATAACAGTAATACCTGGTATAGGCCTAAAGTCACGTTACCTGATTTTCTATTATTAGTTGTGCTAGGTATTTATTTCCTAATTCAGGGTGGCGACCGTTTTCATATGTCATTACAGTACGTTTAACATGGAGTCTAAAATGATTCAGGTAACATAATTTTAGAACATTTTCCTGTCGATACTTCGACTTCTGAGACGCAGTTAGAAAACTATACCTTGACTGTGTGACTCACGAAGCAGTGAAATTAAAACCTTGGAAAGGTGTTTTAACATTACAGAGGTGTTTCACAGTGCATTCAGCTTGCGTTGCTACTTGTTGTGGAAGATTGCATATCGTGTGATAAGGTATCCGGAAGTGTCACCCAGTGACACTTTGTCGTAGTAAAATAAGTCTCGTCTATTGCAAGCTCTTGTGTTTAGATAATCTGGGAGAAGATTGTATGGTCCGAAAGAACTAACACTCGCTGATACACATTAAAATGCATAGCATACAGCTAAACGCGTTTGAGTTTCCGTTACTCCCCACTACGTCACAGATACATCTGTGTTAGTGGTACTTCTGAATTTATGTTCAATTACTTTGGCCCGTGAACATGATCTTTATAAACTATGCCTGGGAAAGTGAATCGCTACACAATGCTGAATGAGTATGTCCTTTGTTTACACAAACAGCGAGAGTGCCGATCTGTATCAGACACCAAATGCAAGTCATACAGCTACATCATGTACGTTGCGCCGCTTAATTGAGGATGGCTGTTCACACTGACTGGTATTAATGTTCCCTAAATCACGGATATCAGCAATGACAGTTATCGCGTTCGAAGTATACGCTGGAAAAAATGGATCCCTATGGGTTGCTGCGATCCTGTAGCGTTCGTGATTTAATTTTACACGTCGTGACAGTAACAGTCAACTTTACTTGAAGTTCTTTTCATATTCAATTTTTTTCTCTCCCTTCGTCTGAACAGCCTTCGAGGCACAACGGTAACAGGCAACTGCCGTTTCTTCCTCACCCCCTGCAGGTCACTGGATGTGGATCCAGACGGGTATGTGTCCCATCACATCCATGTACCAGCTGTTACTAAGTTTCGCTTCTGGAGGCGCTGTGTATGAAATTTAGCTCCTCAGAGGAGCCGAATGTAACACGCATACCAGCAATGCTCCAAGACTGCCGTATTGTTCAAAAAAAGAATGCGATTCTGTCACATACCCTATCAGACATTCTGTATTTTATATGACGCCCGTAGCAACATACTTGTTTCAATTACATTTAATATCAGATAAAACATCTGTAATCATACAGAGAAAAGAACAGTAGTATTTTGTGTAAAAAGGAAGTATATTAGTTAATCTAAAGTAACTGACAAAACGTAATTTCAGCCTTGCTCACTTCTCCTGATGCTGCGTCTGACTCGGAGTTATCCGAAGTAACATCCGTATAAGAGTCAAATAGCAATCACACGGAATTGGTATGACGAACTCGTGCCTCGTGCTTTCTATACTACGACGTATATTACATCACAGTTAACTTCTCTTGAATTTGGATATATAGCAAAACTGTAATAATAATGAATTATAAAAATAAGTTTACAGTTTACAGTGAATGTTTATCAATTACAAACCACGCAGTTCTTCCTTTTCACTTATATATATATTTTTTTTAATTTATTTATTAACTTAAGAATATCTCGACCATGCAGCTACTGTTAATATTAAAAAATAAACTTAAGTCAAGAGCCCAAGAATACGTTGAAAGATGACCGTCTATCGTCTTCCATATATTTTTGTATAGTTTCTGTAAAGTTATAATTTATTTAATGTCGCTAGATTATCATTTCGTTAAAACTTGAACCGCACTTTTTTCAAGGCTTGAGGAATAGTATTTTTATATCATTTGTTAACATATTAGTTAATATTGCTAGGTTTTTCTTGTTTTGTTATGTTAATAATTTATTATTGCATTAATGTGGCATAAATACGGCTTCTCCGCTACGCCACTGTCCCTGTGAGAATGTGCAGTTGTTGTACATTTACGTGTGTGCGAGAATCTATGGCTGTTTGAATGTGGGGAGTGACAGCTCGCTTTGCATCGTTCTCTCTGGCTCAGTGTCGATAGCTGAGGTGACCAAAGAGGTTTCCACACCATTTGGTTGCGTGCTAGTTAGCGGACCTACATCAGCGCGATTGTACTCCCTCTCCGTCCCCACAACCGCTTTTTCAGGGTCTTTCAGGTTTCCGAACGTTTTCCCGCGGCCCGGTGGCTGCATGGCGACTCACTCTCGGTTGGTCCTCTGGTGAGGTGAGGTTGGTTCTGCTCTTGTTTCTGGAGATGGTAGCGTTTCATTGACCAGCACGTTTAACTTTGTTTCGTGAAGTTAGAATCATTTTTTGGAATATTTTCTCCGATCGTGTGCGGAAATGTATTCTTGTTTGTCAGTTCAGTGATTTACAATAGATAAACGCGGTGTGTGTGATTCTAGTTGCAGTTTGATAACGGCCTGATATGTTAAAACCTTTTGGTATCAGGTAGCGGTGTATGAACTCTGTGTAAATACTTTCTAGCTTTGTGGGGCCCGATTTCTAATAAGTGATATGTTCATTTTATACAGTGCATGTAAAATTCTTCTCATCGTTTCCTTCTGTGAGTGATATGTGTTCCACGTGGTTGGTCCATAGATCAAAGCCTTCAGCTTCCACTCTTGTTTGTTCCATGCCCATCAGGCAACTAACTATAAGGGAATCCTTCAGATTTACACTAATATTTCGTGATCTTCTCTCTCCACCTATTTTAATGTTGCTATTTCTTCTCCGACCTATAGTACGAACTCTGTCAGTAATTCTCTCTGAGCCTTGTACAACCTTCAATAGCTTCTTCATGTAATTTTAAACATTTGTATGGGTTGCATGCTGTAATTCTTAATTTTATTTTTCCGACTTTGTAATTATTTCACTTTTACGAGTTTTGGAGACTGGACTTCATCCGTTTCTGTAACCGCTCCCTATAGCGTGTAGCTGTATTTCATTCGCTTCCTTATACAATTCTAAGCATTTCTATGGGTTACATGCAGTAGTTAATTTTCTTTATTTTTGGAAACTGAATTTATTCATTTTTATCGGTTTTCGGGTATGAAGCTAGTCGCCTGATTTCATGACACTTCTTTTATAAGACCAGTACCTAGTTCGATTTCTAACAGACTGCACCTTAAGAATCCACCGTGATTTAGTATAATGAATCTGACTTTCAACCACTTCATCTTCTGTGGAGTGCATTCATGTAACGTAGCCGTGTGTCGCCGTTAGCGTGTTTGCCCGCGTTTTCTCTTCGGGTGTAATTTAACTTCCTATACACACGCACTATCTCAAAACAGGCACGACAGACCAGAGCCAGCCAAAGTGTTTGTATATTGTGTTTCGTGCTACCTCCGACTTGCTGAATTTCGCCTACGATTGCGGCACCTGCTTCCGCCTCGTCTCAGCTCGCTGTTTTGGCGAGTTTTGCTGTTGGATTGCCTGTGTGTGAGAGAATGAGTGTGAATCCTTCCCTCCAGTAGCGTTAAATCATGTTTAATTTAGGATGGGCACCGTCCGCATTATCCCATGTAAGAGAGGCATTTTTATTGTGATAACGAAATTGGTTCCCCGTTTTGCTTGTTTTCTATCTGAATAAACAAGATTAAGTACAGCATAATCCGTAAGTTGCCTATAAATTGTAGTTTTAGAGCACATTCCCTCTTTTATTTAATATTGTTCTTCACAAGTGCTGAGAACAAGCTCAGATGCAAATTTATTAAAGCGTAAATTCCGTTGCGCCACAAATATTTTCTAGCCACCTTTCTAAGATAACTTTAATTGCGGTGCCTTGTTTATTAATGTCTGTGTGTTAGAACGTGTGAGCTGCTATGTATATTGACCACTGTAGTATTAACGTCCTGTTATTGAAGTAATTTGAAACGAGTCAGTTCTCGGTTTGGACCAGGGAACAAGGCTTTATAGCAGGGAGTAACCGGTAGTTCACACGGACCTTATTTACTAATTTTAGTGGTAAAACAAGGCTCTTGTTACGTACAGTGGTCGACTTTTAACTTATATTTCAACAATATCATTCTGGGCATTTTTTTACCTCTAAAATATTCCAACAAATAAAATATGAAATATGTATAGGTCCAGTTGACATGCAATATATACTAGTAAAACTGCAGAAGGCGTTAAAGAACATATTTTCACTATCACTTGATTTGTTTTCCGAAAGAAACGATTAATTAATGAGAACAAGGGTTACATTTATTGTAAATGCGGGTGTTTGTGTATGCTTGTGCGCGTGTATAATATAGTTATGAATAATGTTTTTGAAATAATTTATTTGTAAAACTTTGTTTACATATATTAAGTTACTGTATAACTGTTTTTATTTGTACAGGCGTTCTATAATGCCATCCATTTTATCATTTTATAAAGTAAAATTTGTATTACGTTTGGAATCACAGTTACTACTGGCCTATAAATGAACACCCCTTAAAAATTTGTACGATCGTTCTCTGCTATTGCCATGTGCTTTGTGATGCCTTGTTGTGCTATGTGTTTAGCAGGTCGTTCTGTTGTGTACATTAAGTGTGCCCTGTAGCAGTCTTGGCGTGTAATCGTGCCGCCACCCAAGTCCCTCTGCGCCGACTGCTGACTGCCTGACTGCTGACTGCTGACTGCCTCACCCCCTCCGATTCGGGCAGCAGCCCGTCGTGTCGACGTCTGACGCCGCGGCCGCTATCGCTCCGCCCTAGTAAGTTCATCCCCGGCGCACGCCGGGATCGCAGCCCGTCTAGCGCGTTCTGCGTGGTTCCCAACCCGCCGTAGCACGTTCCACCGCCGTTCCGGGAGGCACGTCCGCCGACGCCGCTGCCCCTGCTGCAGTTCTGAAGGACTTAGATGACTTTTAATGTCATTATGTTGTCCCTACCCCCTATTACTGAATCCTCCACTATAATTTTCACCACCTCCTATGCCACCACCACCATCTCCCGGAGTACCTCCTAACACGCTCACTTCCTTTCTCACCATCACCTCAAGTCACCCTTTCCTCTGCCCCCTCACAGACTGGCGTCCTCATCCCCCACACACTAGCCTATTCCACCGCCCGCTACCCTCGATCACTTTCTCCCCTCACCGATGCCCCTGCTTCCAATACCGCAGCTTACATCCGGCAGGCTGCTGCCGACTCATCTCTATTCCAACCCACGAAGACGCCACAGCCGAAGGCCCGGCCACACGCCATCTTCCTGTCTCCTCTGTTCCCCTCCCAAAACCCCCACAAAATAACAAGCATCCACAGACGCCACCAAAAAGGCCCCTGATGCTCTCGCCACCGGCCCTCTTGTTCGAATGGAAGTTGCCCCCTCCCCCTGCCCAGCCTGCACATTCTCCACAGCCACCTCTCATCCCGTCCCAAGCCCCTGCTCACCACACTTTCGTCCTAACTTAGTTTCTAGACACCCGTGCCCTCACTCTTCTCTTCCGTCAGTATGACCCCTCCGCCCCCACTTCCTAAATCATTCCCTGGAGGGATTCTGTCCTCTTAAAATCACCCCGACCCCAATCTTCACAACCTGATCCTTACCAAAATACCCCACATCCAGTTTCATTACCACGCTACCATGATACCCTCCTCCCCTTTCTCCACTTCCACTGCCCCCCCTCCCCCAGGGGGCAACAGCTCTTTTGTGGGTACGTGTGTGGCGCGCACGAGGCCACGAGCTGAGACAGCGTTTTTTCCGCCCCAGGCTGCTTCACTTTCCCTCCCGGGTTTATGCCTTTGCCCGGAGACAGGCGTCCTTCGCGAGTTCAGGTGGTTTCTTGTAGTTTCTCACATTCCTTGCTTTCTTCCTTTCCTAACCTTTGCTTCTGTCTTTCTCTCCTTGCTGTACTCTCCTAGCCTTCCTTTCCTCCTCATTAGTCTCCGCTTCGGCGTTTGAGACACTTCTTTCTCTTCATTTCCTCGATTCTTGTTCTTTCCTCCCTGTGCGTGTCTGAAGGCCGACCCACGCATAATCATGCGTAGCAGGTGACGGGGTAACGCGTAATTTCCCGCCCCGGGTAGACAAGTAGGGCAAGTACGTACCCCGTGGTAAAGGCCAGGCCCAGGGAGGGGTGATTACCCGAGCTGGTACCTTCCGAACATGTCGATTGGTCCCTCCGTCAGTTCTCGGGAGGTGTGACCTGAGGTGTGAACAATCACCTAAGGCGGGTAAGCCCTCAGAGAGGGCCCCCACTAGGAAGGAGCGCGCCATCGGAGACGCCGGTAATCACGGGGGGACACTTCCGCAATGACTTCCTTCTCTTCTTCTGTGACATTGACCCAGAAACGAAAGATAGATTCGCCTCAGCAAAAGAAAACCTTGTCTAATCTTCCAAAATTCCTTGTTGTCTCTCGAACCGACGGTAAAGATTTCACCTCTGTAAGTCCTTTCGTCATCCAGAAAGGTGTTGATGCAATTGCTGGCCCTGTTAAGACATGTTCGTGTCAGCGAAATGGTACATTGTTGTGGAAGCGGACAGGCGCAAAAACTCATACGGACCACATTGTTACACACGTTTCCTGTCAAGGTAGAAGCGCATCGCACTCTCAACTCGTCACGGGGGGGGGGGGGGGTAGTTTTCACTATATCCCTTGACAGGTTGTTTGACGAAGACATACAAACCTATATGTCCAATCTGGGTGTAACAGCCGTGCATAGGGTGTTGAAAAAGGTAGATAACCAGCTGACATCAACTCGTACTGTATTCTTGACGTTCGACAGAGTTGAACTCCCGTCGAAGGTCAAGGCAGGGTATGAAGTTATCTCCGTCCGCCCTTATGTACCAAATCCAACGCGCTGTTTCCAATGCCACAAATACAACCATACCCGTCAAATTTGCCCTAATGCAGCAAAATGTGTCACTTGTGGTAGGGACGCCCATGAGGGGGATTGCCCACCTCCGTCCCCTCACTGCCATAATTGCAACGGTGGCCATGCGGCTTTCTCTCGGGACTGCCCTGTATATAAGGATGAAAAAGTCATTCAGCAAATTTGGGTTACAGGAAAGGTATAAACCTCTGCCGCTCGTAAGTTGTTGGCGAGTCGAAAGCCCACTGTTCTCCCAGCGGGCACATACAGTAAGGTCCTCACCTCCACTCGACCTACTAAGGATTCCGGTACCCAGACCTGTGACTTCACTTTCGCTGACACAGTTGTACAATCCGCCAGTCCGAAGATTGCCCGTTACACGTCCCCGCTTCCTCCTGCTGCTTCTAAAGTTCAGTCTTCGTCAACCTCTAATAAACCGCGGGCACCTAAACAAGATGCCTGGACTTTGAAAAAGGAACCAGTCCGTGAAGATTTTGTGCGTTCTCAGGCTTCTCAACCGTCAATTGCTTCTTATCACCGTCACTCTTCCGGAAGAGCCAACAAAAAAGAGCTCCTCCCTTCTCCGCCGAGGCGTGACCCAACAGTCACGCCGCCCAACAGTAGTCGGCCCCGATCATCTTCTGTCTCACCGGGACGCACTACTGTTGGCCTGGCAACCGGCATTTTACCGGCGGCGGAAGCTGCCCCTCCTTATAAAGTCGGGAAGGTGGCAGATGTATCGTTCGAACCTATGGAACATGACTCTCTGCCTCTAGATGGCGACAGTAGTGCTCCCTCGAAGTCCGGTGCTCAGCGGTCGTCGAGGTGACCCCACCTGCTTGTTCCTTTTTATCTCCCTTTCTTCTCTTATCTTTTATCATGGCGCTCCTTCAATGGAATATTCACGGCTTTCGTTCCAATCGGGAGGAATTAAAACTTCTCCTTCGATTGCACTGCCCGCTTCTAGTCTGTCTCCAAGAAACTAAGTTACGTCCAAGTGATCGTGCAGACTTCCCCCACTACACGTCTGCACGTCTGTGCGTTTCGACCTGCCACCTGTGGAAGGTACCCCAGCCCATGGATGGTTTCTGATGCTCATTCGGGACGACGTCTATCACCATCCTATTTCATTGCATACAGGCAGTTGCCGTCCGCATCACTCTATCCACCTTTTCCTTTTCCCTTTGTAATATCTATTCGCCATCGTCATTTGCCCTTACTAGGGCAGATGTGGTCCACCTCATTGACCAGCTCCCTTCACCTTTCGTGTTGGTAGGCGACTTTAATGCCCACCACCCCCTATGGGGCTCTCTGGCACCTTGTCAGAGAGTCTCCCTTTTGGTGGACCTTCTCCAACACCTCAATCTTGTCTGCCTCAACACCGGTGCACCGACCTTCCTTTCCGACACAACACACACCTATTCCCATATATACCTCGCGATATGCACTCCTCAGCTTGCCGGTCGGTTTGAGTGGTATGCACTTTCTGACACGTACTCGAGTGACCATTTTCCTTGTGTCATCCACTTCCTGCATCATTCCCCATCTCCTCGTCCCACCAGTTGGAACATTCCTAAAGCGGACTGAGGGCTTTATTCTTCCATGGCAGTTTTTCACAATCAGGACTTTTCCAGCTGTGACAGTAAGGTCGAATACCTCACAGAGGTTATTCTCACAGCTGCCAAACATTCCATACCTCGTCGTGTCCCGGTCCCTTGGTGGACTGCAGCCTGTCGCGACGCGCTTAGAGCCCGGCGACGTGCTTTACGCACCTTCCGCCGCCACCCAACTTTGGAGAATTGTATAAATTATAAATGAGAGCGCAATGTCGTAGTATTATAAATGACAGCAAAAAAGCTTGCTGGACTGCCTTTACTAGTTCTTTTAACCGCTTTACTCCCTCCACGGTTGTTTGGGGTGGCCTACGCCGTTTATCCGGCATCAAGGTCCACTCCCCGATTCCTGGCCTGACCGTCGAGAACGCAGTCCTCGTGGACCCCGCTGATGTTTCCAACGCATTGGGCCGTTTCTTTTCGGAGGTCTTGAGCTCTGCCCATTACCACCCTGCCTTTCTCCCTCGCAAACAGGTAGAGGAGGCACGGCCGCCTTCTTTCCACTCTTTTAATCGTGAAAATTATAATGTCGCCTTCACCATGCAGGAGCTAGACCGTGCTCTCGCCCTGTCCCGATCTTCTGCTCCCGGGCCCGATTCCATCCATATTGAGATGATGAAGAACCTCTCTCCTGTGGGCAAGTTCTTCCTTCTTAGTACCTACAATCACATATGGGCTGAAGGTCAGGTTCCCACAAGTTGGCGTGAAGCCATTGTTGTCTCCATCCACAAACCAGGGAAGGACAAAAATCTTCCTTTCAGTTATCGTCCCATTTCCCTGACGAGCTGCGTCTGTAAGGTGATGGAATGCATGGTTAACGCTCGGTTGATCTGGCTCCTCGAATCTCGCCGCCTCCTAACAAATGTCCAATGCGGTTTTCGTCGACACCGCTCTGCTGCTGATCACCTCGTCACCTTGTCGACCTTCATTATGAATAACTTTCTAAGGAAGCGTCGAACAGTAGCAGTGTTCTTCGACTTGAAGAAGGCATACGATACCTGTTGGAGAGCGGGCATCCTCCGCACATTGCACACATGGGGCCTTAGTGGCCGCCTCCCTCATTTTCTTCAAGCGTTTTTGGCGGATCGCAAGTTCCGGGTACGGGTGGGCTCTGTTTTGTCAGACACCTTTCGCCAGGAGAATGGGGTGCCACAGGGCTCCGTCTTGAGTGTGGCTCTCTTTGCCATCGCAATCAATCCGATCGTAGATAGCCTTTCAGCCGACGTTTCCGGATCCTTTTTTGTAGACGATTTCGCAATTTATTGCAGCGCCCAGCTGACGTGTCTCCTGGAGCGTCGTCTTCAACGCTGTCTTGACCGCCTATATTCCTGGAGCATTGCGTACGGCTTACGATTCTCCACTGAGAAAACGGTATGTATAAACTTTTGGAGATACAAAGAATTTCTTCCACCATCTCTCCGTCTCGGCCCCGTTGCTCTCCCATTCGTGGAGACGACAAAATTCTTGGGGCTAATGTTGGATCGGAAACATTGTTGGTCCACACATGTGTCCTACCTGGCTGACGTTGTGTCCGATCCCTTAATGTTCTTCGTGTCCTCAGTGGCACGTCATGGGGAGCGGATCGTACCTTCCTGATTCACCTTTACCAGGCCATTGTTCAGTCGAAGCTCGACTACGGAAGCCTTGTATACTGTTCTGCACGGCCGTAGATTCTCCGCCGTCTCAACTCTATTCACCATCGGGGATTACGTCTGGCGACCGGTACATTTTATACCAGCCCTGTTGAAAGTCTGTATGCCGAGGCTGCTGTATTACTCTTGACCACTCGGCGTGACACTCTTGTGTCGGTACGCATGCCGCCTGTGGTCGAAGCCCAGCCATCCATCTTACCCGTTATTCTTTGACGACTCACTCGATCGCCAATATCAGTTGTCTGCGATAGCCTTGCTTCCACCTGGAGTTCGGTTTCGCCGCCTGCTTCAGCGGCTCGATTATACTCTTCCTTCCACCTTTCGGTTGAGCGACAGCACATTGCCACCGTGGAATCAGGCCCAGGTCCACACTCAGCTTGAACTTAGTTCGCTGCCCAAGGAGAGCACCCCGGATTTGGTATACCGCTCGAGGCTTGTCGAACTCCGTTCGCGGTTCGATAATGCCATATTTATTTACACTGATGGTTCCAAGAGCACTGACGGTGTCGGATCTGCCTTCGTCGTCGGGGACAATTGTTTCCAATACAAACTCCCTGACCGGTGCTCAAGTTTCACGGCTGAGCTTTTTGCCCTCCACCAGGCTATTTTGTATACCTGCCGCCACCGCCAATCTTTCTATGTCATCTGTTCGGACTCCCTTAGTGTCCTGCAGAGTCTTAAAGACCCTTTCTCGACCCATCCTCTTGTGTATCGGATCCAACGCTCCCTCCAGTTGCTAGCAGATGACAGCTATCACGTTACTTTTCTGTGGGTCCCTGGACACGTGGGTGTGCCCGGGAATGAGACCGCCGACATAGCAGCCAAGGCAGCAGCTCTTTTGCCTCGTATGGCTACCTTTTGCGTCCCATCGGACGATGTTCAACGGGCTCTTTGCCAGAGTATCGTGTCGTCCTGGCACAGTGCGTGGTTCTCACTGTACGACAGTAAATTGAGAACTATAAAACCGATCCCGACCGCTTGGAGGACCTCCTCACGCTCCTCTCGGCGAGAGGAGGTAATCCTGGCCCGGTTGCGGATCGGTCACTGCCGTTTCAGCCACCGTCATTTGCTAACCGCCGATCGTGCACCGCTGTGCTCCTGCAGTGAATTGCTGCGGTGCGACATGTTTTACTGTCTTGTGTTTATTTTAATCATCTCTGTGTAGCCCTTCGCTTTCCGTCTACTCTTGAGGAAATTTTAGCTGATGACACACGAGCAGCTGCTCGAGTTTTGCGTTTTATTAATTTGACCAATTTATCAAAGGATATTTAACCCTTTTAATTGTTTTTATCTTTCGTTTTTAGCCTTCTATTGATGTTCTAACTGGCAGTTACCAAATTTTTTGACATCTAGCGAATCTCTGTTCTTGTCTGGGCGCTAATGACCTTAGCAGTTGTGCGCCCTAAAACCACAAAAAAAAAAAAAAAAACAACAACAAAAACTTCCACTGCCGTCATCAGCAAGTTCAGCCTGGGGATGACAGAAGCGGAGGTTTTCGAGGAGCTCTGGCGAGATCCTCGCCTGTCCACTCGGTCCACCTATCACATTTACAATGCGTCGGGCCCCACCTTCCTGGTGCACGTCTTAAATGAAGATGCGCCGTCAATTAACCATATTCTTCAAAACGGGGCCCTTATTTACGCCCTCATTTACGTCAAAGCCCTCCTTCCCCCCGAGACCCTCCCCAATCTTACTATTGTTTCCGCTGCCTGAAATACAACCGCCATATCACTGAAAACTGCCGTTTTGGGGCGATATACCATAACCACGCAATTAGATTAAAAGCCGTTTTCGTGAGGTACGACGTCAAAATCCTTCTGGAAATCAAGAAATACGGAATCAATTTGCGAACCCTTGTCGATAGCACACATCACATCATGTGAGTAAAGAGCTAGTTGTGTTTAAACGATATTCTGTAAATCTGTGTTGACCTTGGACCAATAGTTCATTCTGTTCGTGGTAGTTCATAATATTTGAATAGGGGATATATACCAAAACCCTGCTGCAAATTGACGTCAACGAAATAGGCCTGTAGTTTAATGGGTTACTCCTACTGCCTTTCTTGAATATAGGTATGACCTGTGCAACTTTGCAGTCTTTTGATACAGATCCTTGTTTGAGATTCCACTAAGATTGCCGCTCAAAACCTGAGAGAATCTCTTCAGATCCGAAGCGACACACATCATTGGTACTGGCGTGAGCTACCACCTGCAGTAGGCTGCACCCCATACCCTTCGTGGCATCTGGGAGGACCCGTTCCAAGTCTGGAATGACTCCACCCGGATCCTACATCCCCACCAAAGCTGTTCAGCTGCACCGTCTCATCCTCCCTCCACAGGCTGTCCTCCTCCTACAGGAGTCCCACCATCTCTACCGTTCATTCCTCCATACCCATGACCAGTATACACACATCCGCCACTAGCAACTCCAGTGAAACATCTGCACCTTACTGACTGCAAAAATACGCCAAACATGGCTCAGTGCTCACTTGTCTCGGTATCGGAACGCATTCCACCGCCTTACTGGCTCGGAAGTCGCACCCACCTACCCACTTTTCCACCTAGACCACCCCCTCCCTGATAATGCTAGTAAGGCTAATCACTCTTTCCTCTCTTTTTCCATCCCCAACAATCCTAATTGGTTCCCAGATGTCCATAAAACGACGGATTTCTCCATCCCATCCCTGGACCCTCAGACCTTATCATCCCAATCACTGCACACAACCTACAGTTGATACTGAGCACCAAACGAAACACGGCTCCTGGCCACGATCGCATCACCTACCGCCACTTTAAGGAATGTCCCCTCCCTCTCCTCACCACCCTTGCTACCCTCTATACCACCATCGTCTATACTGGCTACTGCCCCCACCTGTGGAAAGTTTCCCAAGTGCAATTGTTCCTAAAACGTAATTAACCCCCTCCGATGCTTCCTCCTATCATCCCATTTGCCTCACACACTTTTCAGCAAGGTCTTAGAATCCATCCTATACTGCTCCATTGACGACCAACTCTTTCCCCTTACCCAACTCCTCTCCCTCCAGTTCAATTCCTATCGTGCAGCCATCTTGTATCCGTTGATCTCAATCAGGCCTATGATCTGTTCCCATCAAGCTTGTCCAGGTCTTTACCCTTCCTCTTTGACTGCCCTACTTATGTTACTGTCTGCAACACTGATTCCCCTCCTTTATCTCCTGTATACCGCAGATATGCCCAATCCCCCCCCCCCCGATACACCTCTTGCAATATGCTGATCATGGCACTTACCTTGCCTTAGTACACACCCTCAACCATTCCAACCACCTTCTCCAAAACACATTGACATTTTCACCACTTGTGAAATCGTACCTAAACTCAGGTGATCATTGTAGGTCATACCTCCCCTTCCTTCTACCGCTGTGATTTCTACCTCACCCTCTGTAACTGTCACATTCACCTCACTCCCGACCCTAAAGTACCTGGGCCTCACCATAGATCGCACCCTTTTCTGGACCCCCACCTACTCACAATCCAAGAAAATGCTCGATCATGCCTCAGACTCCCCAAACTCCTTGTTGGCCAAACCTGTGGCCTGAACCCTTCCACCATAGTCTATGCCTACTAATAACTAATCTGCCCCATCCTCTGTGTCTCCCATCCTGCCCCTCCATCCTTCTACAAGGCCCTAGAGATTCTGGAACCCCACGCCGTGCACCTCGCCCTCCATATCCCTTCCTAGCCCCCCCCCCCATGCCCCACATGGCTCCTTTATGGCCTCATTCTCTTCTCTTCTCCCACCTTGTCCTCTTCACTGAGAACCTTGGTCTCCGCTTTCTCTACTGCGAACTGGATCACCTTCGCCTTATTATCCAGCCTCTCCTCACCAATCCCAGTCCATTCCCGCGCCATTACCCCATTCCATGGCACTTTCCGCATCCTCCCCTTCCCTGACGATGTCCTCCGCCCAGACAACTATCCCTCGTACCAGCTGTGATTCCCCCCCCCCTTTTCCTCCCCCCCTCCTCGATCCTTGAACCTACCTCAAAGGCCCCATTCCCCTCCTTCCTTGCCCCCCCTCCCGTTGCCATTCCCTCCGGAACATCACCTCCCGTTCCTTACCGCTTCCTGAGGCTCCTTCCCCACCCTTGCCCCAGCTTCCTCCCGACTTTTGCTCCTTCTCCATCTAGACCTGTCACATTCATCAGCATTTGCGTGTGCAATGTCTGTGTCTCCGTTGGAGTGTGTCATCAGTGCTTTGAGCCATGCCGCGGCCGACACCTGTGTCTTTTAACTGTGCGTGTGACTCAGTGCTTCAGTGTAGCGTTTCTCCTGTTTCGTCGCCTTGAGATTTTATGTAATACTGCACACCTGTCACTCCATTTAAACGATGCTCATCTTCCATTTTGTCTCCGTGTTATATGACTGTTTTTGTACTTCATTTGTATTTTGTTTATATTCTTCGTTACATGTTTAATTTCTGTAGGCTGAAGAGTGTCTCAGGTGCTGCAAGCCCGCTCCACACGGGGAATGAAATAACAACAAACGAAAGAAATGTATATATTTTGATATTTGACAAGTTTGCTTCATAATAAACAATGTATTCTTAATTCTGCAGTAATGGGGGCGCCAATGTATGTATGAACCAAGTGTAGCGGTACTATTTACCACTGGAAACTTGTACCGTTTGAATTTAAATGGCATTTTGCAAAAAATACCTACAGTACGTTTATAATGTTTACAATCTGGTTATGTAAAAATGAATGAGATGAACTTTTACGTTATGTACTTACTATGTGATCTTGATTTCTTATTTTGTATATGACACTGATGATAGGTAGTTACCTAGCCGAAACCAATCAGTGATTAATAAACACATTTACTGCGACCGAACGATGTGTTTTTCCCAGTAATTATATTGACGGACGCCGTGCACAATAATCCAACTATGGATCAAACAAATCCAAATCTTCGGTTTGCTTATGCATTGGCTCATCTCAAATGCGTGCATTTAAGAGAATTGTATTTGTATAATGAAATTTACTATTATGTTCACTGGAACAAATTATACTAATTAAAATTGTAATCTTAGTGCCATATAATAATAAGTGTTTATATAAATTTATGTAAAAAAATTAAAACAAAAGGTTGCACCCATCTAGCAGGAATGTAATCAACAACGATGATCCACCTGAAGGTGAAAATGTAAACTCTCGAAGTGTGTCGTGGGATATATTGTCACGTTGAAATGGAATCAGGTTTGACGTCGAAGGCAGATTTGTCAACTGAACACAGCACTTATACTGAAAGCAGGTTTATTGCGAACTGAAACGTACAAGCAACACTGACTGTCCCTCGGGCAGAGTGCTCTGGTATTTATAAAGAGACAGAATGTACCAAAATTTAGAAAAATAGTTAACAATAAGAAACGCGTAGAACAATGTGGATGTAAAAATTACAACGAAATAAATTTTTTCCAGTGGACGGGATTGAACCGGTGACCTTCAGCACCGCAATCGGTGACGCTATCCATTGCGCCATGTCGGCCGTCGGAAAACTTGGGGACTTGTGGCATTGCTCCCTCTCCTGAAAAAACATCGACCCACTGTTAGGTTCTCTTTGGAGCCAGCCGCAATGTCCTGGGTTTTGATCTTGTCATGGGTCCTCTGTATGGCAGTTGTCGAGAATCCTTCCCTTCTGCACGATTACCGATGACAGACGTTCCTGTCCTTAGTCCTTGAACAAGAGGCCATTTTCGCCTATCTGCTCTTAAGGATTGTAGTAAGACTACATGCGGAAGACGTGAACAATGTGTGTTCGTTTTGGTCGTTTCGACCACGGCTCATAATCGTCAACTTCATATGTGACGTCTGACAGGCGGCATGACACAATGCGGACCAAAGTATCGCTTCAGAAACTTTTCTGATAGCACAACTTTCCATTTAGGGGTAAAAATCGATAGCAGATCTCCTGGACTGTATACAACAGGTCGATACTGGTCGTTATATCGCTGACGGTCCTACTCCTGGGTGTCCAGTGTTCGTATGTGAGCCAGATGTCCTGCTTGTTCGACTCTGGTGAGCTGTTTCACATAGTCATCCTGAGTGTCGTCCGGCTATAACGGGAAAAGCGTATCCATTATCGTCTCAGCTTTATGGCCATGAAGCAGTAAAAACGGCTTGATGTCTGTGGTGTCTTGCCTTGCGGTATTATAAGCAATTGTCAAGACTGGCAGTATTGTATCCCAATCCTTCTGCTCAACATTGACGTACATCGTCAGCATATCTGGAACGGTCTTGTTAAAACGTTCTGTAAGACCATTTCTCTGAAGATGGTATGCAGTTATCAATCTGTGGACAATATCGCAACGTGACATTACCTCTGATACAAGTTCTGACATGAATACTTTTCCACGATCAGTTATCATCACAAGTTGTGCTCCTTGCTTCAAAATAATGTCTTCTACAAGGAATTTTGCAATCTCTGGAGCTTCTGCAGTGGGCACAGGTTTGGTGACAGCGTAGCGTATGAGGACGTCAGTACAGACTATTATCCATCGGTTACCAGTTGTAGAATTTGGAAACCTCCTTAAAAGGTAGATTCCAATTCGGTGGAATGGATCTGCTGCAGGTGGAATTGGTACGACATTTCCTGGAGGTAATTGTGGCACATGCTTCTGTCGCTGGAACTCTTTACAGTGACTCACATAGTGCTTGACAGATCGGTAGACCGTTCCAGCCTGCGTCTGATTCTGTCTAGGGTCTTCTCGAATCATCCAGATGACCGGATATTGGAGCATCGTGGAAATATATAAGAGTAGGGGGCAGGAGATGAGCTGGAAAGACTGGTAGCCAATTGGGGCTCTTATACAATCTCCCGTTTATAAGTAGGAACTCTCCATTGGTCGGTTCTTCTTTCTCCAAGGCCTCTTTATTATAGTGCTGGATCTTCCCTCTGTTCAGCTGTAAAGTCACCTAATTCAGTGAGGGCTGAAATTTTAATTCATGATGTTGTGTCCCACTAATGGATTCCTCGAAAGGCAGTCGGTGTCCTTGTGTTTGCGCTCATTCTTGAACAACACTATGACATCATACTCTTGGAGTCTTAGTACCCATCTTGCTAGTCGACCTGGTGGATCCTTCAAGCTAGTCAGCCAACCCAAAGAACGGTGGTCTTTCACGACGGTGAATGGTTTGCCGAAGAAATATGGCTGGAACTTGTTGTTATCCCACATAACTGCGAGACAGTCTTTCTCAGTTGTAGAGTAGTTTATCTCGGACTTTGAGAGTACTATTGATGCATGGGCTGTTACTTTTCCAGCACCTTCCTGAATATTTACAGCCACTGCACCAATCCCATACCCGCTAGCGTCAGTGTGAAGTACGGTTTTCGCATTTTCGTCGTATAAGGTTAGAAATGGTGCGGAAGTTAGAGCCTCCTTAAGAGCCCGGAAAGCTCTTTCTTTGGTCTCATCGCAGTGAAACTTGGCGTCTCCCTGCAGTAGTTCTTGCATTGGACGTTTGTTAGAAAATCTTTTTATGTAATGTTGATAGTATGAGCACAGCCCAAGAAAACGTCTCACATAACGAATATGCTGAGGATTTGGAAATTATGTGATTGCCCTTACTTTATATGGATCAGGACGGACACCATCTCCATTTAGGTGCTCCAGGATTTTTTTGTCTTTGGCGACGAAGAGCACTTATTTGGATTAAGACGGAGTCCTGCAGTCTGAACACACTTCAACACAGTTGATAGGCGACACAGATGTTGTTAAATGTTTATGAAAAAACGACAATGCCATCTAAATAGCAATGTACGTCGTCCACTTAAGGTGTCGAAGGAAATTGCCCATCTAGTATTCAAATGTGGCCGGAGCATTACATAATCCAAATGGCATAACTTTGAGTTCATAAAGGCCGTCAGGTGTAGTAAAAGCCGTCTTTTGCCTGTCAGCTTCGTCAACCTCGATTTGCCAGTAACCTGTCTGCATGTCCATAGTTGAGAAGTATGTAGCTCCTTTCAAGCAGTCAAAGGTGTCGTCAATGCGTGCCAGTGGGTAACATCTTTCGTTGTGATTTTTTTCAGCCCCTGACAGTCGACACAGAATCGCCACGTGCCAACCTTCCTCTTTACTAGGACCACCGGAGACGACCAAGGACTCTCTGAAGGTCGGATAATCTCATCGCGCAACATATTCCCACTTCCTCCAAATTATCCGTCTTTCAGCTGGTGACACTCTACACGAACGCTGGCTAATTGGTGGATGATCCCCGGTATTGATACGGTGCCTGTCGTCTGACTTTTCTCCTGCTGGTGTGTGAATGCATCCGAAAATTGTCGTAGTATAGCTAACAACTGCTGGCGTTGTTCAGTAGTCCGTCCTGACCCTATTGTCATTTAAACGGTTGTTTCATTCATCGTGTTGTCTGTACTAACAGCAGAGCAATCGTCTTAATTGATTAAGTTGAGCTCACCGTTCTGGATTGGTTCAGCTGTTTCGATACATATTCCTTTGGGGATAAGTTGTTATTGCTCGTGACTATTATCCAAAACTCTCCTCGACCATAGGTAATGCTTATGATGGTCTCTGGTATGTAAATTCCTTTTGTGAGCCTAATTAGCTTTTTACTGTCTACAAGCACTTCACAGTTTAACTGGTCATCTGTATTTGTGACTAGAACTCTCCTCATTGTCAACGGCGGGATCTTCACATTGTCAACGGCAAATAACTTCCCAGACAATTCTGTATTTCGTGTACCCGTACGGAACGACTTCCTCAATTGGCAGCTCAAATTGAATGATAGCTTGGGATGCCTGAAAGAAGTTCCATCCGAGAATGACATTAAGAATACGTTCTGTTAAAACGACAACTTCAAACGGCAGGGTCCTGCTGTTGATGGTTATTCTTGAGACACAAGTTCCTGCTGGCTGGACGTACTTTCCATTTGCGAACTTCAATACAGTTGAAAACATTGTCTTCTTTACTGTGAGGCGGTGATTATCTGACAATACAAATAAAGAGGGTCCTGAATCAAACAGTGCTCGGAGAGGTTGGCCGTCGATTATGACGTCGATGAGATTTTCCGACTGTCGTCCATGGAGGATTTTCATCTGCGGCGGCCTCACTTTCGTAGATGGTCGCCTCACTTAGTTTTCCTGAGCGCGGCGGCTCGATAGCAGCTGGTATCTCTGTACGGCGACGGTGAACGGCATCTGCGCGTCAGGAAGCGACCTCGTGTAGTGTACGGCTATGGCCTCCCAGAGGTCGACTGAACTCATCAGGAGGTGACTGCCTGGGACCGAACTGCTCTGATAGCTGACGTTTCCGGCATATTTATCGTCGAATCTTCGCTTTCTCTCTCTGCAGTAGTGGGGCAGACAGGTGCTAATGTCTGAAATACCTACTCAGCGGCGTCCTCATATTTACAGAACTTCCATCCATAGCCATAATCTGATGTTCACTTGGTACAACAGTACCAGCTGCCATAAACTGTTGTAATTCTTATAATTTGTCGTATGAGAGAAGCAAAGTCATGCTTGTCTTCCACAACGGCCATAGATACTACATTGGGGAGTCTGCCATACTTCTTTCGCCCTGTTGCATCTCTTGAAACATGACCATTGATTTTGTGGTTGTTTTCCATTTTGATTTATTAGTAAACCTAAAGTGTTTCTGCACTGTAAATGTTATCTGTTTGTTAATTATTTTATTATTTTTATCAATGATCAAAGCCCCTTATTATATATGCTTGCCTCATATTTGTATATGTTTCCACCCATGTGACTGAACTTGTATAGCCATGGGAATGAGGAATGTTGCTTTTAATACTGATTGACTGACGTGCAATGGCTTACAGTCGCCGCCTCCCACTTTAGGCCTCGTTTTGCTGTAGTTAAGAATGCATGACTGAGTATTTATTTTGCTATTCGAGGCAAAGTGTTTCTAAATTTAAGGAACTCAAGTAAATTCACTGTATATTCATTACTGGCATTTTCATTCCAGTGAAGACTGTGTGTCCGGTTTTGCTTTTGTTAGAATACACGTGTGTGACCTTTAGCCTTTGTGTAAGCTTAGTATGTTTGAATTTCCTTCGTGTTTTTAACTAACGTTCCACCGTCCTTCTGTATAAGCGAGTATGCTAAATATTTCTCAGATTTACTGATTTGTTTCCGTCTTTCCTGTCTTGTATGACCGATTGCACAACGTGCTTTCAAAATGTTCGCTACGTCAGCCTTCAGCCATGGTTTTATTAATACGAGCTTTCTTCTATATGAAATTTCGCATGTGCTTTATTTGCTTATTCTAAATTAATTCCTGTTTGTAAATGTTATAAAATTCGGCGTGATCGCACCACGTGGTACTTAAGAATAGTGAGACACTGCCTCTCCGAATATGAGTTTGTTTGGTTGACACTGTACTTAAAATTAGTGATAAAGATACCTGCTATCTCGTCAAGATGTTGCCTTCGCCTCGTTTCGCCACTGCTTTGAAGTGGTCCCAGAGAGTAATGTACCACTAAGCATGTGAATGACTGAATGTACTTTTAGCTACTCATTGTGTATTTGCAAATTTCCTCCCACGTTAGCTCCATATTCAAAAAAGGGTAGAAATAATTTCATTACAGGCAGTAATTTTATGATTTAATTCACATTTTTACAAGGTGTGTGCATAATTTGGTCTCCTCCATTTATTTGCTTGTTATTTTACTGACTACATTATGATTTTAAAGTATCAAACCTCTGCGTTATTATGTCATGCTCCCCATCCCATGTTTAATTATCTATTAATTCATTTTTAACATTGATTTTGTGTTTGTGAAAACGTTGGCTGCTCCCTTAAGAAGTGAGCAGTCAGATAAATTTCCATTGCGCATGTACTTTGGCCAGTCATAACGTAATTTAGAGCAGCAGTGAGCGTTTTAACTTACATTTGCAGATCTCAACTGCCAGAGAACTTGCTAATTTCAATAACAGGCTAGTTTCACTCTTTAATCCGCTGGCACCACTTGTTGAACTCTTCTGTCGTAGTGACGTCTTTTATAAGAAGAGCATGATACATATCTTCTGCAATGCCCTTCATCAGGTGTGTTATTTGGTCAGCCTCAATCATATCTGGGTTAACTATGTCACATAGGGACAAACATTCTGTATATACGACTGTGTCAGCTCACCATGTTGTTGGGCTCGGTTCTTAAGTCTTTCGTCGACGTCTTCTTAAGTTCCGTCTGGAAAGTTTCCCAGTCATTCAGCTTCGTTGTTTTGAAATGTTCAAATGTTTGTCAAGCTTAACACACTTAACTGCACGCTCATCAGTCCCTAAACTTACAAACTACTTATGAACTACCTTACACTAAAGACGACACAAACACCATGCCCGAGGGGGAATTCGAACCCACGACCATAGCGGCTGTGCAGACTGTGACTGGTGCGCCACAGACCGCTCGGCCACTGTGGCCGGCCTAGTTATTTTCAAATAACTGGGCTGTTTCGTCCAGGTAGAAATAAACATTGGCCAAGCACACTGTAGACCCCACCTGCTGATCAAACCCTTTTAGCCATTTTTTGGGGTCCTGTCCAGCGTCTCCAGGAAACGCCGACGCGTGTCTGATGTGGAGCTGGCTTCCTTTTGGTTTCTTGCCCAAGGGTCATGTGATGATAAGGACTTTCGGAAGGAGGTAGTCGGTATATCTCTTGTATTCTGGTTCTAGTCTGTGTAAGCGACGGCTTTTACATTGCCTTATCGGAGCCAAGTTGATGCAGCTGTTGGTCAGAATACCCGTCGCCTCCACCAAACAATGTCGAGTTGATATGGAAGCAGGCTTCATTTCGAAGGCAGGATTGTCAACTGAACACACCACTCATACTGATAGCAGGTTAATTGAGGACTGGAACATACACGTACAACTGACTGCCTCTGAGGCAGAGTACTCTCCTATTGATACACAGACAGAATGTACCAGAAATAGTAAAAATAAGAAACATATAGAAATAAGTGAACATAAAAAACATGTAGAACATTGTGGAAATGAAAATTACAACGAAATAAATTTTTGCCGGTGGACGGAATTGAACCGGCGACCTTCAGCAGCGCAGTCGGTGGCGCTATCTATGGAGCCTCGCCGGCAGAGGGTAACTTGGAGTCTTGCTGCAATATAAAAAAAGAGCGATTGTCATAGTATTTTTTTTAATTTTCATTGTAATATTTACACCAACTCCAATTCGTAAGAAATAAATTTAAATGGAAATGGCCGCCCGCGGTGGCCGAGGAGACTGAGGCGCTCCAGTCACGGTCTGCAAGGCCACTACGGTCGGGGGTTCGAATCCCCCCTCGGGCATGGATATTTGAGCCGTCCTAGTTCGTAAGTAGTTCATAAGTAGTTTGTAAGTTTAGGGACTGATGACCCCGTAGTTAAGTCCCATAGACTATACAAACATTTGAATATTTGAAATGGAAATGTGTGGTTGGGTTGGCAGAACATCTGCAACTGAGCATAAGAAGAAAGTGTCCGCTTCAGTTGCACAAATTTCCTATAATATCACACAAGTTTCGGGTAGTTTAACACGTTGCCTGCCGTGATGAGGCAGTGGGCTGTGCCCCAGCGGCCAGCCAGAGAGCTAAGTGATGGCAGCCTATCGCTGTGACGTGACACGGACTTGTTGTGAGGCCTTCTATGTAGACGATGGTAATCCGCCGCACCTCTGACGTCATCGCGGCAGCCAACGTGTTAAAGCCCATCAACTGATGTTTAAGCGTAAACCATAACCCCAGAGGCCGCCGTACACTGTTAGCGCGTGGCTATTGCCGCTATTGGGATAGTGTGGGTTAACTAAAGAAACGATTATTTCCGCTTGCCACTCTGTACCATCAATCACCAACAATTTTAAGTGAATATCTTTCGTCACTTTTATTTGGATCCTCTTGTAAATGAAAAAAGAAACATATGAAGACAGTTACAAGTGGAAGACATTGAATTTTCACAGGTTACAGTGGAGCTTGTTTCAAAACATGACGGAAGTAATGAGTTTTAGGCACGGCGAATAATTTTAAAAACTTATTAGTCACTTGAAAATGGGTAAAAAGGGAGAAATCATGATTAAGTATGGAATAGTTATTCATAGTCCAATAATTGTTTCACAAAAGCATCTTCAAACTTGTGGTGCTCTATGAGATAGAATTTTTTCCAAAAAAGATGTATGGTTTTGGCACTAGTACGACTTAATATAAATGAGAGGCGGTAACATGGCAGAAACCAGACCACTAATGTAAAATGCGTGTGCTCAAATTGTGAAGTCGGTGAGGTTCTGAATTTGAACTTACATTGACTACTTGGCTGCAGCTCGAGTGCGTTCCACTGTGCCTTAAGTCTCCCTTATCTCTGACTGGCGCCACGCCGCGTATGTAGCTGGCTGCCGTTGCTGACTGCGGCTGCAGGTGTCGCCTTGTCGCTGTGAAGCAGTAAAAGCAGCCGCTAAGAGGCCGAAGATTGCAAACCGCGGCGGAGCCCTGCCTATTGTTAGGGCGGCCATTGTGTGAGCCACAATGAGGGCGGCCGGCCAGGTGTGAATGGGAGCCCGCCAGGCCTATCTTCCCAGGCGCCACCGCGCTGCCGGCGCCGCTTCCTAATGAGGACAATACTGCCTGCCGGCCTACTCCGCTACTCGGGAACTTCACTTTCCTACAGTGCAGGTGGTGCAATAAAGAGCAGGAGCAGAACCTTGTGAACGTGTATCACTTGTGTTTTGAGACCTCAGAATATCTGGAACATATCGTTTTAAGGGAAAAAAATCACACTGACGTGTTTTACGGCCCACTTTAAATTTGTAGTTTTATAATTTTTTGCAAAGATTTCGGACAAAAATAATAATGTAATTAATAAAAAATTATAGGTATATGATTACGACTCAACTATTGTGATATCTATGCACCAAACACGTAACCCTTTTAGGAAAAAAAAAAGGGATTTTTTGGTAGTGGCGGGTCCTTAAGCACGGACCATGTGCATCACAATCTCACACGCTGCCTACTACACTACGGCGAACAATTACAAAATTCGCCCTTAATTTTCGTACTATTGATGGCATTTGTTAACTGATGCTAATGTGGCATTTCAAGACACGAGATTGTCATTTTTCGTACGAAGAACTTCGTGATTTTGTTAATTCTTGCTTTGAAATAACAAAGTGTAAGTTATAATATGAAAATCATCAAATACGCAAAGCAAGATGACGTATGCCAGAGAGTTCTGGGCGTGGAATGTCACGTGACATCTGCGAACCAATGGGTGGTGTCAAATATCCGTTATTTTTGCAAATATCTCTGCAACGATGCAAGATATGAAAGAAACATAATAGAGCGAATTTTCCCCTCTACGAATTAGGTTATTCAATTTTCGTGTCATATGAACGGTTCGTATGAAATTACAATTATAATACAAACGGCTTTTTTTGGTATTACTGCCGTATTTTTTGTCCGAAAAACTTGAAAAAGGGAGGTTCTGGTCTCTGATGGCCTACAATTGTCTGTAAAATTCGGTGCTGATTGGCTGAACGGTTCGTCTTAAAAAGTGGCAACACTTTACGGACAGACATACATCCAAAGATCGCCGTTATGTTTGCAAATATCTCTTAAACGATACGATATATGAAAAAAACATAAGAGAGCAAAGTTGTAGAGAATTTTCACCTCTACAAATTCGGTTATTCAATTTTCGTATCAGGTGAATGGTTAAGCCGTTATTTTCATTTAAATTTCGAGCTGTCAAAAAACGATCGCAAAGGCCCACTTTTAGTGTTACTACCGTAACCTAAAGTGGGCCAATAAATAAATAAATTAATTAAAAAAACTGGAACTCTCCATTTTATTACGTGTTAGTGTGAGTTCCTACCGTTGCTTGCCTAAGTATGGATTCCATTCTTAAATTAATCCGTATCTTTCTTCCGCCTGGACCCAGTACCTGATGAGTGCAGCGGATCATAGCAGTAAATGGGAGAGTGATGAATGACGATGGGAGGGTCGTATGTGATGTTGATGACACGATGCTGAGGAACCTAAAAAATTTAGTGCATGTATTGGGGTATATAAAATATATAGGGAATTAAAAGTTATATACAACCAGACCAGACAGCAGTTATTAGAGCCGAATTGCTGGAAAGGGAAGCTGTGATTGGGAAGGGAGTATGACGGGGTTGTCGCCTTTCCCCAACTTTATTCACTCTGTATATTGAGCGAGCTATGAAAGACTAGAGAAATTTCGAGGGGGAATTAAAGTTCAGGGAGAAGAAACAAAAACTTTACGATTCGTCGATGACATTATAAATCTCTCGGAGACGGAAATAGACATGGAAGAACAGATGAACGGAATGGACAGCAGGCTATAAGATGAACGTTAACTAGAGCAAAACAAGGGTAATTGAATGTGGTGTAAGGAAAAAGGAAATCGGGCGATGCCGTTGGAATCAAATTAGGTAATGAAGCAGTAAAAGTAGGAGATGAGTACTCTCGTCTGGGTAGCAAAATAACTTCTGATGTCTGAAATAAAGAAGATATAAAGTGCAGAATGGCTATGGGAAGAAAAGCATTTCTGTAGAAGTGAAATTTTTTGACATCCAGTATCAATTTAAATGTTGAGAACTCCTTTCTGAAGGCATTTTCTGGAGTGTAGTCTTGTAAGGGAGTGAAATGTGGACGAACAGGGGTTCAGACAGAAAGATGATAGAAGCTTTTGGAATGTGCTGCTATAGACGAATGCTGATGATTAGGTGCGTACATTGTGTAAGTAATGAGGCGGTATTTAAGAGTCAGGGAGAACAGAAATTTCTGTCGTATCTTGACTAAGAGAAGGGATCAATTGGTGGGACATATCCTGAGGCATCAGGGAATCGTTCAATTAGCGCTGGAAAGAACTGCTTGAGGTAAAAATAGCAGAGGGAGACAGAGACGATTACAGGTAACATGTTGATAATGAGGTAAGGTGCCAACTATTCAGAGGCTTGCACAGGAACTACGTTTTATACTGAAGAGCACAACAAAAACACATTAAAGGAGATTGTGTGGTAGGGGAAATAGGAATGCGTGTAACACAAGGAAAGTATGTGGAAATAGCACTTTTCTCGGTGGGCGGAGGGGGGGGGGGGAGATGTGTGGATGCAGAGTTGGTGGGGTGGCTATGGCGGGGCAGCGTTCACGAAGAAGAGAAATGATTTTTCCCTGGAGCAGTGATTAGAGAGAAAATAGATAATGTGCAACCCATTATATAGACTGAGATGGATAATGAAATAATGGTTGCACATGTAGGAATAAGAATGGAAAATCAGCCATTTTCCTGCCAACGATATTATGATAAAGACCACAGTGAGTGACCTAAGTAAACCAATAAGACAAGAAATTCATTTATATTTTACATGTGACAGATATTGTTTTAATATTAAATGTTTTCCAGTGAATGATCTGGTAAAAGAAGTCATATTACGTACTGATTTCTTAACTTTGTAGTCAGATACCTAGAGGGTGAACTAGAAAGTTAGGGTCGAAAAGTGAAAATGAAACATCTCTTAGGTGGAGAATAGTGTTCTGCCAAAACAATAATTGCTGATGGTTGGGAGTATTACTGAGAGAATTGCTCGCACATATTTGGTGTGTGGAATTCAGTAGATTGTAATTAATTAGTATTAATTAGATGGGAGTATTTTAATTGGTGATGCGTGTAATAAGACATTGGAGACATTTTCGCATGGTAATTTAATAGTGTTTTGCGTTATTTTTTGGGATGAATTCAAAGTTTGAAAAGAAGTAGTGAAAGCAATATTTTGGTGCAATGCAGATAAGGAATCCTCTTTAAATTCTACGTTTTTGGGAAGGAGAATGTAGAACTGCCAAAGCATGCGCTTTGTTTCGAGGACAGTTCAATACGTTATTTGTATAGTACATGTTATTTTGAAAGGTTTTATATGTGTTAATGTGCGTACCCTTTTGGGGATGGTTCACCTGTGCAGATAAATATGAAAAATTAATCACTTTAAGGTACAGTTGATCTGTTGATAAGAAAGGCAAAGTTACGAAGGACATCTCGCACACTAATGATTCAGAGACAGTTTAGTTAAATACAGTAGAATTACAGTAACTGAGGTCCGCCTCCGTAGCTCAGCGGTAGCGTCGCTGACTACTACGCAGGAGGCCCGGGTTCGATTCCCGGCAGAGGACTGGGTGTTGTGTGTTGTCATCATCATCATCTCATCATAATTGGCACGTAAGTCGCCCACGTGGCGTCAAGTAAAAAGACTTACACTAAGGCGGCCGAACAAATCCGCAAGGGTTCTCCCGGCCAAGAAAGCCATACGCTCATTTCCACAGTAACTAAGAAATTATTCGTTGACTTGTGGTGTCTAACATATTTCATAGCACGAGACATATGTTTAATAGTGACAATATGAACACTATCTGAAATGTTCCAGAGTCGAAGTCATTTTACTAAAACATTACCTCAGTTGTTTTAAATTCCATCATTTTTGAGAACGTATGGATTCCACTGGAAAAAGCGTTCAGGGCCTGATTTATGGAGTGTCGCGAAGATATATGATTATTGGTACTAACCCTCAGACTGTAAAACTAATCGTGAAACGATTGCGGATGTTTCTGTAACGTACGAGAGCTGGACACGAGATTCGCATGGGTAACGCACTGCAGTTGGCAGAGTGGCCGACGGGGCCCACATGTTGTGAACCGTGCTACGTTATATGAAACTGAAGTGCTTAGGAAGAGGACAAAAATGGATAATACAAACTATAAGTTTGTTATAAGCATTTATTTAATGTATGATAATTTTTATAATTTGTGTTAGTTTTAAATCAGTATACATCTTTATAGATCTTATCAGGTTCATGTTGCGTAATACATGAGCAGTAAATTATTCACACTATTGGTCTGATAAACTTGTAACATTTTAGGTTTATTTTATTACGTAAAGTAAAACAAATTGGGTGCGACTTACTGTGCCAGTGTTACCTTACGCTTGACACAGAAACTAGTGTTATTGTGACATAACAGATACATGTACATCGCACTGAGATGTAAATGCCGTATCGACACATTACTCTACCTGCTCTGACTGACAGTTTTCTTATTCATTTCTTCTGGTCCTGATAACTTGAACCAATATTTTCATATGAATTTTTGCATTTTAAGATGATTTGAGCATTATTCAGTAGTTTTCCGGCAATTTGGCCAAGGCAAAGACGTAGAAGAGAATATGACAAATGTGTGACTATTTTATTTTTCCCTAATTACTCTTGTCATATTCCTGGTAACCTTAATCAGCGTATGTGTGTATATTTGTATCGGTAGTGGGATAGAGTGAACAGATATTGGTAGTGGCAGTAGTTTACAGCCTCTCTGAGTTTCGCCAGCAGAGATTCCGTATACAATTGGCAAGTAGTGAAGTGTTGACGAGCTATGCCTTTGGTCGAGCTTGGAGAGATAATTCTTGCGAAATGGCGAAAGGAAATAGCCCGCTCACGGCACCAGTTTCGGCCTATCTGCGTGTTACTTCCTGGGTAGCTTTGAATTTCAGCGACAGTTGTAGAGGCCCGTGGCCATCTTTAGTCTGGTTGGTGGGGGCCACCGGAGATGACTGGACGTTGGTGACGCTTTCTGCGCCGATTTGCTGCTATTTGGTAAGAAATTCGGGAAATTAAGAAATAGTGGTTCCAGATAACAGCCAAGGGATAGTGTTCATTAGGAAAGGTATAACATGGTGGTTGAAAAATGTTAATTAAGGTAATTTGTTGATCAGTGGATGCACAGAGAAACTTGCAGTGTTCCACAGGTTATGAAGGCTCCAGTCGGTTTCAATCTTTCTTCTTTCATTTATGGCTCATTTGCTGGAATTTGTCGTTCATGCTCACATATATTTTGCTAGAACATGTCAATGATTTTTAGCAGTATTCTTTGTGTGATTTCGGACTTTTTGGAGGGATCGGTCTCAGGCAATAGCTGATTACCGTAAATTAGCCCAGATGCCCTTGCAATTTGCTGTAATGATTTCTAAATCAACTGTGCCTCCGTTTCATGTTCCTTTCGTGAAGGAATCCTCAATATTTATTAGTTATATTTGTGAAATACTTCTGTCAACCACGTGGTGTATGTTCTGTCATTCTGGTAGTTTGTGGTTGGCTTTACGCATATTCAATAGTAATATTACAGTTTGTTTTATTTATATGTTGCCACGTGTGTATTATGTTTCAAATTTTGAGAGATTTTGAGGTAAATTTGTTTGTGTTATATTGATGGGACACTGTGCACATGTATTCTTTCAGTGTTGATTCATGTTCAACGTCCGACAAAGCAACAGCTGCACCATGATTTTAAATACCGGCATATCGACGAAGCTAATGTGGTCATAATTTTCTCTCATGTTGTCCGTTTGTCGCACCACTCAGCCTAAGGTCCAACCAGTGGCACCAGTTGTTGTGTAACATGTATTGAAATTTGCTCTTCACAGGCCACGACGCATCTGCATGTGTATTTTAGATATAATAGTGTCTGGTTATGTTGCAGTGAAAATTTTTCTACCAGCCTGTTCCCATAGAATGAAATTACCTTCAGCTACCCTTTATTAGGAGACCTGTAGGTTGCAATTCACGGAGTAAATTTACTCAGCAGAGCTCAGTCTTGAGGTTAATATGCCACCTTTCTTGTTCTGAGAATTTATAGTGTTCTTAACCAGACTTAGCCAATATGCCATTTTCTATTGCTATGAGTATATAATAGTACCCATGACTGAGCTCAGATTTACCTTTTACTTATTCTGAAAGCTTATAACGACTTTGGAATCTTGTCAGCTCCTAAACAGCGACAATAGGCACAATTTTGTTTTATGATCTGCTCAGTACATGTGTTTCTGCCAATAAGAAGAAGTTATAAAGTGGAATATATCCCCACATTGAATTAACTCGGTATTTGTACTTCAATGGCAATCGACCCGTCTTGCTCCCACTTTTTTGGATGAGAAAGGAACCATGTTCGAGTTCTGATATTACAGATACAAGGGGAAGCTGACTGTTTCCATGTGAAGGGTTTTGCCAGGCTGTTGGGTTCCGCAGCCAGCCGGCAAACAGTTTGGGCCTATTGAATGGCATACAGGTAGTCAGGGTTTTCCTAATCTGCTCAGAAACAGGAAGTACTCTTTGCTGAACGAGGGCGTCTATTCCAGATTGCAACTGCAATACAATATAGCCACAAACATTATTCTAAAAATCCTTATAAAATCAGGTAATTATCATACGGCAAATATAATTATATGAATTGATTTAGAAGACTTGGGTGAATCAAATGCCGTAATTACAATAATTTCAATATCCCTTACAGATAAAAAGCCGACAAATTTCAGTACTATAATAGTATTATAAGACTTATATTTACAATTATTGATATGTAGTGTTTATCAGTAACAGATTAAGAAGCAAATGGGCAGCATTGCACCATGCTACCTATCTTAAAAGACGTACCACGCTATTTCCGTATTCCTTAAATAAACTTTGTTTTACTCTCTTGTTCTGCTTTTCGTTGAGAAAATAATATCCTTGTGTCAGAACATAGATTCCACCACAAAAACACAAAACATGAACCCAGCAAAGCGCATTACATTTATATACGTATTTTATTCTATTTAATATTACTATTAGTAACGTTTGTTTTATATGTTGTAGACTGCCACTTATAAATTTCATGGCCGACTAAAAATAGTAGATATGCAGCAGATGGAAAAGCTGGTAGAAGCCAACCTCGGGGAAGATCAGTTTGGGTTCAGGAGAAATGTAGGAACACGGGAGGCAATACTCACTTTACGGCTTATCCTAGAAGATAGATTAAGAAAAGGCAAACCTACATTTCTAGCTTTTGTAGATTTGGAGAAGGCTTTTGACAATGTTGATTGGAATAAACTCTTTCAAGTACTGAAGCAAGCAGGAGTAAAATATAGGGAACGTAAGGTTATTTACAACTTGTACAAAAATCAGACAGCGGTTGTCAGAGTTGAAGGGCTTGAAAGGGATGCTGCAGTGGTTGGAAAGGGAGTAAGACAGGGTTGTAGTCTTTCTCCATTGTTATTCAATTTGTACATTGAGCAAGCTATAAAGGAAAGCAAAGAGAAATTTGGAGAAGGAATTAAAGTTCAGGGTGAAGAATTAAAGTTCAGGGTGAAGAATTAAAAACATTGCGTTTTGCCGACGACATAGTAATTTTGTCAGATACAGCAAAGGACCTGGAAGAGCAATTGAACGGAATGGACAGTGTGCTGAAAGGTGCATATGAGATGAACATTAACAAGAGCAAAACTAGGGTAATGGAGTGCAGTGTAAGAAAATCAGGTGATGCTGAAGGAATTAGATTAGGTAACGAAACAATAAAGGAGGTAGGTGAGTTTTGTTACTTGGGCATAAAAATAACAAATGATGGTCGCAGTACAGAGGATATAAAATGCAGAATGGCAATGGGTAGAAAAGCGTTCTTGAAAAAGAGAAATTTGTTAACATCGAATATTGATTTAAGCCTAAGGAAGTCCTTTCTGAAAGCATTTGTATGGAGAGTTGCGTTATATGGGAGTGAGATATGGACGAGAAACAGTGCTGACAGGAAGAGGATTGAGGCTTTTGAAATATGGTGCAACAGAAGAATGCTGAAGATTAGGTGGGTGGATCGCGTAACTAAAGAGGAGGTACTGAACAGAATTGGGGAGAAAAAAAATTTCTGGCATACCTTGACTAAAAGAAGTGATTTTCCTGGAGTGATTTAGGAAAATCACGGAAAACATAATTCTGGATGGCCGGATGTGGATTTGAACCACCATACTTCCGAATGCGAGTCCAGTGTCTTACCACTGCGCCACCTCGCTCGGTGCTCGGTAAGGGACTCGTGGACGAGGTGGTGAAAGGTTGTGACGCTGGGCGGTCTGAAGCCACGTTACAAACTTGTGATTTGAAGAGATACGCATGTGTGAACTTTTTACGACACTGGTAGTATGGCTGTGGAACTGTGATAATTCAGTAATCGTGTACTCGCGTGATGACAGTGTTTTATAACAAATACTTTAATCGCGGATTAATTTGGAACTGCAATGTTCGATGGACTTCACAAATTTACGAGTGATAATTTGGAACTTTTACTCTCGAGTTCGTGTGATACTGTCGCGTTGCAATGGAAGCAGGCTTGACTTCGAAGGCAACTAAACACAGCACTTATACTGAAAGCACGTTTATTACGAACTCAACATACACGCAGCAATGACTGCCTCTCAGGCAGAGTGCTCTGCTATTTATACACAGACAGAATTTACCAGAAATTTGAATAACAGTTAACATAAGAAACAAGTAGAATTTACAAGTGAACATAAGAAAGACGTAGAACCTTCTGGAATTGTTAAATACAAAGAAATGAATTTTTGCCGGTGGGCGGGATTGAACCTGCGACCTTCTGCACCGCAGTCCGTGACGCTATCCCCTGCGCCATGCCGGCAGTCGGTACGCGTGGTCTATCGCGGCAATACTTATTGTGCCTCTCGTGAACAATAGTTGGGGGAAATATTCAATTATTTACCAATGTATAAAGTCGGCCCACCTCCGTATGTTAATGTACAAAATGAGTAATAAACTTCATTTATAAAGAATTACTTCGTGAGTGAACCAATTCTTTATCTTAGACTCCATTTTGTTGGTTATTCAGAAGTTTAATTTATATTTGTTTAAATATAATTTCACGTCATCATATGGAGATTGATACACTGGCTAAATTACAGATTAATTATTGATGTTGTTTAAACAGATTGGGTAGCAGTTTAGGGCATAGAACCTGACATACATAACTCACCCCTATGAACAGAGACAACGAGCCATATACCTTTTACAACCCCGAGTTATGTATTGCCCAATTCTTATTGGTGAGTACCTATAGGAAGGTCGCAGAGTGTGGAAAGATGTTGGTATTTAATTTGCTCTGGCTATAAAACTGGACATATCCTTTCTTGCAAAGCAAGTATACTGGTTCGTATTGCCTCTTAGATGCGTTATCCGTTACCAGTCATTATTGTTATTATTTACCGGCAGTCGGTGCTCGTGGTCTATCGCGGCATTGCTCCTTCTCCTGGAGAAACAGCGACCCGCTGTTATGATTCCTGTGGAGCCAGCTGCAATGTCCTGGATCTTGACCGTGTCATGGGTCCTCTGTATGACAGTTCAGACGTTCCTGTCGTGACTTCATCAGGAACATTACTGTCCTTAAAGTCCTTGAACAAGAAGCCATTGTCGTCTACCTGCTCTTCAGGGTCGTAGTAAGGCTTCATGCGCAGGACGTGAACAATGTCTCTTCGTTTTTGACGTTTCGATGACGGCTCATAATTCTCAACTTCGTATGTGACGTCTGACAAGCGGCGTATGACACGATACGGACCAAAGTATCGCTTCAATAACTTTTCTGACAGTCCAACCTTCCGTACAGGGGTAAAAATCCATTCCAGATCTCCTGGGCTGTACACAACAGGTCGGTGCTTGTCGTTATACCGCTGACGGTCCTTCTCCTGGGCGTCCAGTGTCCCTATGCGAGCCAGCTGTCTTGCTTCTTCGACCCTGGTGATGAGCTGTTTAACATAGTCATCCTGCGTGTCGTCCGGTTGGAACGGGAACAGCGTATCCATTGTTGTCTCAGCTTCACGGCCATGGAGCAGGAAAAACGGAGTGAAGCCTGTGGTGTCTTGTCTTGCGGTATTGTAAGCAAATGTCACGACTGGCAGAATTGTATCCCAATCCTTCTGCTCAACAACGACAGCATGTAGGCTAACATCTTGTTAAAACGTTCCGTAAGACCATTTGTCTGAGGATGGTATGCAGTTGTCATTCTGTGGACAATGTTGCACCGTGACATTACCTCTGATACTAGTTTTGACTGGAATACTTTTCCACGATCAGATATCATGACACGTGGTGCTCCATGCTTCAAAATAATGTCTTCTACAAGGAATTTTGCTATCTCTGGAGCTTCTGCAGTCGGCACAGGTTTGGTGACAGCGTAGCGTGTGAGGTAGTCAGTGCAGACTATTATCCAACGGTTACCGGTTGTCGACTTCGGGAACCTCCATAAAAGATCGATCCCAACTCGGTGGAATGGAGCTGCTGCCGGCGGAATCGGTACGAGATGTCCTGGAGGTAATTGCGGCACATGCCTTCGTAGCTGGCACTCTTTACAGTGACTCACATAGTGCTTGACAGATCGGTAGAGACCTTTCCAGTAATACCTGCGTCTGATTCTGTCTAGGGTCTTCACGAATCCCAGATGACCGGATATTGGAGCATCATTGAAATATTTGAGAATAGCTGGCTAGAGATGAGCTGGAACAACAAGTATCCATTTGGGGCCCAGTGGATCGTAGTTGCTCTTGTACAATGTTCCGTTTATAAGTTGGAACTCTCCATTGGTCGTTTCTCCTTTTACCAAGGCCTCTATAATTTTTAATAGTGTTGGATCTTCTCTCTGTTCAGCTGTAACGTCATCTAATTCAGTGAGAGCCGAAATTTCATTAATGCTGTTGTGTTCCACTAATGGATTCCTCGAAAGGCAGTCGGAATCCTTGTGTTTGCGACCGTTCTTGAATACCACTGTGACATCGTACTCTTGGAGTCTTAGTGCCCATCTTGCTAGTCGACCTGATGGTTCCTTCAAGCTAGTCAGCCAACAAAAAGTGTGGTGATCTGTCACGACGGTGAATGGTTTGCCGAATAATTACGGCCGGAACTTGTTGATAGCCCAGATAACCGCGAGACATTCTTTTTCAGTTGTAGAGTAGTTTATCTCGGACTTTGAGAGTACTCTTGACGCATAGGCTATCACTTTTTCGGCACCTTCCTGAACTTGTACAAGCACTGCACCAATCCTATAGCCACTGGCGTCTGTGTGAAGTTCCGTTTCTGCATTCTCGTCGTACAAGGCTAGCACTGGTGCGGAAGTTAGAGCCTCCTTAAGTGCCCGGAAAGCTCTTTCTTTTGTCTCATCCCAGTAAAATTTGGCGTCTCCCTGCAGAAGTTCTTGTAATGGACGTGCCTTGTTACAAAATCCTTTTATGAAACGTCGGTAGTATGAGCACAGCCCGAGAAAACTTCTCACATCACGAATGTGCTGAGGAGTTGGAAATTCTATGACTGCCCTTACTTTATCTGGATCAGGACGAACACTATCTCCGTTGACTAGGTGCCCCAGGATTTTTATCTCTTTGGCGACGAAGAGGCACTTCTTTGGGTTGAGGCGGAGACCTGCAGCCTGAACACACTTCAACACAGTTGACAGGCGACTCAGATGTTCTTCAAATGTTTTCGAAAAAACGACAATGTCATCTAAATAGCAGAGACACGTCGTCCACTTAAGGTGTCGAAGCAAATTGTTCATCATGCGTTCGAATGTGGCTGGAGCATTAAAAATCCAAATGGCATTACTTTAAATTCATAGAGGCCGTCAGGTGTAATAAAAGCCGTCTTCTCCCTGTCAGCTTCGTCAACCTCGATTTGCCAGTAACCTGTCTGCATGTCCATAGTTGAGAAGTATGTAGCTCCTTTCAAGCAGTCAAAGGTGTCGTCAATGCGTGCCAGTGGGTAACATCTTTCGTTGTGATTTTTTTCAGCCCCTGACAGTCGACACAGAATCGCCACGTGCCATCCTTCTTCTTTACGAGGACCACTGGAGACGACCAAGGACTCTCCGAAGGTTGAATAATGTCATCTCGCAACATCTTCTCCACTTCCTGCCGAATTATCCGTCTTTCAGCTGGTGATACTCTATACGAATGCTGGCTAATTGGCGGATGATCCCCAGTATTGATACGGTACTTTATCGTGGGCCGTTTCGTCTGACGTTTCCCCTGCTGAGGTGTGAATGCACCCGAAAATTGGCGTAGTATACCTAACAACCGCTGGCGTTGTTCCTTGGTCAGTCCAGGCCCTATTGGCAGTTCCACGTTTGTTTCCTCCAGCGTGTTGTCTGTACTAACAGCAGGCCACGGGTCTTCATTGATGACATTGAGCTCACCGTCCTGGATTGGTTCAGCTGTCCCGATACACATTCCCTTGGGGATAAGTTGTGACTGCTCGTGACAATTTGTGATCCAAATCTCTCCTTGACCACCGGTAATGCTTATGACAGCCGCTGGTATGTAAATTTCTTTTGTGAGCCTCATAAACTTTTTACTATCAACAATAACTTCACAGTTTAACCAGTCGTCTGTGTTTGTGACTGCAACTCTTCTCATTGTCAACGGCGGTATCGTCACATTGTCAACGACGAATAGCTTCCCAGAAAATTCTGTATTACGTGTATCCGGTGGAACAACTTCTTCAATTTGCAGCTCAGATCTTCCACAGTCAATGATAGCATGGGATGCCTGAAGGAAGTCCCATCCGAGGATGACATTGTGACTACATTCTGTTAACACGACAAATTAAAACGGCTGCGTCCTGTTGTTGATGGTTATTCTTGCGACACAAGTTCCTGCTGGATGGACGTATTTTCCATTCGCGACCTTCAGCACAGTTGCTCCCGTATCACAGAACATTGTCTTCTTTAGTGTGCGGCGGTAATTATCCGATAATACAGAAAAAGAGGCTCCTGAATCAACAAGTTCCCGGACAGGTTGGCCGTCGATTATGACGTCGATGAAATTTCCCGACATCTTGGCGACTGTCATCCATGGAGGATTTTCATCTGCGGCGGCCTCACCTCCGTAGATGGTCGCCTCGCTTAGTTTTCCTGGGCGCGGCGGCTAGGGGAGCGGCTGGTACCTCTGTACGGCGACGGTGAACGGATGCGGCGCGTCGGGGAGCGACCTCGTCTAGGGTACGGCGATGGGCTTCCTCCCATAGGTCGACTGAACTCATCAGCAGGTGACTGCCTTGGATAGAACTGCTCCAACGGCTGACGTCTTGCGGCAAAATAATCATCGAATACTCGCCTCCTCTCTCTGCAGTAGCGTACGACACGTCCAGGGCGTCCACAATGGAAACACAGTGGTGTGTTGTCTTCTGTCCTCCAGACGTCTGTTCTTCTGCGGGGCGTCATAGTTACCGGGGCAATTGGCTGTGGTCGCGTCGGTCGGTTCATGGGCTGCCGTTTGGCGGCTGCAGCGTAAGTCATAGCAGGGCGACGCCATTCTTCACGTCGCGTGCGATTTACGGGGCAGAAAGGAGCTAGTGTTTGAAATAACTCGTCCTCAGCGGCGTCGGCTACCTCGCGACACAATCTGATGCTCCCTCGGTCTAATAGTCCCGGCTGCCATGCACTGTTGTAATTCTTCTCTCACGATTTGTCGTATGAGAGAAGCCAAGTCCTGCTGGTCTTCCACAACGGCCATAGGGACTACATTTGGGAGTCTGTCATACTTCTTGCGTCCAATCCTCCTTTGCTGCATCTCTTCAATATGCTGGCACCACTTGATGAACTCTTCTGTCGTAGCGACGTCTTTTATCAGAAGAGCTTGGTACATATCTTCTGCAATTCCCTTCATCAGGTGCGTGATTTTGTCCGCCTCAGTCATGTTCGGATTCACTATGTTACACAGGGCCAAAACATTCTGTATGCAACGATTGTGTCGGCTCACCATGTCGTTGGGCCCGGTTCTTCAGTTGTTCTTCCGCCGAGCGGATTTGACGCTGACAGGCTCGAAACGTCTTCTTCAGTTCCTCCTGGAACGTCTCCCAGTCATTCAACTTGTCTTCGTTGTTCTCGAACCATTGCTGGGCTGTTCCATCCTGATAGAAGTAAACGTTGGCCAAGCACATCGTATGATCCCACCTGTTGTACTTGGCGACTCGGTCGAACCAATTTAGCCATTTGTTTGGGTCCTGTCCAGCGTCTCCAGAGAACACCGACGGGTGCCTGCTCGTTTCGTTTCCATAGTTCGTCTGATGATACGGACTCTTGGAAGGACGTACTCTGTGTATCCCTTATATTCCGGTTCCAGTCCGTGTAAGCGACGGCTTTTACGTTGCCTAATCGGAGCCACGGTGATGCAGCTGTTGCACAGTCTACCCGGCGCCTCCACCAAACAATGTCGCGTTGCAATGGAAGCAGGCTTGACTTCGAAGGCAACTAAACACAGCACTTATCCTAAAAGCACGTTTATTACAAACTCAACATACACGCAGCACTGACTGCCTCTCAGGCAGAGTGCTCTGCTATTTATACACAGACAGAATTTACCAGAAATTTGAATAACAGTTAACATAAGAAACAAGTAGAATTTACAAGTGAACATAAGAAAGACGTAGAACCTTCTGGAATTGTTAAATACAAAGAAATAAATTTTTGCCGGTGGGCGGGATTGAAGCTGCGACCTTCTGCACCGCAGTCCGTGACGCTATTCCCTGCGCCATGCCGGCAGTCGGTAGTCGTAGTCTATCGCGGCAATACTTATTGTGCCTCTCGTGAACAATAGTTGGGGGAAATATTCAATTATTTACCAATGTATAAAGTCGGCCCACCTCCGTATGTTAATGTACAAAATGAGTAATAAACTTCATTTATAAAGAATTACTTCGTGAGTGAACCAATTTTTTTATCTTAGACTCCATTTTGTTGGTTATTCAGAAGTTTAATTTATATTTGTTTAAATATAATTTCACGTCATCATATGGAGATTGATACACTGGCTAAATTACAGATTAATTATTGATGTTGTTTAAACAGATTGGGTAGCAGTTTAGGGCATAGAACCTGACATACATAACTCACCCCTATGAACAGAGACAACGAGCCATATACCTTTTACAACCCTGAGTTATGTATTGCCCAATTCTTATTGGTGAGTACCTATAGGAAGGTCGCAGAGTGTGGAAAGATGTTGGTATTTAATTTGCTCTGGCTATAAAACTGGACATATCCTTTCTTGCAAAGCAAGTATACTGGTTCGTATTGCCTCTTAGATGCGTTATCCATTACCAGTCATTATTGTTATTATTTACCCTTTTTGACCAGTTCGTTTTATTGTTGTTGTTGGAACCACTATAAATATTAATGTAAGATATAGCCTACATTTATAAGTAGTCCATTCTTGTTGAGTATGGTAGTTCGCTGTAATCACGGAGTGCTTGAGTAGGCGGCCCATTGGAAAATAAAGAATTTCATTCATTAGAGAGGTTATGTCAATGTCACATAATTGTTATAATCCTGGAATTGTATGGAAGGCAGATCGAGACGCGCAGCTTCTCTTTAGGATGGAGAGACGAGCGATCAGTGAAGTATACACACGGGTTTCATGACAAAGTAAACTTCTGATTCTTTATTGTTGAAATGTGTGAAGGCTACTCAACAATCGAAGTCGCTGATTGCGTTCAAATTATTGTACCAGATTATCGCTCACAGTTACATTTTCTCATCTGTTGTGTGCAGTGTGTGTAGTAACGTTTGTGGAGCTATTATGAAGAAAAGAGTTCTTTCCGATGAGCAATTGGAAGCTTTAGTAAATGCATCTGACAGTGAGGATACAATTTCTGAAGATGAAAATCACACCAGTGATGAAAACATCCATCCTTCATCTGAATCAGAAGACATTTCAGATGCCAATATATCAAATGACAATGTACATGCTGTTCAATTTATTCAGTCTAAAGACAGAAAGATCACATGGAGCTTACAACCTTTTCCGCAAACTGGAAGAGCATCTAATGCAAACATTATAAACGTGACTCCTGGTCCGACAAGATACGCTATCGCCAGAGTAAGTGACACAAAATCATCAAAAAATGTTCAAATGTTTGTAAAGCTTATGGGACTTAACTACGGGGTCATCAGTCCCTAAACTTACAAACTACTTATGAACTACTTACGAACTAGGACGGCACAAATATCCATGCGCGAAGGGGGATTCGAACCCCCGACCGTAGTGGCCGTGCTGACCGTGACTGGAGCGCCTCAGTTACCTCGGCCACCGCGGCCGGCACACAAAATCATCTTTTCTTGTTATGATGAATGATAATATTCAGAGTATTGTGGTGGAAATGACTAATATTGAGGGTCAAAGAGTTTATGGAGATGGCTGGGAAGCATTAGATAAAATTACACTTTAGGCCAATACAGGCCCGTTATTACTGGCTGGTGTGTACAAATCATATGGTGCTTCAACAAAGAGTCTGTGGGATCCAGAAACGGGAAGAGCCATATTTCCTGCCGTAATGTCGCTGAAACGGTTCTGTTGCATTTCACGTGTCTTACGTTTCGATGACATGTCTGGTCGAAAAGCACGAAGAGTAAATGACAAGTTGGCACCTATAAGAGTTCTGTGGGATAAGTGGGTGGAAATGCTTTGAAAACTATATAATCCAGGTAGAAATGTAACTGTGTATGAGCAACTTGTGGCTTTCCGAGGACGTTGTCCATTCAAACAATAAATACCGAGCAAACCATCAAAATATGGACACTGTGTGATAGTGCAACTTCTTATGATTTGAAGACACAAATCTATACAGGAAAATTACCTGGACAATCACCTGAGAAAATTCAAGGTATGAGGGTTGTCATGGATCTGACTTATGAGCTAAAAGGACAAAATGTCACATGTGACTACTTCTTCACGTCATATGTATTAGGCCAAGGACTTCTCAAAAGACATCTTACAATATTGGGTACAGTGAGAAAAAATAAGCCTGAACTCCCTAATAATATATCAAGCAAAGAAGATGTTCACACTTCAAAGTTCTTTTTTAGTAAGGACACCACCATCGTGTCTTATGTTCCAAGGAAGAACAAACTTGTCGTCTTGATGAGCACAATGCACAACAGCGTGGAAATAAGCAACAGAGAAGACAAGAAACCAAAAATGATATTAGACTACAGCTTATTGGATCAGCTTATTGGCACATATACATGCAAGAGGAAATCCAACCGATGGCCAATGATCATCATCTATAATATTATTGATACTTCTGCCTACAATGCTTTTGTGCTATGGAGAGAAATAAATCCAGGTTGGAAAAAATGTTCTTCACAAAAGAAGAATATTTCTTAATAAATTGGGAAGACTCCTAGTTTCTCCTCACATTGTAGCTAGAAAAATGCAGCCACGAAATGAACTATCAGAGGCAATTGTTAGAAAAATACAAACGGAAAATCCATCAACACCAAGCTTCATCGTTGGCAACCGAAATTGCAAACGTTCCAGACCCCAATGAAGTGTTCAAATTGTAACAAACATGTTTGCAAAACACATGTACTTGCCTCTGCCCAAATTGTGAAAAGTAAAACTCTATTCTAATTTTGCCTTGTGATTGTGCTTGTGATTATACGCCAAGTAAAACTGTTGTGCAACAGATCATTGAGGGCGAGAACTTACTTCATTGTTGATGTTGTTGGCATTTAATAGTGTAAAATTTGTGAATTTTGTAACAAATAAACCTACATTCATAATTATAATAATTTTTAACTGTTTATTTTCATTATACCCTTCAAATACCACACCGGGTCATTATGACCCGAAAGACCATATGTGTATACATTTTTTAGGAACAGAGCAGGGTTAATGGTTGCTCTGGCAGTTATTTACAAAATGGACACACTCTTATTATAAAAATTAATAATAAATCATATCGTTATGTTCCCATCAATCATCCATTCGGAGGCCATCTACGATGTCATAAAAAAATCAACTCATCTGATGAGCCAACAATATTTTTAATATATTGAAAACTAGAAACATTTATGTTCACAATACCTGACTTTAACATAATCGAATTAAAAATTATCAACAAACCCTGTTTTAGATGAAAGACTATTACCTCAAGCTCTCATGTTGAATCCAACAAGTTAATATATGGGTTTACTGAGACTAATACCTTTTAGTCTCTGTAAATATGTTTATATGCTTTCTTGAATATTGTAGATAACAATGACTAGGAGGACATGACAATTGGTTCAGGCTAGTCTGAAAGTTGTTTTCAGTAAAAACTAACGGTTTTTGAAACAATAGCTGTTTTGAAATAACATCAAATTGGTGCTATCTCTTTTAAGATTTACATTTACTACGGAAATATTGCAAGAGCATCGTATCCTCCTCAGTAACTCAACGGGTGTCCTTGATCTCACTGTATGTTACTATTTAATGGATATGTGTTTATTTTGCCAGCAACTTTATGTAAATATCCTGTAGAATGAGTGGTCAACTTCATGAAAGTTTTTCTAGGTGGAAGGAAGCACCAGCAGCTGTATAGAAATTCCTTATTTAATTTTGCGCGATCGGTTTCGGTTCTTCAATAACACCATATTCAGGCCCCCAGTGTGTGACTTCATTAATGACAGCTTGTGTCTCATCTTGGGAGAGACTGAGTACCTGCCTGGATAGCTTAAATGATTCGTTTGCAACAGTGTCCTTTTCGGAACTGTATCTGAACAGTGTAAGAGATTCTACATGCGGTTTTACGAGTATTGAAATGTTATTTCCGAGACTAATATTTAAAAGGTTTTGAGCTAACGATTATTTCGTGTTTTGTGATCGCGAATGGTTTTCGTCAATAGATAATGATTAACCCTCCGGCGGGCGCACCTCCAGATGAAACAAAATCAGGCGCACACGGCCTGAGAGGCCAGCCATATATTTTGTGGACTAGCTCCGCCATTTTAAATCAAATTCAAAATGCGTGTTGGCTAGTCTTGAAGAGGATCTAAAGGAAGGAATTACAGCAAACTTAAAGCATAATAATGGATTTATCGAACACAATACACCTTAAACTAAAGTAACCAAAATTACCAATTTCCCACAAAGAGTATTTAAAATTGGTCAAACAGACATTCATAAAAGTAATGAAGTTATTTTTAAAGGACATTAGGCAGTCTATTCTGTCATGGAATCATCTTTTCTCGCCACATCTGCAGCCAAAAACCGATGCTATAGCTCCCAAAGCAACAGCTGAAACACAGGTATGGCACAGAACGTCTACGTCGCTCAAGCAGATTGGTTGATGACAAGCTGAACATTCGTGATTCTTCATCCTCCTAACTCTTGTTTCAGCCACGCATGGTCGACGTTTTATCCATTTGGGAGTTAATGTGGGAGAACTTTCCCGTTCCTTGTGGGGTAAAATTATTTTCAGTCGAGTTTGCAGCCGAATCGACATTCCAAATAAATTCATAGCATACTTCGTAGGCTAAAGTGTCCAGTTAGAAGTTGATGACACAAGGTTTTGCAATTGGTGGCGTCATTTGTAGCAATATCTTTTACACTGAATGTTGTGTAATGATGATATGAATAGTAGAAGGTATCTACTTAGACTACTTCGTCGTCTTATCGTTTCCAAAATAAAAACTCCTCACATATTTTCTTCTCTTCTTCATATTCCCGAGCTGTTGCCTAAACTTCCTGTTCAGTTGCTGAGTCCTCCTTGCCTTCTCCTACCTCATCCTGAGAGTGGGTGTCTCTCTCATCGACTAAATCTTCGAGCGCGGCTGGATCTTCAGCAGTTTCGTGCTCGAGGAGGCGCATTATTTCCACAAGATCATTGGCTTAGAGGCATAATATACTTCTCTGGACATTTCAGCAGAAAATATGGATGTGATAACGTAGGGAAAGATAGGAAAACTGAAATTAGAACTCGATCAGGCGCACTCAGTCTGAAGGGCCAGGGTCGTCAGAGTCTTTTTTTTTTTTTTTCCGAAGGTAACGGTGAAAATCACAGAGAAGAGACTTAGTTTGAATGAAACTAAGTAATAAAATAAAAATATCTTGAAAAATCTCACCTTAAAAACTATAACGTAATCGGGCGCAGACGGCCTGTGAGGCCCAAGGAGTTCCCATTGACCTGCGTGGAAATCGATGGCAGCCTGCGGATCGGCACTGTGTGAGGTTCCCAAGTTACGCGAGTAAACGGAGAGGCTGGCCACTGGGCCACCACTGTTAAGCACGGGAATCAAAAATGTGTTTTGCTGGCCTGTGAGGCCGACTGCGACCGACGGAGGGTTAATTAGTTAAAGACTTGGCTACCATTCTCATAAGGCCTTTACCGCATCTGTTCTGTTAAATTTAATAACTTTTGCTTCAAATTTATTACTTATGTTTGTATAGAACCATTTCCGATAGATCAAATAATGTTTGAATACAAATTTAGCACTGAGTTATCTGGCGTCTGCTGCACTCATCAGTCGTACCATACGCCTAACAGTGTGACGACTTGTCGAAGGCATGAAACACTCAATAAATGGATTTCCGATGAGCCTTGTAAGACAGTTTTTTTCCTCAAGAGTGAAATAAGGACGCGCGGGAAAGGTCGCGTGGTCTATGGCGACATGTGCATTGGAATTCACGGTTCGAGTCCTCCCTCGTGTGTGTGTGTGTGTGTGTGTGTGTGTGTGTGTGTGTGTGTTTGTGTGTGTTTTGTCCTTATTGTAATTTAGTTTGAATAGTTTATAAGTCCATGGACTTGGTCCAATAGGTTTACAAAAATTAAAACGTTTGATTTATGTCGCGGGTTCGGTGATGAACCGGGCTACTATATTGTGACATTACATGGATCATAATATCCATCTGCATTGCAAGACGACATCTGCACTGTCCACGCAACTCACGTCGTTTAGAATTGGTTTTGTGACCACTATGAACTTTTGCACCTACTCTGGAAACACGAACATTAAAACTTAACGCTGTTAAGAATATGACCTACTTTGGACATTTATTTATTTAGTCGTATGGTAATACTATACAATATACAGTTATACATAACAAGATATAATCAAACTTTAAAGTCCGTTCTTGTCAACCATTCAGTTAAACTTGGTGTGAGAGAGAACAAATCGTCAGGAATTTCACGGTATTAATGAATAGGACAGTGTTGTGCAAGACGTTCGATTGTCTCTTTGAGCCGTGTCGGGCTCAGATTTCGGGTGGTGACCACCTCGCTTCCTGGCGCGTAAGTTCTGCTTTGCCCCTTATCGACCTTGTTGTCTCTTTCATCCGTTGACGGCGCTGTGAGTGACTGCGATTGCCCAATCTTTGCTTCCCCATCGTGTATGACATGAGAGAGAGAGAGAGAGAGAGAGAGAGAGAGAGAGAGAGAGAGAGAGAGAGAGAGAGAGAGAGTTGGTCTGAGAGCAGGGAGGGCGGCGCTCCGGTCTCGGGGAAGGAGATCTCGATAGGCTGGGGCTGTGTTTTGTGAGTGTGTGTGTGTGTGTGTGTGTGTGTGGTGATCGCCGCGAGAACGCTGGGGCACGCCAGCGCTGCTTGGAGTGTCTCGGGTTAGCGCAGAGATAGCTGTCGGATGGGGCCCGCCGTGCTCCACTGTGCGGATGAGAAGGCAAGTCGACAGAGCAGTGTTGAGATGGAGTGCTTCTGGGGCTGTATTTTTGCCGTTGTCCAGGTTCATACTACGCTTTCAGTGCGGTTCCTCGTGCGTAACCTCAAAAGGTTTCCTGGAGAGTAGCGTGTGCCTTCCCCCTCTCGTGGCATCCTGTTTTCTCTAGCCGCCCATCGTATGGTTTTACGCATTCGTACGGCCCTGTACCTTTCGTGTGTCTTTCTTCTACCCCCACTGCCCAAGGTCATATCTTCAAAGGGTCTCTGTTATTATATCGGCCAGGGCTGAGACTGTGATTCATCCCTTTCCTTAACGGTGGTTGATTGTACCGGTTGATTGTACCGGTTGTTTAAAAGAGGGCGCAAGCAGTTCCTTCAAGTCTCCTAAGTGGTTGCGTTCTGTGCATGCATGGACGTGAACTGCTTGTGGTTAACTGTTTAAAGTTCAGTTTTGATTGTTGCAAAGTTTACCTTTCTAAGACTTAAAATTGATGGGCACAGAGGCTAGCGTATTTGATCGTGTCTGATAACTTCCAAGGCCTTGTTAAATTTCAAATGTTAAAGCTAGTGTATATTATAGTGTCCTTAGTAAAGCTCACCAGCCATTATTAAACGTATTGATGTTTAGAGTGCCCAAGATTTATGGTAAATTCACATTGTAATAATTAAAATATGAATATAATTATTATATTTAACGAATTGAAGTGGTACATGGTATTTTAAATTTCCCGCCTGTTCCCCAGCAGTTTCCCCACTTCTTTCTTTACGTATATTGCAGCCACAACAAGAAGCATTGCACTCTTCTTTCAGGTTACACTCACATCGGTGAACTGATCCAGCCCCACTTGTGCCGGAAGTAATTGCAGCAACCACGCCTAATCTTCAACCCATTGATGCGACACCAGAATTTCCCCGGTAAGTCAAAACCGTTTTGCATTTTAGTAATATCAAGATGGTGGGCACTTGTTCCCAATGTTTTCTTTGACCACTCATGCCTTCAGCTTTCATTTAGGTCACATCCATTACTGAGTTTCCCGCAGTGACAGTGACACTGGTCTTCTTGATTGTAGTCGCCGCTGTGATGAATGGCAGAACTTTTTGCATTGGGAGAGATTTTCTTAACTTCCCTTAGAGCTTGCTTCCTTCTTAGGTGAGGTGGAGCGATGTTACTCAGCATCGATGACCACTGACATGGAGTTGATTTGATAGTACCAGTAATTCAACGCTTTGCATCATTCAATTTCTTGTCTAACTTCATATGTGCGCTTTCCAACCAGACGGGTGCACAGTACTCAGCAGCCGTGTACACACGACTGATGACAGACGTAAACAGTCAGCAGAGGCTCCCCAGGATGTACCACTGAGCTTATGCAATACGTTTCTTATGGCGACTGTGTGGGAAAGCATAGTAATGTGATCTTTGTAGCTCAGGGCTCTATCTAAAGTGACTCCAAGGTATTTCGGAAAAGGATTGTACCTCAGCTTTTGTCCATTGATTAATACTGTTCGTAATTTGCAGCACGATTTGCTAGACTAAAGTAAGAGACTGTGCTGGGATCAATGTCCAGGTTTTAAAGAGAACTGTCATCTTGAGATCCTCTGTAAGAAGTCCTTCGCCGTCTTTGAAGTTGTTATTGTGCTATGTCATCAGCATACATGAACTTAGTTGATGTTGTGGTTGGCATATAGTGTATACAGGGTGAATCACCTAACACTTGCACTGCAAATATTGGGAAACGGAAAGTGCAATTGATGTGCGGTTTTCACAGAATGGATTGGTAGTCATGGGCTCGTTTTTTTTAGCCAAAAACACATTGTACTATTAAAGTGTATTTTTTATGCAAACATGGTTTTTTAAAGGGGACAAGTTATTTCAATCATGCACTGGAATTTTTTTACGCCAGCTGTCTACAAAGAATTTTGAGTGACATTTATATCACGTTTAGTTCGGCAGCAACAACCGCTCAGTTTCGGGGGCGGAGGCTGCGATAGCGCAGCTGACTGGCCGAGTGGCTAGCCCCTGGGGCACGGCCCACTCGCATGACCACCAGCCAGTCAGCTACGCTGTCGTAGCCTCCGCCCACAAAACTTTGAATGGTTGTAGCTGCCAAACTAAAGGTGACAAAAATGCCATTCAAAATTTTTCGTACACAGCTGGTGTCAAAAGTTCCAGTGCGTAATAGAAACAACCATTGTTCCATTTGAATAATTGTATTTTTACAATCTGTTTATTGGCTAACAGTGAGAGTCCTTGACAACCAATCCGTTCTGTCAAAACCGCACATCAATTTAGGTGATTCACCCTGTATACAAACTGAACACTGTGGTAGGACAGATCACTGTGGAGGACCGTTCTTTCGTTTTCGTATGTGGCTTTTACTGCTGCGAAGGTAGACTTTGAATTGTTTTTCACTAAGCATACTAGAAGAGGTCCATGATTCTTCGGCTGGTAAAACTTTCAATACTTTGTAGACAATTCATTGTCTCCATATAGTGTCATATGCCCCAGTCAAGTTGATTTCAGTTGTCTTTGAAAACCTTCGGTGTGTAGTTAAAGCTGCGCCCATGTCGGAATCCAGCTTGTTCCGGAGGCGTGACAGCTTCAATGAAAGGTGCTATTCTCGTTAGGATGTTTCGTGCAAGGAGACTGAATGTACGACTAAGCAGTGCTATTGGTCGATAACTTTCCGGGCTATCTTCAGGATTCCTGGGTTTGAGAACAGCTATAAAGTTTGATAATTTGAATCGCCTTTGCAGTCTCTCTTGGTGTGTGTAAGTGAAGAGAGAAGCGAGCCAACATATACAATATTGGCCAATGGTCTTCATAAATGCATTGTAGATGTTGTCGGTACCAGCAGCCTTGCTGGTTTTCAGTTGCACATTCTACTTCCACTGTGGGGAAGGGCCTGGAAAGCGGCCCATTCCTCGGGACACTGCGTTTTAAAGAGGTTACATTTTACTATTCTGGTGTCATTCTTGCCCCTCTTTGCTCTTGTGAGGTCTACAATTCCGTTGGCTACAGTATCAGGATTTAGTTTAGGATGCGGCTTTTTAGGGTGCTGTTTGCCAGTTAGCCCATTTAAGATTCTCCAGGCTTTCCTACTCGACTTTGAGAAGTTAAAGCCGGCCGCGGTGGCCGCGGGGACTGAGGCGCTCCAGTCACGGTCTGCACGGCCACTACGGTCGGGGGTTCGAATCCCCCCTCGGGCATGGATATTTGTGCCGTCCTTAGTATAAGGTAGTTCGTAAGTAGTAAGTTTAGGGACTGATGACCCCGTAGTTAAGTCCCATAAGCTTAACAAACATTTGAACGTTTTGAGAAGTGACACTGCGAACGCAATATGAATTTTGTTCTGCGATGTCGTGGTTTGCTTGCTTGATTTTAGGAAACTCTATGAAATTTTTAGCAGTTCCATGTATTCCAACATACTTAATGGAATGCAGAAAAAGTATCACATTTGGGGTTTAACAAGGTGTTAGTACGATATGCCTTTCGGCGAAGACAAACTATAATGCACACTAAAGGACATGAAACGATAACAAATAGTTACTGAAAATAAATGTACCAACCTCCAAATTACTGTGAAATGAATAATGGATCTGTTGCCAGACGCTAAATCTATGAATCTATTTTACTTGCGATTATGCGCAAGGATATAAGTTTATTCTGCCACCTGCCACAGCAAATCTGAAAGAAACCTTTGATAGGGTTTATGGTTAAATAGATGAAATGAAGATCCAATGGCAGGATTCGCCAAATGATACGGGTTGTCGTTAGAGATGAAACGAGTTAAACTAGCCGCAAGTGGACCTAAACGTTCCTTAAATTAAAAGTTACTCATGGGGAATATTTATTAATATAATTATTAATCAGATCAAATCATTCAATGGCAATCAAAACATTTACATAATTATTGCAATTTAAACAAACAAATACTCAAAAGATCAGAATTTAAGGGAATGTTTTATTTCGCGTCGCCACCATATTTATCTAAAACATAGAAGAGAATGTAGTTGTAAAACTGCCTAGCCCACTGGATTTTTCGTGAGCTGGTGAGATACAACCATTCATAAAATTTCTCCCTAATTCAAGCTGTTATGAACAGGCGTAGTTAATTGTCCCACATCTCCTTTCATCAACGTGACCTTTCTCTACTGACGTATAACACAATGTATTTCGATGTCAAAGTATCAGTAGTTAAATCTTTTCAGTGATGTGCCTGAACTTTCATAATAATCTCGTCTTTGTCCCTTCCAAAAACCAACAATCTCGTCTAAATATCACCGCTACAATACCAATACATTACTTTTATACCTTCCAAAATAGGTGCAGGGTAATCAAAGGATGTTGACACAATACGCTTTATCCTGTTTATTGCAAAATAACTAAATGCATTCCTAAATTTAACATTAAAAAATAAAAGAAAAATAACATCTAATTATTAAAAGGGTTCAAATACAGAAACAGAAATGGTATGACTTACTGAAGACAAATCTGGGTTTCCCTAACTAGTACCTGTCGTCTCACAATAATTCCCCCACTATACTATGTCCTACTGAGAACAACTCTTTACCTCCTATCACAGAAACGCCTAACACAACACAAATTAAAGCGCCACTCTTTACCATCTGCGTGACGTCAGTCATAGTGACGTCAGCGTGCCGAAAACTGGAATACGCGACCAGAAAAGTGCGTAGTTTCGTGTTAAGCAGCGAAGATTTCATTTATTCATACACATCAGCTTCTACTCTCACATCAGAGGAACAGTGTCTAGCAATCTGACCGTACTGGCTAGGACGTGGTACATATCTAAAGGCCATCTTGTAAGACGCTAGTATTGTACCAAGACTAGTTGCATCACTGACACTAGGGCTACTATGCACTAGGCAGACAACAGCTGATATCGCTCGCTTTGTATCGAACTAGGATGCAGAGGCCATTTATGAAACAAGAGTTCAAACCGCTCCAATATTCCACGTTCGAATAATTCGGACGATCTATATAATGTGTGTATCAACTGTGCGATACTACATACGACCAAAACGGATGCTTGCAACTGAGTACTGAACTCTGTTAGTCTGCTCTCAAAAGAAAATAAAGTATGAAGTGTGATTGCTCTCTGCAGACCACAAACTTTTGCAAAAATGAACAGGTAACTAGAAACCATCCGCTCTCGGGAGTGTCGTCGAAGAGAGTCCTCGATGTCTTTCGCCAAAACTCGGGCCCAGCAGGCAGCACCGGCCAGTCACACACCAATAACATTCAAACTCCAATCACCACTGACTCTTAATAGCCTGTCAAAACAAATGTTCTTCAGGACACTACCATAGGCCCCGCTTTATTCCCAAATGACTATGGTAAGGTCCATTGAACCTTGCGTCCTCGACATAGCTCTGTGCTCTGCTCAGCGTTCAGAGACCGTAAACACTTAAAAATTTTATGAGATCTGGAGCCAATCTCAAGTTCGGCCAGACGGAGTGCCCTTCCCGGCAATTTAAACTGCCCAGTATCCGACAGACACCGCGAATTCCACCTCCATTATCATCTGGAAATCTGTGAAAGACCTCGATTCCAGCTAGGTGCCTGGCTGTTGAGCGCACTCAATTTCGATTGTCCGTCTCTGCCAGAACGCCTGCGACGGCCCGATCAGATGACGTCGTTTTACCGTCGTGCATTGTCTGGCAGCTGCTCATACACACAAGGGCTGGCCGCAGGTAGAACATGGGCGCCTTTGCCACCTCCTGGACTTCCTCTCCCCACACCATTGTGCACACAAATGCTGGCCGCGGCACTGCCCTTAGAAGTCTCCTTCCTAGAAGCGGCCCATATGCGAAGTGGTTGGCCTGCTCCACAACGTGAGCACATCCCTGCCTGTTTGGCAACTCTCAGCTAAAGCACCAGAGATGAAAAGAAACGCCCACAGCAGTAGCCTCACATCAATTAAATACTCCATTACAGAGAATAAATTCAACTCATGACTCATATCACATGGTCTAAGCCACAATAAATTAGATTTAAAAAATAATCGATATATATAGCTCCTGCCACTTCAAAGAACAAATAAATGCACAAAATTTGCATAGATACAGTTAAACAAGGCACCACACTTCTGTCAACTATCAACATTACATTGCCCATTATACCGGTATGCATTACTAAGTTCTAAGTTCTGCAGAATTCAATGCATTACAGCATTACAGAACAAATCAAATTAAGATTGTTGTATGCAAAGGAATGATATGGGACGTAAGGAAATTAAATCATTGTGACTCATTATTGATTAATCAGCTTCAAAAGTAAAATGCCAAGATTGCAATATGTATTTAATTTACTTACAATTGGTTTCAATGGCCTATGTCAATCATCAGCTGGTAGTATAAAATTTTACAATGTGATCTTAACATTATTTTTTTAAAAAGGTGATTATACAGAATGGGCAACATAGCAGTCAAAATATAAAATTTACCACTTGTTTTATCAACTGGTTGTAAGTGGCTGCAGTATCTTACACGCAATTGATAACATAAGTACAACCCCATGCCATGGTGTATGTTGCTTTCAGACTGAGCCGGATTGCTGTAAACATTCCCCCCTTCTATTACAAATATATCACTGTGCTATCAGTTAACAGGTGATGTTGAAACCATTATCAGATCAACTATACCCCAGGTGACATCTACTGTCATGTGACAAAATCATGTGCACAATTATGATGCACATAATTTGTTCCGTAATTATGCCAGTTTAAGTCTCAAAGTTCTTGATAACTGCATGCTCTCTATATATATTTGTGGAATGCATCAAATGAATAACATCCCGCATGTGTTTGTCTCACGCAATTTTTAAACGCAGTAATGCAAACGCAGGTGTTGAATTTCTAGCTTGTGTCATCACAGACCGCACCAGTGTACCCAAAACATGTAAAAAATAAAATAGAGGAAAACCAAAAGTCTAGTGGTGCAAGATTTTTATAAGAATTTGGAAAGCGCTAAAATTTCTCTCGAATAGGTAGGTAGGTAGGTAGGGTAGGTAGGTAGGGTTAGGTCTGGAATCGAGCAGTCAAAGGTTCACTTTTCGAATGGGTCAGCTGCACAGTATTACCACGTGACACAGTAAGGGGGAGTGGAGAGGATTAATTGATAAACTGAATTAGAAGTCAATCTAACTAATATTCCATTTTTTATCAAACTTGTACGCAACGTTCCCTACTACTCTCCATCAGCGCCTGTCGTTGCCTTTCTCGCATATTCTTAGATTCCTGCCTGACGGTAGGCTGCGTTGTTTCGATGCGTGATACAATAACGTCACAGCCCCTTAACTCTCCGTCCACGCCGATGTCGTTTGTGTTTCGTTTATTCTGTTCCGGCTGTTCCGCCGTCACACAAGAGCAGTCGCGCCTCTCATATTTGATACGCCACATGGCGCCAAATCATACGAATTCCAATCTGAGGCAAAAGGTGCAACATGACTGTGGATTAATTTCACTTTCTCTTTGGCCATGTTCCCGAACATGCAGGATCGGCTCTTTGTTAAATCTGGATCTGGCGTGTGTGATCGGATACCCTACCTGTCACCACACTACGGATTTCACTACAGCCACGTAACTTCTTCAATCGTTATGAATGAGTATCTGTTTTTGAGCGAACTAACGTAGAGTATACAATCAAATCTAGAAAACAACTACCTATACAAGTCAGAATATCCCTACGCCTTAAGGAAATCTGTCAGGCGTACAGGGTGGACAAAATAAATTTTGGATCAAATAACCTTTGAACATAGATCAGGTCATTCATAAATGTAACAAGGAGAATCGACATTACGAACAACTAACTTCTCTGTATTCTCGATATGTAACGGTATTCATGAATATATCCTGCGACTAAAGTTACTTATTTTTATCTCTGAAGTTTAGTGCAATTAAGGGGGACAAAACTACAAGGTCACCGAAAAAAAATCACTGAGCAAACAGGATTGCAGTAAAATAAACAGTATCGTAAAATAAAATTAAACGTCAGCAAGGTACTAGCGGTAATTACAGTCCTATACAGCGACTTACTGCAGCATTTACAAGAATTATTGCCGAGGAGAAAATGCGTGCGTCACATGAAAAGTTTTCATTTTTGGAATATGTTTTTATCATTAATTTTTCACTTTTGATAGTCGTTTTAAAATAAAACCAACACTATAGTGTCCAGTGCTTGAGGTAATGTAGTAAGATATGTTCCTTTTTAGTATACTTAATCGCAAACTACTATTCATTACGGTTGACATAACCCAGTTGCTGTGTAAACGATATGTGTAATGTAATGGAATTAAATGCCATTTACAGTGGTCGTCTACTCCTCTTCGATAACACACTTCATGAGTGTATACACAAGACTAAAATGTACCACGCAGAATAGCCGCGTGGTCCAAGGATTCATGCTAGGGACTGGGCGGACTTTCTCGCAGCAGATTCGTTCTGTCTTGGACATGTTATAAGTCTAGGGACTAAGGACGAGAGTAACTCGGGCGTCCGATTCTTAATTGTCGTGAGTGCACTCGTGTTCTCTCGATAATCCATTTTTAGTCCGGGGCAAGTCCCGGAGATAAATTAAATTGGTCCCAATCCCCCGGTTCCGATCAAGGTTTTCGGGAGGTTTTCCTTGGTTGTAAGGCGTATGCCGGAACTGGTAAGCCCCTCCCACTTATTCCCAATTGGGATCCCCTTTGCCCCACTATCAGCTTGTCTGATAATTGGCTGAATAGAACCGCGACTCTTTATGGGCCGGATCTCAAACAGCCCGCTCCACTCCTCGGAGTGGAGAATGAAAAGAATAAGTTTTTTTTTTTTTTTTTTTTTTTTTTTTTTTTTATGACCTTAGCAGTTTGGACCAACATGTTTACAACCATTTGAACTGCAATGTGACTGTGTTATGCCACAGTGTTGTCTCAAGATAAGAAGGGTCTGTGTTTGTGATTATTTATACATAAGCCGAGTGGTCTAAAGCGTCTCGCTGTGGAGCGCGTGGTTGCTCGTCGTGGAGGTTCGAGTCCTCCCTGGGGCATGGGTGTGTGTGTTTGTCCGTAGGTTAGTTTACCTAGGTTTAAGTAGTTTGTAAGCTAGGGACTGATGACCAAGCAGTTTGGTCCGATAGATTTACAGGCATTTGAACATTTTTTTATACATACAAATGTACTATCAGACAGCACCAGACTTATTTGAGCACCACTTTTTTATAAGTCAGTTGTTAAGTCCCTTATATGAAATTTCCATGTTGTTACAACGTATGTTTTGATCTTAAGCGGCCCTGCCTATAAAGATCTATACTAAATCATACACCTGATGAGCCCACATGTCTCGAAATGCCTTGGGTGAAATGAAATAAAATTTGTTACTAAAGGCAAATTCATTTTTTACTGAAGTACAACAATCCCGGAACTTCACTGGCAGTAATGGACAATTTTTTTCCTGCATGTAATCCGGCTATTGGAATACGTCTATGTGCGGGCTAGAGTGTATTACAGTAACGTACAATCCAGAGCACGTGATTCAACTTTCCAGGTGAAACTCAAAGAAAATCCTATAAAGCGGACATCATCGAATTCTAATTCTCTGCAAGACGTATATGCGTAGAATCTGGTTGTTAATGTATGAGATATTGATAAGGGAGATGTTGAGGCATGGAAAAGGACATTGGTAGGAAAAGTTAACCTAAGACTTTTGGAATTGGTTTTCAGTGACAAGTGCAGTGCAGTTGATTTGTGTATAGTAAAGGAGGGAAAAAAGTATGACAGCCAACTATGTGCAAATCTGAGTGCAGCTTCTAAAATCTGAATGTGAATTTTTTTGACATAGACAGTAAGTTGTTAAACAATTAGTCAGAAAACTTCGAAAGAAATCGAACTCCACGTAATATATTGTCACGGATTAATGAAGTCTTTGCTTGTTTTTCATCTGTCACTGGCATCTGCGATTGAAACCTGACGTCGCCATCTTGCTTCACCTCTTGTCAATGTTTCCATACAGTAGGATACTACTACGATCTTCTGACACGATGTGAAGTTGTAAGACGTGATAGGTGTTGGTTACCTTTCTGACTTCCTGTGTCTGTCCTCTCTATTATCGTTTTTTATACTTAATAGTGTACCGTTCTATCAGTATTTAAATTTATTGCTGTTATACGAGGCGGGTCCAGAAAGTAAGTTCCGTTTGGTAATAAAATGAAACTGTACACAGATACAGAACAAATTTTTATTGCACAAAATTCTAAAACTCTTAAACTACTTTTCCACAAAACTGCCGAAATTTTGTTGGCACTTGTCATAGCGTGCTACAAGTTTTTGCATGCATCCTTCACAGAAGTTGCCGCCTGTGTATTCAACAATGTGGTAACAGCTCTTTATCATCGTTGAAGTGTTGACCACCAAGGACAGATTTTAGGTCTAAGAAGGGATGAAAGTCGCTAGGAGAGAGGTCCGAGCTGTATGGAGGATGATCAAACAGGTCCCATTGAAATTTCCGTAAGAATTGTTTGGTCACATTCGGTGTGTGAGGTCAGGCATTATCGTGAAAAAAGATCTTTTGACAGTAATCCTCTTCTTACACCTAAAATCTGTCGTTGGTGGGTAACACTTCAACGATGATGAGCTGAAAGAACAATTTACCATATGGTTGAATACACAGGCGGCAACATTCTTTGAAAAAGGCACACACAACCTTGTGCCATGCTATGACAATTGCCTAAAAAATTTCGGGAGCTATGTAGGAAAGTAGTTACACAGTTGTAGATTTTTGTACAATTAATATGTTTTCTGTATCTGTACCCGTTCGAACGGAACTTACTTTCTGGACGCCTGCACTTGTACCTCTGATAGAGTGAATGTGTGTATTAGCTTTATTGTATTATATTCAGTTCTTCTAGAAACTGCATTTCATTTAATTCTGCTGCCTGGCTTGCTGGCGAAACTTGGCTTGGGGCCACGGCTTTCTTCAAAGCTTCTCCACTGGCGACCGGTCTGGTCAGTGGCCGTGTGCCACGCTCCGCTCTTGTCTGGCCCGCCATCAGAAGCTTTACAATGGGCGTTTGGGGCGGTCCTTCGGTTTAACGGAATGCAGTGGGCGCTCTGAGGGGATGACACCGTTTGATCTCCACGGGAACTCGCTTTCTCCTGTCTGTTAACTTGGCAGAATACTGATAATTTTGACATTTGTTATATCGCTGGGACCACCAGGCTGGGTGAAAAAGGAAAGCAAAGTGGGTCTCACACAGTGGGTGGGTGGCGCAGAGAGTTTCCCTGATGGCGGCAGCTGATTATTTTTGTTGCGGATTTTCTAAGAATCTAGCTGACCAAGCATGGTTACTGCGGCAGATTGGGAGGGGGAATGTGCCTTTACTTGGCGGGAAATTAATTCATGTTTTTGTGTGCCAGTAGCGTTCATAGTTAAATGTTTACAAATTAAATTAATTTTGTTTAATTCTCAGAAAATTCTATAATTTTTCTTGGTAAAACCCCTGCACAAAATTTGTAAAGTAAGTGTCCTTTCCAATGCCAGAATATGTAAATTGTCAAGAGTAACAAATGTATTTTCATTTGTATATGTAAGAATATGTATATTGTATTGTAAATATTGTGAATCTAATTTGTGTTATATATTGTTAGGCGAGAAGGCAGGGTGGTTTGGATGTTCATACAAGGGCCACCATTACTCAACAAATAGCTTTCTTCGAGAATGCTGTGCAACTGGCAGCTGAGGTGATGCAGCAAGTACTTGCCGTTCCCCACAGGCTGTAGGAGGGTGGGTGTCCTTGGAACACACCTGAGCAGTGCTGCACCATTTCCGCCCACTGCCCTCATAGGCAGGGGCCGCTCATCGCACCACCCACCCGCTTTGCTAACCGACATTGTCGCAGCGGCCGAATGCTGTCCCACACATAGGTGGCGGACGAGGGTTAATGGACTCGGGAAGCGTGGCACTGCAGCAAGCTGGCAGCCGAACCCCTCCCACAGCTGGGCGCCGACGTCACTAGCAACTGGCACTTTCGCCTGCCGACCGGACCACCAGTTAAAAACACCGAGCTGTCTGTGTCCAGTCTGGCTGGTCTGAAGAGATGGAGAATTATTCCCTGAAACAGGAAAAGCACAGATCACTTCAAGTGACGGTGCGATGGTTCCCCCTCCACAATGAACATGACACCATTGTCTTGAAACTGAATCAAATGATATGTTGGCCAGTTTAGTGAGAGTAGACATATGTCAATAAACCTGCAAGTGTACCTGAAGACGGTGAGGGTGTGGTATATAATGATGGAAAACAATGCTTAGTGCTCAGCACTGTGTGTAGGCCAAGGGGAACAACCCGGCGGCTACTCAAGAGTATGCACAGTTGAAGATGTTGCTATCCTTCAGATGTCTAATTCTCCTGTTCTGCAGACTGCTGTCTGTCCACGAGTAGACGATGTCATATGCCAAATAGATGAAGCTGATGGCTGCCAGATAAATGATGACCTCGCCTGCAATTGTTTCATGGCCGACGAACAATTAATCGCAATTCAACGAGTGATGTGAACAGTGTAGTGATGTTTGCACCCAGTCAGTAAACAAATAACGTAGGTAACCCCCCCCCCCCCCTTCATCAAAATATCAGTGAATTTGTTTTTCTATCCTTTTAAACAGGGACAATTTTTATCAATATAATAATATTGTGTTTATATGTTTCTTGGCAAGTTATATTTCAGCAACTATAAAGACACTTAAGAATTTCATAACATGTTAAATTATTCTTTCATCTGTTGTTTAAGGAAAGGTTTTCAATTTAATTTTTTATGGTTCATATTAAAATGTTGTTCATTATTATTTTACAATTTGAACTTCATTATTTTATGATTAATATTAAAATATTCATTTCTTATGTTGAAGGTATATTGTTCAAAGTATTATTATGTTCAAGTCTCACATAATTTTAGGCCAAAAGAGCCAAGATATATAAAAAAACCTAACAAGTAAATACAGTGGGCACTTGTCCAGTGGGATTTCTTAGGATAATTTTCTCATTTGATTTATTATGACTGCCTATAGATTTATTCTCTCGTGACGTGATCTGACTTCCTGTGTCTGTTCTCTCTCTCTATTTATACTTAATTATATATCATTCTACCTATCAGAATTTAATGCAAATGTTCAAATGTTTGTAGAGCTTATGGGACTTAACTACAGGGTCATCAGTCCCTAAACTTACAAACTACTTATGAACTAGCTACAACTAAGAACGGCACAAATATCCATGCCCGAGGGGGGATTCGAGCCCCGGACCGTGGCCGTGCAGACCGTGACTGAAGCGCCGCAGTCATCTCGGCCACCGCGGCCGGCAGAATTTAATTTTATTGCTGTTATACCTTCTTATTGTCTGTACTTGTACCTCTGATAGGGGGAAAGGGTGTATTAGCTTTATTCTATTAAATTCAGTTCTTACAGAAACTGTAGTTCATTTATTCTGCTCCCTGGTTTGCTGGCGAAACTTGGCTGCGAGCGGAAGGAACGCCGTGCACGTTACCGTTACTCGGTGGCGAGGTACGATCGGTCAGCATTGAGTAGGCGGCTTTCTTCAAAGGAGAACTGGAGGAGCTTCTCCACTTGCGACCGGTCTGGTCAGTGGTCGTATGCCGCGCTCCCGCTCTCTACCTGCCTCGTCCGCCAGCGGAAGCTTTACAATGGGCGCTTGGGGCTGTCCATCTGCTACTGGTGTGGCGTCTTCGGTTTGATGGAAAACAGCTGGTGCTGAGGTGGTGACACCGTTTGATCTTTACGGGAACTCAGTATCTCCTGTCTCTTAACTTGGCGGAATACCGAGAATTTTGACATTTGTTATATTGCTGGGACCAGCAGGATGGGTGAGAAAGGAAAAGCAGAGTGCGTCTCATACAATGGGTGGGTTCAGGAGAGAGCTGTATACAGCGGTGCCCTTATGGTGGCAGCTGATTATTTAATTGCAGACTAGATAACCCAGTGAACTTCGCATCACTTACCTCTTAATATAAACCATATTAATTTAAATCATATGTTGCGTTCAGAAATCGAAAGACTAAAGTTCGCTTTACACGATCTGAACCCGTATATGATCAGGCAAAGTTAAAAATGAATTGCTGTTCGTTAGTCTCATTAAAACTCGAGCACGGCTGAAGCGATTTTGCTATTTATCATTAGATAAACCTCTGAATGTATTGTGATGAAATCTTGTGTGGAGATAGCTTGAGCGCTGAAGTATCGGATAAGATACTTTAGATGTGTGTAATTCAAAATTTTTTGATGTGAAGTGTATACAGCGAAATATCGAACAATGATTACTCTGGTAAAGCTATTTACTCTTTGACTTTATAACTATTTTTCAGTAGTTATAATTAACTTTTAAAAATGCATTGTCCCTTTTGTAAAACACGGATAGAACGGCAGAACAACATAAGTATGTATGTACTCTTTCTTTGAACGTCAAATGTGCAAAATTTATCGCAATCGTACGAATGATGATACTGATATCCCAAAGAAAATAGCAGTTTCAGTTTTCCACAATTTTTTTTTTTCCATTTTATGGCCAGGTATTCCATACTTTAACTTCACTCAAACCTTCGTCTCGCTTTGAACGTCAAATGATCAAACTTTTATCGCAATCGGATGAAAGGTTCTCAACTTATGGTGTTTAGAATATTTAGAAACACATTGAGAAAGGAACTTGGTTCGAATTTTGCGACTTTTCTTTTAACTGTTCCTATTTATTTTTTACTGAAAACTTTTCCAAGACCATAATGTACAAAACAAAAAAATAATAACCCCTCTCCGTCGTGCGAATGGCGTACTCAAATGATGCTCTTACAACAATGTAGCAATTGACGTTTATTCCTAGAAAAAATCTCTCTGTTTTTCCTTAATTTTCCTACTGTCGGAGCGACTTTTCAAAATTTTTATTTGATGAGAACCTTCCTCTTGCTTTCAACTTGAAATGTACAAAATTTTATTGCAATTTGCCGAGCGGTATTGATAGCTGACTGGAAAAAGCTGTTTGCTTTTTCCCGATTTCCCCTTTTTCCGGACAACTTTATCATATTCTATCACCGTTTAAACCTTCCCTGGACTCATACGAATATTTCAAGACTAAAATTAGCCAAATCGGTTCACCCGTTCTCGAGTTTTAGCGATACTAACGAACAGCAATTTATATTTATGTATATATAGATTTTCTAAGAATCTAACTAGACTACATGACCAAGCGTGGGTATTCCGGAAGGGTGGGTGAGGAATGTGCCTTCAGTTGGCGTGAAAGCGCGCCATTGGCTGCGGCTGCCCTCAAAGCTACCGAGTTTTTTTGAGAGGAGCAGAGTGAGGAAGAGAAAGACGGACACTCTTTTGAGCACCGGCGATCGGGTAGGTCCTCCAGCGTGGTGTAAACCCGTCGTCGAGTCATGAAATTTTCTAAGTGTTTACTTTGGACTTACATTTTTCACTGCTTTGGTCGGTCGGGTATTTTGATTACTTTTTTCAGAGTGTTGGTACCACACTTTGAACTTTCATTTTGTATGGCATTGCAATCTGTGACCACAATAAGTCTAGCTGTTCGTAGACACGGTTATTTGCTTATCACGTGTCGCTTCCGCAAGCGCACACAATAGAGGTAAATATCGCCACTCCGCGGCTTTCGCGCAGTTCATACATACTTCACGTCTAGCGCCGCCCGCCGCTGACCCTGATGACTGCCAACGCCGCTGCTGCTATGAGTTCTGCATGACTGCTATTTGGGTATAGTATATTGCTTGCGCAACCCCGACCCATGATAGGACCCTGATTATTCTCGTCAGTAATCGTCTTGTTTTATAATCTGACTTGTTTCAGATGCAAACTAGTTGCATTCATTATCGCTATCTATAAATATAGCCAGTCATTTTCAGTCCTGTTTATGTAATTTTGTATGAAGTGTTCGAACGTTGTATATGTTGATAGTGACAACTGGTCATAAACTTTGACTTTACATTTAACAATAACGAAAATACAGCCTAAAAGAAATCATTTACTTTGGAATTGTTTTACCTCATTAAAACTCCTCACTTATTTTGGTGGGTTACGTTTTCATGTGTATAAATAATGTGAAAAAATATATCTTTTGAGATCTTGTCGGCATTCGAAGGTTAGGATAGGCTCAGTTAATTATTCTGTGTTTTCATATAAAATACAATGGCGGCCCATGATAAAGATAAATGTGCATAAAAATAATTTGATAGATATTAAAATAAATCTGCAGGTATGCAAATTGGGGTGCAGGGTTAGGTTCAAATGTTCAAATGTTTGTAGAACTTATGGGACTTAACTACGGGGTCATCAGTCCCTAAGCTTACAAACTACTTATGAACTAGCTAAGACTAAGGACGGCACAAATATCCATGCCCGAGGGGATTCGAACCCCCGGCCGCTGTGGCCGTGCAGATCGTGACTGGAGCGTCTCAGTCCCCTCGGCCACCGCGGCCGGCCAGGTTAGGTACTTTGCTTCAATTTATCAAATGTGATGTTCAGTGAGCAATAGTCACACCTAAACGACTACACCACAAGTCGAAACATACACGTTTCATCTGTACTAATTGGTTTCAACATGATTTGCATTTCAATTAATACTTCCGCAGTCGTTGAATTTAACACGCACATTGTCGAATCGTATTATGAGAAGAGCGTTTTACGTAAGGTAAAATTTTGCTTACCGTACTGGCGGCCTCATGTGATTTTGTCAATCATGTGACGTTGGCACTAACCAGTTGCGTGACAGTGCAAATGTTTTGTCATGAAACCTTCGTTTTACGATGGCTAATACTTTAACTGTGAGAACGAGGGTACATACAATAAGCTTTCAAGCATAGAGCAGGAACAGCATTATTTATTTACTTCATTGTCTGCACCAAGGCGCTGCGAAGGAGAAAAATAAAGCACCCGTAAATGAGTTTCTACCGTTCTTTTGCCCAGACTTGATTACCAGGGAAAGGAGAATAGAGCTATCAAGCAAATGGAAAACTCTCGCAGGCAGATTTCCATTTCGTTTGCATATTAGTCTACGCTAATCGTACTGTAGGGTTAGATATTACTACAAAGTCACTGTAAGAAAAGGTCCTTCATCTACCAGGCATTAAGGAATGGATTGCTAAAAGGCCAGACTTACAAGTCTTTAAGGTAAATGCAAGAGGATATCACATTTGTGTTTGTTGTCTTTAAAGTATTTTTTCATATTAATGTATATGTGGAGTGTAATACTATTTGTGAGTTGTTTGATTTTAACTTTTGAGGACAGAAATGTCCATAAATACTCTAACTGTAAAAAAGGAGGGTTAGAATAAAGAGGTGGCGTTACCGATGCTGATAACAGGTATTGGTTGAAGCCAGAGGGGCCATGCTTTTGGGCCCTAGACAAAGATTTTTCGCTTAAAACCCTGTGTGAATATTGCCCTCTTTAGGTAAAGACACAAAATTGACAGTCACATCGCATAGTATACTTAGATATGACGTACATTTCAACGCCTAGAACTACTATATACACGCTGTACGACAAATGTTTCGGACACCAACAAATGCCGCAGTCCACAGTTTGCTGACTTCACTTTTCCAGTGTTAGGGAATCTCAAGAGATTCTAATCTTCCTGGTCTGTACGAAATACTAATGAAGTCACTCTAAGTTGATTTCTAAGAATGTTAACATCTTGGCAAAGACTTTCTACCGTATAATACATGATCATGCGAGGCCACTGGTTTGGTAGATAAAATTTCACCGTTACGTACAGTTAAAGCAAACCGTAGTTACCTGGAAAATACTCAAAAGAATAAAGATGTTATCTACAACAAATAGCACATCTATAACGGTCATACTATTGAAATACAAGACGAAGTTGATCGAGTCTGGTAACAGATTAATGAAAACAGGAAACGCGACTCATTAGCGTATTTCTCAAAGGAGACTGTAGACTTCCTTAAAAAAAAAAAAAAAAAAAAAAAAAAAAAAAACTCAAAAGGATGATACGTTTACCCACGATAAACACTTTTATAATGGCCACACTATTGAAAGGAATTCTGAAGTTGGATGAAATTGATATAGTAATAGCAAATCAGTGAAAACGGCAAGTAGTCCGGAATTCGAACGCTGGTCGTTAATACAGCACAACACTTTACACTTAGAACACAAGCATACATTCAATACAGAATGACTCATGCTTGGAGTGCTTCACTATTTATACAAAGAAAGAATGTGCTGGGACTTACAAGTACATCAAACATAAGAAACACGTAGAACATTCCAGAAATGTTAAAAACGATGAAAGAAATTTTCTTCTGCCCGTGGTGGGATTTGAACTGTAGACCGCAAGAATAGCGATCTGCGATGCTAACCACTGCACGACGTCTGCTGTCGGAAGACAAGTTGCATTGCTCTCATTCCTGAAGAAACAGCGACCCGCTGTTAAGTTCCCTTTGCATCCAGCTGCAGTGTCCTAGATTTTGTCATGGGTACTCTGTATGGGTGCGCCTCGGTTGCGCAGTGGTAGAGTGCCAGACTACAAATCCAAAGGTCGCGGGTTCGATCCCCGCCAGGTCCTAGGATTTTTATCTGTCACTTTCCACTTCTTTCACCTCTGGCAGTATTGCTCATGTGAAAAATACCGAGTAGCACCGTGGTTCGGAACCCACGTTAACCTGTAGGTCCCCCTATAACTGGCTGGGTAAGTCAGTTGGAAGGTCGGAGGAAGGCAATGGCATACCACCTCCAAACAGGACCATGCCTAGTAAAGCACTGTGGTGTTCAAACCAATCTTCGGATTGTTGACTGCTTTTTTTTTTTTTTACTCTGTATGGCAGTCCCGGAGAATCCTTCCCTTGTCTGCACGCCTTCCTGTCGTGGCTCCTTCATTAACATAATGGTCTTCAGGGTCCTTGAAGAAGAGTCCTTTTTTATTTGTTGACTGGGATCGTTGTAAGACTTCATACGGAGGACGTGCACAATGTCTCTTCGTTCTTTTCGTTTTGAGGACGGCTCATAATCATAGACTTATGTGACGTGTGACGTATGACACAACACGGAACAAAGTATCGCTTCATTAACTTTTCCGATTGCCCAACTTCCCGTTCAGGGGTAAAAATCCATACCAGATCTGCCGGGCTGTACACAAAAGGACGGTGCTTGTCGTTATACCGCTGACGGTCCATCTCCTGGACGCCCAGTGTCCGTCCGTATGTGAGCCAGCTGTCTTCTTGCTTCTTCGACGCTGGGGATGAGCTGCTTGTCATCCTGAGTCTCGTCCGGTTAGAGCGGGAACAACGTATCCATTGTCTCACCTTCACGGCCATGGAGCAGGAAAAACGGCGAGAAGCCTATGGTGTCTTGTCTTGCGGTATTATAAGCAAATGTCACGACTGCCCAACATCGACGTACATCGACAGCATATCTGCTAACGTCTTGTTAAAGTCTTCTGTAAGACCATTTGTCTTAGGATGGTACGCAGTTGTCATTCTGTGGACAATATCTCAACTTGACATTACCTCTGATACTAGTTTTGACATGAAAATTTTCCTCGATCAGATGTCATCACACGTGGTGCACCACGCTTCAAAATTTCTTATACTGTCAATTTAGTGATCTCTGGTGCTTCTGCAGTCGGCACAGGTTTCGTGACAGCGTAGCGGGTGAGGTAATCAGAGCTGACTATTATCCATTGGTTACCGGCTGTCGACTTCGTCAACATACCTAAAAGGTCGATTCCAGTTCGGTGGAATGGGGTTGCTGCAGATGGAATTGGTACCAGATGACCTGGAGGTAAATGCGGCAAATGCTTCCGTCCCTGGCTCTCTTTAAAGTGACTAACATAGTGCTTGACAGATCGTTAGAGACCTTGCCAGTAATACCTGCGTCTGATTCTGTCTGTTAACGAATCCCAAATGAGCTGATAGTGGAGAATCGTGGAAATGAGAATAGCTGGCCGCGGATGAGATGGAACAACCAGTAGCCATTCGAAGGCTGGTCGGAAGTAGAGCACAACACTTTACACTTACAACATGTTTATTGCTGACAAATGTTCAAATATTTAAGCTTAAGGGACTTAACTTCGGGATCATCAGTCCCTAAACTTACAAACTACTTACTAACTACCTTATACTAAAGACGACACAAATATCCGTGCCCGAGGGGGAATTCGAACCCTCGACCGTAGCGGCCGTGCAGACTGACTGTCACGCCGCAGACCGCTCGGTCACTGCGGAAAGTACATTCGTGTGTCCTTTTCGTTTTGTGTGTGAAATGCGAAATGGTGCCGAAACCCGAGACTCTGTGAAGGGGCGGAAGCTGTGAGAAGGTGAAAAGAAGCCAGCTGCAACACGAAATACGACGTCCGCTTGTTGCACGCCGTCGAATCGAGGTAAGAGCGGAAACAGCTTACGGCAGAGCAACCTACAGTCGTATAGCCTATCTCCAGCAGTTTGGGTACCACGATCACTCACAGGCAAGCAGGAAATAATTTTGTTGATATTGCGCATTTCGCATGCGTAAAATTGAACGGTTCTCAGGCTATGCGTGTGGCTTTCCTAAAGAAACACTTGTCCAATGCCATTTGGTCGAGCCGTTTCCGGCGAGTCCAAGAGTTACTTAGGTACCCAACCCTTGATTGTCGGGAGTACACTCGATCTCGCCAGGTAATGTCTGTTTAGCCCGTGAAAAATCTCATGCCAAGGTTATTAAAAGGAAGATTGGGCCCGAAGCGAGAAGTGCTGCGATTAGCTGGCGCTGTGACGTCACCGTAGAAGCAAAGCGAGGCAGCCCCAAGCGAGCAAGCGACTTGCAAACTCAAATTACTCATGACTTTTATACGTTATGATAAAATGATTTTAAATAGTTTATTTACCTGTTTCGATGTTTGTAGCGGATGAAGACTGCCACTACCGATATTTCCGCGTTTGTGCTGCTGCTGGCTTTGCACTTTTGGTTACGTATTGAGAAACCTCATGCGAATGAACAGTCAAGTTCTGACATATTTTATAATGTAAGCCCACTGCGAGATATAACTACCAAGGAGAGGACGCCTACTCGTCATCGGCGAATTCGACCAAATTTATGGTACATGTAGGGCGTGGTGAGACACGAAAGTGCCCCAAGTGAGAACGCCAGATGGCCAAGCGTTTAGGAAATAAAAGAAAGTTTGATACGAATATACCACGATATGTATGTAATCAACTACCCTTGTGAAGATGTGCTTAGGAAGCGGTGTTAGGCTCAGCGGCAAATTATTGGATTCGTATTAAGGTCGTGGGTTCAACTCCGCCCGGCGCCAAATATTTTTCTGCTCTTTGGCAATGCGTACACCTACATATTGTTCCCGTAGGGATCGTGAGGACAAGATATGGTAAATTACATCACGCACGGTGGCATGTAAACAATCATTCTTCCCACAATAAAAAAAATACTAGTAACTGGTACAGTGGGTCGTACCCTCTGCAACGCTCTTCAGTGGTTTGCAGAGGTCAAATTAAGATTATTCGTGTTTGCACCTTATGAACCGTTCACAACGCCAAGTTTGCGAGATAATATGCTTGTTGTGCACATACAAATACAAAATAACATATGATGTTGCGGTTAATTGTAAAGTCAATAGTATACGCATTGCCAAGGAGCAAAAATATTCGACGCCGGGTGGAATCGAACCCGCGAGCCTTTCAATAAAAGTCCAACCTCTTACCTTTATTTACTTATTTATTTTCTCCTTCCTCCCCTTACAAAATTCGCCTTCATCGGCGTCGACTTCATCAGCCTTTGATGAGGTAAAGTTCTCTTCTTCTGCAGGTAAAATTAATGGATCTCTTCCACGAAGAAAAATCATAATCTTTCATAAAAAGAAATTAAAAAAAAATAATAATAAAAATAAAACTGACGTTCTTCCGTCGCGAAAACAAATGACTTAAAGAACGAGAATTAAATAAAAATACACTGCTGTTTGCACACGCTTAAATTTCGGCAGTTACATCCATCGTCTTATCAACCGATGTTACAAGCGTCTACAGATATTTTGAATGCTACGTATGTTGACTGTAACGAACGCTTAGGAGCCTTAGGACGTGCACTCACGGGACAATTCCCACACATTGCAGCTGCGACTCGTCCTCGACGTGATTCCGTCCCTATTCGACTGCCCACGTAAGTAAAGCGAACGAGTCGATCTGTACGTGTCTCGTGTCGAAGTTGTTGCGAGCGACATGCAGTGCACGGGAAAGTTTGAGCGTGACGAGCAGATCGTAGATCACTGAAGAAATTTACCACGTACTTTTCTGTATTTCCAGTGCATAACACTTTAGAGCCCATGAGATCTTAAATCTTATAAAATAGTGTGTGTGTGTGTGTGTGTGTGTGTGTGTGTGTGTGTGTGTGTGTGTGTACACTTATCACGTCTCCTCCTAAACTACTGGTACACATGATCCTTACCATCAGACAACAATTGCTGTCTGGGTAAAAACCACCTACGCCACAATGTAAGGAGATATGACGACATAAATAGTAGCCGTGAGAAACGGCCACATCATGTGATAATATTCTACATCTGCTCCTAAACTAATGGACCGATTTCAAGAAAATTTGATACAAACATTCTTTAACATCATGAATCATTTGCTTTGGTTGCAAAAACCACAAAATATACATCGTTCATACGATATCACATCATAAACAATATCTGTCCAATCTTGCGGCGTGAAATAGCGTGAATTTATTCGCCAACTATTTGAGAATGAGAGCACTTAGCACCTTGCAATAAATTATAAACGTAATTTCAAATCTCTACAAAACTTTTTCTCGCTCACAACCCCAACAAAATGATGAAAGGAAAAAAGGTTATCGCTTACTACTTTTTCGGTGTTCATGATGTATATTTACGGCATTTGGCATGACGTTATATTACTTCTACGATGTAAATTTTATACGCCAGACAATTCAGACAGTACACATACATACCACTGAATCTTCCTTAGATATTATATCACAGTTCGACATATAGTTCATGAGAAATGAAATCATATACAATTTGGGTCATGAAAAACTGCAAAATGCGCGAGGTTTTGATTTATTGCGTCTTTACTGCTAACTCCATTCACAATAAATTTTTAAGGCATTAGGCACATAGACCACTGAATGTACCTTCGAATTTATATCATAATACGACACATATTTCAGGAGAATATGACTTCATAAACAATGAAATTTGCGAATAACTGGTACATCGTGCGCTCTTTTTCCACGTCTCCTCCAGAAATAGTGGACCGATTTCAATTAAACTTGGTACACATATTGCTTACTATCAGACAACAATCGATGTGGGGTTAAAAAACTACGTACTACAACATAATTCAGGACATATGATGTCGTAAACAAACTTTCCCATCACGCTAAGTGTGATTTACGAGAATTCATTCGCCCACTATTTATTCGTAGCAGACATTTTGCTAACATTACTCTCCACAAATGATCTGCAGGGAAACGAAACTTAAATGGACAGATAGTAAGGTAGAAGTCGATGGACAGAAAGGGAGGAACGACATGCCCTAAGACTGAATGACCACCGTTAATTGTAAAATTAATTCTATGTGCAAGGAGCCAGTTAAAAGCTTACTTTAAACGTATATCTCTGGCCGTAAAACCAGCAAAAGGATTCGCGTGAACTACTGACTACTTCCTGCAACAGAATCTTCTTCCTTGGTCCAAAATTTAGAACTGACTAAAACTTGACTTTAGCAGCAGGAAGACAAAGAGGTGATAGATCACAAGAATTACACACAATCCTTAATATACAAGCCATCCCGATCTCAACCATTTCATGAAGGTGGCTATGAGAACATTTATGGCGCAACGGAATTAAAACATGATAATTTGCATCTGAGTTTGTTCTCAGCACTGGTGAAAAACATTAAATAAAAAAGGGAGGATATTCATAAACTAATGTTCATAAGAAGGAAAAAATTTAACTGACAAATTATTTATTCACTTCAAACATGAGAAAATGGGGGAACCAATTTTGTTAAACAATAAAATGCATCTCAAAAAAATGTTTGTTAAGCTTAAGGGACTTAACTGCGGGGTTATCAGTCCCTAAACTTACAAACTACTTACGAACTAGGACGGCACAAATATCCATGCCCGAGGGGGGATTCGAACTCCCGACCGTAGTGGCCGTGCAGACCGTGACTGGAGAGCCTCAGTCCCCTCGGCCACCGCGGCCGGCAAAATGCATCTCATTGATACTTAATTTAAAATAATCTGAACTGAACATCGTCAAAGGGAGGAGTTAGTCAACAAGCATTCATCCACTCACATACGCGAAGCAAAGCGAAATTCACCCAACTCAGCATGCTGATACGAAGCAGAAGCAGGCGCCGCTATCGTAGGCGAAATTCAGCGAACCAGGATGTAACACACAACACAAGAAACGTAAACTTCGTAGGTCGCTCTGATCTGTCTTCCTTTAGTTGAGATGGTACGCGATAATAGCGAGATTAATTTCTATTCAAATCAAGCCGTGGGCATAAGGAATTATTGAGACACACGGCACGTGTCTACATTACCTATTCGCATCCCACGGAAGGCGAAGTGCCTAAAGCTTGCATTCAACAAAAACCAACGGCATCTCAGATTACGAAGCAAGAATACAAAATAGGAAGGCACTGGTGTGTGAGCAGTGGCGAGAACTCCAGTAAATATCTATAAACCCTTGAAGTCGGAGTCGGGGGCATTTGGTTCCGAAAACCAGTAAAAAGTATAAAAATTCAATTTCTGAAAAATAAAGAAAAATAGCTACGGCATGCAACCCTTAGAAATGTGTAGGATATCATAAGGAAGCTAAAGAAATACAATTAGACGCGATTGGGAAGGTTTTACACAGATGGACGAAATCCTGTCTTCAAAAATCAGAAAAGTGGAATAAATTCAAAGTTCTTGTACATCGACTAATAAATACGGCATGCAGCTCCTAGAAATGCGTAATATTTTGTAAGCAAGCTGGTAATGGGGATCATACAAGGATAGAAGAGAATTTACTGGGGGGTCTTAATGCAAAGAACAAGTTTGGAAACGTAACAATTTAAAATAGACGAAGAGGACATCGCGAGGTACTAATGGAAATCAGAAAGATACAAAGATAATTTCTTGCCCGAAGGGCATAGGAGCAGACATAGGGGTAGCTAAAGGCTTTGTTTTAAGAACACACCACGTGGAATACATATCACTTGCGGAAGGAGAAAACGGAAAAGAATATTTCACTTGCACTACACAGAATAAAATATTCCCGCACATTATTCGCGTTCCACAACAGAGTTCACACACCGCTAGCTAGTCTCACACAGGTTACCGATTCCTAGCCGTTATAAAACCGAATTAGTTGCATATTAACTGCATTTACCCATGCAATATTACCGAAATGAAATTGAATACATTTCCGTACATGATCGGAGTAACTTATCCCAAAGAATTAACCTAAGGTCTGAAGTCTAACAAACCAGACAACAAATCGCTACCATCTCAAGAGAGGAAAGAAAATCCAGAACGTCTTACCAGGTCGAAGCGCAGCCACAGAATTTCCACTCGACCACCCAGTTTCTTTCACCACCGGAAATCACTAGAAACCCCTGGAAAAACCGAGGTGGTGGGGAGACCTGAAACTCACGCGTCCTATCAAGGCTCGCTAACTGGGCATTGCCAACCCAACTTGTAACCAAAGGGTCGAGGAATCTCTTTGGTAGCATAAAAAGAAGAGGTTGTTAATGACTACCTATCGATTCAAAGCCAGAGAACACTAGTAGCAAGCAATAAGCAGCCGACGACGAAAATTGTCGTACATACACTCAGATTGCCATGATTGAAGATTCTCATACAGGTACATACAGAATAAAGCAAGTACTCATAGGGACAGTGGCGTCACGGAGAAACCGTACATATTGCCACATTTATTGAAACAATGATAAATTATTAGCATTAAAAATCCCAGCAATATTACCGAAACTAACATTTAAAAACATGAAATGAAATGCTACTCCTCTGGCCTCCGAACGAGAGGGGTTCTCGTTTAGCCGTCTTTCAAGATGAAAGAATAAGTAAAACAGATTTCACAGAGGAACCTACATAAATCATTTATACCAGTGAATATATACCTGCAAAATTATATCATTGTGCAAAACAAACATCAATATAGTAAATTAACACTGCCATAGGTAAAAGGATGTCACATCATGCACCGCGTTTAATACGTTCCTTATTTACTACTTCACGGATTTGCATGGAGAAACTTCGTTTCATAAAAGTGAGATCACGGATACATACTTAGATATAGGCCATGCTTGATATATGGATGGCATAGTACAGCAAGCGATAGAGGCGCCATAGTGCAAAGAACTAGTAGACCCGGCTGCTGTGAAATAAATATGGGGTAGTACAGCAAGGAAGCGAACGTCTGTGATAGAATTAAGCAATCCTATCTCTGGGAAAACCAACAAACATTGAACATTTTGTTACTGATTTAGCTTTGTGTATTAAATACTTAACATTTCCTTGCTTCTTTTGCATGTTTCATTTTGTATCAAAACTTTATGATGATACATCGTATCGTACAGCGACTTTTACTTACATTTGACATCTTGGCTAGGACAACTGAATTTGACAGAGCGATCCAACTAGGATTTTTACTGACTGAGGTCTGGAAACCATAAAAAGCCGTGATACCATATACCCTTCTTTAACAACCGTTGCAAAGCACAGGCATATAAGCTAGTACAAAAATATTTTCAATATGTCGTATCTTGCAACTCGCAAATATTTAAGAAAAGACATTTTTTTTAATATCTCAACCAGATCTGCTGAAGTTTCCTTCAGTCCTCTCGTGACTTCCAACAGGGAGCTATGAAATTGAGTTCGTTACTTCCTCCAATAATTACTCTATAATGGACAGTTCTAGTGATAGAGGGAGGCTGTAACGGTCTTGGTTGATTGATGGTGAGGAAAGGACGGTACCGATGTAAGTAACTAAACTGACAGCGCGAGGTTCGCACAAGACATGCGATGCGAGTCGCGCCCACGCCTATCGACGAGTGAGAAACGACCTATGTTCGGACGGCCTTAGGAGTTATGGTGTAAAACATTAAAGAAAGGCATTTTTCATTGCGATGGAATTTAATAGTGACGTTTCTTTCACCTACTTACACCTGCAAATGCGTCCCTTCTTCCAAAGCGCCATTAGAAAGTGGAATGATGAAAAAATCTTATGAAAGCTGTTTGACAAACACGCTGAAAAACATTTTGCATAGTAAATATTTAGGTGTAGATGTAGATGAAAGTAAAACCCAACGAATTATTTTTTTTTTTTTTTTTTTTATTTTTTTTTTTTTTTTTTTTTTTTTTTTTTTTGTGGACGGAAATTTTTTTGCTAATTCGAATTTATTTCTACAAAAAGAGTAGTTATAAGACCATTGGAAAATGTTCCCTGTAAGGTATGTACGTTACAAACGATGCCATCATTAAATTCCACACCGTACAGTAAAATACTGTCAGGAATATCACAATGCTCTGTGCAAAGTCTATGGAGCATCTGATGTCACCATTACAGTTAGTCACAAGTCACACAGGTGTGAGGTCGCGATCAGGCAGTTTGGTGGAGCTGCAAGGCTTGCGGCGGTCGAGCTGACCATCCATGGTTGTCACACCTGACGAGTTTCAGCGGTCTGACGTCATTCGCGAGGACAGATGCATTACGACTAACATTTATTCTACAGATCATAAAAGGGTAGTTCGCGTACTGAAGAAATGACTCCCTAAACCGAACATTTATTCGTAAGGGTATACAATCCCTTATTTCGCAATGCAGGAATGCCACAGAATGGAACGGAAAATAGGGTATGTAAATGAAAGAACATTCTCTCGTAATTATTAGTACCGTATGTGGAGTAAATAACTGTAGAAGAAGAAAGCCGTGGCGGCGCGGCCGAGCGCATTGAGGCGCTATGATGCGATGCGCGAGACAGTTTCCCTTGGGGGGTTTGAATCCCCCCTCCCTCGGGCATGGATGTTTGTGTTGTCTTTAGTATAAGGTAGTTAATAATTAGTTTGTAAGTTAAGCGACTGATGATCCCGCATTTAAGTCCCATAAGCATTACAAACATTTGAAATATTTTTTAGAGGAAGAAAACATTGTGCATTACTTTTTCGTCAACTGTCCTATATTTGAACTGATTTCAATGTTGCAATACATGTAATAAAATCGGTGGAACTACGCCTGAGTGAAGTGTATTCATTGAGTACAGTTTTTCCTTGTGCTATTGCGTTTTGTATGTGGTAGTTCTCCTCTATTGTCAATCTATGGTATAAGCTATTGCTGGTCTTAAGAAAGACCTAAAAGTTCCAACAGACGAATATAACACGACACAAACAGTAAACACTCGTATTTCGCACGCAACTCTTCAAAACAAAACACCGAAAGAACAAATGAAGAGCTCCCAGCTGTATTCATACGCCAAATATTACCACTGGCGTAATGCATAGCACGAAAAAACGTGGAAAATCCACATTAAAACTAACAACAACAACCAAATTATAACAGAGAAAGAAAAGAATCGTAAGTACTATACAGAAAAGACGCGTTTTTCTCGAACCGAAAAATAGAAAGCAAGAAAATCGTAAACTGACTGTTATGTCTGCAGATCACAAGTTTGTACCAAAACAACAAATAAGTAGGCTACTTAACGAGTTTTCTGTAGCCTAATGTAAAAGGTATGTGAGAAATGTGATACTCGTATATCTAGGCCTAATATTCATTAAAATGGAATAGTTATATAGTCAAATAATCTAAGTAAAATTTAAAAACGAATGAACTTAGAGGTAACTGAAAAGACTATTGTACAGTAAATATAATTTCAGAAAAAAAATAAACCATCCCACTGATGATAGCACAAAATGTGCTGAAACATGTTTGGGAACAATTAAAAATATCAGGTGTCTTGCATACGGGGAAAATCCAAACCATTTATCCAATCAAGCACGGAAGAAAGAAGAACAACAGCATCAAAATATGAATACGGCTACTGGTTTTAATGGCTACACAATCCAAATGTGCTTTTAATAATCATCCCACAATGGGAGCCTGAAAATGGTGTAATGTAACACCGAAATTGGTCGCACAGAATTTAATAAAGATTTTGAATACAGCTGCTGCTATTTTCATTTGTATGTATAATCGAATCAGCTGCGCCCCAAACCATCCACTATGGAGAGAATTAATTGGCCAAGGGTTTCGGGCATATCCCACTTTCTCAAGCCACGTTATTTATATTCTGTACAATGCTAAAAATTTTGTATCATTCTGTTGCAGTTCTCTAGCACCAAGGAGCAACCGATGATGAAAATTGCGCTCTATGTACGGATGCACCCTCCTTTGTGTCTTTCTTTTATTACATCGTATAGATGGATGAAAATACCAGCAGCTATATTCAAATCTTTATTAAATTCTATGCGACCGGTTTCGGTGTTCATGAAGTACCCCACGCCCTTACATCCTTTTCAAGGGGGAATAGGAAGAAGTTTTATGGACTGAGATCCGACGATTATGGCGGATCTTCAAGTTGCACGGCAACGCTCGCTCTCACACAGTCCATATCGTCACAGTTCCAGGCAAAAAACTCAGTGGTTTAACTTGAATATCTACCATACTCTCCGGTTGTCAGTTCTGCAGACTTCTTCCTATTCCCACGAATGAAACTCGCTTTGAAATTAAAGAGATTTGAAGCTATTCCTAACATAAAAGAGGAACCTTACGCTGCTTTTGAACACCATCCCACATCGTGCAAAGTTTCCAGGACATGTATCGCAGAGCTCAGCGGTACTTAGTTATGGGAGCGGACTGTTTCGAAGGACAGTAAGGTAACTGTAGTTCATACTTCATCCACGTTAGTGGTACAGGATTATTTTTATTTCAGTAAATTTCGTGACCAACTGACTGAAGAGCATGCTCTGCTACAGCCGATTTATCTACTTTCCTTGGACGGCAAGACTGAGGTATTAAAGTTTCTCTTGGTTGTTTCAATATAAACTGACGTAGCCCTTTATATAAACCACATGCCGACAGAGTACTGCGTTTTTCTGTACAGTTCTGAGTGCCTCGTATATTTTCTTGTTGGTCCAAAAAACAGCCGTAGTGACATGTTTTCATAAAATCTTTTCTATCTGATCCGCAGCTTTTTTAATACATGGGAGAGCAACTGTATTCTTTCACTTTTGTTCCTCAAGCATGTTGTTCACCCTTCCATATTTGGTCAAAGAATTCTGTTTATATGCTGCAACGTTAGACTTTACACAGCAGCATGGAAAGATACATAAGAACTGGTCTACGAAATCCGGTTTGTACCATTCTTCAATTTATACGTAATAACTTCTTTTGAATTTAATAACAACAGTTCTGGTATCTTTTTTCTGAATTTACATTCTGCCGCTTCGCAGATTATTAAATCACTTTCGGCAGTTTCACGGCAGACGATTTAAGAATCTCGTGCTCTAACTTCGAAACGTTCCCGACAAAAGGAAAAAGTAAGACAAATAAGACAGTAAAATGACTTCAATTTCTTTCTTTCATCGGGAGCTCTTCAGTTGGTTCCTGGAATAATCGCGTGCACCTCCAGACGGGAAAAGACCTTCTGCGGAAATTACAGCGCTTCGCAAATCTGCCGGTCCGCCTACAAACGTACCGTGTTTACAAAGGCCACCCTCTCGACCCCGTGTGCTGCCCGCTTCGCTTTCATTACCCTCTGCCGCTCTGTTCTGCGGGGGCGACCGGCTACCTGGAATAATAACACAGTCCAGCAGCTTTCTAGAGGTCCTAAGAGGCGCTCTTCTGAAGACTCACTGACGCAAGGTATGTTTCAAGGAGAGTTCCACGAGGGAAGATCAGAGAGTAACGTATATTTTCTCTCCCTTGGCATTTCAGCTAGAATGTTGATATTTCACGACTACATAATTTTGAAATTTGCGATAAAGGAAGGTATTACGCTTACATGTACACCTCTAGTGAGAAACGCATGAACTACGTACCACCATTGGTGCGCATCTCACTCTTGGCTACTTGTCAATAGTAGCGCACTGTAGCTAGAAATTCAAGGACCAAAGGACACTAAAAAGGTAAAAAGGTAAAACAGTCAACAATCCGAAGATTGGTTTGAACACAACAGTGCTTTACTAGGCATGGTCCTATTTGGAGGTGGTATGCCGTTGCCTTCGAACTGACTTACCCAGCCTGTTAAAGGGGGACCTACAGTTTAAAGTGGGTTCCGAACCACAGTGCTACTCGGTATTTTTCACATGAGCAATAGTGCCAGAGGTGAAAGAAGTGGAAAGAGACAGATAAAAATCCTAGGACCTGGCGGGATCGAACCCGCGACCTTTGAATTTGTAGTCTGGCACTCTACCACTGTGCAACCGAGGACACTAAGCGAATGAAATTCACAGGGAGATGCATGGTGTGTATGTGCATGACTGTATGGACCACTCCTACAGGTTTTGTACATTCTTCCGAGTGCCGTGCGAACCTTAGCTATTCGCTACGCTCTGGGCAGCCGCTTAAAGCTGTCACCCGGCATAATATTGGAGCCATTGAGACAGCAATTGTGAACGACCGGCGGGTTCAACTGTGAAACTTACTGCTATAGATGAACGTTTCCTAAAGTGGCGTATACGAAATTGTTCACGAAAGTACGTGGTGATCACGTAAGAACTTGACTGTTGTTGTTGTTGGTGTGGTCTTCATTCCGCAGACTGGTTTGATGCAGCTCTCCACGCTACCCTGTCCTGTGCAAGCCTCTTCAACTGAGAATACGAACGGAAACTTACATCCTTTTGAGTCTGCTTAATGTATTCGTCCCTCGGTCTCCCTCTACGAATTTTACCCCACACACTTCCCTCTAATGCTAAGGTGACGATTTCTTCCGTTCTCTTAGTCACGATATGCCAGAAACTCCTCCACAATTCTGTTGAGCACCTCCTCATTAGTTACGGGATCTAACCATCTAATCTTCATCATTCGTCTTTAACAGCACTTTTCGAAAATATCTATCACCTTTTTCAAAAATCAAATGTTTGTTAAGCTTATGGGACTTAACTACGGGGTCATCAGTCCCTAAACTTACAAACTACTTTTCAACTACCTTATAGTAAGGACGGCACAAATATCCATGCCCGAGGGGGGATTCGAACCCCCGACCGTAGTTGCCGTGCAGACCGTGACTGGAGCGCCTCAGTCCCCTCGGCCACCGCGGCCGGCTATCAACTTTTTTTTTCTCTGTACTCCTTATCGTCCACGTTTCACTTCCATAGAATCCTACACTCCAGACTAATGCTTTCAGTAAGGGCCTCCTAACATTTAAACTAATACCGGGCGTCAACAAATTTAGCTTTTTCAGTTCCGCCTTTTATATCTTCTTATTTTGCTACCCAAATAACAAAAGTCATCTACTTCTTTCATTGTCTCATTATCGAATCTAATTCCTTCGGCATCGCCTGATTTTCTGACACTACATTCCATTACTCTCGTTTTCTCTTGTTAATATTACTCCTTCCTTTCGAGACACTATCCATTCCATCTAATTCAGGTCCTTTGCTGTCTCTGACTGAATTACTTTGTCGTCAGCAAACAGCAAGGTTTTTATTCCCTCTCCCTGGGCTTTCATTCCCTCTGCGAATTCCTCCTTGCATTTCTTCACAGCTTGCCCAATGAACAAATTGAACATTAGGGAAAGGCTACAACCCTGTCTTACTCCGAACCACTGCGACTCTTTCATGCTCTTAGACTCTTTTAACTGCTATCTGGTTTTTGTAAAAGTTGAATAAAACTCTTCGCCCCCTATATTTTATGCCTGTTACATTCAGAATTTGAAATAGTGTATCCCAGTCAACATTGCCAAATGCTTTCTCCAGATCCACAAATGCTAAAAACGTTGGTTTCCGTTTCAATAACCTATCTCCTGAGATAAGTCGTAAAGTGAGTATCGCCTCGCGTTTTCCTACATTTCTCCTGAAACCAATTTGATCTTCCCCAAGATCGGATTCCACCAGTTTTTATAATCGTCTGTAAATAATTAAGGTTAGTATTTTGTAACCGTGAATTGTTAAACTGACAGTTCTGTAATTTTCACATGTGTCTGCACTTGCTTTCGTTGGAATTGGAATCACTATATTCTTCTTTACTATATTCTTCTGTTTTGTCTTCTAGAATACTGCCTTCAAGTTTATTTCCATTGTACAGGCCCTCTATGCATTCCTTCCACCTTTCAGCGTTCCCTTCTTTGCTTAGTACTAGTTTTCCATCTGAGTTCTTGATATTCATACCGCTGCTTTTCTTGTTCCAAATGTCTTTTTTATCTTCCTGTAGGTGGTATCTATCTTTCGCCTAGTTATACATTCTTATACGGTCTTGCATTTATCCTCAAGCCACAACTGTTTTGCCATCTGTACTTCCTGCCAACCAAATTTTTTAGACGTCTGTACTCCATTTGCCTGCATCACTTTATGCATTTTTATTATTTCTCCTTTCGTTAATTATCCAAGGATTTCTATTAGGCCTTGTCTTTCTGCGTATATGATCCTCTGCGGTCTACACTATTCTACGTCTCTGAGCTACCCATTATTTTTCTATTGTATTACTTTCCCACGTTTCAGACAATCCTTGCCTAACGCTCCCTCTAATACCATCAACCACCTCTGATTCCTTCAATTTGTCCAGGTTCCATCTCCTTAACTTTCTATCTTTTTGAAGTCCCTTAAGTTTTAATCTGCAGTTCGTAATCGATAAGTTATTGTCAGATTGTGACTGACGACCACAAATATCAGCGATTAATGACGGCTGTGATCACCTGACGCTTTATGCTGCAGAAGGGGTTCACATTCTGGAAGAAGTCGTCACTGGTGTTGAGCTGCTGGCGTACGACTATATGCCCAAAACGAAGCAGTCCTCTGAGGAGGGGAACATGCTGCCTCTCCAGTACGAAAAGAAAAGTCAAGGTGACTCAGCTTGCTAGGAAAATGATTGTAACAGTGTTTTTGGATGTGCGTGGTATGCTACTGGTGGGCTTTGCTCAACACGGACACACGTCATTGCTGCAGCATACATTAAGACTTTGGTTAAGTTACAACGCGCTTTACGTGAAAAATGCTGAATCATTATTGCTGACAGTTTCAAACTTCTTCGTGGCACTGCTCGCCCTCATATTTTTACTGTTAGAACGGACATACTTTTGGTGTTTGGTAACATGAAAGACATCCCGTATGGTCAAAGCCTTTGTAAAAGATAAACTGTAATCAACAGTTCACAAACGGACATCTACAACCAGTGCCTATTGGAAGTGGAACCTCGATGAAAGAAATGTGTTCTTAATATTATTTACTATATAGGTAAGTAGGTAAAAGGTGTATATTCGTTTCTTACTTCATTGTTTTAGTTATTGCACTAAAATTATTGTTTGTTATTTTCAGACATTTCTTTGTAGAATACCTTCCAGGCATCCTCTATAGATGTTCTAAGACTCTATATAATTAACCCTTTCAGTACCATAATTTAATATCAGTCTACAGGGGGGTTTCATCTCACCATCAATATCACGACCATCAGAACATGAACTGTAACTGTTTCTGTTGGATCTCGGTAACAAAGTGAGCAATTATATTTTACCAGGAGACTGACTTTGCACATTATATTCGTGGCGTGTGGGAATGGCGTGTGGTCTCGAGCGTCACGTACATATCGCACGACTCTCGCGCCTGAGGTTCGAGTCCTTCTTCGGGCCTGGGTGTATGCGTTTTGTGCTTGGTATACGGTAGTTTAAGTAGTTTTCATGCCTAGGGAGCGATGACCACGGTAGTTTGGTCACATAGAATTACAAAAACATGAACATTTGAATGTAACGTCCGTAAACAACACGCATTGAACTCACGGATTAAGTCGTACGCCTTTTCCGACTGCCCGATGCTTCCTAGCAGTCAGTGTGAGAAATTATCTACGGTGATAGAGTGTGTGACCAGCATGTTGCCAAATATCCCAGACGTTATTACCACGAGATGATACTGTCGATACCTCCTTATTCGAACAGTTTCTCATTTGGCTCGAAAGGGGTGAGAACCTATACATATGACTTACATGAGAAGAAAATCTTAGGCAGTACCATGAATAGAACCAGACACTTTTGCCCCAAGTGCAGCGCTATAAGCCTTTTCAGGTTTTTTAAATTTGTTTATTAGTCGTATGCATACCGCAATCAGTTTTGAGCATTTGTGGATTCTCTTCAACGTTCTCCAAAGAAAGTACGAACTCTAACCGCGATCTTTGTTCTCAATTGATCTGTTTTGCCTATCCCTGCCACCCCATAAAAACAGTACTTTCTCCTTTTCTTATGTTCGTCCTTTTTCACGTCCTGTTGGTTTGCCACCTGACACGTAATATTCCACCTTACACCTCGCACAACAGATTTCTCTGACAGTGTACCCAATTAATGGTCCTCCAAGTATTGGACTCATAGAAACTATAAATGAAAAATTTCTGCAATATGATTATCAACAAGTTGTAACTACGAATATTTTCTTCCACAAAGCATCAAGCTGCTATATCGAACCACTTATGACAAAGGAGAGGCACCATGATGTTGTTACGTAAACAACAGCTGGCAGCAGCCCCCAACTGTCAATTCGAGACCCAACACCAGTACAATGAGTTTTAAGAAAATAAAACACAGTATCTTATGCTACAGTGCCTCTCGAATGTTCTGTGAAAGCAATAACAATCAGTCTACGCCGGCCGCGGTATCCGAGGAGACTGAGGCGCTTCAGTCACGGTCTGCACGGCCACTACGGTCGGGGGTTCGAATCCCCCCTAGGGCATGGATATTTGTGCCGTCCTAATTCGTAAGTAGTTCATAAGTAGTTTGTAAGTTTAGGAACTGATGACCCCGTAGTTAAGTCCCATAAGCTTTAAAACATTTGAACATTTTTTTTTTTTTTAATCAGTCGACGTGAATTCACAGCTACAATGGGAATCGTCGTAACTGAAGACGTCCATAAAAGGGACTAAATAAAGATTCAGTTTAAATTCATTACATTTTTGAAATTATGTGAAGAATTTTTGTATAACAACTTTTGTAAAGCAATATGCAGAGCCCGATCATATCGCGTTAATCTATTCATGATAACGATTAATTTGATACTACGCACGATATGGTGTGACAGTTTTGAGTCAGTATTGTGAGACGGGGGCTGTAATTAGTCTATTTTTCATACTAACCTTGTGTTACTGTACCTTTCTCTTTACGCTAATTATTGAAATATGTAACATTTTTCTTTGTAGATCATTATTTATTTTAAATTTCTGTACCTTTGTGGAGACATCAGGGGTGATGGGGTCCTGGGATTGTAGTACATTCTATGTTTATATGAAAATTTCGGCATTTTAATGTTTATTGGCGCAGCTTGGCTGCTAAAAAGTGGTTTTACATGTTGGGCACGGTCAGGCCACTCAGAGCAGAGACGCTCTTTGAGGTGTACCCCTTCCACTAACTTTCGCTCACCTTCGGGGAAGGACAAGAGGGGCTGGCTTGACCTGTTTGGCGCCGATGCTACAGGCGGCGGACTATACACGGCAGAATTTTTAAAGTGTGTGGGACGCTTTACACCATGCTTGCCCGCAGTTTACGGTGGTCGATAGTGGGGACTGCCTTTTTAGTCATTCGGCCGTTTCGCAAGAGAGGAATTTGCCAGATACAAACAATAGCAGCGTGCTCTGGGCCCTGGGCTGTTTATGGAGAAGTATTGCCCTTAGGCGTTATCTAAAAAAACTTCCTAGAAAGCAGCAGAGTTTGAACACAGTGTGACAAACGGTTAGGTTGAAAGGAAAGCTTTCTGCCCGTCTGGCACCCCAGGGGTTTGCCTCCAGAGGCTGTATTATAGCACAACGTTAACATTTTTAGGTCGTGTGACCGTAGCTAGGAGCAAGGGCATTCACCCTGGGAACGGTGAAATCCGCGGGAAGCTTTGGTGGCGTGGGCGGAGCCTCTTGGCAACCGCAGAGAACGCGTCCTGATTCGGCAGATTATTTTAGTATGACGCTAAAAAATTTGTCAACGGCGCTACGCCATCCGATTGGTTGGACTATTTGCCGTTAGCAGAGATTGGTGCGTCTTTTTCGCCTGGGTGTGGCCGCCTGTCACTTGCGGTGAGCTGCGGCAGAGTGCGAGGACGTTCGAGGACTCATATCTGAGCGTCCGAAGTGCACGGACCTCGGGAGACTCCTGTCTGAGCGTCAGTAGTGTACGGACCTCGGGAGACTCCTGTTTGAGCGTCCGAGTGTACGGACCTCGGGAGACACGGAATACTCCGTTTAGATTCACGGGGAGGACATCGTCTTAAACGGTCCTCTGGTTAGACTTGTGTTTGATTCCGAAGATTCGGACCTTGTAGAACTTATGTTTACTTCACGGACGTCCTGTGGTTACTCTGTGAGCAGCCACAGTTTAGTTCCCGTTTTGCTAGAAGTCTCTATTTGAGCATTCGCACCTTTGCGAATTGGGCATTGTTTTTACAGATCTTGTTACGCAAGTGACCGATTTGTGCGAAGAGGCCTTTGTGTCACCTATGCAAAATATTGATTAGTCTTCTAGCGTGATAGAATCGCGCAGCAACTGCCTAGCGACGCTGATGCTAGTGACGCTGTGTTAAGTTACATGTCGACCCTGCGTAACAGGTCGCAGCAATTATGGTCAGATAAAAATTTCAGCTTATCCGCTCCCACCGCCTGCGAGCCTGAGACGCTGTGGGTAAGGTGACGCACTTGCTGGAGGGTTATATGAATCAGACTTGTTGGATTCTGTCCCTTATTTCATTCTTTTGAGATCTGCCTATTTACTCTGGGGAGCTTAGGGCTAACGATAATTTCAACCCCATGTGTAGCCAATCTAATAGCATTCTGTTTTGCAAAACTTCCAACCTTTGACTCAGCCAGTCATTTTTGTGTCTCAATATTTTAACATTTGTAAAAGATAGTTTGAACAGCATTATCTGTTTAACATGATAGGAAGTGTCATCTGATTTTTTATGTTTAATTATAATAAATTGATTTTGAGCAGATCGGCTTTCATTTAAGAACATTTCTTTTTCACTATTTTGGAGGGGAAACAGAATAGTTAAATTCCACAGTTTACCAATAATTTTTCAAGTACATTTTTGTTTGTTTGGTACAACTGATACATTGCAATAGAGTAGGAATATTTATTATATGTTTGAAAATATGATCACATCATAGCTTATCAGTAACATTTCCATTTTCCATATTTTGGAGAAATATCGTGGCGACCCAAATAAGTAATTTCTGCCCTAAATATATATATATATATATATATATATATATATATATATATGTTAATTCATAACGAACGACATAGTTACACTTGGCGATTTCTGTTACAGAATTAAGGATTATCGACCTACTTTACAGTGTTAGTAATCGCAAAACCTCGTATGCCTATTACAATTTCACGTTGATATGCAGATTCGAGATTGGTGCAAGAAAACATTGTTTAGACACAAGGCACCATTTTTGTATACACAGGCGACACACCGGTGAAACGTCACAAGTTTTGCAACAGGGAAATCTGTCGGAGACACTTGGCTTTTAGCGACGCGCAGAATAGGGAGAGGCGCCCTTGAGATAAGGAGGGACTTATGGAAACACCACAACAACAAAAATTGTTGCTACGGAGCTTAAATATTCCTTTTAGAACCTAACATAGGTCAGAAACAGTTTTGTGATTGACCAGTTTAACAGTGCACCATCTCCTGATAGCAAGTTTTCAATTGGCCGGCGGTCCCTCTGAAGTGCAGCCACGGTTCAGAGGAAGGATAAAGCTCGAGATATACCCAACTGTTTGTGTAGTTTTGGGGCAGTCCAGCACTTATTACAGTCTGGAAGTGGTGGACGCAATTGCGCAAACACTAAAACATAGCCAGGCTGCATTATATTGAACTTGTGTCTAAGAAGTCAAAGAGTATGTAACAAAATATTAAGAACTATATAGTTGATGTGATAAAGTTACAAGAAATCGAAGTATTAATGGTGTGAAAATAATATATGTCCTTGACAGCCATCGCAGGATATATGTTTTATGAGGTGTCATGACGACTGATATAGTGTCATGTAAACATTACGTAAATAACAGTTTGGTCCGTGAAAACAATAAATAAATACGTCCCCTAACAACCACTGTCTGTCAAAGTATAAAGTAACGTAAACGAAATATGCATTAAAAACATACCACCCATATCAGTAAAAAATTGAGGAATATTTTCAGTTTCACGAAATTTGGACTTTAGGCCATTCGCAACTTAGAGGCAGGAACATTGTAGAAAATTCGGCTTCTCTTGTATAGACTTTTATTGATATCAATACCGGTTTCGAGAGATGACACCCCCATCTTCTAGTGTACAAACAGATCTTTAACGAACTCCTTCCTGGCGCCCGTAGATTGGAGTTGCCTTCGGCATTAGCAAAGCAGCCAACACACTTTGACATAGGGCGTGCAGTAACTTTCCCGATCGTTAAAAATTTATTTGGACACCTGTAGCCAAGACTGCAATTTCCGGAATCCGCAGTGGCTTAATAAAAAGTCTAACTGATGTGGATTCTTTCTTCAATAACCATATTCGTTATTATTTCTTCTGTATGACTAATGTACGATATATGACCTATTTTGACAAAATGATGAGTATTTGACATCATACAAGGAAAAGCTCATATTATATACAGGAAAAGTTGATAATATACGTTTGAAATAAGTTTCATGTAATGTTTCTGCTCTGCAATACGTGGTGTTTACGTAAATGTGGTGGACTAAATCTTTCTGAATAAATTCAGTTGAAGGAGAAACAGAATATCCCAGAGCATAGGAAAAAAAGCATATCAAGTGAATGAAAACTCATTACGATGAGATTTAACGAGCTATGAACACACTGGGAAGTCCCTCTCTACCCCAATGAAGGGCCTAATAAAAATTAATATCAGAACGGCCAGCGTAGCCTTAAAGTTTTCAGAGCTAAACCGCAAACACGTCGTTTGATGGAAGAATTGCCAGCCATCGTACGGACTTGGTGTATCCAAGATAATAGGAGGGCCGTCCCTTCAGCCTGCCCGTTATTGGTCAGGAGGGGTTGGCAGCAATGGAGAGAGAACCCACGAGGGGTAATAAAAGTGAGCCAAACGGGCGGGGAAGATTAAGAAACTTTCCTCCGCAACTCCCGCGCTGGGGCAGCGGGACGCAGCAGACTTGATAAAATTCTAGCCAGTCGTTATAGCCTTAGCCACGCACAAAGGGCCGTCCCAAGCTCACCCATAACGGGGACGCTGCCGGCCACTGATCAGTCTGAGGAGCGCATTATTAATTGAAATATTACAAATATTATAACGCCGCCTACTACATCTACATGAGATACTCTGCAAATCAAATTTAAGTGCCTGGCAGAGGGTTCATCGAACCACCTTTATACTACTCATCTCCCATTCCATTCTCAAATAGCGCGCAGGAAGAAAGAACACATGAATCTCTCTATTAAAGCTCTGATTTCTCGTTTTTTATCTTTATGATCATTTCTACCTATGTAAGTGGGAGTCAACAATATATTTTCGCATTCGGAAGAGAATGTTAGAGATTGGAGTTTCATAAATAGCCCACGCCGCAGCAATAAACGCCGTTGTTGTAATGAATCTCATTCCAGATCCTGTATCATTTCCGTAATGCTGTCTGCCCTGTACCGTGACAATACAAAACGAGCTGCCCTTCTTTGGACTCCTATGATGTCCTCCTTCAAACCCACCTGATAATGACCCCACACTGGGCAGCAATACTCCAAAAAAGGACAGACAATCACAAACATTAACTCACAAAAATACAAAACAGTACAATCGTTTTAAATTCGGTGATATAAATTCATTCCATCTTTTCTCGCCTCTCATTTGTTACATGACAGTAACATGGCATTGGATACATGAAATCCGGTGCACTGCTAACCTATGAGCATACGGAAATGCCGCCAATACTGCTGCTGGCTCTATTCTAGACTCCAGCTAAAGTAGATATTTTGGAAGAATTGCTTATTGCTGCTGCAGAACAAACAGCAGCTTATAAAATTGTCAATATAATTTTTCTTGGCATTGGACCACATCGTCAATGTATTGAAATGCACTGACATTTCAGACACTACTGCAAGTCCCCTTTTTTTGGGCATTACTATGACTGAGAAGGAACTTGGGTACTTAGATACTGATGGTATATGTTGCCACAATCTGGTTGGATGTTGTAGATATGTTCCGAAGGGCTTCCTTATTGGAGTTGCTCTATATCCTATCATTGGTGGGACAGGAAATCCTGGATTGGTATTCATATTCCTATTTGTTATTGACTGAAAATGGGGAATGAGGAGATGGAAGTAGTACCACTGTTGCCAAACTTCTGATAGGGTATGCTATTTGCTTTGTGTGTCTTTGACTGCTGTTGCGTCTGTGCTGGCCCATATGGACTGCAGTGAGCATGTCGTCAGGGCACAGCACAGGTACTGCGAATAGGCAAACATGAGGAAAGTGTGTACCTATCCTCTGTTCATATTGCCGGGTTGCTTGGCTATTTCTATAGCCTCCCTAAACCATTCCAGGTGGAGCACAGTAAAATATTTTACTGGTCAAGAAAACCCCATTACTACTAGATATATCCAGTACCTGAAAAGAGATTTGCTAATTTTATTTCACTTTATTTTATTTATTGGTCTGTAGGTCTCACCACCGCGGCGGAGCGGAGGAGCGGCCGAGCCTATTGAGGCCCTATGCTACGATGCGTGAGGCCGTTCCCTGTCGGGTGTTCGAATCCCCCCTCGGGCATGGTTGTTTGTGCTGTCTTTAGTATAAGTTAGTACATAAGTAGTTTGTAAGTTTAGCGACTGAAAACCCCGCAATTATGTCCCAAAAGCTTAACAAACATTTGAACATTTTTGTAGCTCTCACCATGATATTGTCTAAGAAGTTCGTAATTCTAATTGTTTCCCACTGATTCATTAATTCAATGATTGTGATCGAATGCCAGGTAGACTTGCGCATAATAGTTCGCGATCGGGAGCGCTCACTTTAGTTCGCGGCTCCCATTGACGGCTGAGCGGCGTGGTCTGCGCGTGCAGGTGGAGGGTGGAGAAGTTCCCCCACCTAGCTGCTTCATGCGGTTGCTGCTTGAGCCGCTAATGATGTCACGCAAACCAAAAGAAACAGTTTGTGGATAATTTCTCGCGTTTAAATTTAGAGCTATCTCTATATCTTGGAATTATGGAATTTATTAGTCAGATATTGCACAGTGCAGAACACATCAAAACAGAAATTTTGTAGCACTGAACTATGTAATCTAGCAGGCATACGCTCACTTCGAAAGGACTCATCAGCAGAAGGCAAACACGTGATTTTTAATTCTGCTACGCGCCCTGTCGCTATTGGCCGTCGGTCTTCGGAAAAGTATCCAACAAACTATGATGCGAGATAAGTTGGGCATAATCGTCCGCTGCTCCTAGTCCGTCAGCTACTCCTAGTTCGTCCACTGCTCCTTGTTCGTCTGCTATTTTTGGCTTTTGCTACCGCTACTAAAAGAGCTCTTTTTTATGACAGCTTTTTAATATAATTAATCAGTGTTGCCAAAGCGTGTGCTATTAACCGTATTTTTGGGCAATTTGACATCAAATACTTAGGCAAATAAACCAGTTATTTACACGAATGGGTGATACGATGGTATTCAACTACTTTGGATACAGAATACTCGTAGTACTTAATTTTTAAAATAGATTTCTTGCGGCAGTGAACTGTGAAACTACAGCTGAGCTGCATCTCAACTCGAAATGAGGGTAAGTAACATAAGGGAACCACACGATTCTGCGCGCTCTCGCGTCCTCTCGCTGTTCCCCGTCTGTCTTCGGAAAAGGAGCGGACGAACTAAGAGGCGAGGGATCTGCGAACTAGTTCGCATAGTTCAACTGTGAGAGCGCTCTTCCGAACTAGTTCGTTCGCTAACTACACAAGAGTAATGCCAAGAAACAAGTGAGAACAGTCTCGTGTTGTATCAGATAAAAAAGGAAAGAGAGAGAGAGAGAGAGAGATTAATTCTGGAAGAGTTAATGTCATTTGATCTAGGCGTAGTAAGATAATGAATTATATGTGCTTCACATCGTTCAAGCCAGGGGACCCATCTAATACCTTGTAATGAGAATCTGCATTTGCTTCATTTTAACCGGTATTGGCAATTCTGTGTTACCATTTTCAAGTCTATTAACATTTAAAACAGGATATTGTAGTATTTAGTCATGTTTCCTTTCTGTTCTTGGATATGGGTATGTAGAAAATAAAACATTTTTTCTTAGCTATCAAAAATGTTTTACTTTCGACTTACCTATATCCAAGAATATTAGTAGACATCACGAAATATTAGCATTTGCTACTTAATTGTTAATAGACTTGAAGATGGATTAGGTTGGATTAAAAATTTCCTGGTAGATTAAAACTGTGTTCCGGAACCGGGACTCAAACATGGGCCCTTTGCCTTTGGCAGGGAAGCGCTCTACCAACTGAGCTATACCGGCACGACTCACAATCCGTCCTCACAACTTTAGTTCTGCCAGTACCTCGCCTCCCACTTTCCAAACTTCACGCAAGTTCTCCTGCGAACCTTGCAGGTATAGCACTCCTGGAAGAATGAATATGGTGGTGACATGTTTTTGCCACAGTCTAAGGGATATTACCAGAATGAAACTTTCACTCTGCAGTGGAGTGTGCGCTGATATGAAACTTCCTGGCAGATTAAAATTGTGTACCGGAACCGGGACTCGCACCTTGGACCTTTGCCTTTCGCGGATCGTGAGTCGTATCGGGATAGCTCAGTCAGTAGAGCGCTTACCCGCGAGAGGCAAAGGTCCCACATTCAAGTCCCGGTTTTCGGTATAGAATTTTATTGTGCCAGGAAGTTTCAAACCAGCGTATACTCCACTGCAGAGTGAAATTTTCATTCTATGTTGGATTAGTTTAAACTAGTTAATACTTGTTCCACTGATCATAAATACTACATTTCGTAATGATGTGAAACGTGTCAGTTCAATAAAATGACTGTACAAGACAATATTTTAAGCATTTCTTAATTTTAGTTTTTTTAATTGAATTTACCAAATTTTATCTAAAAATTCATCTAAAGTGTAGGAGTTTCCATTCAGAAATTCCTTTAATTCCTTTTTAACGACTACTTGGCTACCTGTCAGAGTTGTTGATCTGCCAGAGAACTGCCTAAACCGGTTGCAATAAAGCAATTTGAAACTAGCGATCTTAGTTCCTCTGCTTATGCAGACTTTCCTTACAAGATAACAGATTTATATTTATATCGAAGACACTAAGCTTAAATAGCAAGGATCTAAACTGAATCTAGTTTTAGTTACCTTGTTTAAGCAAAGAATTAAATCATGAATAAAATTCTTTCTATAATTCGTTTGAAAAAGTTAAAATACTTAATCTATCGTTCTTCTCTCTTTCCTTACATGTTTAACGCTGGCTTTTACACGTGTCTGTTCTCACATATAATTAGTTTTTTAACTGGTGAGTAGACAAGCGTACCACATTGTACATATGAAGGCAATATGTCTCTCCGCTTTACGTGCACCATTTTAATGACGGTGCCGTTGTGAATCTTGAGTCTGTAAAGCTCAGCGTGTAATATACGAGGGGTGTCTGACTACGTTACTGTTTCTTTACCTCTCTGGATACCTGACATGCTGCATCTACATCAGCCAGTACATTATGACCACCTGCCTCATAGCCGAAATGTCTGCCTTTCAAACATATTACAGCGACGGCACCTCTTGGCTGAGAAGGAATGAGACCTCTCTAGGTTATTGGAAGGAGTTGGCATCACATCTGTACACATACGTCAACAAATTACAGGAAATTTCGGGGAGTGGAGTGATGATCTCTGACGATGAGCTCAATCAGATCCCAGATGCGTTCGATAAGGTTCTCATTTAGCTAGTTGTGGGGGCTAGCACGTCAATGAAACCTCACAACTGTGTACTTTGAATCGCTCCATCAAGTGGTCATCCTGCTGAAATATGTCTCTGCCAGCGGGAAACACGTTGAAGTGGCGTACGTAGTCTCCAACCAGTGTAATAGTTCTTAGCCATCATGGTGCTCAGCAACGAGCTCTACTAGGTATATGAATAGCCCCATTAATCACCAGAACATTAGTCTCAACCAGCTTACGTCCGTCCCAAAGTACAGTTGTTTCCCTGGAAGACATCAGATTCGTACACTTCCATCACCTTGATGAAGAAGGCGTCGTAATTCATCAGACAATGCAACGCTGTGCCATGGACATAATGTCTAGTGACGATTATCACGTTCCCATTTATTTGAAGTTATCGATGTTGTGAAGTTAACAATGGCACATGTATGGGTCGCAGACTGCAGAGACCCAACGTCAGAAGTGTTGGGTACATTGTGTGTTGACCCCATCGAGAACAGAATAACATAGAGAGGCCTTATAATGACAATGAAATGAAGCTGAATAGAGAGCACGACACCCAACTAATATGGCGGCCGCAGAGCATGAATCATACTAGTGCCGAGCGTCACCGCTGAGCGCCAACCGGCTGCGAGCACAGCTGCGAGCACAATGTGCAATGTGCATGAGTCTTTTTATTGTGCAGTATTATTGTGTTACTAGTGAAATTCGTCATGTCCGTTTTTAATAACATTATTACTGCTATACTTGATTGTATCATTGATTTCTTATCCTGTGAAAGGAAACAGTCATGTACCGTAGAAAGGAAGAAACAAATGGCTTGTAGCGTTGGAAGGAATAAATAAATATCTTCCTAATTGCAATAAACAATTACAAATGTTACTTCCTTTTTCATATATTTAAGGCGTTCCTTTATTACAGTCGTTTTGACCAACTAGGATTTCAATTCATACTATTATATAAAATAGAAGCACATTTTCCCTCTCTCCGTGCCCTTAACCTATTATACATCGAGCAGTACCGAAAGTATCGTTATGGGGTTTCTTTTAATTTCCTGCGATTAACTTAGGCTGTATTTAATGTCAATGTGAACTTGGGAAACAACTAAAGCAAGAATAATAACGTAGAATCGTTTACCGCTTATGCACTTTAGTCAGCTCTGGAGCCTAAACTATAAGAACTAAGCCAGTGTACGTAGTATAAAATTGCAGAACTCACAAAGATTTAATTAAAGAAATAAAATACACGAGAGCATGTGTCTAACTTTTACCAGTGAACTACATTTATCATTTTTATATTCTAAAGCGCTGGCGCCAGATGTCTTCAGACTTCAAATATAGTGATTGTGGGAGAACTGTATAAGTTATACAAAGTTTGTATAATGATCTCGCGACCTTGTTTAAAAAAATCGTCCTGAGTTCTATGATACTATACTATGGACTTTGGCGCAGGTCTCATAGATTACGCTATAGAGGTCACGAAAGTGCGGCAGTGGTAAACCATTCTACGTTATTATTTTTATTTCAATTGTTTAACATTTTCGTTTCGCTGTTTAATGGAGCCTACGTTGATCGCAGAATCATAACGAAGAAATTGAAACAAACCGCATCACGAATTAAGGTTTACAGATTACCCGTACAAAGCCGGGGAAGGTCAGCTAGTTAGTAATAAAATAAAGTATTAAAGCCTACAGGAAAATAAGAGAGATATTTGGAGACAAGAAAAGCAGCTGTATGAATATCAAGAACTCTGATGGAAAACCAGTACTAAGCAAAGAGGGGAAAGCTGAACTGTAGAATGAATATATAGAAGTGCTATACAAATGAAATAAGCTTGAAGCCAGTATTCTAGAAATGGAAGACGAAGTGGAGGAAGATGAGATAGGATTTATGATACTGCGAGAAGAATTTGACAGAGCGCTGAAGGACTTGAGTCGAAACAAGGCCCCTGGAGTAGACGATATTCCGTCTGAACTGCTGATATCGTTAGGAGTCCCAGTCGTGAAAAAATTGTACCACCTGGTATGCAAGATGTATGAGACAGGGGAAATACCCTGTTACTTCAAGAAGAATATCGTAATTCCAATTCCAAAGAAAGCAGGGGCAGTCAAATGTGAAAATTACAGTACTATCAGTTTAATTATTTACAGACGAATGGAAAGACTTGTGGAATCTGACCTCGGGGAAGATCAGTTTGGATTTAGGAGAAATGTAGAAACAAGGGAGGCAATACATTACGACTTATCTTAGAAGATAGGCTAAAGAAAGGGAAACCTACGTTTTTAGCGTTTGTCGATTTGGAGAAAGCTTTTGACAATGTCGACTGGAATAAACTATTCCAAATTCTGAAGGTATCAGGGGTAAAATATAGGGACCGAAGAGTTCTTTTCAACCTATACAAAAACCAAACAGTGGTTGTTAGAGTCGAAGGGCAAGAAAGGGACGCAGATGTTGTGAAGGGAGTAAGACAGGGTTGTAGCCTTTCCCCGATGTTGTTCAATCTGTACATTGAGCAGGCAGTGAAGGAATGGAAGGAGAAATCTGGAGTACAGGGAGAAGAAATAAAAACATTGCGGTTTGCTGAGGACATAGTAATTCTGTCAGAGACCGCAAAATATCTGGAAGAGCAATTGAATGGAATGGACAGTGTGTTGAAAGGAAGATATAAGATGAACATTAACAAGAGTAAAACGAAGGTAATGGAATGCAATGTCAGGAAATCTGGCGATGCTGAAGGAATTAGATTAGGTAATGAGACAATAAAAGTAGTAGATAAATTTTATTTGGGTAGCAAGATTACTTCTGATGGCCGAAGTAGAGAACATATAAAATCGTAATGGCTATGGGAAGAATAGTGTTTCTAAAGAAGCGAAACGTGTTAACATCCAATATTATTTTAAATGTTAGAAAGTCCTTTCTGAAAGCATTTGACTGTAGCATTGTATGGGAGTGAACCGTGGTCGATAAGGAGTTCAGATAAAAAGATGATACAAGCTTGTGAAGTGTGGTTCTACAGGCGAATGATGAAAACTAGATGGGTAGATCACGTAACTAATGAGGAGGTGCTTAACTGAATCGGGGAGAAAAGGCATTTCTGGCATATCCTGACTAAGAGAAGGGATAGATTGGTTGGACACATTCTGAGACATCAAGGAATTGTTAACTTAGCATTAGAAGGAAACGTGTGGGGTAAAAATCGTAAAGGGAGACCGAGGGACAATAAATATAGTAAGCAAATTCAAAAGGAAGTATGTTGACGAACGAATTCTCAGATGAAGAGACTTACACAGGACAGGGTAGCATGGAGAGTTGCATCAAACCAGTGTACGGACTGAAGACCACAACTACAACAACAAGAAGTCATTATTATTTAATACAAAATATTGTTTCCCAAATTAAAGTTTATCGAAATTGGTCACAAAGTACAAGGTGAGTTGTCAACAGAATCAATGGTCGTTGGCCGGCAAGCTCGCTGAAAGTAACGAGAAGAATTTGAAAGGTTCCACACTCTATTCTATCCAAATTTGTGAGAAAACTATGGGACCTATAAAAAGGTTGTTTAAATGAAAAGTTAATTTCATTATCTACAACTTTCTCGCTGACGAAAATTTCCTAAACACAAAAGAAAAAAAAAATGGCAGGCGACTAACTTTTTCATGTCGTAATTTTAATGTAATACAAAACTAATAGTTTCAATTACTACTTACATACAAACACAATACATATTGTACTTGCTGAAACCTCTGTTGCATTCCTTCAGTATTCACCTGTCTGCGTGACAGGGGTTCAGAAGAGAATTTAATTGAGACGAGAACCATCTGAAGAACTGCGCATTTATTGGTCCAACTCCGTTTCTACACGCCCTAGATGGCTGCCCTGACTTCACTGCCTATACGCTGATGTAGGCGTTATAGCCCATCTATTATATTATGTGCTCGCTGGTTCAGGCACATCTGTAAGCTTCCCAGTTTTAAAGTCTCTTTTTCACCACTCTGCCCAGCCGAAGTTGTGATAGAGGGTGGTCGTGTAAGCCCTCCACGTTTGGACGGAGTGTCACCTTCGTCTCGCCACTTGTTGAAGTTGCTCACCTCTGCACTTCTTGGACAAGTCGTTCAGTATCCGAAATGCTTGTACCGAAACTACGGGCCACGAAAATTTTCCCAGGTTCAAATTAAGACAGACCGCGAGCCCTCACCATTCAACACATGGACAGTACGGTCCCTTTTATTAGATGCTGTGCTGTTGTGTGACTAGTAGTCATTCTTTGTCAGGTGCCGCTGTTACTGTCTTATTATCGATAGCAGGAAGAAATTATGAAAGAGTAGGCTTTAACGTCGCGCATAAATCTACATCATTGTCATCAGAGACGGAGCATATGGTTAGATAGTTTCTCACGGGGATAGGGAAGTAAGTCGGCAGTGTCCTATGAAAGGAAGCATCCAGGCATTTACCTGGAGGGAATCAGGAAAATCACGAAAACATAAATCAGGATAGCCAGGCGACTGTTTGAACCTGCGTCCTCGCGAATACGACTCCAGTGTATTATCACTGTACCACCTTGCTCGATCCTAGGAGTAATCAATGGTTTCGAGGTTATAATGTTCTAGCTGTTTAGTGGCTCCGTGTTTTACTACGTACGGGCAGATTGAACACTGTTAGCAAGTGTGAACTAAATAAATCCCACAGGTTAATAGTAAAAATATACCACATATATGGCATATTATACATATCATAAAAGACATCACGTTAATACATCAAAAATGGAGGACAGGTAATAACGCACCGTAAAGAGGGTCGCTGAGCTGCTGACAGGCACGAAAATAGAAAATCACATTTACACAACTTGAATTTTCGGCCATGGACTTCGTCAGAAAAAGAAACATATACATTCAAGTAATCCCTCAGACAAGTATATACACACACAAGCACCATGTTTGGCCACCCCAGTGCCACATGAACCTATGCCATGAGTGAGGTGGGAAGTGGAAGGTGAATGATGCAAGACAATGTTGTGGATTGCATGATGGATAGTAAAGGCTCTGATAAGAGGGAATTTGAATAGCGACAATGAGTGCATTGAAGTGAAGGGGCGGGAAAGCATAAAAGGAAGGTGTAGAGGAGTGTGAGAAGGGAGTGGCGGATCTGTAAAGATAAGAATAATAAAGAAAAATAGACAAAGGAGAAAAAAATAAAAAGTAATGGCGACACATAGTTGAAAGGAAGACATGAGATATAGGACAAGCGGTGAATGAAGAGGAAGGGGATAAAGATGTTGGGCATAGGGTGATGGTATAGAAAGGTATTTTTTAGGTTGAGGCCAGGATAGATGCGGGACGTAGAATGTGTAGAACGGACAAGACCCACCTGCACAGTTCAAAATGTTCAAATGTTTGTGAAGCTTAAGGGACTTAACTGAGGGTCGTCAGTCCCTAAACTTACAAACTACTTATGAACTACCTTATACCAAAGACGCCACAAACATCCATGTCCAAGGGGGGATTCGATTCCCCGACGAGGAACGGCCTCGCGCATCTGAGCATAGCGAATGAATGCGCTTGGCCACTCCGCCGCGGCTCTCCACAGTTCAGAGGAGCTGGTGGAGAAGGGGAGGATCCAGATGGCTCGGGGAGTGAAGAGGCCTTTGAAATCCTGAGTATTGTGTTCACCAGCATGCTGCGCCATAGGATGGTCTTGTTTTTTGCCACAGTTTGGCGGTGGCCATTCAACATGATGCACAGTTGGTTTGTCGTCATCCCAATATAAAACACTGTGAAATGATTGCAGCAGAGTTGGTAAATCACATGGCTGCTTTCAAAGTTGGCCGGACCTCTGATGGGGTAGGATAAGCCTGTAATAGGACTGGAAGTGTTGGGTGGATGGATTGGGCAGGTTTGCGTAGGGGTCTTCTACACCTACATGGGATACTCTGCAAATCACATTAAGTACCTGGCAGAGGGTTCATCGAACGACAGTTATAATATTTGTCTCCCATTCCATTCTCGAATAGCACGCGGGAAAAAAGAACACCTGAATCTCTCTGTTCGAGCTCTGATTTGTCTTATTTTATTCTGAAGATTATTTCTATGTAAGTGGGAGTCAACAATATATTTTCGCATTCCGAGGAGAATGTTGGCTATTGGAGATTCGTAAGTAGCCCACGCCTAAGTAGCCCACAGTCTTATGATCCCTATGGTAAGGGGTTGGAGTTGGGAGTGGAATATGGATGGACAATGTTCTAGTTATGTTATGTACTTCCCTGTCCCCCAGTCTGAAGGAATGTCCCGCCAATCTGTTGGAGACTGTGGAGTGCGTTGTTCCTGGGTCTGCTCCCCGCTGGGACCCTGGTTGCCGGGGACAGCTCTCCTGTTCCTTAGGTGGCAAGACACGGCCCACAGCCGCTTGTAGCTACAATGGCTATTCATGTGATACTGGCCTGCTGCTAATACTGACCGCAGCTCTCTTCACTGCGTTGCTGGTTCATCTTCTATTGCCTCTTTCAGTGTACTAAACGGACATTGGTTGTTGGCGTGATACCCAGACCATCCTAAAGATGGCGTCAGCGATATTATGCAAGCTCTGCTATTTTGTCACGCTGCAAAGTATGTTTTTAACGTCTAATCTTCCATGCTGATATATCTGCTGTCGATCTGTATTCGCAATGTCGCCAAACAGCATGCATCTCCACTTAGTATGTTCTGGTGTAGCTTTTCCACTCCATAGGCACATTCAAAATTTTCTCTCTACGATGCCAGTAGGCGGCATAGGGTCCCTGACCACAAAATGTGTCTAGCCTATGGAGGGATTCCGATGTTTCATTCCCAGTCTTTGTTTTATATTTGGCAGAATAAGTACCCCTTTGAATTTGAGCCTCATCGCATAGTTCCTGCCATAGGTGGAGGATCGGCTGTGAATTTCTTTGCCTATTCGCAATATTCTTTTAGAGTCCGCGCAGGATACAGTGGACGATAGGCAGAGACGAGTTTTCGTCCGAAGCGCCGGGCGAGTTCATTTCATCGTTTGGAAGGGGAAGCCGCGTCAGTCCACTTCTGCCTGCCGACCAGGGCACATCTAGTGAGCGCACCTCTCCACACGGCGTGGCAGCACAATCTCCAAGCGCTATACGTGCAGCAATAGTTCTGCCTAGACAGTCACGAGAGATTGTTTTCAGTGTAATTAAATTTATGTCGGAAGAGGAAAAAAGGGGATAAAAATACCATTAACGTGTCCTTGAAAAATTGCGGGCTACTACTGGTGTTTCACTTCGGGCAACAACATTTTTTTTATTTTACTTTTTATTTTATTTATTTTTTTTTTTTTAAGGGGAGGGGGAAAAATTAGTTGCCGGTAGTTCTGAAGGTTTCTCTATGAAAAAAGAGGGGAATAAAGAGAAAAATGTCTTAAGATTCAGATGATTTTCTTGAACAAGTTGTGCGAAGATTGATAATCAATTTCTACGTGACAAACAAACAGCGCCCAACAATAAAGTAACTTTTTCATTTAATAAGGGAAAATACGTCTTTCAAGGGAAGTACTTCTTCATTGCGGTACCTACTTCAAAAGTTAGGCTTCAAGTACATTAGTCTTTTTTAATTTCTGTGTAATACTGCCATGCTTTATTTTACTTGCAATTAACATGTTTAATGTAAACCAGGTGGCGGGAATAACAGGTTGGAAGGTGCTTTGAAACGTGCTTTGGAAGTGCCTAGTAAGCGTGTCGATTACTTAAATAAAGCCGTGGTGGAGCGGCCGAGCGCATTGAGGCGCTACGCTGCGATGCACGAGGCTGTTCCCTGTCGGGGGTTCAAATGCCCCCCCCCGGGCATGCATGTTTGTGCTGTCTTTAGTATAAGATAGTTCATAAGTAGGTTGTAAGTTTACGGCCTGATGACTCCGCAGTTAAATCCCATAAGCTTCACAAACATTTGAGCAATAAAATAAAATAGTAACGTAAAGAGTGATGATCTTTCATATATGTCGATGAAACATACATTCGCAGTTATATTACGCTCAATGAGTGGACAGATGGATCAAGTAATGGAGTAAAGGCGCTACTTTCAAAACGACAAGTCTGATTATAGTACACGCAAATCAGGACAAGTATTTCTGCAAAGGTATTAATGCGTCTAAAGGCTAAAGGAAACATTTACGGCCGTAAAAGAGTGGCCGAGCGCATTGAGGCGGTATGTTACGATATGCGAGGCAGTTCTCTGTCGGAGGTTTGAATCCTGCCTCGGGCATGGGTATTTGTGTTATTCTTAGCGTAAGTTAGTTTAAGTTAGTCAAGTAATTAGTGTATATAGCGACTGCTAAACACGAAGTTTGGTCGCATAAGACCTCATACACATTTGAACAGATGACTGCAGTAAACTGAAGACTAATGAAAAATTTCAAAGACATTAAAGTTGAAGGTGAAGCATTGAATTAAAATTTGTGATTCGGCCAGGAATCGAACCCAGACCTCCATGCGTACTAGGCATACGTCTCAACCACTTTTTTTTTTCTTCGTGTCTCCATCCACCCCTACAACCCGTCCTTGCGCTCGCCAATATAGCCTTCCGCGGCTAGCTTTATTAGCTGTACCATTGTATCTGGATTCTTGAGAGGAGAAATTATTATCTTCTTCTTCCCAAGTAAATGGGATCTCTTCTTATTGAGAAATTAACATCTTCTAGAAGATTCCTTCTTCTAGAGTCTCCATGAAAGGAAGGAAATAATTCTTTATAAACTAATTTGAAAGCGTCTTCGAATGACTTACTCTTCTTCTTCGAAGACGCAATAAATTAAACTGGATATCTTACTCTAAAATTATATTAAACGGAAAAAATAAAAGTGTCATCTTCGCTTCTCCTGTACTTCCATGAATGAACATGAGTTAATTTGGTTTTCCGAGTACTTCAAGGTTGTCTTCTCGTATATGCTGCTGGTGCAGTTGATTCCGTTTGCCTCGTGTCTTCATCTTCTAATATATTTTTCCTTTCATTTGACTTCTCTTGGGCCATGAAGTATCATTCAGCATTGTCTCTGTATCACCCTTCGAAATTTACAGGAGTTTAAGTCATTTTCAGAATGTAAAAATAGAAATAAATAATTAAAAAAGACTAATAAATTTCAATAGGTGATACCCGAGTTATATTTCTATATTAATATCCTGAGTAGAATATCCTGAATATCCTGAGTAGAAAATTCTCTATATTTGTTCATTCGTTTTAATTTTTCATGCTCTGTCAGAAGATGCATCCAATAGTCTTCTTTACTCTTGTTTTTCTCTGAGAAAATATAATACACCGTATGTCCTGCTCATCTCTTCGTTATTGGGTAGGGAACTTCATCTGGAAAGAGAAGTCGAGATGGGGTAATCGTTCTCTGAGATGTTCTAAGTAGAATTGCTAGTTTTGTTGTACAGAGGAGCCAAATGTCTGTCACTGCGATGCATGTGAAACGATGTTCCTCTGTGTCGATTAAGTCACAGTTAATGCAGTTTGGAGCCTCTGCTAGATGAATGGCAGGTAATTTTGAATTGGTAGGTATTTTCCCGTTCACCGCCATATCCAAACGGACCGCACTGAAGACGGTAAGTGAGGGTCTTGAATATTTTCCCAGATTTTTTCCCAGGCATATTCGTTGTAGATGGCTTCTATTTTATTTCTCCTGTTTATTTTCATCGTGTTGTTATAAACTTCTTTAACTGTGTATCGGTCCTTCTCAGGAATACTTCTTTGAACGTAGCTAAATTCGACAAGAAAATGTTTGAAATGATAGAATGCGCTCGGAATATGCTGCACATCTATTGGGGGGTCCATACTAGCCGGTGCCATTTCGTTTAAAAGGTGAGCTGTTAGTGTATCAGGTGATCGTTGCCACTGTTCATAAAACGTGGTAGCGAACAGAGCCTGTGATTTGTTGTAAATGTCTGTTAACTTAAGGCCTCCATTCTCCAAAGGTAGCGTCAAAATATCATACTGGACTTTGAAGATATGCCCCCTGATGACAAAGTAGCCGAGTGCTGATTGCATCTGGTTAGCTATGACCTTAGGTATTGGTAGTACCTGGGCGACGTAGTTTACTTTAGTTGTTATATACGCGTTGGCCAAATTCACTTTTTGTATAGCGCTCAGATTTCGTAAAGTATGTTGTTTTATAGCGGCTATTATTTTAGACAACAAATTTCTATAGTTAAGGGCAGCCGTACGGCGGATGTTACGGGTGTATTCTATTCCGAGAGTTTTAATAGTTTCCACTTGTTTTAAGTGTACGTCAGTCGTTAGGTCAAAACTCCGAACGATATGCATTAATCCTGACTTTTTACGGTTTAATATGGCTCCTGACGCAGCTTCATGGGTCGATATAGTTTGAAGCGCCTTTCTTAGTTCCTCTTCGTTCCTGATCACGAAGCTAACGTCGTCCGCATATGCTTGACATATAATCTTGTGGCCATGTATTTGGAGTCCTGTGAGGTCTTGCGCCAGCCAGCGCAACAGAGGTTCGAGCGCTATTGCGAACAAGCTCAGAGACATGGGGCAACCTTGGCGAACTGAACTTGTGACGTCGACCGGTTTACTGAACTGTCCAATGACACAGATTCTGGAGGTGGAACTTGTCAATAGATTTTTGAATGCTGTTATAATTTTTTTGTGGAAAGTTCATTGCTTCCATGGTGCGGAAAAGATACAAATGATTGACCCTATCGAAAGTCTCTTCAAAGTCAAGTGGTACTATAGCACTTTGAATATTGCAAGCTTCTGCCGTCGCTATGATGTCTCTGTATTCACATAAGGTCTGATATATCGTCCTGTTTTTTCCTACGCTAGTTTGTTAAGGTACAGTGATAGTTGTGATAACAGACTTTAATCGTTGCATCATGACGCACGTGAAAATGTTGTAATCACTGTTTAATAACGTTATGGGACGCAGGTTGCTGACAGTCTTCCCTCCTGGAGTTTTAGGAACTAACACAACTATTCCTTCGCAGAATTCCTGTAATACGTCACCTCTGGTATTGAGTAGTTCGTTACACACGCGAGTCAATTTGCTGATTAGCTGTGATCCAAAAGTTTGGTAAAACTCAGCTGGTCATCCGTCGGGGCCGGGGGACTTGTTCTTTGGGCTCCTCCGTATGGCTTCTGCCACTTCCTCTTCTGTGATGTTTGCAGACAGGTCTTCTGCTTCGTCTGGGTTTAATTTCGCCGACATCCTTGCAATGATGACTTGTTGCGCCGCTTCACCTACCGGTTTAGCAGCTAACAGCGTTGTAAAATGGTTAAAAATTTCTTCTCGTATGTCGAGTTGTCTCGTCAGGGTTCTCCCGTCGTCAGTTTTCAATTCTGTCAAGATTTTCTTATTAGTTCTATTCTCTTCTTGTATGATGTGGTACATCGACGTTGTTTCCCCCTGCACGGTGGTTTGCAAGCGCGTTCTGACTTTCCAGCCTTCTAGTTGTTTCCCCTTTAAACTTAAAAGTGTGGCCTGTATACATTTAATTTGCACATAATTTTCTATTACCGCTACATCTTCCGTATATAATTCTCTGAGACATTGACAATAAAACACAGTTGTGGTCTTCATCCAGGCACTTTTCTCGCGGGAGTAATGTTTCATTGTTTTAACTAATGCGTGTTTCGCGCATTTAATCCACCATCTAATGGCCAAGTCGTACCTCGTGAACTTTCTTTCACATTCTGCCCACGTATTTTGGAAAACTGCATGGCACCCTGGATCTTTTAGGTGTGCTGTATTTGGTTTCCACGGCCCTCTAGCTCTGTAAGTTCCCTGTTTTTCTAAGTTGACAGTGCAAATGTAGGCTGCGTGGTCTGAAATGATGTTCGGCCATATTTCTGATTGCAGAATGTGGTTTCGTAAGTTAGATGTTGCATAAATTCTGTCGATGAGGCTTGCAGAATGGCTAGTAACGTGAGTAAAACCGGGCCTATCACCATGTTTAAGCTCCCACGTGTCATGTAGATTTAGTTGTTCGATGATGTTCTCGAGCTCAATGGATTTGTTGAAATTGGGTATTTGATCTTTGGGGTTAATGACACAATTGAAATCGCCTGCGAATATTAGTTGTTCCGAACGCCTCGTGAAAAGAGGCACTATTTCTTCTTTAAAAAACTCTGCCCTCTGTCGTTTCTTTCCCGTTCCGGAAGGGGCGTAGATACTAATCACCCTTGTGTTATAAATTTTACACGCTATGCCTCTGCTGTTTACCAGTCTCTCGATGTTTGTAACTGGGATTCCCCCTTTCGTCATAATTGCAGTCCCGAGTTCATTACTATGACCGGGATTAATTAACGCATTGTAACCTGTGATTCGGTCTAGTCGTATGTCTGTGACTTCCAGTAAAAGGGCGATATCTATATCAGCTGCGTACAGGAAATATTGCAAATTTCGTAATTTAAAGGTGCAGCTTATCTTATTAATGTTTACAGTTGCAATGCGGTATGCTTGCAATGGTGCCACATTCGCAGGTACACCTGTTGCCAAACCCCCCGCCCCCCCCCTCTTGATGTTACTTGCTAAACAGGACTTATAAGAAGTCTGGGTCGTCTTCTAGTGCGCCCGCGCTGGAAGACGATTTTTGTTGTTGGTCGGACTTGTCATTCCGCGACTTTGGCAAACCCTCTGCCTTGTATCCTTGCAACTCTTCCATCTCCTCGTCTCGCGGATTATCATCGATGTCATCAGACCACTCTCGTGGGGCCTTGTTTCCCCGTGTCTCAACCAGTTCTTTTGGTTGTACTGGGACCCTTGTATTAGTCTTTGTGTATTCCTGTGAAGTTGTTTTCCTTTGGCCGGGTTCGGGTTCCCGTGTTCGGCTGTTTTGTGATGGTGTGGGGTTGTCTGTAGGTGACTGTGATGCCTCCTGAGTGAGAACTTTGCGTACGTGGTCGGCTTTCTCACGCAATTTTCGCGCTTGCTCCTCCGCTCCTTCACGCGCTATACGTCGTTTTTTTTTAGTTTTTTCGAAGGGGATTTGCTAGACTGGTCTTCGTCAGATTCCCGTGCTACAGTTGTTTCTGCTGTGGGTGTTCCCACTACACTATTGTCGTCTTTGTTTTTTGTAGTCTCAACTACTTGGTTAACTACTTCAGCACCTTGTGCATTATTATGAAATGGCTCCTGTACGTTAGACGTGTCCATTACTTCGACCTGTTCGGGAGGATCGGTGTACGCCTTCAGCGCAGTCTCTAGGTCTTGTTCTGGGGCAATGTTACTTCGCGGCTACGTAGCTGATGGGCAACGTAGACATGGGACCAGGCCTCTCTCGTTCGCCGGTCGGTAATTGTGTCACGCGACGTTGTACACATTATGCGCGAACGTGTTCTGTTGAACCGCAGCCGGAGCAAGTTCGCGGTTGCCCATCATATATCACGATTGCTCTATAACCACCAACTGTGTTGTAAGACGTAATATGTTTTAACATGTCAATCTTAACTTGTCTTACACCATTTAACACAGGGAAAATGTGAATATTTGACCATTTTTCCGCGAAGTTGCTTATGACAGTGCCATATTCCTTGAGCTAGTCGTTAATTTCGGCATCAGTTATTTCGAACCGCAATTCAAATATTCGCACCGTTTTTAATCCCATTCCGGCTCGTGCAATTGTAACGTTCCCGATATTTCCACCAGAATGTTTAAATTTTAATGTTCCTCCACATGATTCGATTACTTTCTGGCATTTTTCAGAACTTATCATCTTTAAGAATACTGTACTGCTTACAATCGACAAATGAATTCCTACTCATTCATCTATAGTGATCTTCATTACATCTCGAATAAATATCTCTATTTCAAATGACTTCGGTCTCGCATAATTCGGGTCAAAGCTCAGTCTAAGTGTGTCTTCTCGTCGTCGTTGATCCATTATAGTCGTCTAAAGTTCATCTTCAAAGGTAAATAAGAACGTAGAAAGCGCGCACTCACCGGAAACTCCTCGCGGCCGCCAACAGGGAGGACGTAAACAAAGCGTCCGCACAGCATGGCTGCCCGACGAAGACTGTAATGGAGTAAAGGCGCTCCTTTCAAAACGACAAGTCTGATTATAGTAGACGCAAATCAGGACAAGTATTTCTGCAAAGGTATTAATGCGTCTAAACGTTAAGGAAACATTTACGGCCGTAACGGAGTGGCTGAGCGCATTGAGGCGGTATGTTACGATATGCGAGGCAGTTCCCTGTCGGAGGTTCCAATCCTGCCTCACGCATGGGTATTTGTGTTATTCTTAGCGTACGTTAGTCAAGTAATTAGTGTACATAGCGACTGATAACCATTAGTGTACATAGCGACTGATAACCACGAAGTTTGGTCGCATAAGACATCACACACATTTGAACCGGTGACTGCAGTAAACTGAAGACTAATGAAAAATTTCAAAGACATTAAAGTTGAAGGTGAAGCATTGAATTAAAATTTGTGATTCGGCCAGGAATCGAACCCAGACCTCCATGCGTACTAGGCATACGTCTCAACCACTAGAACACCGCGTCACTAGCGATTAAGGTGCCTCGGAATAGTCTAAGTACGACTTCCCTCCACGTTACAAACTCTAATTCAGCTTCTCTGTTCCATGGAATATTTTTCTATTTCGGTTTAACTTGCGAACACAATACTTCATGCAGGCATGCATACTAACAAATCAGCCCATATCCTGTATCTCAAATGTTACATAGCTTTAAGTAACATGTTTTACGAAGTACGATAGGTAATTTTAATGAAACAACCTAAATAATGAAATATTAATAACCCTGAGTTAAGTATTTAAAAAGAAGTATTTTAATGGTATGGTTAGGCATAGAGGAGAGAATTTGTAAGGCTCTGGCTGGTAGTGGAGAGTAGGCTTCAGTTTAGAGCGACAGTTCCCCTCCATCGCTGGTCACATTCCATCACTGCTGAGGCCGCTACTCCCACCACTACCGCTATACATTATTTTGCCCAGCGGTCTGCACATCTACCGTCCAATTTATCCTGAGTGCACTCTACATTCAGCATTCATCTTAATGTTCTTTCTTGACCCAATACATTGTCGCACTTTTCCGTATTTGGAGATCGAGTAGATTCAATTCAAAAAGCTCCCAACAACCGGAGAAGTATTCTACGTTACCTGGTAATTAACTACCCGCTCTGATGTTTCAAGCAGAAGTCTGTATGGTCAAACCCTCGTAAAGTACACTATGATGACAGGTACTATAGTAATATGATACGTTTTTACTGTCTCAATTGGCAGCTTATCATCCTTACTTCCGAGATTAACCATTTTCAATCATGTTGCTTCCTTTATTGCTTACACCCCCAGGGGGCCACAGCTCTTTTGTGGGTACGTGTGTGGCGCGCATTGCAGCCTTTTTTCCTGCTTTCCCCAGGCTGCATTACACCTGCTAATTCCCCCTCCTTCCCATCCCAATTCCTCCTTCCTACCCTCTTCAACCCCATCTCTCGGTGTTACTCTAGATGACGGCTTGGCTATCCCATGGTACCGATTGTCCTGCACTTTGGTTTTGTCTGCTGTGTACACCAGTTTTTGGCCCAGTTTGGTCCCCCTCGGGGTTTGACCTTCCATACCAAAATTGTCCGATAATGTGTGAGCCAATTGGGGAAGAACTCCCGACATAGCCCCTACGGCGCGGGTCCTATCCTTTCCTTTCCACTTCCTTTCCTCGCTGTAGCCCCCATCCCCCGCTAGGTCCCCAGCACGTGTAGCCAGTCCGTGTGGGGGGGGTCTGTTATGTACCCTTTGGCTGAGTCCCCTGATACCACAGGGATCACACTACTGGTGTCTAAGCTGCGACCTCTCCATGCAAGCCAAGGGGTTGATGCCTGTCCTCGGGCGTATCAGAACTCCCGGCAATGGCCATCGTGCCAGGTGGCCTTTCCTGAGGCTGGGTGGCGCCCATGGAGAGAGCCCCTGTTTCGGAGTGGGTGACACCAGGGCGGATGTCTAGCACCATGAAAAGAGTTAGACTCCAAAATGGTCGTGCATCTGCCGTCTCTCAAGACAGGAAGAATCGTTTAATGCTGCTACTGTGGATACGAGGATGTTTCCCTCCCTTGCTACCCCTTGGGAGGAAGGCCAGGCTCCCCGGTTAGGAGCAAAACCCTTTCCTCGCTACCTGGTTGGCACAAGGACTGATGGAGGAACTTTTACTACCACCAAACCGCTGTTCTTTGTCGAGACCATAGAGGACAAGTTTGGTGAAGTGGAATCTATGAGTAAACTCCGATCTGGCTCATTGCTCATTAAAACAGTCTCGGCAGCCCAGTCTGAAGCTTTGCTCGCCTGCACCACCCTTGGCGACATTCCAGTAACAATACTCCCGCACAAATCCTTGAATATGGTACAGGGTGTGATATTCCACCGGGACCTCCTCCTTCAAACTGATGAGGAGCTTAGGGCCTATCACGAGCGGCGTGGTGTACATTTTGTTCGCCGCGTTCAGAGGGGACCTAAAGATAACCGCGTCGATACTGGGGCCTTTATCTTGGCCTTCGAGGGGGACACACTCCCAGAGAAGGTCAAGATCATGATATATCGATGTGAAGTGAAGCCCTACATTCCACCTCCCATGAGATGTTTTCGATGTATGAGGTTTGGTCATATGTCCTCTCGCTGTACAGCAGTCCCAGTATGCAGTGATTGTGGAAGCCCACTACATGAGGGGAGCCCCTGTGTTCCTCCGCCAGTGTGCGTCAACTGTCATCAACACCACTCTTCACGGTCGCCAGATTGCCCTATGTTCAAGAAAGAAAAGAAGATACAAGAGTACAAATCCCTGAAGCGTTTGACGTACCCTGAGGCCCGCAGTAAATATGAACGTCTGCATCCCGTGCAGATGGCGACGACCTTCGCTACGACGTTATCTTCTAGCCATTCACCCTCCCCTTCCCACTCCCATCTCCCCCCTACACCCCGTCCCCACCCCTCCCTCACATCTCCCTCTCCTGTAGCTCCTGTAGCCCTCCCTTTGTGTCCCACCCTTTCCTAGCCGGAGGAGTGCACCCCTTCTCCGTCGCCTGCCGGTGACAGTGCCCCATCTCAGGGCCTTCCGTCCCGGCGTTCCCCAGATCGGAGATCTTCGACCTCCAGTCGGCCATCGGACTCCCAGTCAGTGAGTTCAAAGGTCGCCCGATCTTCGTCAGTACCAGACCTAACTGACAAAAGTCCTCTCTCTCACACGAGAGAAAAAGAAGGAGAAAGAGAAAGAGAAGGAGAAGAAGAAACCAAAGTTACAAGATAAAGCCCCTCCGGTACCACCGGAGGTGCCGACTGTGCTTTCGCGACTCGCTCATCCCATTGAGCCTGAGGCTGATCAGCTATTTATGGATGTTGTCCCTTCTTCTTTGGTGATGGAAGCTGACAAAGTGGCGTGACAGACATTATGCCATTCGCTCCCCCCCTAGATACTCGTGATGTGATCATCCAATGGAACTGTAATGGCTACTACCATCACCTCTTGGAGATCAAACAGCTAATCTCTCTCTCCTCTGTGGCCTGTGTCATTCTGCAGGAATTGAGGTTTATGGTGCACATTCACCGACCCTCTGTGGGTTCCGTGCTTTTTGTCGGAACCGGGTTGGTCCACTCCAGGCATCTGGTGGGGTTTGTACTTTGGTCCGGACAGATATTGTCAGTACCTGTATTCCTCTCCAAACTCCATTGGAAGTGTTTGCTGTCCGGGTTCACTTGCACACTCCATTAACCATTTGCAACCTCTACCTTCCCCCTGACAGGCCACCTACACTCGCGTGCCTAGTGGCCCTCCTTCAGCAACTCCCCCCTCCTTACCTCATCCTTGGGGACTTCAATGCACACCATCCTTTGTGGGGCAGTGCTTATACGTCTAGCCGGGGCCGCCTCATAGACCAGTTTCTTGCTGACCACAATCTGAGCCTTCTCAACGATGGTTCCCTAACTCATTTTAGTGCCGCTCACGGCACCTTTTCTGCCATAGACCTCTCTCTCACTTCTCCTTCTCTCCTTCCTTTATTTCGCTGGTCGGCGTATGACGACCTCTGCGATAGCGACCACTTTCTGTTGATCCTTTCACTTCCCTCACACCTAACACGAGCCAGGGTACCCCGCTGGGTTTTCCGTCGTGCTAATTGGCCGCTATATACGGCCCAGTTCGTTTTCCCATCTTCCCCCTCAGGCTGTATAGATGATATTATAAGCCAAATGACCAACATGATTACCCAAGCTGCCAACGCCGCTGTTCCCTGGTCGACAGGCCCTCCTACTCGCCGGCCGGTACCTTGGTGGAATGCAACTGTTGCCGCAGCCATTCGCGAGCACCGTAGGGCCTTGCAACATCTTAAGCGCCACCCGTTCCTCGCTGGTCTCATAAATTTCAAACGTCTGCGTGCGAGAGCTCGTTACTTAATCAAACAAAGTAACCGGACATGCTGGGAGCATTTTGTCTCCTCGTTGGGCTCTTCTGACCCTTTGATAAGAGTGTGGGCTATGCTCCGATCTATCCAAGGTAGCTGGCGGCCGTCTTCCGTCCCTGGTTTTGCCCTGCCTGATGGGGTCTGCACAGAGCCATCTTGCAACTCACTTCGCCAATGTATCAGCGACAACTTCATATCCGGCGACCTTTCTCCTTAAGAAACACCAGGCCGAAACCTTCAAATTAGGCTTTACTTCTCACCAGGTGGAACCATTTAACGAACCTTTTACTGACTGGGAACTATCGCTGGCCCTCTCCTCTTCTCGTGATTCAGCACCTGGCCCTGACGATATTCATAATCAATTGCTGAAACACCTCAACCCCTCACAACGACAATTTCTCCTAAAAGTTTTTAACCGTATTTGGCTTCAAGGGGTGTTCCCCTTCCAGTGGAGGGAGAATATTGTGATCCCTGCCCTCAAGCCTGGCAAGGACCCGTCGGCGCTGGACAGTTATCGACCAATAAGCCTGACAAGTGTCCCCTGTAAACTACTTGAACGGATGGTAGCCCGCAGATTATGCTGGGTTCTTGAATCCCGGGGACTTCTCTCACCTTACCAGTGTGGGTTCCGGGAGGGACGATCCCTTATTGACCATTTACTTCGACTGGAGACTGCGATCAGACAGGCCTTCTCTAAAAGACATCATCTGGTAGCAGACTTCTTCGATCTTCATAAGGCATACGACACTGCTTGGCATCATCATATTTTATGTTCTCTTCATGACTGGGGCCTCAGAGGCTCCTTACCAACTTTTATCCGTCAGTTTTTATCCCACCGCCTGTTCCGTGTCAGAGTTGGCTCTTCCTTTAGCTCCCCTCGGATACGGGAGAACGGCGTCCCCCAGGGCTCAGTGTTGAGTGTTACACTTTTTCTAATCGCCATCAATGGGTTGGTGAGCTCTGTTGGGTCACTGGTAACCCCGGCATTGTATGTCGACGACTTTTGCATATGGTACAGCTCCTACTCAGTAGCCTCTACTGAACGTCAGCTCCAGAGCGCCATTCGGCGGGCTTCAGTGTGTGCTACATCCCATGGTTTCCAGTTTTCCTCGTCAAAAACGAGGGTGGTGCACTTTTGTCGTCGTACTACAGTTCACCCTGATCCAGAACTGTTCTTGGGTAATCAGCGCCTGGAAGTTGTAGCGCAGCATCGTTTCCTTGGTCTTCTCTTTGACAAAAAATTGACTTGGGTGCCCCATATTCGCCACCTAAAGATTAGTTGTATGAGGAAACTTAATGCCCTACGTTTCCTTGCTCATTCATCTTGGGGTGCAGACCGAACAACTATCCTCCATATCTATTGGGCTCTAATCTTGTCCCGATTGGACTATGGGTGTCAAGTTTATGGCTCGGCAGCTCCTTCTGCCCTGAAATTATTAGACCCGGTTCACCATTATGGTGTCCGCTTGGCTACAGGTGCATTCCCGACTAGCTCGGTCGACAGTCTCCTTGTTGAGGCGGGAATCTGCCCTCTTCAGGTCAGGCGGCTTCAGCTTCTGGCGTCTTATTCCATCGCCATCCGGCAATATCCTGATCATCCCGCTTACCAGGTTCTTTTTGCATATGAAGGGCTTCGACCTCCTGATACCCGGCCGCGGGCGGGCTTTCCCGTCTGACTGCGGCTTGCCTCTCTTCGCCGTGATTTCCATTTCCCTTCCCTAGATTGCGCCCCCCATTTCACTGCACGCACACCTCCGTGGATGGTGCCGCGACCACTAATTCGGGCGGATCTCTTCCAGGGCCCAAAAGCTTTAATTTCCCCCATGGTCTTTCGGCGTTTGGTGCGTCCAGTACTAGAAGAGTTTCAGGGAGCCTCTATCTTCTACACTGATGGCTCGAAAACAGCGGGCCACTCCGGATATGCTTTTACATGTCCTGTTGGGGCGGAATGCCATTCTCTGCCAGAGGCATGCAGTGTGTTTACGGCAGAGCTGATGGCGATTTATAGAGCCCTCTGTTTTATTAAACATTCTGCCGTGGAACGTGGTTTAATCTGTGCTGACTCCATGAGCAGTCTGCAGGCCATTGATCGATGTTTCCCCTCCCATCCTTTAGTTATTTCCATCCATGATCTCCTTGCTGACCTTCATCGTGCTGCTTGCTCCGTTACCTTTCTCTGGGTGCCAAGCAATGTTGGTATTACAGGGAATGAAGAGGCTGACCGGTTGGCTAGATCGGCAATTACTCGCTGCCCACCTCCCTTTCTAATTCCGGGTGCGGACCTGCGGATGCAGATCAGATCTTTCTTCACTCCTCATGGGATAGCAGTTGGAAAGCTACTGCCCCTTCCAATAAACTCCGCGCCATCAAAGATACGACTGCAGCTTGGAGTTCATCTTTACGCCCTTCCCGGAGAGAATCAATTTTCCTCTGTCGCCTCCGTCTTGGACACTGCAGGCTGACCCATGGATTTCTTTTACGAAATGACAATCCACCACATTGTGATTGTGGAGCCGTACAATCTGTGTCTCATATTCTGACTGAATGTCCTCTCCATTCGACACTTCGTGGCGACTATGGTCTACCGCCTGCATTGCCTTTAGTTTTGGCGGATGACCCACGGATGGTTGATCGCGTCCTTGCCTTCCTCCGTGAAAGTAGATTTTATTGTCAGCTCTAGGAGTCGCTTGGTCGGGGTGAGTGGGTTTGTGATTCTTGGCTGTTTGTGGGGTTTAGAGCCTTCTCCCCACCAGTCCACCACTCTTTTACATTTTTAATGTAGTTTTATTTCTCCCTGCTCTAGAGCTTTGATACGTTGACCACTGTCTCGTTAGTAACTGGTGGTTTAGGGTAGTGGTCGCTCCTGGAGCTGTGGGAGCAGACAGTGTAGCATTTTTGCTGCCCTGGGTTGGTCTTAGCCTTGTTGGTGAGAATAATTTAATTCCTAGTGTAATGTTCTTTTGGTTTTCACCTATTTTTCGTTGGGTTTCGTTCCGTATACAATTTGAGGTTGAAGGGACTGATGACCTCGTTGTTTGGTCCCTCATGTCCACCACCACCACCACCATTTATTGCTTATATCTGCTATGTATAAACTATTATTTTGTCGGTCGTCCAGAAAGACTCATACGTATCTGATGAATAACATCAATGTAGTCTTACCGGTATATATCTTTGGCGAGGTTGAGGTGGGATGTTTCTCCTGTTCGCTCTGCCGTTTTCCCTTGGGCTCGAAAAGGTGCCTTCACGATTCCTTCCTTACATTGATCTGAAGCAGAAGCGTTCACGATAAGGCTTGCCCGTCCCACTCCCAGACCTCCTATCGTGCGTTCAAAAGCACCACCACCATTTCAACTCGCAAAAAGGCTACGCTCAAGCAATAGAGCTTGGTTTTTGGGATTATGCTGAAGCTTATCAAGAATCGGAACACTGGAAGAGGGCAGTGAAGTGTAGGAGACTCTGCAGCGTATCGACGCAGAGGGCGGGGAATTGCAAACGTCTGCTTCTACACAGAAAAAAAACACCATTTCTTAAAACAACTGTAATTGCAGGACAAACAATGGAGCAGTTACATCAATAAAACATCTGAGATTAGATATAATGGTAATTTGACAGGGAACGACGATATAAAATCAATGGGGGCTAAGGCAGACGCCATTCAGAGATTCACTAGAAGAATCCTACATCTACATCTACACAATGAGAGCATCTTCAAACAGATCGCAGCTACCGAAATGCACGTATACCGTATGCATTTCGTTATATAAAACTGCCAAGATTACTAATTATCTTTTTTAAGAATTCCAGTTTTGACAGATTGAACCGCTATCATTGCATCTGTAATCATACATGTAACATTGAACTGAACAAGCTATAATGAAAAGTGTGAGAAATACATTTCACCTTTCAAACCCGCCTCGCATTTCATGCACCACATTGCAAAGTAAACCTTTTAACAATGTATCACTTCAACCAATATTACTGTTAGCATGTCACAATAAAAATAAAATATTAAAACACATCTTGCTTCACAGTGGTGTGTACACATTTAAGTTAATACAAAATTGGCTAAATTAAATGTTCACAACAAGGTACCATCCGGCGTTGTAGACAACTTTTAAGCTTCACAAATTTTTTGCTGTCAATAACATCAAAGATCTTGTACACATTGCCAATGAACATGTGTCACAATCTACAGTCAATTTACAAACAATAGGTTTAGAACGGTAGGTTAGGTGTGTCTTTCATGTCATCCTATTAAAATTGTAAAAGTTGATGATACAATGCTTTTACAACCCAAAGTTGAAGTTAGATACTTAATATCCATACTGTAGAACATAGTCAGCACAGAGAGTCAACGGTTAATAAATGCCTGCATTCAGCCAACATATTCGATACAAAACTCTATAAGCTTGTAATCTGTGGAAGTTGAATTTACCCCATGGATGCCTATTTACATGATTGCACTTATGTACTGTACATGATTGCACCTATACGTCTCAATACAATTCAGGCTGAATTTGAAGCATACAGATACCAGTTATTTGCATAATTACTCTAAATGAACTGAGTAACTGTATATATTTGTGTAAATAAAAAAGAATGCTTTGCAACGAATTGTTCATAATTCTTTTAACTCTGCCTTATCATGAGTAGTGGATAAAGGATCTCGGTCATTTCAGCAACAAGTGATGTATAGCCAGTCAACTGATTAACAACTTACATTTTTACAATATCACAGTCGAAAACAAATATCATATTGACAAGTTGGTGACTCCAAGCCAATAAAGTTACTTTATCCTAAAGTATACTTCGTTTGTCATCCTGTGAAGACAAAGGCAGTTTGTGTTGTTTAACAGTGGAAATAACATGTATTTTTGAATTAATTACATACTGAACAACTATTTCTACTCTTAAATTCAAAACGCAGTGTATGAAATCATCAATAGTTAACGACTTGACAATAGATGCTTTATTGTTTTCGCCCTGCACATAATACGCTCTGTCTCTTTCTCAATAGCATGTATTTTTGCCCGTAGACCAAAAAACTCACCTACAGTTTGCCCATTCAGTTACCCCCAGCCCTTATTTGTATACTGTTAACCAGCGAAATACCGTATTTGTTGTTTGACGGGAAACCAGCGGTACCGAACATCAAATGAACAATATTCCTGATATCCGTATAGAGTTTGCTGTTCTAATGTGATACATGAGACAATTAAATTCTGTATAGCACATCTTTATACGATGAGGTGGAAATTTCTCAAATATATGCCCACTGTCTTGAAGGTACCCAAAAGAGCTATACCAACTGCATTAGGTTTATCGAAGCTTACATTTAATTTTCTCAATTTCATACTAATAAGATTGTCCTTAGAAATCCTCCAACTGGCCCTCGCATTATGTTGCTAAGTAATTGTCCCGTATCTTACGCACATTTCAAATGTATTTCCGGGGAAAAAAAAAGAACGGCTTCCATGAGACTGAAGAATTTCTTCCAGAACTCATTGTGTGCATTCTTGCGTGGCAACGCAGTGGATTAGTCTGAGACTGACATCCCACGCCAATTTGTAGCCAGACTAGCATTTATAGGTCGTTGTTGACATAAAATGAGAAGTACTGTAGAAGAAAGATAGAGGGCCGCAGTTTGAGGCGGACTGCAGAAAGATTATACTGCTGCCAACTTACATTTTGTGTAAAGACCACAAAGATAAGATTAGAGATATTATGACTCGTACAGATGGATATAAGCATTCGTTTTACTCTCGTTCTATATGGGAGTGGGACAGGAAAGCAAGTAACTGGTAGTGGTACTGAGTACCCTCCGCCACGCACCATTGGGTGGGTTGCGGAATATTTGTGTAGAAGTAGGCGTAGCTGACTAGTTCCGGTTTTAGTATTTTGGGACGCCTGTGGTCATTAACACTAGATGTAGCACGTGGGTCATTTTTGACCGATGTCGGTGTTTCGAGTCCCCTGCCCCCTACCATATTAATCATAGGACCAAACTCTCTCGTGACTTTTAATCAGTTTTAGAGTAGCACAACTCACCAAAATTTAATCCCTCTAGTCCAGCCAGAAGTATGAAAAATTTGCCCGTTTTACTAGTATTACCATGTGGGTAATTTTTGACCCATACACAGTATTACACAATTTGGTGCCAGAAACGGCAGTTTTTAGGCAGAAAATAATATGTGGGCGTGCCTTGACGTTATTCACGAGAAGTTGGAGTATATTATCACACTTTAGTCCAAAACGAACGTGAAATACGAAAAGTATGGGGATCGGCCGAATGCTTATATCAATGCAACTCTGGTTTTTCTGTGGACTGGCCCCATGCTGACATGTAAAATGGCACTGGGAAGTTACTGAAAAGCCACTTCTCGGTCTGACGGACGGGAAAATAGTTCTGTGACACGAAAGCAAAAGTTTTCTGTCTATGGCAGCGACGCAAGTTGTTGTCTATTTTGGCGAGATTGCGTCTTTGAAGCTACGATGGCAAGACAATGTGGTGTTACGAAAGCTGACATTCTCTACTAACGACGTTTCACCCATGAAATAAAGTCATGAATCTGGCAGTCAGACGGTTGCAGAGGAGGGGGCCGAATTTTTCTAGTGGAAACTGCTGACTCAAGTGATTCAGGCGCATGAATCTGAATCACCTGACATGATTCGCCTCATGCATAACATAAGCACGAACGATTCTACCTAAGATTTTCATCAGTTACCGCGCAATCTGCTGTACGTCTCTCTTTGTTCTACTCTACAGGGGTATATATATATATATATATATATATATATATATATATATATATATATATATATATATATATATATATATATATATTTAAGTCCCATCATATATATATATATATATATATATATATATATATATGATGGGACTTAAATACGGGGTCATCAGTCCCTAAACATACAAACTACTTATCAACTACCTTATTCTAAGGACGGCACAAATATCCATGCCCGAGTGGGAATTCATTCGAACCCCCGACAGTAGTGGCCATGCAGACCGTGACTGAAGCGCCTCAGTCCCCTCGGCCACCGCGGCCTGCCCTAAATATTTCCAAACACTTGTAGTTATAGACTGGAATTGTTTATTCTTATGTTTTTCTCCCTTGATTGCAATAACCGATAAAATACATTACAGTTTTGACTCTTTTACAAATACTCGGCACTTACCTTTAATGCCAGAAAAAGTAAAAACACAATAATTACTAGTCCCATACATTGAATGTTATGACTATGTTTCAATCATTCTATAAACATAAACGTTGCAAAATTTTTTTGCTTACTTGTTTGAATGATGATCGATACAAAACTGTGGAATTTCTTCCATAAAACGTAAAATGAAAATAGAATTGTTTCTATCGTCTTTTTACTGCATGATATTCACTTTAAAGAAAAAGATTATTTTTCTTGTACGTTAGAATCCTCTTGAACGTAATATCAACATGTAAAAATCCAAAACACCACCCAAATACCAATAGACGGTAGTTTCATCCTGTGGGTCAAAAATGATCCACATGGTTCAATTGTTTGTAGCATCTATGGGACTTAACTACTGTGTCATCAATCCCTAAGCATACAAACTACTTACGAACTAGCTAATATCCATGCCCGAGGGGGGATTCGAACCCCCGACCGTAGTGACCGTGCAGACCGTGACTGGAGCGCCTCAGTCCCCTCGGCCACCGCGGCCGGCGATCCAGATGGTACTACTATGGGTGTGGAAAAGTCCGGTACCTCTACTGTTAAGTTAGTGCCAACACCGCTGCGGTCATTTGAGCCAGCTCAGTGATAGAAAATGCTAGAGCACTCTGCAGACTACCTCCGCAGTAATTTACACTGGTCATAATTTTGCCTGTTTCGTTTTGCTGGACGAACTTGATGAGCCTTTGAACTGAATGCTGGCGAACCGAGAATAAGGTTATCATGTCTAAAATTAGTCCAATTGTTGTGTTAATAACGATGCATGAAGTTCTCGTGTCACCAGAGCATTCAACAATTATGTGTACAAAAACACGTTGGCTGTAGTAGTAACGGATAGCTGAACTATGAGTGAGATCGCCGAGACTGAGTCCCACCGGGTTTATAACAGCTTCTCAAATACGGAGTTGTTTTCTGTGGCCGCAATTCACAGGTGTCACCGCAAATCGTCGGATACCGCCTACAACGTTGTGCCTTCGCCGTACCCCAGTGTCTGACGTAACGCTTGCACTCAATAATGCGCCGCAGGGTTCAATGTGTTTTCTGCTTACTGGCAATAATTTACTTAGGAATCACGTATCGGAATATTGCTCTCAACTACACCCCTGTTTTTAAGTAAATGTGGATTGCTTTCTATATTTATGACGTTAGTATCCAGCGAGTTACTGGTTATTTAACATGGGAAAGAATAGTAATACTTCTGTAAAGCCCTGATAGTTTATTTGTTTGCCGCGGTGAAGTGGCCAAGCACTTTAATGCGCCTTGCTGCGGAGCGCGTGGTTGCTAGTCGTCGGACGTTCGAGTCCTCCCTCGGGCATGGGTGTGTATGTTGTACTTAGTATAAGTTAATTTAAGTTAGTTTAAGTTGTCTGTAAGCCTAGGGACTGATGATTAAATAATTTATGTCCCATATACTTACTAAAATTTGAACCCAGAATTGATTTGTTTAACTTTGTGTTTGTTTATATATGTTTTGCCTTTCCCTCAAGATTCATTAGTGAAAATATTACTAGAGTTGCAAATCTTGACAGAATTAAGCTCAGTTATCCTTTATCGCTATTTTAGGAAGGATTTTACATATGTATTTTGGATTCTGAAATTGAGTCTTAGAATTCAGTTAATTAGCTTTTCGAAGGCCAGCCACTCCTATCATTTGAAGTGTTACCACACTATTTTCCCCACCTACACATTTCATTTCGCAACGTCCCCACAGGATGTCCCCACCTTCATTTTATATTTATTCTCCCCATCCACACCATTTGTGTATGAATATCTCACGGTTCTCAACTGTTTACTATGACTAACATATTGCTGCCATATTCAAAAATGCTAATGCTGCCACACAAACACAAACACACACACACACACACACACACACACACACACACACACACATATAGCCGGTCGTGGTGGCCGAGGGGACTGCGGCGCGCAAGCCACGGTCTGCACCGCCATTACGGACGAGGGTTCGAATCCCCCCTCGGGCATGGATATTTGTGCCGTCCTTAGTGTTAGCTAGTTCATACGTAGTTTGTAAGTTTAGGGACTGATGACCACGTAGTTAAGTCCCTTAAGCTTAACAAACATTTGAACATTTTTTTAATTTCCTATACAAACATTTGAACACACACATATTATATACTGTATGGTGTCGACATTATTTTGTTCAACCAATGAATGATGAATGTCATTATAATTATAAATTTATTAACAAAGAGATTGTTTTGCGTCTCAAAAATGTCAAAGATATTAAAGTTGAAGGCGAAGCATTGAATTAAAATTTGAGTAGCGGTCGGAACTCGAACACGTAACCACTAGATCACCGCACCACTAGCGGTGAAGGTGCCTCGGAATAGCCTAAGTACGACTTCCCTTCACGTCATAATCTCTAATTGAGCTTCTGTGTTCCGTGAAATATTCCGTGAAACAGACGTCTGCCTAGTCAGCATGGAGGTTCGGGTTCGATTCCCGGACGCAGCACAAATATTAATTCAAAGCTGCTCCTTCAACTTTAATGTCTTCGACATTTTTGAGACGCAAAACTGTGTCTGGGTTTATAAATATATAATTATAATAATATCACCTTAGCCTAAGATAAAAGGCAGGAATGTTCCGATATGTCCATTGCTGAGGTGCTACTCTGATGCATGAAGAGCCTTCGCAGTTGTGGCAATATTTCATGGATCACAAAAACTGAATTAGAGCTTGTTACATGGAGAGACGTCATACTTAAACTATACTAAGGCGTCTTTACCGCTACTGGTGCCGTGATCTACTGGTTAAGGCATAGACTTGGGGACCATGGAGATCTGGGGTCGATTCCCAGTTGCAGCACAAATTTAACTTTAATGTCGCTGAATGATGAATTTGATGCCATATTGATTTCAATAGATGGCTGTCAGTGCTGTATGTGTAAAGTGGGACGGTAAAAGTGGAATTTTGATGTTTTCATGTTTTCGAAGTTTATGTGGTACTACGAGCAGAGAAGTATACTTCAGAGGTTGATATCTCTTTTTAGTTATTTTTAAATAAAATTAAGTGGCAATCATCAGGCCTAATGTGAGCAGATCTTCAGAAAATTCATCATATGTGAAACATATTGTGTTACTCGTAATAAGTCAATCAATAGGACTGAGTGAAGCCTGTAATATGGACTTTGTTTATATGCGAATTTTGCCTTTCCCTCTAATGTGCACAAGATTCATTAGTGAACAAATATTACTAGAGTGGCAAATCATGTCATTGTTCAGCTCAGTTATCCTTTATCACCATTTTGGAAGGGTTTTACATATGTGTTTTGTACACTGAAATTGAGTTTTAGCATTCAGTTAATTAGCTTTTGGATGGACAGCCATTCATATAATTTGAAGTGCCCCCGCACCATTTTCCCCACCTACACCTTTCATTTGGTAAAACCCACGTAGGATTTTTCCCACCTTCATTTCATATTTACTCTCCCCACCTGTGAATGAATATCTCACGATTCTCGACCACAAATTGCTTACTTAAATATTGCTGATACTGCCATATTAAAAATACTAATGCTCTCTCTCTCTATCTATCTATCTATCTCTCCCTCTCCCCCCCTCTCTCTATCTCCCCCCTCTCTCTCTCTCTCTCTCTCTCTTTCTCTATCTCTATCTATCTCTCCCTCTCTCTCTCTCACTCCCTCTCTCCCTCCCTCTCTCACTCACACACACACACACACACACACACACACACACACACACACAGCCAGAGTGTTCCTGCGTGCTGTGTACAGCGTTAGGAAATTATCAAAGAAATCGACTGGACAGCCAATTCACCATGTCTCAACATAACCCTTACGGTGAGTTCCAAACAGAGTGAGAACCGACTTTCGGTAAAACAATGGATATTATGAATCTACCTCCCTCGAAGAGTACCAGCTGTTTTCAAAGCTAATGGTGGGCCAACGCCTTACTAATGAAAAAAATATTATGTACACTTTACTTGGTCACCCCTTGTATATATTTTGAAGCTTCATAGTTCGCAGCGGAATAATTAAATAACAATTCGTCATCCGTAAGACAGCGTACCAACGAAAGGCCAATTTTGAACTATATATATCACACAGAGTAGCATGCCAAAGTCCCATTTAGGATTAAGGGCAAAGTTCGCAATGACGTGAAATGGTGTGCCTACAGGCACGTACCGCGGCGGTTAGAGATATCGGGGTGTGCTTTATTGGCAGCCATCGAGCCGGGCGGACCAGAAATTGCGTAGTATATGCGTGAAGCACGCCCAGCCCGGTACCGCTAATGGTTTCATTAAACTGGAATGTTGGTGTCCGACCAAGTTCAAGTGATGCGCAAACCTATCGAGGTCTACGAGGACGCTCGATACGGTGGGATGGGATGGGGCGTGTGCCGGGCGCATCGAATAAAGTTGCTCTTCCCTCTCTGTGGCGCTGGCGGCCCGGCAGTAACAAAGGCCCAACTTTTGCGTCAAAGAGCAGCGGTGGAGAGTTCCGTAACACAAGCTTCCGTATCATCAACTCTGCACTTGTTGACTGAGATATTTCGAACAGTTGCAAGTGGCGTTTAATGTGCGAAGTATTGCGGAACCTAAATCTACTTTTATTAACCAATACTAGAGTTTGTTCCCGACGTTTCTATGGTGTGTATTTAATCAATTTTTATATTAATCCATCTCCTCCTCCCTCTGTTCGTTGGTTTCTGCTCCACTTTCTGTCCATTTCAGTTTTCATGAACCTGATTACTTACTACGTCATGTCTGCTGGCTAATATAGTGTGCAATCAAATGTTTGTAATTCTATCGGACCAAACTGCGTGGTCATCAGTCCGTAGCTTACAAACTACTTAAACCTAGGTAAACTAACCTAAGGACAAACACACACACCCATGCCCCAGGGAGGACTCGAACCTCCACGGCGAGCAACCGCGCGCTCCGCAACGAGACGCTTTAGACCGCTCGGTTACTACACCGCGGCTAGTGTGCAATAATTTTCCATGTACGTAGAGTGGAATTATAAAAGTAGGTGTATGTTCCCGATCTCTTTAATTCCTGGTTCGATTTGAAGCCAGCTTTTTATTCACTTTTCATAATGTCAATCGCTGTTCGGGCTGGAAGGGGGGGATGAGAATCCACCTACAACCCTTAACGTAGCACATACGATTTCATAATGAAAAATTGCCCAAAAATTCGACGCGCGAATAATGTTTCTTATTCATCCATTATTTGAAAATGTGAGCACTTGAAGACTTTAAGAAAATTTTATAAATAATTTCAAATGTTCAAGAAACTTTTTCTCGCTGTCAAGCCTTTTAAGATGATGGAAGGATAGAGGTTTATCGTTTAAAATATTTCTGCTGTTCACGCAGTAAAACTACGGCATTCAGCGTAACACTACAAACTTTTACTGCTACACTATTAATTTGCTAGACTTTTTAACAGTCAGCACATACCAATGATTTTACCTTCGAAATTATATCATTGTACGACACAAGGTTAATGATATGAGGCCATAAATAATTACATTAATGAAAAACCGCTCCGTCACTCAAGAGGTTGTAATTCATTACATCCTTACTACCACCTCTATTCGTAACATAGACTTTGATTTGATTCCAAAAGTGAAGGAATCAATTTGCTTCAGAACTGTTCCAGAGATTCGTAAAGCAGTGAACCGCTCCATTTGCACCGTCAACAGCACAGGCTCTGCCAACAGTATACTACGCCTTCCACATCGCTGTCAACGGGTTCCACACAACGCTGGTGACTACTTTGAAACAAGATAACTCAAATGTAATTGAATGTGCCGCACGACCAGTATGCAGCCACTACACATGCCTCCTTGGTAGCGTCAGTCACATTTTAGGGAGATCATCTAGATGTACACAGATTGCATTCGAGAGGATGGCTCATTGTTTGTTCTGCGCCACATTCACATTCGAGTCGCAGGGAAATCCCCATCTTCTCATGTTGATCTTCGTTCTTCCAACTTCTGAGCACAGTCAAACGTCTTCCAGGCTGACCAGCTTTCCTCGTAACCTGGGGATGGAGGGGGAGGCATTCTAAGGGCACCATCCATCCAGCGAGGAGGCTAGATCTCGACAGCCATCAGTTCACTCTGACGTTTGATGGTCATTGAGGCTTTCTGTTGAATGACGAAAGCTTTTCCTACAACTGCGCCTCTGGAGTGTTGGTTGGTATCCATATAGAGTATGGGTCGCAAGGTTTAATGTTTTAGTTTTCTTCACTTGATGCGCACTCATGACTGGTATCTGAAGTTGGGATACTTGCTAGACAGTAAACGTTATCACCGGCCGCGGTGGCCGAGGAGACTGAGGCGCTCCAGCCACGCTCTGCACGGCCACTACGGTCGGGGGTTCGAATCCCCCCTCGGGCATGGATATTTGTGCTTAGGATTAGCTAGTTCATAAGTAGTTTGTAAGTTTAGGGACTGATGACCCCGCAATTAAGTCCCTTAAGCTTAATAACCATTTGAACATTTTGAGTGCTCTAATTATTTATCTTCCCAGATCACTTGCAGCTTTCTTAATGCCTGTTGGTTTGTGAGGTGGAAGCCACAGACTGATGTTTCTGATTTCTATTGCTTTCTATTGGTTCTCATGACAGTATACAATTAAAATTTGTAAGGCATGTGGGAGCTTCTCTTCTGCCAGTTCATATATTTTTTTAATTAATTATTTTTTTACGGCTAAAGTGACATCATCTTCATATATAAAACTCTGTCTCGTGTGAGCGAGGTTGGTCATTGGTGTAAATGTTGAAAAGAATGGGAGCTAGTACACTATCCTACGGGAGGACGTTCTTTAGGTTCCTCTATCTGCTCCTCTGATCTTGGAATTCAACAAGAACCTTCTATTATGAAGAAAGCACTCAATCATTTGTGTTGGTTTATAGTCCTTAGTTACATCATTCACTTTACGAAGAAATATTCGCTGGTTAACTGTATCGTATGATGATATTAAGTCAATGAAAACTACCCCAGTGAGTTTATTGTTTTCGTAGCCGTAGTCAATATATTGTAAGGTGCAGGTGCAGGTATTGCCACGGTTGTGCGACTGGATTCGTGATTTCCTGTCAGAAAGGACACAGTACGTTGTAATTGACTAGAACAGAAGCGATATCTGCCGTTCCCCAGGGAAGTGTTATAGAGCCTCTACTGTTCCTTATTTTTATAAACGATTTAAGGGACCATCTGAATAGCTCTTATACTGTTCGTTCCAAAGAATTGGGAAAATGCGTAGATAATTCCTATCTTCAAGGGGCACAAAACTATTATCGTAGATGTCTTACATCGATCAGTTGCAGTATTTTGAACGTTTTATGTTCGACTATTGTGACATTTCTGAAGACCAAAAATCACCTTTGTACGAATCGACATGGTGCCCAAAGCAACGATCATGTGAAACTCATCTCGCGTTATTCAAGCAGAAGACCCAGAGGGCGGTAGATTCAGGGTGACAGGTATATGTCGTGCTTCAAGACTTGCCTACGACGTTCGAAATCACTTCCACACTGTCACCTAATGAACAAAGTGCGAGTATGTCCAACAGATCAACTGTGTGACTGAAGAGTTTCTTTTGAACAACAGTTCGCAGCATGTCATTTCTGGCTTACCCCAAGCTAGAACTGGAAAATGGTAGCTAATTGCACCATGAACTGCAGTGTATCGGCGCATGGTGCAGAAATGGCAATTGAGTCTAAACATAGTGTAAATGTCTGTGTTTATAATGAAAGAAATTTTATTATATTTATTATATTTTACTATACAACTACTCTATTGGTGGACTGAAAGCAGTTATTCCCATAAAATATTTGGGAGCATACATAAGGAGCGATGTAAAATGGAACGACGATATAAAATACATCGTGGGGATAGCAGATGCCATGCTAAGAATTATTGGACGAATCCCCAGAAAGTGGAGTCCGTTAAGAGAGGAAGTAGGTGGCAAAACATTTGCTCGGCCAGCTCTTGCGTATTGCCCAATAGTGTGGGATCCGTACCAGGTAGGTTTGAGAGAGGACACAGTGAAGATCAAACGGAGAGCAGCACTCTTCGTTACGGGAGATGATCACCAAACATCAGTGTTATACGCTGTAAGAAAGAGTTCTTTAAGGACTTACGCATATAGTCAAGCAATACACAGGGTGTAACTTCCTGGCAGATTAAAACTGTGTGCCGGAACCGGGACTCGAACCTGGGACATTTGCGTTTCGCTTTCCCGACACGACTGGACGAACCGTGAGTCGAGTAGTGACGGGATAGCTCTGTGATGAGCGCTTGCCCGGGAAAGGCAAAGGTCGCAGGCTCGAGTCCCTGTTGCGGCACAAATTTTAATCTGGCAGGAAGTTTCATATCAGGGCACACATCCGCTATAGAGTGAAAGTTTCATTCAGGAAACATCCCTTAGGTTGTGGCTAACCCACGTCTCCACCATATCTTTCTTCCAATAGTGCTAGTCTTGCAAGGTTCGCAGGAGAACTTCTGTGAGGTTTGGAAAGTGGGAGGCGAGGTCCTGGCAGAACTGAGGTGTAAGGTCGGATTTTGAGTCGTGTCGGGATACCTCAGTGGTAGAGTGCTTGCCCGCGAAAAGGAAAGGTCCCACGTTCTAGTCCCGGTTCTGGCACACAATTTTAATCTGCCAGGAAATTTTATAACGCGCACACTCCGCTGCAGAGTGAAAGTTTCATTCTAATAAAGAGGGTGTTTATAAATAAAATCGGGATTTTAATACTTTATAATACTTTTTGTATTAAGGTATTTGCGTAAACTTTCCCGGCGTAATAACTGATAATATTCATCTCGGGTTTATAGCCGGATACCATCGTCAGCTAAACACAATATTTCGGCAGACCAACTGGCTGCCATCTTCGGGAGAGTGCGCAGATTACACTTACTCGCCTGAAACTGAGGCAGAACAGAAACAGCGGCCCCTTTATACACTGCTGACGACCCACCGCGCGTGCGCGAAACCAAAGTAGAGGCCCTCTAGTCGCAATAGAACTAGTAGCGCGCCGGTGGAGAAAATCGGCAAAACGATGGGTCGAAACAAGACTAGCTAAAAGGAACAGCAGGTCGAAATGAATATCAGATAAGATTGGGTTCCAAGTTTTACTTAGAGGGAAGCCCTTGTCGCTAATAATAATGTTATCGGCCATACGTATTTCCATGGATTCCTTAAGAAAACATTCCCAGTAGTGGGAAGCAGGAGCAATCAGTTTAGTTTCATAATATAACATCTTGTGTCCCTCATTCAATTTTCAGCAACAGCTGACTCTTGAAGTTGAAGCAAACGAGTATGACGGTGATGTTCCACACACCGATCCTGAACTGTGCGGATCGTTTGGCTGATGTAAATCTTACCACAGTAACATGGAATTCTATACACACCGTGTTTCCTCAGTCCTAAATCATCTTTGACTGACCCAAGGAGTGCCCTAGTCTTTGGTGGTGGCATAAAAACACTTTCAATGTCAAATATTCTTAAAATTCTTGAAATTTTCGAGGACATATTCCCGACGAAAGGCAAAAAGGCAATAGATTTGTAGTTGTCCTCTAATGATTCACCTTCTGGAATAAATTGAATCGCACGACAAATACAACCTTGAGATGCTCCAGTTCTTCACTCAGATGTTCGGCAACGGAGATGGCGTACGCTGTTTTCACTAGAGTAAGCAAGACCCCCATATGTTGGTGTGGCGGATGACAGCTCGTCGCATGAAGGTAAAGATCGGTATGTGTGGGTTTCCGATAAACGCTATGTCCTATGGTCCCATCGTTATTCTTTTGAACCAAAACGTCCAGAGGAAATTTCCCATCTTTCTCAACCTCTGTCGTAAATTTAATACTGGGCTGGAGAAAATAAAAATAATATAATAATGATTTATAGCATCCATTCCATGAGTCCAAACCATAAAAATGTCATCCACGTACCTCCAGGAACAGGTAGGCTTAAGAAACGATGTCCTTAGAGCCATGTCTTCAAATTCCATAAAAAGGTTTGAGACTATAGAGGAAAGAGGACTCCCCATAGCCACTCAGTCAGTTTGTTCAAAAAAGGCATCATTAAAAAAAGGAAATACGTCGAAGGCAGCACATGACGACATAGCTTGACTGTTTCATTATCCAATTTTTCACTAATTAATAACAAGGACTCTTTAAGTGAAACCCGAGTGAAAAGGGAAACAACATCAAAACTAACAAGCAAGTCTGATGGACCAAGACAAACTGACTTCAGCCGCCGAATAAAACCTGCCGAGTTCTGTTCGTGATGTTAAAAGAAGCTAAATATTTCTCCAAAACTAACAAGCAAGTCTGATGGACCAAGACAAACTGACTTCAGCCGCCGAATAAAACCTGCCGAGTTCTGTTGGTGATGTTCAAAGAAGCTAAATATTTCTCCAAAACTAACAAGCAAGTCTGATGTACCAAGACAAACTGATTTCAGCAGCCGAATAAAACCTGCCGAGTTCTGTTCGTGATGTTCAAAGAAGCTAAATATTTCTCCAAATTATAGGTAGGCCCACCCAAATTGCTCACAATAGCTTGCTCTTGCTAATTTCATCAGCCTGATCTTCTGGAATTCGAGATACAGCTTGCTCAACAGCAGAAATAAAATCCGTAATAGGGACAACTTTAGGTGTGGGTGCAAAATTTAAACCTTTTTTTTCCAAAACCGATAATGTAGTGTTGTCCAGTGCCTTATCTGTAAGATTGACCATAACCCGCCGACGGAAATCGTCACCAGTCTGTTGAGTGTAACGTCGCTCAAATTTAGATAACTGCTTACAGGCAGCATCCCTCTGTGCCGAGTCGGAAAAGGCCCAAGAAGCGCTATCAAACCACTCCCATGACGCGGCATAAAGCCGTGATGAAAGCAGAAGATGCAAGGAATATAAGTCTTTGGAAACAAAATCCAGTTGTCTGCGGGTAAAACAAAGGCGATCACGTACTATCGCAAGACTGGCACGCTTCGTAATATTGTTAGCCGTTCTAGAATCAATATAGTGAACTATTCTAGCAAACTTGGGAACAATACCTTTATTCCGGCATATAATTAAAAATGTTAGTGCACTCAGCAGTTTGCCTGTCTTCTTGCGAAGTTTTTGAAACTCCTTGAAACGATTTATCATCTCCTCCCCGCATGTGGTTGCGTAGACTTTCCCGGCGTAATAATTGATAACATTCATCTCGGGTTTTCAGCCGGATACCATCGTCAACTAAACACAATATTTCGGCAGACCAACTGGCTGTCATCTTCAGATGAGTGCGCTGATTACACTTACTCGTCGGAAACCAAGTCAGAACAGAAACAGCGCCTTTATACACCGCTGACGACCCACCGCCCGTACGCGAAACCAAAGTAGAGGCCCTCTAGGCGCAATAGAAATAGTAGCGCGCCAGTGGAGAAAATCGGCAAAACGATAGGTCGAAACAAGACTAGTTAAAAGAAACTGCAGGTCGAAATGAAGACCGTTGTTGCTTAATATCAGATAATACTGTATTAAACTTATCGTTATAAATGATATATCAAATGAGAGAGCAACTGAATTTTGTTTGTCACCAGTGGGCATGCGCTGCGCGCTATGCTTCCGTCGTAATCCGCTAGACAGCGGCTGTACCAAAGATTGCGACTAGTGAACGGAAAGCGTTTTGTGTTTTGCAGTTTGAAAAGGCCGAATCTGTGTAACGTGCGTTTCGGCTGAAATTCGGTTGCCATCCTCAAAGTGATACTAACATTCGTAGACGGTATAACCAGTTTCAAGATACCAGCTCCCTTTGAAGGCAAGAGCATGGGATGACCAAGGGTTCGTGAAGATTGTTGAGCGAGTGGTTCACTCGTAGCCCAAAGAAATCAGTCCAGAAGGCTAGTCGTAAATTGCAAGTTTCCTGTTGGGAAAGTTCTAAGAAAACGCGTACAATCACGTCCTTACAGTTTACAGTTATTACAGGCTCTAAAGCAGACAGATCATTACGTGCCAACTTCGCAAACGACATGTTGTTTCATTACGATGACGATTTTCTGGATCATGTTGTCTTCAGTAATTAATTGGCCCTTTCACCTTAGTGGACATATTAACACACACAATGTGCGCATTGTGATGATACATGAGGCAGGAGATATATGGAGAGTAGGGGAGATGGACTTTTTCTTTGATTTGAGAAAGAAAATCATAATTAATGAACTAATTAATTTACGATACATTTATTGTCAATTAATAAACCACAGATAATTCATGAAACGATTTATCTTTTATTCAGAGACAAACAAAGTAGATTGATTCTTTCTTATGTGTCAAAAAATAAAAGTAGAGTTAGTCTCCTTTAGTTGTCTTAAGTGGTGAGAGCAAGCCAACCATGTAAAACCTTCTATTTGTAAAAGTTTAAAGAAAGGATCTCGGTTACTATGAAATTTTAACTCGAGTCAGAAGGCTTTTCATTTATTAGTGAACAATGTATTCTGGATTGGCCGACCTACACGCCTTGAGATTCGCCAATAATAGAAATTGTCGGTAATAATAATACCATAAAATTAATTACTTACTTTCAATTACTAATTTTTGAACCATACAATATTCTCACACATAAAATATTATGGAATATATAAAAATTCAAGTGTTTGTATAGTCTATGGGACTTAACTACGGGATAATAAGTCCCTAAACTTACAAACTACTTATGAACTACTTACTAACTAGGACGGCACAAATATCCATGCCCGAGGGGGGATTCGAACCCCCGACCGTAGTGGCCCTGCAGACCGTGACTGGAGCGTCTCAGTCTCCTCGACCACCGCGGCCGGCTATATAAAAATCATTTGATTTTAATTAGGTATCAGTATAGCATCTGAGCGTCAGGAAATCCTCACGAGATGGTGCAAATCCCCATGTCGTGAGAGAACTTCGTTTTCCGGCAAGATGGTGCGCCACTGACACAGCGTGGTACGCGATTCATTAGACAGCACTGTACCCAAACGCTGAATAGGGCTTCTTTCACATGGCTTCCACTATAGACGCATGGTGATATTTGTTAATTTTTTCAGAAGTTATATTGTGGTTATCGCGAGTACATGTTCTAGTAGCAGAAGGTGGCAGAAGCAGAAGGTTCGAAATAAGTCTGTTAATGGCAGTAACCCGGAAACTGAGATGACACGGTCGTCGCCTGAGATCATTGACCGACGGTATGCAGAGCCTCGGTGTTCGGTGTACGCATGTGGAACGTACCAAACAACACATAAGCAGAAAAGCAGTGCTTACATGCATTGTATTGTGCAGTGGACGTTCAATGACACAGAATGCCGTGAGGGAAATGTCCCTGCGCGTGATGTGGCCGCCGGGACCTAACAGGGATACGCCACCGACAGCGGGTGTCGAAGTGAGGACCTTCCATCGGCGCGCTCTGGCAGGCCGCCACTCCTCCGACGTCTTCACGCAGGCGGGGCCAGCGGCAGGGTTCTTTTGGCGGGCGCCGCCAGAAGTCTTGTGAAGTTGACACCACTTTTTTTGGAAAATGTACATTTTTTCAGAGTTCTAAACAGATATGCAATAGTTATGGAGTTCTCTGTACAAAATTTAAATAGTTCTGCAAAATTTCGCCGAAAAAATACGAAAAATTACCACAAAATTTAGTTTTTTCAAATAATTTTTGCCTATTAGTACAAACATAGTTCTGATCACAGTTCTAAAATGCGCTCAAAGTGTTCTACAGGAAATCCTAATGACATTTTTCTGTGCAGATTATAGTTCATGAGATAATTGCAATAATGGCGAATCTGTGATCAGAACTATGTTTGTACTAATAGGCAAAAAATTATTTTGAAAAAAAACTAAATGTTGTGGTAATTCTTCGTATTTTTTCGGCGAAATTTTGCAGAACTACTTAAATTTTGTATAGAGAACTCCAGAACTATTGCATATCTCTCTAGAACTCTGAAAAAACTTGACATTTTCCAAAAAAGGAGTGCCAACTTCACAGGACTGCCGCCAGACACCACGACGCCGGTGGGAAACGAGACGTCATCAGCCTACATCTGGGAGGGGTTAGCGCCCTCGGGGGGGGGGGGGGGGTCTCAGCAAGCCGGCGTGTCTCCTACTGCAGCTTCAGCCGGCGCTGTGTGGCGAGGTCCGCCGTCAGCTCGACTCAGCGTAATCCGAGCTGCGTCTGCCGGCCGGCCTGGCGCCTTAGCTGCCGCTTCCGCCTGCCACTTGCAACACCTGCCCATCACACGGGCGGAGGAGCCATTCAACCACAAGAAACTAATAATGAAAGAAACTGAATTTTTCTCAGGCACCACGAGTCAATCTGCCACTATCCCATACCCATACAATCCGCTATGGCTGTCCCCGCTACACCAAATTCCCCCAAACTAACGCCATGCAATTTTTTTTTCTTTTGGGCTTCATCAAGGACAATGTGTTCGTGCCTCCTCTACCACCTGATCTCCCTGAATTAAGAAACCGGATTGAAGCAGCTGTTGCTAAAATCACTGAAGACACCGTTACCAATGTTTGGGAAGAAGTCGCCTATAGACTTGATGTCTAGGTTCACAGATTTGTGACTGGCTGGAAGACTTCCTAAGTAATAGAACGCAGTACGTTGTTCTCGACGGCGAGTGTTCATCAGAAACGAGTGTATCGTCAGGCGTACCCCCGGGGAGTGTGATAGGACCGCTATTATTTTCTATCTATATAAATGATCTGATGGACAGAGTAAGTTGTAATTTGCGGCTGTTTGCTGATGATGCTGTGGTGTATGGGAGGGTGTCGTCTGTAACTGACTGTAATAGCATACAGGTTGACTTAGACAAAATTTCTAGTTGGTGCGAAGAATGGCAGCTAGCTCTCAATGTAGAAAAATGAAGGTGATGCGCATGAGTAGAAAAAACAATCCTATAATGTTCGAATACAGCATTAGTAGTGAGCTTCTTGATGCTGTCGCGTCGTTCAAATATCTAGGCGTAACATTGCAGAGCGATATGAAATGGAACGAGCATGTAAGGACAGTTGTGAGTTAGGCAGACAGCCAACATAGGTTTATTGGGAGAATTTTGGGAAGATGTACTTCACCTGTAAAGGAGACCGCGTATAAAACGCTTGTACGACCACGTCTTGAGTATTGCTCAAGTATTTGGGACCCGCAGCAGATCGGTTTGAAGGAAGACATAGAGGCGGTTCACAGGCGAGCAACTAGATTTGTTACCGGTAGGTTCGACCAATGCGCGAGTGTCACGGAAATGCTCCGGCAACTCAATTGGGGATCGCTGGAAGAAAGACGACGTTCTTTTCGTGAATTTCTGTTAAGTAAATTTAGAGGGCCGGAATTTGAAGCTGAGTGTAGTACGATCTTGCTGCCGCCTTCTTACATTTCGCGCAAAGATCACAAAAACAAGATAAGAGAAATTAGGGCTTGTACGGAGGCATATAGGCATTCTTTTTTTTTCTTCGTTCAATTTGGGAGTGGAATAGGAAAGGAAATGCCTAGTAGTGGTACAGTGTACCCTCCGCCACGCACCTTACGGTGAATTGCGGAGTATGTATTTAGATGTAGATGTAGATGTGTGCCGTGTGACAAATGGTGCTCACATTGAACATTTATAACGATCTTGGTAAAACTGAGTTGCTACCTCATTTGACATATCATTTATAATTGTAATATAATAAATATTGCAAAGAATTAAAAGCCTGATTTTAATTTATATACATCCCTTATTGCATCCTCATATGTCTATTCCGTGAAACAACCAAAGAATAAAATTACAAGTGTAAATGCGACTGTCGATGACACAAGCAGCTTATAACTTCTATGAAAAGGTATCTTGTGTGAGAGTGGATGAGGTCACCAAAAGATTCAAATCTGATGTTGGAATCTCCAAAACGCGTCATTAAAGGATAATTTATAGTGAAAATGTTTGCGGCCTATTCATCATACTCCCAGCACTACCAATTATAAAATTACATGATTAGGGCCCACTCGGATACTTAACAGTTTAACGGCAATCATTAACCACACGAACCATGTGGGACTGGTATAGGAGAAGGAAGTGAAAATAGTACAATATGTACTCTCATTCATAAAACTTGAGGAGTATGGATATAGATGTAGAACTTACGAGGGGGGGGGGGGGGGGGGGTGTAGCGAAGTCAAGCAATTCGTTCACCGAATGATGAGGGGATCATTGTCTTGTGTGGCCAATGTTTTCGGAATACGTACTGGTTGCCATGGAGGACATACCTCCTCTCTATCTAATTCTACCTCTCCCTATCTCTCCCTCCCTCCCTCCCTCCCTCTCTCTCTCCCCCTCTCCCTCCCTCTCTCTCTCTCTCTCTCTCTCTCTCACTCTCTCTCTCTCTCTCTCTTTCTGTGTGTGT